>CM029012.1:186476206-187105838 GCA_016801055.1 Panax notoginseng
TATATCCTTTCACTGCAGGTGTCTATGTGCTTTAATGATGGCTCAGGTAACCTTTCTTTCAAGTTCTCTTAAGCTGAATAGGGTTATGGATGGCTACTCGCTAATAGCCTAATAGCGTGGGTTGTTTTCTGAAGTAATTTTCTTTTCATTCTACTTTTGTTTCGAAAACATTTTTCACAGTTTAGGAAATAATATGATTGTGATATGCCACGAACACATCAATGGGATAATAAGGTAGGTTTGAAGGGGCTTGATCTCTAGCTACTAAACTGGGCTTGAGCATTCATATTAACAAGCTTAATAACATGTGCAAAGCCCGGGTAAGCTTAGAAATGTTATCGGATAAATTTTAAATTTGACATATTTGAGTGATATTATTGATAACACTAGTACTATGTTTAATTTCAAATGTTGTCATTACAATATGGCATTTTAATTAGAATAAAATGAGAAAAAAGGAAGCAATGCATTTAATTTTATGAATTTGAGTGGTCATGTAAGTTTATGAATTTGAGAAGCCATTGTAAATGAATATTTGACACGTAAAATAGGAAAATCAAAAATACTTTTGGGCTATTGAGTCACAAAAAAAATATTTCCTTAGACTACTAGTTGACTCGGGACCAACAAAAACGACTACCTACTTATCATGTTATATTTTGGTATTGATGGGTGAGATGGCGTTCTATTCGAAGAAGTGGGTCAGTTGGGTTTGAGCTCGGGACCAATGAAAACGACTCACTAGTTATATTTTGGTATTGATGGGTGAGATGGCGTTCTATTTGAAGAAGTTGGTCAGTTGGTGTTTGAGCTGGGGTGTGACAAATGAAGGGGTGTTTCCAGATACCATCTGTGCACCTGGGTTCCTGAGCCTGAACACCAACTGGACGAACAACTTGAAAGCTATAACCCAATTTCTTGGTAGCTAGTAGTGAAGGCCTTATAAACCACTTAACTAATTCCGTGGTGCTCTGATGTGGGATCATTGCCACTTATCACTAGCTTCCCTCACTCACGTATATTTTCTCTTTCCTTCACCCCTTCCCTTTTTTTTCTTCTTGTGTGTGTATATATATATATACTACCCTATACATATGTATATATCTTACCAAACAAGTTGATACAAGCTAATAAATTTGAAGTTTTTTAATCGATCTTTTGAGTCACAACATCAGTAGGTGAATTTGTGTTTAAGAATAGTAAGTTTGTATAGGCATAATTCACTGTAAAATGACATTGTTATGTTGAACTAAATCTAGTTATGATGGGGTAATTGAAACTCAAGACCCGGCTTAAAAGCCGCCACAAGGTGTTTTAACAGTGAAATAAAGCGTCTTCTTTAAAATAGGAAAGAAAACGTGGTGAGAAGATATTATATACAAATATGGTTTATAACCGTTTTTCTCATTTCAATTTTTCATTCTGGAACATGGAAAATAAACAGATTGAGATCCTGAGGAAGAAAGGGCACTCCTATTCCGAGATCATAAATGAGAGTTTGATTGAGTCTGTTGATTCTTTGAATCCTTTCATGCATGCCCGTGGAGTTTCATTTATGGTAGATAATTGTTCAACAACAGCACGGCTAGGTTCAAGGAAGTGGGCTCCGCGCTTTGATTACATTCTCACCCAACAGGCTTGGTGGCAGTGGACAATGGTGTTCCAATAAATAGGGATCTCATTAGCAACTTCTGTCAGACCCAGTGCATGGAGCTGTCGAAGTATGTGCCCAGTTGAGACCATCAGTTGACATCTCAGTGCCTGCAGATGCTGATTTTGTTCGGCCAGAGCTGCGCCAATCTAGCAACTAGTGCTTGAGCAGAAGCTTTGTTACCTAGATAGAAGGCTTTAATTTTATCTGGTCTGCTGCTTCGAGTCTTATTCTGTTGTAGAATTATTTTCATGATGTGCACTTTTTCTGTGTCGTGGGGTTTCTTTTGGCAATAATAGCAAATTTCTGTCAGTAACATGATTACTATTTTTAGAATTCATATTTTTGGCTTGCAAGTCAAATTGGAGAGTTCCATTTTAAAATATCTCGTGACAGGTTCCTTTTTGTGATGAATACTGTGAATTCAGGGGGAGATATACCTTCCAATTTTGGAATAGATCAATCCTCTCCCTCTTGGAGTAGTGATAACACGCTACTTAAGATTTCATTCAGTGGACCAGATTTGATCATAATGCAATGCAACTAAACTAACAGCATCTTGTAGAACTCTTGACTAACAGCTTCAACAATGAAGGCTTTCTGACAGAGGGCACTGAATATGAAACCCGTATCTTATATGATCATAAACAACATGACATGAGCAAGTCTTACTCCAAGTATCAACAAGGGGATCAAAGGGAGAGATTGAAGATGCATAGAGGATACTCCTCTATGCGTCTTCGTAAATTAAATGGTCGTAACTTTAAGTTTTTGGTATATAATAAAATAGAATGCGCTTTATATGATAAATTTAATATAGAGTTTGGCTCTCTTTTTTTCATTTGTCTCGTACGTAAAACTAAATTGCAGAGCCCGAAAGTATTTTGACCATTTTTGCAATTTGTAGTTTAGTTATGCGGGCTCCTCAATATTAAAGTGCTAACGGGGTATTATTTTCACAGTTAAATATGCAGATGGACCGTTACGATCTGTTGTAAAAATAATCTTAAATTTATAACCTTGGTTATGAATCGGTCCCATATATATATACGTGTTGTAAGACCAAAAAGTCTATATCCATCCGTCCAATAATACATAACGTTTTAGAATTGTGTACAAGATTTAAGGAAATAATTATATATCAATAATATAGTATTAATTATTTATAATACTTTATATCATATATTTATCTCATACTCTTTTTCTCACATCTGTAACATTTTTTTATGAAAAATAATTTTGAAAAGATTGTGATTAATTTTTTTAAATTATATAAAATGTCAAATAATTTAAAAAAAATAAAATAATATAAAACTCGGTCACTCCTTCCTTTTATATCACGAGATTTTGATAAATGGTAATCACTCCTTCCTGTCGATATTTATTGGTCAATTGACAAATGATAACCACTCCCTCGTTTATATCACGGTCTCCTCCCTGGCTCCCTCCCTCCCTCCCTCCCTCCCTCGGTTTTTCTTTTTCTCCTTTCCCCCTCTAATCTCTATATTTCTCTTTACATTTCTTTTCATATATTTACTCTCCCGGCCTTTCTTCTTCTTCATCTTATTGTCTATACCTCTTCTTACATTCGCCATTCTTTTAGCTTATACATACAACCACATAAATCCTTGATACACATAAAACAATTCAATTCTGAAGCCATCAAATATATATATGTCACATTCTGGTAAACAATTACTCCATATGAGATGGGTCAAGATTCTCTAGCGGATCGATTCCAGATTCATTCAGATTTGAACAAAACAAGCCCGATTTCAAAGAATTCGATCTGGGTTCACCCTCACTAACAACACCCAGCACCGCTACAATCCCAAGTCACACAATTTCTCCTAAAAGATCCAATATAAATACCTCCACCACTCACTCGGGCGAACTAGAAAAGCTACGATCCATTGCCACCGCCCGTAGCTCAAAGCATGACCACCAGAGATCAAGTTCCACCGGCGCCTCACTAATATATTCAGGCAGTACTCCAAGTTATTGCCATAGTATTAATAGTAGTAGCACTAGTACTAGCAACAGCAGCACTATTACTGGTAGTGGCGGCGGAGGTGGCGGCGTTAATAGTAATACCATCAGCTCAGTCTCGTCGCGAAACAGCAGTTATTTGTATCCAAGTGGGAATATTTGTCCCACTGGAAAAATATTGAAATCGAATATGGGTTTCTGTACATCGAATCGAACTTAAAAGTTGGGTTCTGGGACTGTTAATTAAGGACACGGGAGCATAATGAAGGGTGGTAGTGGTGGGGGCGGGAAATTGGAGTGTAATGGGCGAGGGAATGTGCAATTTGGTGGAGAAACTGGGCCCGTGGTTAAGCGGGTGATGATGAGTTCTGATCCAGAGGAAGTTAAAAAGGTGGGTAATGAGTTATACAGAAAAGGGAATTTTGTTGAGGCATTAATGTTATAGGATCGGTCTATTGGGATATCGCCAGAAAATGCTGCATACCGTAGTAACCAGGCGGCAGCATTGACTATGTTGGGGAGGCTGGGAGAGGCTGTGATGGAGTGTGAGAAGGCTGTGAGGTTGGATTGTGGATATGGAAGAGCTCATCAGCGGCTGGCCTCTCTTCTTCTCAGGTCAGTTGGAGTAATTTTTAAATTTAATTCCTTGGTTTCCCCATTATGTTGTATTTTCTGTTATAAGGGATTAGTTATTGCACCCAAAAAAAAAAGGGATTAGTAGGAGAAACGTGGTTGGTATATTTTTTATCTATGCTGTTTTTGATAAGAGGAATTAGTGCCGGTTAAATGATCTTTTTCTTTGTAATTTCTCTTCATTGCTTAGTTTATTTGTTATTTTTATAATTTTCTTTAGTAATGTGTTGTTTAAATTTTTGGAGTCTTGTATTCCTGTTTGTCTTTCACTTCATTTATCTTGTTGATTATATTTATGAATGTATGTTAGATCTCTGTGAGACTAATTGCCTAAGCGGCTGAGCTATTATTCACGCGATTCCTTGTTTATTTCTGGGTTTGTGTTGTTTAATAAATTGCCTAACTTCAGTTTTTGTATTGTAGCTGTCCGTCAAAGGTGGTTGAATAGCTGTACTAAGGACATTTGTAGCTAATTGTTGTTCATTTTGTCATGATCATCTTGTTGAAACTAAAATCCTCACCCACCCGTGCATACGATCTCAAGTGATTTTGAATAATTGGGTCTACATATTTTACTATAATTTGTTTAAATTTAGATTGACTCTTGATTATCTTCATCGATTTAGATAATTTGAGAGCAAAATTAAAGTTTTGAATTGTGATCTATTTTATTCCTTTTTCATATTCAAATTCAGAGTATCACAGTATATTGCTTTGCTGGCCGTAGGTTTTCTAAGACGTAGATTATTTGGATCCTTCAGCTCACCACAGTTGAATAAATATTCTATGTTGTACTTAATTAAAGAGACTTATCTCCTCAAGCCAATGGATGTACTATGTCTAAACACATTCTGTAGGTTCATGGTGTTTGTTTTTATACCAGTTACACAATCAAACAGTAGAATATTGCAACAAATTGGTGACATTCTTTGACCTAATGTCATCTACAGAATAGGACAGGTTAAAAATGCTCGTTGTCACCTTTGCTTTCATGGGAAACAGCCCGACACAATTGAATTGCAGAAATTGCATTCATTGGAGAAGCATATTAACCGATGCACAGATGCCCGAAAGATGGGTGATTGGAAGGGAGCACTTAGGGAATGTAACACAGTCATTGTAGCTGGAGCAGTGTCTTTGCCACAGGTGGACTTCAACATAAAACTTTTCTTTTTATTTCCAATCTTGATGGAAGTATATTGGATTTAGGAACTGGTTGTTGTTTCAGATTGTTGCTTGTAAGGCAGAAGCCTTTTTGAAGCTCAAGCAGCATGAACATGCTGATATTATCTACCTTCCTAAATTAGAACCTTATCCTGCTCCCAAATAAAGCTTTTTGGAATGCTTTCGGAAGCTTATGTGCTCTATGTCCGCGCCTAGGTGGACATGGCATTTGGAAGGTCAGGCTTTTAAATAATCAGATTTGAAGGGGAAAATATCTGTCTGATGTGAGTTAGACTGGTAAAATTCTGCAGGTTTGCGAATGCAGCTGCTGCTGCTGCAGAGTAAGCTGGGCTTATTGATTTTAGTAACATAGAAGTTGCAACGTTGCTCGACAATGTGAACTTGGTAACTAGAGCTCGTTCACGGGACAAAGATCTTTTCAGTGCTGGAAAATTCAGCGAGGCATCCTCTGCTTATGGAGAAGGCCTTAAATATGGCTTGTGCAACTCTATTCTCTATTGCAATAGGGCAATTTGTTGGTCTAAACTTGGTTTGTGGGTGCAGTATGTAGAAGACTGCAATCACGCCCTCAAGATCCAGCCAAATTACACAAAAGCTCTTCTACGGAGGATTGTATCAAATGCAAAGGTGAATTGGCTCATATGTTTCTCTTCGGTTATCTGAGTTATTAGTTGTTTTGTGTCTTGATTTTTACTTTAGTTTTTGGCATCTCTTTTGTGGTTATAGCTTGAAAGATGGGCAGAAGCTGTTAGAGATTATGAGGTCTTGATGAGGGAACTTACGGGGGGGACAGTGAGGTTGTTGAATATCTTTCCTGTGCACAAGACACTTAAAAGATCATGCCGGGATGAGGTTTATAATGTGAAACCGGTTGAAGCAGGAGAATTTTCTGGTTCTGGTCAGTTTAATGCTCTTATACGTTCACTTGGTTAATTATATTTTCTTAAATCTCTCGCAACATATAGTCACAAGAGTTATCCCGAAAACATATAATCCATCACTGGGTCAAGTCCGTCCGTCGTTCTGCATTTTTGCCTATTTAGCTCATACTCAAAGCATCCATCCTTCTATACATCTTACTTGAATTTAGACAGTTTTACTAGCAACATAAATTACTAAGCTAGTTTCATTATTTGATAGTAAACCTCCTCTTCTTTTACTTTTTATGTATATAAGCAATGTTTTTGTTGGAGGTTGAATATCTAGACTTTGGATCCCACTTTGTTTTGATTTGAAAGTCAATTAGTAAATAAATAATGCTACTAGTATCACATAAAAAAGGCTCACATACACACACATGCATTATGTGGACTTCACGTGTCAGGCGAGGGCTCACAATATGCATGTGTATGTATGTGAACATTATGTAAAACTTGTTTATGTTATAATAGCATTGTTGTTAATAAATTGAAGTTCTAATGGACTTTCTAAGGCTCCATATGTTTAAGTGAAATATTTATTGGTATTCAGGAAAATGACTAGACTTCTTTTTTTGGGAAAAGTTGGGTTTTGTTTAGAATATATACCATTACAATTTAATTATAGTTAAAATCATTCTTCTTCTATCTTGAACTTAAAACTGCAAAGAATTGAAATGATAATTCTTTCAAAAATAATAACAGATAACATCTTTAACTTGGTAGGTAAAAGAAAAAGAAGAAGCATTTACCCGTAGGTTATCATCTTTTGATCTACTTTGGCTTTTGCAATAACAATCTTTGTTTACAACTTTAACATTATTATGCCAAACATTCTAAAATATGGAGTATTATTCTATACCCTCCCTCCGTGTAAACAAGGAATAGCGACTTTTGAAAATTACTGCTCTAAAACTTTTTCACTGTCACTAGAAAAATTAAATAAAAGTAATTTAGTGGAGTATATTACAGTAACCTTTCTTAGGTATATCAATTTCCTATATATATTCAGCAATGTACGTGTATAGTTGCTGAGAAAGGAAATTGGTTTAGAAATGAGGTTGGAGCCGGTAGTGGGATTGAACGGAGGAGGAGGAGGAGGGAAGGGGAAGGGGAAGGGGAAGGGAGGCGTAATATTGAGAAGCCGAGAAGAAGGCAGGCAAACAAGATTTCGGTGGAGGAATACAACTGTTTCTCCCAGAATCGTGACCCTAACCATCTCACTATTCCTCGTCTCAATCAACTTCCTCTCTCTCTCTCTATAAACATAATAATTAAAACTTGCCATATATATATATATATATATATATATATATATATATATATGATCTAAAATCTCAACCAAGTTATCCAGTTTTAACTACTAATTTTTACATTTACAGATAATTGAAATGCACGGATTCATGAAGATTCACAAAGCTCCAAAGGTACGTTTGAACCTTAGCTTACTCGCTTTAATTTGTTCCTCCATCATTGTCCAAAACAGTCGCCATTTCCATTTGATTTCGCTCGTTCGCTTTTGCAATTATGTTTACTGAAACTCACAGAAAGTGCTGACGGCTGTGGTGGACTCGCTTGAGCTGATGGATCCGAGCCGATCCACGCTCGGAGATGACGTGACATCATCGTGCTCGTTCATCACACTGGAAGAAGCAATCCAGGACCTGGCCGCTCTCAACTGGCAAGATTCCTATGTCACTTCCCTCCGAACCCTAAACCTAAGCAGCAACAACTCCTCCTCCTCCTCCCTCGAACTCCTCCACAATATCAAAGTGGAGTGTGTTCCGAATCCGATTCCGATTCAGAAGCGTAAAAGGATAAGGAAATTTAGGCCCTCCTCCGGCTCACTCAACCTCCACAATATCAAAGTGGAGGAGGGCGTTTCGACTCATATTCCAAAGTGTAAAAGGTCAAGGATAAGGATGTTGAGGCTTGCTTCTCTCAATGGATACAACAGTTCCTCTCCCCCTACTACTACTACTACTACTACTACTACTGCTGAAAATGGTTTTGGATCACCTTCCGGCAGCGGTGGTGCCAGAAATTTGTTACCGAGGAGGAAGAGGATAGTGAGGAGCGATGAATTTGGTTCCACTGTTTGGTGACTTTAGAGGAATAGTACAGTACAGGCAATTTGATTCTATAGGAACAAAAATACTAACACAATATATGTCATATCAACCGTTTGTACAATATTTTATAGAATAATTTATGTCTCTACTATTATTATTTCTATGTTTTACTACCTGTTAGCTTTTTTTTGTACAAAAATCTGATACTATGTGATGGCTTTGCTTCCGACAGCCTTTTTACTGTTGTTCAATAGTAGTACAAACTTCAGTAGCATGCTAAGTTTTTGGTTACTGTTTTAGGGATCTCCTTTCCATTGTTTCTTATTCTTTGCTCTTTAGACGAATTTTGAAAATGATCCAGTACCACTACTCAACTAACCATACACTTCTACGTTTACAAATTTTGTTAATATTATGAATGTATTATCGTTTAATGTTTGACCCTGAAATAAAAATTTAATAGATTACTAATAATGATGACATGATAATAAAATTATAATAATGATGATAAACTTGACAACATTGTCTCATTTTGTAATATTAGTACTATTAATAAAATAAAATACGAAATCTTTTTTGTGAAATATATATAATTTTAAGTAGATAAAAAAAAATTGGCGGTTTCTAGAGTGCTAAAACTTGGACGGCTGGACCTCAAAAAAAGTTGAAACCAATAGTGTAATTAAAAATGACCCAAGTGCATTCATGTCACGCTTGCCCACAGGCCCAACCAGTACGTGACGCACGGGCAAGCACACACGAGAATACGTATATTAAAAACCAAACCAGTGAGCTAAACAAATAAAAATCTTGCAACTTTCTAAATTAGTAATAACTACATTTGCAATCATATAAAAGTCAATAGATTAATGAACATTGAGCTTTCACATCATTGTACAATTTATCATGCCCTCAAAGAAATTACGACCTAACTATCCAATGCCAAAGGGCTATCTTTTTAGAGAAATTCCTCATAGATATTTCAACATAAAATCAAATGGGACCATTCAGCTAACATACATTTGCAGAAACGATATTCGCAACTACCATATCCCATTATCATGCGCCAGTTGCGTACAGACGGCTCCATTCTTTTGCTGAACAAGACCAGTAAACAAAACAAATTAAAATGTGCGAAAAACCTTTCTCATGAAGACAACAACTATGGGGAGCCATATATATTTAACCTATTAACTAGAGCATTACCAGTTTCAACAGCTTCTGCCTCATTTGTTTTCCAGTGCTTAGCAATGTTCTCAGAAAGTGGATCATCTGGGTTTGGAGCACTAAGAAGTGCTTGGATGCTGCCTCATAAAACACAATAACAATATTAATATTTACTGTCCATTTTCCTTGAATATGTTATCTGCTCAAGTATTACTCCGAATCTAAATAGAGTATCTTAACTTTACTTTCATAGTTCAAAACTTCTACAAAGATTGTGATGCCGGAAATAATTTCTCCTTTTTTTTTCATGTTTCCAAATGTATGGTCCCACTATTAGTGGGAGCGCAAAGAACTGAAAGAAGAGAGATTACCTCAACAATACTGTACGAATTTGGAGGGCGGGACTCCACTTGTCTTTGAGAATATCGAGGCATATCCTTCCCAACTACACAGACATTATCAATATTTAGAGCACGAAACATAAGATTTCATAAAATGCTCAAGAGGCAATAGAAGCTACTTGCCTTGTCAATATTAGGATGATATATTTTGGTCAGGAAGCGAACCTGTATTTAAAAATAACACATACAAAGCAGGGTCGTTAAAACCTCAATCCTGAAAACCAACAGTAAGATGTAGAAGATGATGACATTGTTTAATATCCCAAATTTTGAGTTCATAATTAGTAAATAACTGAATTTGATATAGTGAAATACTGTTTATTTAACAATAACAATGCAAAATATGGCTTCCCCAACCGGGAGTAAGCTTAATATAATTAGCCGAAAGCCTGCACATCCAATAATAAAGAAGCAGATGTAACTATGTAAGTAGTGCGTAATCAACAAGCCTCCTAATTTTTAGTACGGAAATGTGTTCCTGTGTTACCGGATGCTAATTTTTGCATAAAAAGGAAACAGCAGGTTTATTATAAATTTACCAGCAATTTCTTCAAGATAAAAAGTGTAGAAACAGACAAACTGGATGAGGAGACTGGACTGATTGATGGGGGCTCCTAGTACCTAAATTCAAGTGGAATGTGTCTAGACAGAAAAGATATAGGACATGTGAATCAGCCTGTTCTTCGGTGATTTCCTAACTCATGACAACACTATAGATGTCTCCATTCAAAGCAGGAACTCCCATGCTTGAAACCTGTCCTGATATCAAGGAGGACTGAAAACAGATCTTTAAGATTATTGTCAGTGGGTTTAAGGGCTAGAAGTTCTGCAGAGGCAGTCGACACCAACAATCAGCATGGCACTAATGACATTTAACCTTATTAATTCAATAAGTGAGCTACCAGAAGGAACTTTGGACAAGTGTAACAGTCTGTCCAAAATAAATCTTCGTCCGGAAAAAAGAACTATTTTTTTTCCAAAAAATATTATGATTTGCAAAAAACACATGTAGACATTATTATTTTTTATGACTATTTCTTTTGATATTACTAAAATATACCAATTAAATTTTATTATTGAGGGAAAAAAAGCATCATTAAGAAAAATTATGTCAAGGGTGTCATGCAAACATTAATATTTGTTTTTTCAGACGTTGGTAGTGTCACAGATTGACTAGCTGATGCAACAGGTCAACCAGCTAACAGTGCTGAATATACGGGAACAGCAGGCTACTCACTGCCATGTAAATGGGTTTTGGTCTTGAATCACAACTTGTCTCACATCCTTGAATCACACATTTGGCCCCAAGAGAACGAATTTTGAATATTATTGGTAACATTTAATGGACCAAATCCCGTGTTGTGCTAGTTCAGCCAACCCCACTCTCAAAGGCAGTTACAACTCATAAGAGCTTAAGTTACCAAGTGAACCCACGTCCTAAATAATGAACATGAAAAAATACAAACTTAAAACACATAAGAGATGCCCCTTGGAGTCAGGAGGAAGAGGTAAATAAATTCAACTAAATGGAAGGCAAGTAGATTAGAAAAGAAATTTAGGCGCTTATAGATATGCTACATGAACTTCTTATCAAAGAACATACAACATGAAGAAATCAACCATGATGAAACATGTTCGAAGATAATAATTCCATTAACACCATCTTTATCTACGATATAAATAATAGAATGTTTCTGAAATTCTCGAGTTATTCATTAACCTTTAAAAATGGTGTGAGAAGTCTCTACATGGCCTACATGTACATACATCATGCAGTTATAACTGTTTAATATCCACAGAAGATACCCTTATAAAGAATAGATTAAAAATGAAACTGACGATGAGATAAATCTTCAAGTGGAATACTAAGAATGCAAAGCAGAAAAAGATACAAAAAAGAAAAACAAAAAACAAAACAAACAAACCAAAACCAAAAAAAAAACAAATTCTATCAGGTAGAATGAAGCGCAACATCTAATCACCAAAAGATGCTTTTTACAAATACAAGTGATACAAGCTATTTAAATCAAAATGAAGTGTCCAAGGAAAAGTTAAAATTTAACTAAAAAAGAAAATACAGCCATGATATAAAGGAGATGTAGAAATTCAATGCAATTCTTTAGGAGAAGGCAATTAACATTGAAAAGTATATACTTATACAAAAACGGATATATACCAATAAGAACATACCATTTTCTGATAAAGAATGTTGATTAAATGGATTAAACAAAACATGCAGACTTTACGGTAACTTAATTGTGCTGATTTGTAGTTTTCATCTTAAGATCAACTATTTGGAATAACAGAGTATTTATATTTTATACGCATGCAGCATCTCTTAATATCAAGAAGCAAAAAGACAAATTTGCATCTATGAAATGACTACAAAGTGTAATAGACAACACTGCAAAGGCTTTTTTTTTTTGTTACTAAGTAATTCACTACCAAGAGGCATGAAAAGGGAATGCCATCCCAAGTACACGCGGAATGCACAAGAAAAAAGGGTAAAAGCCCCGCAAGAACTACAGAACTTCGAGAAGTCCTTTTTGATGATACAATGTGCCACCACTGAAATCTATAAAGAAAACATGACTTCATTAATATAAGTTACCTTAGGAGCTGCCATTGGATATTCTTCAGGCAAAAACAATTCCAACTTGAATACCCCTCCTAGATAGATATCAAGTTCAAAGAAGGATCAGATCATACATCAAATTGACGTGAAGGAAGAAGAAAAGACAAATATCCAATTATAAGAACTTATTAGCAGGTTCCAATGAAACCAACAGTCTAGTTGAAACCTACACGTGAGCAGTTTAATCAGACTACCCAATTCATGGTACGTTGAGTACGCATACAAGTATGTAGTTCATCAAATTGTAGGTACGTAATTCAAAGGATGTATACTTAGTCGATACAATATTAGGGCTGCATTACATGAAGGTTCATTTATTCCAAGTCAATACTCATATATATTATCTATAATTATATAAGAATTTAATATAATACTCAAAAGTTTAAAAATAATTACAACTCAAGTGTGCATCACAAACGACTTATAATTTATAAACATATACATATACGTCGCTTGACAGTTTAATACCCTCAATAAGAAAATTCAGATTATCTTATAAAACTGGAACTTGAATGTATATAAGTAAATCTGCTTCTCCTTGTAAATTTTAATCTTTCTTAATATTACGTGCCCCTCCTTTGTATTTTAATTAGGTAACATAAACCAGAAACTTTCTTTCTTGGTAATTTTGAAACTTCCAAGACAATAGAAAAAAACACGGAGAAAGAAATTACGAAAGGAGCTTCAAAACTCAACTTTTTTCGGAACCCTATCTTTCACTCCATCCTTTGACTCAGTGCCTCTCATCCGCACGTGATTCTCAGTAACCTAAAGGGAAATAATGAATTTTACACACCAGTACAACTCTCTCACGAAAGTTGGTACTTCTGTAACAAAAAAATCAACACAAAAAATCAACGAAGACTCAAATTCCGTCCAAGCCTTCAACGAATACCTACCAATATTACGCCACTTTTCTCACTCTTTCTTCTCCACACGATGCCAGAATTCAGATCGATGGAAGTCAGAAACTGATTCTAAGCCTAAGGTCCATTCATTTTCTTCCATAATCGTTCGCAGAATTGATTCCGTCATCTTGCTAGGATTTCGTTTTTTTAGTGAGGGGTTGGAGGTCATACTGTTTCTAACTACTCAAGTAACTTAACATGTGCAGAGAGTTTTTTTTTGTAATTTATGAGCAAATATATGCAAACAAAAGGCCTTTCTCCCTTATCAGTTATCCCAAGTAATGCTACACATACAAAAGACTTGCAAAAAATAACTCACAAAATAATTTGTAATATTATAATTAGCTGATAATCCAACATATATGGGTAGGCCCAACAGTTATAACCAACCACAACTATACACATCATTTAGTATCCATTCTTTGCAGTTATCCCTTTAAAAGAGATGGAGAAATCAGAATCCAGGACACTGCATGCCACTTTACCCAGTATGTACAATTTTTGACATATTTTGAACCATCCCCTCTACCTACATTGTGTATATCTTATGTTAGCATGAGCTCATGGTATAACCAAATTTATACCCACAGAGGCTAAAGTACGAACATAGCACAGCAGTAATATCAAAAATCACCAGAACACAACTCACCTATAATAACGTTATATACATATTGCAACTATAAGAGGTACATCTATCTGAGAATCGACATGACCAATTTCCACCTAAAATAATTCACAGCCATGACCTCCATGGTAGAACTAATTTAGAACAACGATATATTTGGAAAAGGAATAACAAATAAAATTCTTTGAGATTGGAAAATGCATATTTACGCTGATTGTAAATTCAGAAATTTTGGAGACTAAAGGATATAGAAAGAAAATGGAGAAAAAACAAATCTCCAGCTCAATTAAAATTACTACTCAATGCTCCTCTCTTATATCTAGAATCAATGTTAGAAACTGCTAAAATTCATTACAATTTTTAACAGCCAAATTGTACAGCTACTTAATTCAGCTGTAAACAGCTTACAAAAGCACATTTTTATCAGCAAAAGAAACTTACATGTCCAGAAATTTGGTAGAGTGCAAAAATTCAATTTCTATTTGTTCCTATTCGTTCTTCTTATCTTTTCCATTTCGCCATTGTGTTTTACAACACTGTTAGACTTCCCGTTGCTTATCAATTCTAAAAATCGGATAAAGGAAAAGAGAAGGTTAGATGCAGCTGGGAACAATAAATTACATTTTAAATTGTTAATTTTGTTTCTTGCGACTTTGCGGATAGACTTGAATCAGAGGACTAACTTGGTGGAAAGTTTGGGGAATATATTACAAACGATTATATTTTCTGGGATTACTTTTTTCCTATTTGTTCTTCTTATCTTCTCCATTTTGCCTTTATGTTTTAAAATGCTATGATAAGACTTTCTATTTGTCAATCCTAAGAACCGCATAAAGGAAAAGAGAAGGTCAAGTGCAGTTAAGAACAATAAATCCATTTAAAATTGTTCATTTAATATGATGCGACTTTGCGAACGGACTTGAATCAGAGGACTGGCGGAAAGTTCGGGGTGTATGTTGCTAACTATGATATCTTCTAGGATTTCCCTCTCCTATTCATTCTTCTTATCTTCTCCATTTCGCCTTTATGTTTTACAATGTTGTAATAAGACCCTCTGTCAATTTTAAAAAGTAAGAACCCATAAAGGAAAAGAGAATGTTGCAGCTAAGAGCAACAAATCACATTGAAAATTGTTCTTTGATATCTTGCGACTTTACGGAACGGACTTGAATTGGAGGACTGGCTTGGCGGAAAGTTTGGGAAGTATGTTGTTAACTATGATATCTTCTGGAATTTCCTCTCTCCAATTCATTCTTCTTATCATCTCAATTTCACCCTTTTGTTTCACAATATTGTAATAAGACACTCTGTTTATTCTAAAAACCACATAAAAGAAAAAAAGAAGGTTAGATGCAGTTGAAAGCAATAAATCGCATTTTAATTGTTTATTTTTTGTCTTAACTCTTACGACTTTGCAAGCGGACTTGAATCGGAGGAATGCCGGCAGAAAGTTTGGGGAGTATACATAGGCTACTAGTTGAGTAGTGATCAAGTATGTGTTGGCACAAGCATACTTAGTGATCAAGTACTAATAATAATAAACTCTAATAACAATATTATACTCTAATACTCTCCCTCAAGTTGAAAATATTATATCACGATTTACGACTTGCTACATAACATAATCTTAAAAAGAGTCAAACCAACAACACAAAATTATTTTATCTTCAACATTCCCCCCCCTCAAATTGAGGCCCTTTTCAATTTGCACCTTTTTTTAATATCCAAAGTTAGATTTCTCGCCCTCAATACATAACTTCACACATCCACTTTCTGAGGATATCGTGTGCCCGACAATAACAGAGAACACTTGGTCTCCTACAATAAATGTGAAGGACTCTCCATCCTTCAAAAACAACTATGAAAGACTTCTTACCTTCCTTAACATTGAAACTCTCTAGCCTCCCAAAAAATCAAAGGACACACGCCTTCCTGAAATCTCAGCATCATGCAATCCTTACTTTCCAATCAACCATTTACATATTTTAACCTGAGAAATTAACTGCTCCGGACATATTACCCTTGTATGGAAAAAAATTAACATGCAATAAGGAACCCGCATCATCTAAAAGAAACGTCAAATCTGAGTAATGGAGTACTAAAACACCAACTTTAGCAATGCATGACAAAAACTCGAACTATAGCTCCAACAAAAGAACTAAAACTAAACTCTAACCACCTAATTTTTTTTCTTCTTTAAGATGAAGTTGAACAATAAAAATAAACGATTCTCGCCGCTAGCTATGTGCCGGTGGCAATGAAAATAAGACATTTTGATTTGATTGCCAAGATGAACCTAGCTCTGATACCATGTTAGAGATAAAATAGATGTATTTAATATTGTTGGTATGGTATTACAAAGAGTACTAAAACCTTATATATAGGCTACCAGTTAAGTAATAGTCAAATATGTGTGGGCACCAAGCATACTTGGTGACCAAATTCTAATAATAATATACTCTAATAGTCGCCACGATAATATCTTGTGGAATTGTGGAAAAAAGAAAGTTCGATGCATCTGAGAGCAATAAATCACATTTTAAGTTGTTTATTATCTATCTTACAACTTTGTGGACGGACTTGAATCACACAACTTACTTGGCGAAAAGTTTGGAGTATATTGTTAACGATGATATCTTCTAAGATTTTCTGTTCTTTTTATTTTCTCCATTATTTCCTTTGTTTTTGAAATGTTGTATTAAGACCATTTGTTTGTCAATTCTAAAAACTGCATAAAGGAAAAGACAAGGTTTAAGTTAGATTAAAGTAATAAATCACATTTTAAATTGTTCAATTTATATTTTGCAACTTAGCGGAAGGACTTGAACCGAAAGACTGACTTGGTAAAAAGTTCGGGGAGTATGTTGCGAACGATGATATCTTTTCGAATTTTCTCTCTCCTATTCGTTTTTCTTTTCTCCATTTCTCCTTTATGTTTTACAACATTGTAATAACACCCTCAGTTTGTCAATTTTATAAACCACGTAAAGGAAAATAGAAGGCTAAATGTAGTTGAGAGCAAAAAATCACATTTTAAATTGCCCATTTATATCTTGCAACAAATTTTTACGAATTTTGTAGCGATCAGATATGTTATATTATATCCACTAGCATACACGTACACGCGCAATGCGCATGATAACTTCTCCAAATGTCACACGTACACGTAAATGTGCGTGACTCCTTTTTTTCTCCTCTACTCCCCCTTTCTCTTCTTTACGCCTCTCACTTATTATGTCGCACAATCGCCATAGCCACTCATCTACTCCGTACTCCAAGTCCAGCTCCCTCACAATCTATTAGATTCAAGAAACATTGAAAGTCCCACTAAGAAGAAGCCGAAGGAAGCAATTACAGCAGCCAAAGATATAGAAATCTAAAGCAAATTCTAATTTTCTCTCTCTTGATCTAGGTAGTTTAGACTGTTGAGTTTCATTTTATGTTTTCAGATCTCTGTAGTTGGTGATTTATTAAATTGCATGTTTGGTTTTGTTGACTTCATTGTCTTCAATTTTGAGTCAATTTAACTCTTGAAAAGCTAGGAGGACATGAGACATTGGGTGAATAGTATTTAGTGTTTTGATGTACATGTGAGATACTGACATTTGGCCTGGTTTTCTTGATTGATGCAACAAATTTTAAGAAATAAACCATGCTTTCAATTTGGTTTCTTCTCTCTTTCTCTATCTTGCAAGTTGTAGATTATTAGAAACTTTTTTGTTTCATTATAAGAACCATCCGAACAGGTAGATACCAGTATCGGTGTTTATTTTTTCATTATTTTGATAGTCTTGTACAGCTGAATACCTCTAGTGGAGATAAGTTGTGGCGCATAGATTAACAGCCAGCGAAAGAACCACCCACTAATATCTACTTGTTGGCAAACATCATCTACCATTACAACATCATATAGGGACGATTTTGGGAAACACCGACTTCTAGGAGTGATGCATTTATTACATAATTGGTTGACGCGGGCTCTGCCTGTTGCTGCATAAGAATTCAGCTTCTACTAAAAGACAAGTTCTTATCAAAATTAAATATTATACAAAATATATATATATATATAGTTTCCGGTCTATAAAGAACAGCAGATACCTCTCCCAGTCAAATACTGAAATAACGAACAATCATCAAGATCTAAAATAGTTGATTACCTTCATAAGGAGATTGTGTTGGTCCAAGTATCATCACATTGAAATATCGCATGTTTTCTTCTGAAGGTGAAGCACTGATTCCTGGAGCTGCTCTTACATAATTACAAATGTTAAGCCTTGCACTACATTACAACAAAGATTATTTGTAGCACAATGAAATGTTACTCCAAAATTCACCATCAATTATTCCTTAAACCACAACAAAGATTATAACTTCAGTGCCGAATTCCAGAACAGGTTTTAACAAATTCAACCTAACATTATCCATCCTTTACAAAATTCAAACACTATATATATAAATTTATTAAGAGTAAATTGGAGAGAGAAAGACCTGGTTCACTTAGAAGTCGCTGTGTTTCCTGAAGAATAACAGAGCAAGTAAAGAATAATACGAATCTATACATATATATAGAGAGATAGACACATAAAACTGACAGCTGAAAATTGCAAAGAGTAGAGATTGTGATCCGAAAAGCTGAAGGAGGGATCTAGAGGTACCTTGATTATTCTTCGAGGCAGATTGCTATTTGCCATTTCCTCTTCTCGAAAGATTTACCCAAAAAAGTCAAACAACTAGATTTTGAGAGACAGCTTTCAGAAAAATAGGAAGGAAAGGCTTCAGGGTCGGTGCCGTGGGATCGTCGAGGGTTTAAAAAGCTTTTTACTCACAAGTCATTATTTCCCAATTACTAGTATTTTCTTTTTATCTTTTCCTTTTCCTTTTTCTTTTTCTTTTTCTTTTTCTTTTTTTCTTTCTCTTCCACTTTCTTTATTTCCCAATTACTAGGATTTTCTTTTTATCTTTTCCTTTTCCTCCTCTTCTTTCTTTCTTTCTTTCTTTTTCTATATATATATTAGCTGCATGTCGTACCTCTCGCACTATATAAATAGTAAGATTTATCTCAAATTTTGGACGACCCAGATAATTTATTAAAGTGAGCGAGAAATTCAAAATCAATTATATTTTATTAAATAGATATATATGTGATAAAACTCGACACATTTTCATAATATTAAATATTTTAATAATAATTTATTATATAACCAACTATTCAACTAATATTATAGGAACGTATCATTTATCTTTAACATTTACATCACCCTCTTTTTTATTTTTTCTATTTTTTATATTATAGTATATCAATTCCAATATGTTTTTTTATTGCTTTTCTTTCTCTAATATTTTCGTGTTTGTAAAATGAATGTTTTTTTTATATTATACACAAAAATATTATGTAAATAGAATTTAGAATCTCTTGCAAAACAAACTCAGATTCTTCACTCCGCCTCTTTCAAATACAATTTCATTCGACTTTCTAAAATTTAGTTTTTAATGGTTCAACTGATTGGTGTTCTCATTTTTAGCAATTAGATATTAGGATTATAAGTTCTATAAATAAATTGTATTTATTAGTGAAAAAGAATTTTATTATGGAAATTTTTTGTTGATGTTCCCTTATGGACATGTTCGGGAATGACTTATTTTAAATGTCTTATAAGTTATAATATAAGTTAAAACAAACTATGAACGTGTTCAGCTCATAATGACTCATAACTTAAAATAAATGTAAAAATTATTAAAAAGGTCATTAATAAAAAGAAGAACAAAATAGAAAGAGAAATAAAATAAACATTATATTTGGTCAAACTAACTTATTTTTAAAATAACTTATAAGTCATTTTAAAATAAGTTACAAATAGTTACTTATTTTTTTGACTTAAAAATCAACTTATAAGTAGAAAAATAAATCATTCCCAAACAGGTGAATAATAACAAATGACTTATAAGTCGTTCATGTGACTCCCCCAAAATAGGTATACAACACCCACTTTGAGTCGCCAAATACATGGTACAGAAAGCAAACTACAACTTCAATAATACAATTGTCGTGCAAAATACGACAATACATACTGTGAGTTTAAATACAAATATTGTCTTCTAGACAATATCAACACTCAAATAAGTCCTCATTACAATTATTCAAACACTATTTTACAGAAATAGTGAGGACTACTAAAACATCTTTCTAGAACCATTACTCCATACCCCGACTCGATCCTGCTATGTTCTCACCTCCTGAGAAGAAAAATTGAATGAAAAGAAAAAGGGTGAGCTCAACTAGCCCAGTAAAGAATATGACTAAGATAATATACAACAAATTATCATTAGTCTTCAACAGGAAAAAATCTGATAAAATATAATAGACAACAAGTTTTAGATCAACAACTGTAACGGAAACAGTAAACCATTAGAAAAGTCAAGTAGAGAATGAGTTCTACTATTTTCTAAGATTTAAAAGTCCATCGTCAATATTTTATCCCTGTAACAACAATCAATAACCAACTTTAATCAAATATTCATCTTTGCACTACAGGCCAAAGATATTCATTTGTATCACCAGTCGGTCATATTCATCTCAACACCTGTTCATCTTTGCACTACGAACCAAAGATATTCATCAGTTAATCATTCATCTTTGTACTACAGGCCAAAGATATTCAATAATATCATCATTTAGGACTTAGGATGATGAAAAATATCTTAAAGAAAACGAATCCAGTGAGACAGAAGGACAAATAGTAGGGATTCGTATAACAGTTTATCCAATATCAATAATACTTCATAGTAATCAATTGTGATGCAGAATTCAAAAATAAAGATCAAAACATGGATACAATCAAAGATAGTAACCATAATAGACATCTTGGACAAAAAGAAGAAAATTTTATTTTTCGGTGAATAAGTGTCGTATTCGTGAATAGTGCCGTATACGTGAATAGTAACCCCGACACAAAAAGTTCCAAATTTAATAAAAAGTTCATATCAATATTTCAGCATAATGATATTGAAGAAAATAATATCATTTAAGAAGAAAATAATATCCCTTACTTCAAAATAACCGTACTTCTGATTGAATTTCGAATATAGTGCTGACAGAAACTTGCACCGTATAGCAACACTCAAAGTATACTCACAAGAATACACTCAATAATATACAGGGAAAAAGATAAAAACTTATGAATTCTGGTGTGATTTTCAATTCTAACTTAACTCTCTATTTATAGAAAAATGTTAGTACGCCGAAGCAGACTTGACCTGCAACCTGATGGCTTTACCTGCTACTATTCCCACCCACCACATTTGAATAAAATTCCAGCACATTTCTCACCAACCAAAAGTGGGGCCCACCAATTCTAAAATTTTTTACCAAAATGATAAATTCTGAAACTTTAACAATTTCTGAATCAGTCATCTCTTAAAATTCATAACAAATCATACGCTCATTTTTAACGGTTCAAAATTTGTGGACATATACTCAACTTATATATGTATAACATATCCAAAAATCACAACGATCCAACGGTCGGATTAAAAATTATAACCCCCGCAATATATCTCAAAAATCCTGATTGATTTATAATACATCCATTTCGACAAAAATACTGATAAAATACCTCTACATTAACTCCTTAATTTTTAACCACAAAATATATCCAACATTTATATTCACATAAAATAAATATTTCCTTATCATATGAATCAATAATTAACTATTCACAATTAATATTACAGAATCACATTTATGACAATCAGGCCGTTCCCAGGAAAGAGGGGGCTTTCCAATAAGGATTTCTTCTTACTGGCGCGCAATTAGATAACCAAACCTCTCATTAGATAAAACTTTATAGACATTGCCAATAATGTTATCTAATAATATTATTCAAATAATATGAATTATTGATCTGATAATGGGAAATATTGTGCAGTGACAATTATTGAAACAACAATAATATAAAATATCAACGTAGCAATTATTGAATCAATAAAATAAAATATTGAACAGTAATTACTGTAACAATTATTGAGTAGTGCCTTCCTTCGTAAGAATCAATAATTCAAAAATATTATGCAATACCGTGTGCTACTGTGCAATAACGCGTATTACTGTATTTTAACCACCGGGTATTCCAACAGTGTTAACGATAACAACTACGCCGTTATTTGTAAAAACTCAAATTTGTCGTTTTCTTCACCCGACCGTTATCCGTTATGGGGCCCACAAATTGCTGCGCCGTCGTACGAATATTTCTCGACAGAAAGAATATTCCACGACCAAACGAATATTCCCCGACAAAATGAATATTTTATAACCATTTGCTTATTTTGCAAAATTTTCACATTTCACCCATATCCAAAGCATTATATCAAATTAATATCTTATTAATTTAGAATAATGAATAGAGGAAGATTCACTTTTATTTATAATAAGTTGGGGTCTTACAGTTCAATAATGTCCTAATAGGGAGGGAGGAAATAGATTAAGGGAAGTAGAAGAATGAACTCCAATTTGTTGGGAATTTGTAATAAAAAAAGGAATTTTAATGAAACTCTTTTTTAATTATGTTCATAAAAAGAAATTCACTTGAAAAACCCATCAATCTTCAGATGAAGTTTCAAATTATCAGATGATAAGTTATTGACAAATGGGTAAACCTCTTATGACTGCTGAAGGAACTATCCTATATCTCCACCACAGATTATAAGGCTCCCAATTACCATAACAAAAGTCAATTTTACAAAAAAGAAGCATTTAGAAGGAACTACAAACACATATTTTTCACTGTAAAAGGAAGCATAACAAGGGAAGATTCCATTATTGTTGTCCCCTATCTGTACTTCAACGAATCATAAATTATTGAAAGTCCAATGAAGCTACTTCTCTTCTCCCATCAGAGGGTGCAGTTATCTTCAAAAGCAACTTCAGAAAAGAAAGGTATGCATGAATGATGGGTGAAAGCTGAAGAATCCAATGAATTCTTTGCAATGAGCTTATCTTCTTCCAGTATTTCTTTGTCGCTGGATGCGTTTCCCTATATATCAGGCATCAACTTTAATTATTCACAAGTTATCTCAATGTCGAATTAATGAGAATTCAGTTAAGTATATGATGCATATAATTGTACTTGGTTCAAACATTGAAGAAAACATTTTGGTTGCTCGTGATAATTTTATAATTAACATCTTCTCTGTTCATGTTCGCTTACCTTGTTAGACTGTCCTCGAATGTAGCCAACAAGCAATATTTGCATCCTCTGATCACTTGTATCATCATCGGTTCCATCAATAAGCCAAGCTTGCTGGAAAGGGGCACCCAAATTTTTTTTACCATTACATGAACATATATATAAGCATAAAATACAGAAGTATAACACAGCATTGAGTTATCAAAGCAATAAGTCCATATTCAGAAAGGATAGTGTTGTACAATAATGGCCTAATTACAAGGCTGTCAGCTGAGCCAAGTCCATAAGTTGGCAAAAACCGCAAGTATAAGAACAAAATTATATAATGTTCCAACTACATATTTCTAGATAATAAAGAATATATTAGAATTTGACTTGGGTGCATCCTGCAACTTCACATACCACAACCAGCCCACTACTAATGTTCATACTCCGTACATTTAGAGGCACTGGAAACAAGAATCAGAAGATAATATATTATGATCTCTATGAATATTGAAAAGATGTCTTATTTACTGAAATCTCATTGCTTAGGAAACATAAAGAAAGGAGATTGCAAAAATTAAAACACAAGGGATGATATTGCAAATGTGAGGTATACTTGAGGGAAGAGTTTTTTCAATTTGTTTCTTGAATGTCCTTCAGTTTTTCAAAAGAAAATATAGGCAAAAGAATAGACTTGATCCAAAACCAAAACGAAAGAATAATCCCAACAAAAAATGCAACAGCATGGAATATCTTGGAAGCTAAAAGTGTAGGAAAAATTACTCACAATGACTTTCTTCAAAGTGCAGCAATCACGATTCCATTTGATGCTTATCAAAACCTTCCATATCTTCTGCGAGTCAACTTTTGCCCAACCAAAGTAGACTCCCGAAACTTGATCAGCAAGACTAGACATTCCGTCATCTAATAATAGTCATAATATTTGAGACTTCTTGCACAAAATGCACGTTCAAGATAATGAACTCGTAGGCTTATAAAAATTTACAAGAATGCACATTCAACACAATAAACTCATAGGCTTATAAAAATTTACAAGAATGCACATACAAAATCCTTTTGCAACTTGCAAGCAACAAGTTCCAATCAAAGCATGCCTCAAACATTATGAAACTGGTGAGATTGTTTCTAGAGTTTACATGATACCAACAGGATGAACATAATATTCATGACCTTCAGCACAACAATATGCCTCTGAGAGACTGGATTATCATGGAAACAGAAAAAATAAAACCAAATTATTAAACCTGGCATCGACATTTGATATTAAAATATATTCTATCAAAACCTGCAAGTTCGCGCAGAAGTCCATTTCTGTATAAACCCTTAAAATAGATGGGTTCAACTGGCAAGGCATTATTCACCCCTGCAAACATCAGATTTAAATTAGTCTGGTTGACCGATATAGTGGGGGAAATAAGTAAATTGATTGTATAAATTAGCAAAGAAACACACAGTCTTCAAATGGTGGAAGACCCCAATGCTCTGGATGGAACTCAAGTAGTGAATGAAGCACCAAATCAGCAATAGTAAATTGACCGGATTCACTTTGGAGGGAGGGCACAGCCACCGCCTTCATTCCAGCAGCCTTCCCTGCTTTAACACCAATCCTGTTGAAATATATGGATAAAATAAACATCATCACAATGTAACAGGAGAAATAAAACATAACTGCAAATTAGTAGTGGAAATCATGTAGCATAAAGTGGGCAGTAGTTTACATAGCATGAATGAGAACAATTGAACCAAAACATCAGTAATTTGAATTCCCGAGTAGGAAAAACCTCCCTTTCTCCCAAAAAATGAACTACCTCAAGGTTCTTCACTAATAAGAATATGCAGAAGCTAGGTACATGGATTGCTGTATTTGCCTACTTTGAAAAACAACAAAGCCAATTGAGTTTTTTTTTTCTTATTCTATTTAATTATAAATTTTACTATTTTGGGAGTTACCTGACTTATTTTCATTTCGATAATCCCTAGGGACTAGGAAGTACTTGAACTTTCTTACAACTAGTTTGAATGAAACTCAACGTAAAAGAGAAATGTTGATTGATCGTGGACAGATTAAGTTGTAATAACTAATAAAGATCTTAAATTTTTTATCTAAGATTGCATATTTCATATACACAAGAACCCATATGTGTGGTTCTTATAAAATGATTATCTATTTTCACGCTATAAATCTACTTCACCATTTGTATATGTTAAGATCAAGCCTTCTTAGAAAATGTTCCTCGGCCCTATTCTTTTTTTCTTCTTTCCTTCTTTCCTTCATAAATCTTATAGTTTGTGTTCCGCTACTTGTAAAGAATGATGCACCAGAAGAACATGAACACTAGAGTGGAGAAGGTGGGGTGCCCTTTACTCTCGTCACGCTAGGCTCACTATAGTTACATCCTATTCTCTTGGAAGAGATGAAATAAGCTTATTTGCAACTCACACGGAATCGGTGATGGCATTACAAATGTCTTTGTAATAAGTGAAGCCCGAAAGTTTGGCAATTTTATATATACATATTATTTTTATATTGATATGCTTATTTAATAATAAACAAAAAGATTATGATTAGAAACTCTAGTTGAGCAATAAACCTTCTTATATTCACATTTTAGTAAAATTATTGACTTTTTCTTTATCTAGACTACTGGAGCAAATTCATGAGCTACTGTCAATTATTAATTCCTGGAAATTTTTTATCTGTTCTTCCCTAGCAATTACTTATATAGTTATTATGCTTAACTTTAATTTCATTCTCTCATATCCAGGTTTCAGGAGCACAAGGAGGCCTCTTATTGATGTATTCATTTATAATATTATATATATATATATATATATATATATATTCTCTATTCTCTATTTTCTCTTTTGGCTAAGATACTCGAAGGCATAAGAGACCACACTGTTGTGCAGATAATATAGCAGAATGTCACGAGATTATATGATTGAAAAATGGTTTTAAAACCATGTAACTAAATGATTTGTACCTATTAAGACAAAATAAAATTAACTACGTAAAAAACTAAGACGCTATGATGACAAAATAAAGGCAATATATGACAAAATAAACTAAGCACTATGTATGCAAGTTAACTGGTTTCTCCCAATTTGAATGTAATTAAAATGAGAATCAACTTACAGAGAATCATCTATTACAAGACAGTGAATTGCATTTACATCCATTCTCTTTGCAGCTTCCAGAAATCTGATGGCCAGTTGAAATAATTCACAAATATGTTTAAAAACTAAATTACAATACTATAGCAGACAAAAATGAGATTAATCTGATAAAAAAATAAAGGCAAATATATAAAAGCAATTTTTTTTTTTTGGGTGAGGGAAGCAGATAAAAGCATATTCATGGGCAGATGTTCATTGCAGTGAATGTAGTTGACAATTTTTAGACTAAACTAAAAAATTATCACAGCATTTCTAACGCAGCACAAAATGATGTCAAGATTGACGCTCTAACACAGGCATAAGATAAACCCTTGCATCAGCAAGGAAGAGAGATAATACTGTCAATTTTTAATAACAACCAATAGCTGCTAAAAAATTAATCCAAAGAGAGTAATTATATCTAAACTCTAAAAGAAATAAATACCTGAAAAAATAAACTCAAAACTCAAGCGGGCTAAAAATAAATAAATCTGTGGTATTATGCTGAACAATAAATAAATATACATAAAAATGATAAAAATTTATTGAATCCCCATTCCAAATATAAAGAAAACCAAACTTGCACTGATATTTTGTCCTGCGTCAATTTGAATTACATTATGGCCACCTAAAGGATTCTTCTATAACGTTCGTGAAAAGGACTGATATCAGCTCTTTACTTAAAAAATGCTGTGACGGCTCCAATCCAGTTGATGGATTTGGATCTTCACCAGACAGACTTGTCAAGGAAAGGAAAAATACCAAAAATGAGAAAAAAAACAAAAACAAAAACCCAGCACTAACATATAATTCTCATTTAAATACTATGTGGGAAGCACAATCTATTTTTGTTATCAGAATGACTCGAACAAAGTGCCTTTATCTTACATATCTGGAGAGGGTTTCCCTGATTTGACCTGGTCACTTCCAAGAATTATTGAAAAGTACTTTCTCCAACCTATAGAAATGATACAAGGAGTATTACAGTTGAGGGGAAAGTCAACGCACACATTTATATATATTTGCAGCATGATAATAACTAACTATAGAGAAATTGCAGCAGGGAAAGCAGCAATGTCCTCATGCAAACATAAAGAAAGTTGCCAAAAAGTATACAAATGCAACAAATATCAGCTGCTTCAAGCTTCTACAGTAGTTAATCATCTATATTTGAGTTTCCCAAAAACACTAGCATTGCGCTGGACTTTGTTTTGGGATAGAATAATATTATTATAATATATTTTCTCAGAACATGGGAACTCAGTAGCTTCCAGACACTAAATTTGGTATCACGTCCATTTTTTTCTATATTAACTACGAAATTATTGTGATAAGAGTACATTAGTAGGTTTACTTAATATAGGATGTTATATCACAACTTTTAACATTGTAATTTCCAAATAAGATGCTAAGGAAAGTAAATTGAGAACTTGTGCATTTCATTACATTCAATTACTTTTTTTTTAAATGCTTCATGTAGATACAATTCAAAAGTTTCAAATTCTAGTATGGTTTCTATGCCAGTACAGAAAATTCATGCAAAATTCTTAAGAGGGGATGGCTCTGAGGGCAACATCTTTGCAACCCCCAACAAGAGTCCATTGCTTGGTGCCTGACGACTGTGAGAGATGCTCCCCCTGCCAGGCTTAGCTCCACTCTCAAGCCAGACAGAATTAGGAAACCCAGGCCAGGCCCAACCTTAGTGCTGCAACTGCTAGCAAAAGCTAATAATAACAATGGTCCACCTTAAGGAAAATTAAGGCTATGTTTATTTGCAAATTTAAGCCAAATTTACAAATTCTTCAAACCCTCGCACAATCTTGCCTATGAAGCCTTGGTTGTGGAAAGGTCAATAGAGGAAGCAAGGTGAAAATTAACAATTTGCTAGTGGTTAAATGAATAGAGACAGTAAAAATGAATTGATGCATGCGAGAATTAACCAGAAGCAATACAAGAAATAATATCAGACGTATAATTTCATGAGCACACCAAAAAAACAATCTTAACATAGATAATACAGATTCAAGGAAACCACAATGATGATAAAAGTAAAACCTTGTTGGTGATCGACTTTTGCTTCTACGTTTTTAGTCGTAGAGTTTGATGCGAGAGCAAAATGCACTTTCTTCTCATGGAGATGTTTGATTAGACGATTAGCTCCCGGAAGTGGTCTAGCTTGATGCCACCTAGATGGATGCAAAAAGTAACCATATTAGACTACAATCACATTTTCCAAGGCTCAAAATAGTCCTTGAGTAGTCATGTATCAGTCACTGTTGATATTCCAAGTTCCAACGGATAGATATACGATCAGTAAATGAAACAAAGATATAAACTACCAGTTATTGACTTAAAAATGTATATTCACGATCATACATGTCTAGGATTATATAGAGAGATTGAGAGACTCACTTTTCTTCATACATGGGAAAAATTTGTTGGGTAAATTGTTCAGGGGTGATTGGAAGATCATAGTCTTTAATAATAGCAACTCTTGACTCTTTATGAGTCATCCCCAATCTGGTGTCTTCCTTCCCATTATCGACCACTTTCCCATATCTTGCCAGAAGATCCTTTAAAACTTCCTTTGTAAGTTGCTCTGCTCACACAGATATCCACATAATTACAAAATCAACAACATTCTGAAAGAAACGTACATATAGAGAGAGAGAGAACGAATTGCATGAAGTACTAATAATAGGTGGAATTTAAAACCTGTGTTCAAAAGGGTTCCGTCCAAATCAAGAATTACTGCGGAAACATGGGCCTCTGCTGAACCATTCATGGCGGAGTCTAACAGAGTCCTGTGTAAATAGTGTTATAGTGAGAGAAATATATATTGAGAGAGAGAAAGTAGACGGGCGAATGAATTAAGAAATAAGGAGGAGGAAGAAGAAGCAAGGTTTTATAGGTAATTGAGGGATCGATTCCCATCGGGCAATTGGGCGACTCGGTGCTGTTTAGCGTAAAGATTTCACGAAAGTGGTCTTCCCGCCTTTTTCTCCCTTCAATGTCAAGACTCAAGAGGAGAGAGAATCGAAGAACGGAATATGCCGCCACAAGGCCCACAGAGAGATTGTTAAGGGCACGTTTGGTAATCACTTTCAATAAATCTACTACAACATTAAAATTGCTCACATACATCCACATGGTATGAACGTGTAGAACAAGTCATGTGGGTCATATCAATATGTATGTTAGCAGTTTTATATGATAGTAGCATTACGCAATCAATTTTTCGATTCAAGTCTTGCGATGTTAAAGACGTTAGAAAAATTTTATGTAGACATAATAATTAGACATACGTGTTTTATAATTTTATACACTTATTGGATACTATTATATCCATGTTGGCAAATGGCAATATATATGTTGATAAATTTATAAACGTTAGATTGAAAATATAAAAAAATTGGGATTACATATAAATTTAAATCAAATTATGTAATAATAAATTAAATGCAGTTATTCGTCATCGGGTTCCAATATTCTAAAGTTTCATCCATGAGAATGAAATATTGAAACTTAGCTAGCGGAATGAAAATCTCAATCTCCATTTCTACTCTTTTGATCCGAAGACAATGCATTGCAACAATCTTTTTCAAACTTTATTTAAGAAACAACGATTCGGATTCATTAATATGTAACTACAAAATGTTTAGGAGAACTGCCAATATTTATTTATTTATAATACTCCTAAAATGTAGGATAATTTAAATTATGCACTAGGTCTAGGACCAGGACTAGGAGGGTGGCCTTAGATTTATAATTTATGGAACCGTGTGTATATAAAGTCCATCCTTTTGCATTTCAACAAAATAAAATGGTAATTCAATCACTTGGTTCCCATTTTTCAAATTCTTTGAAATGCAAGTAATTACAATGAAAGCATTTACCAAAACACACAGTTTTGTCCTTTCCCTCCCCCACTAAAATTAGAAATAAAAGCACATTTGCAATTTCCATAAATCCGAGTCTTGAAACCGAGTTGCTAAACATGGCTCAGTATAAAATTGATTTCTCACATGGAAATGGAAAACACTCTGGCACAATATCATTTTTTTATCCGGCATAATCGCCACCCCCATCAGCATCACATACAAGAAACAAATTAAAAGGCAACACATAAAATTAAAACTCTCAAGGGGCGAAGTGATACTAGTATATAACTGTTGGGAGGACAAACAAACAGTCACACCTCCATATGGACTCTGGCAGTCATTGAAAAAATAAAACCACCTAATAGCCAAAGTAAATCCTTCAACTACATCCACTAATAAGCTTGAGAAATGCAAATCAAACATAACCATACCAGACTTTAAGCTTACAATTAAACACCACAGCATACATTTCACACCTGTATAAAAAGGTGATATTATCTGTTATATAACTAGACACAAACATCCCCAAGGCCGTACCCAGATCCTCTCTCCCAAGCACACATAACATAACATAGCAGGTCTAAATCATTTATCTGCCTCACTGAAAAAAATAAAAAAAATAATATTAGTTTTCAAATCGAATAGTACACTGGAAAAAGTATCGAATAGTATGTAATCCCACCCACCTCTGCGTCCTCGCCTCTACCAGTTTTGCCAGCACCATCTATTTTGTGTGCATCCTCTGGTGCAACAAAATGAAGACCAAAGTTGAGTAATATGCTTTGCAGTGAAGATGTGACATCAAGATATGATTCATAAAAAAAGGAAATCATAATCAAAGTGGGCTCAATTCACAATGCAAGATTTTTACTAGAAAGAAAGGGTCTCATGGCTCAATAAGCCCTCAGGACCCAAAAGTAAGGAAGTATACACTCTCTCCAACTGATTCTATATGTTCACTTTCTAAATTAACAACTTTAGTGGCATAAATTTTAAGCAGCTCTGTTAGCAAACTAAAATGCCATTGAGGACTTCCATCTCCCAATTTCAGTGGCTTTCTATAATTATCATATATTCATATCCCATATATCAACGCATTAATGTTCCATACCACTATATTAACATCATGTTTGAAAAGTAAAAAGTATACTTTTTTTAATAGCTACTTCTGTTCCCAAGTTTAATATTTTAAACTTTGTGAATCACATTTCATATATGAATGCATTATTCTAAGGGTCTGTTTGATAACTGTTTTTGCTTCCATTATTTTGTTTCTACTTCTACTTTATTGAAATCGGTAGAGTAGAAAATGATGTTTGGGCAACTGTTTTTGCTTTGAGAAAAGTAGAAGCAAAATCCACTTTGGCAACACAAAAAGTGAAAACACCAAAAAGTTGCTTCAATTTTGGCAACATAAGGAGCCATTCCAACTCTAATAACGTTCAAGCATCAAATCTTATTACCAACAAAAATTCAAACTTATACAACACAATTAACATTTAAACATAGTTATCAAACAGTATTGTCTGACTTGTTTTCATTAGTGAAAACAAGCAAAAGCATAAACATGTAAAAACAAAAATAAGGGGAAGATACATGAAAACAAAAGTTACCATACGAACCCAGTATAACCTGAAGCAAAATATAACCCTTGTAAAACACTCCACTTTCTTAAACTATGTCGAGTAAAACAAGTTGCGTAAATTGTACGGACTACGGAGGCAGTATTTTTAAATTTATTTTATATAATTGCACTTTAGATGATAAATACTCCCTCTGTTCCACAAAAAGACTCCCATCTTGAGAACTGACCCACCGAAGCCTATAGATCATAATATAGAAAAACAACTATAGTGCATTCTGAATTATGTGATGCAGTTTCAACCCTAAAACAATGCATGTGGGAATTCAGATATAATACCCAGATCTCTTATTTCTTCATTGTTTTTCTGCTCTTTAAACTGTTATGATATATTGAAAAAAATATATAAACAAAACAATTGTTGTCAGCCCAAATACTGAAAACTTTATAATTACCTCCCTCCTCTGGAATGTCAGAGGTCCACAAGGTGAGATTGTCCCTAAGAAGCTGCATAATTAAGGTACTATCTTTGTATGAATCCTCATTCAGGGTATCAAGCTCTGAGATTGCTTCATCAAATGCCTGCTTAGCTAGGTGACAAGCTCTGGGTAAAATAAAGGTTGGCCCACATTAGCTAAAATAGAACATCTTCAACATTATTCTGGCTGAATATGACAACACAACATACCTTTCAGGTGAATTCATAATTTCGTAGTAGAAGACTGAAAAATTCAAAGCCAATCCCAATCGAATGGGGTGTGTAGGAGGCAACTCAGCATCTGCTGAACTGGTAGCTGCCTGCAAGCAGTTTTTTTTGACAAAAAACATGTATATAAGCAGAGAGAGGATTTAGTCTTTTTTATTCGTTATCAATGTACAAATTGAGATTATGTGAAAGTGAATATTCCATATAGGGCATCAAACTAACAAACAATATTGCTATAAGAGAGTTAGAGTAGCCTTATTTTTGTATAGCAGAAAACACCAAAATGTCATGTATGTACCCACTATCTAGTGAAAATTTATGGCCTCCAAAAGATGAGGAATGCTAAGCAGAAGCAAAATCTGGAACGTTGACATTATTAAGCACCATGAAGCTATGGTTAAAAAGGTCAATAATAGTTCTACATCACTCATAATAAGCCCCAAATCAATATATATATATATATATATATCATTGAATTAGTTACCAGACCAAGTGCTTCTCTCATACGCAAATCATTTGATAGTTCCTCAATCCAAATACACATTCCCAAAAACACCTGATTTGTCCTTCTAAATTATTGTGAGCCCGGTAAAAGGTAATCAGATTCATAGCCATAGGTACTTTATAGACTTATAAATAAGCAAGCCAACATTTATTTATTCTGATTTGAAGGGGAGGGACTGTATTCTTTATAATTTCTTTCTTCCTCATTTCTTTCCCCGCTTGCACTAGGAGAGCATAAAAAGAACCATGCTTTTCATAAACGAAGAAATCTTTATCCAAATGATCCAACACAAAATACAAATTAAAAAAACAGTAGAAATTTTTTTTTTTGGCTGGGGGAACGACTTTAGAAAAAAAATAATATATATATATATATACCAGCTTCCTCACCCAAAATTCCCAACAACAAACAGAAAACGAAAAGGATCTTCTCCAGAGGCACTCTCAAACTGCATCTCTTCTAGCTCTGCGGAGGAATTACCCTCAACAGAAGAATCAATTTAGAACAGAAGTAACTATAATAGCTTAGTATGAACCAAACCCCCTTCAAATAATAGAACTTTTCAAAGCAGTCTGTACTTTGAAAAAATAAGGTTACAGTATTTTTTTCATACTTTTATTTGATCCCTAATTCCACCATTATCGACAACATATATCAGGGGTTAGTTTCATCAAACATACAAGTGTTCAAATACTTTCTATGTTATATGAGACATCCTTGATTAAAACCAACTCTTTTAACTTTTAAGACTTGCAAGAAAGAAAATAAAGAAAAATCTCTCCACACCATTATGAGATGTTGATGGTAGAGTATGACAAGACCAAAAGGATGCCAGATTGCCAGTCCTTTTGAAGAATGATCAACAACTAATCAAGCCAAGCAAATGACTTATAAGATGTGCGTGTTTCAAATCAACTCAGCATAGTTGTCATGGCGCCCTGACGAGATGCGGTGGTAGTTGACTGCCAGGACAACTATGCGACAATGTGCCCCACCATGACGTCCGTATGGCGACAAGTCATTAATAGTGTGCAATTTGAATAGTATTAATTTTACTTCAAAAGTATATTGAGCTATACAATTTTATATACATGAAAACCCAAAACATAATAAGTAACACTGGAATACAATTAAAATGGCGACAAGTCATTAATAATGTACAATTTGTATATTATTAATTTTACTTCAAAAGTATATTGAGCTATACAATTTTATATACATGAAAACCCAAAACATAATAAGTAACACTGGAATACAATTAAAATGGCGACAAGTCATTAATAATATACAAAACCCAAAACATAATAAGTAACATTGGCAATTAAAAACACAATAATATGAATACTTGACAATCAAAATTCAAAAGTAAAACACTTTAAAAACTAGTAGAACAAGTCAACAAACACAACGTAAAAAATAAAGAATTAACAAAGTCATCACCCATCATACATTAATAAATAATAAAATTACACCACATAACAAGTATGATGAGTCATGAGTGGGTGAAAAATGACGTGATCACTTAACTTGGGTCAGCTACCAAGGTATGAGCCTTGGCAGCTCGACGTCCAAGGCGTCACTTTAGCCTTCTCCAGCGCCAGGACGCCCAAGCGTCGCCTAGTCGACGCCATGACAACTACGCAACTCAGTGATAGATAATACAATATGTAATACAAATCTATGAAAGGTTACAACCTAAGAAGCGAGTGGGGGGATACAAGGGTTAGTTAAATTTGAAAATATGGAAATTCGGGTGCGACAGGGATACAACAAATATTTAATTATTAAATATATATGTATATATATTAATAAGTAATTTCTTTTGATTTAATAAAAAAACTATTTAAGATATTGTTTTTACCAAGATAGTTTCATTTTTATTTGTCGAGTCCAAATAGAAATGGCCCAACTTATTTAATCCCCACTCTTCCATACCTATTAAAGTAACTTAAACTAAATAAAATATAGAATGTACTTTTAAAATCCTTGGGATAATTACCCACACGCAAGTTGACAACCACTTTTAATTTAGTGGTTGATACTTGCTACTTGGTAGTCTCTCTCCTTTTGACCTACATATCAACCACTTATTTTAAAGTAGAGAACAAGAAGCCTCTTCAGATCTAGTAGAAAACAAGAAGCCGATGGAAGAGAGAGGAAAAAGAAAGACGAGAAGGCCGGCCACCGATGAAAGAGAAAGTGGATCGCATCCTCCAAAACGATCATACTAGGGTAATCCCTCCCCTTTCTTAATTTTTTTTGTTTGGGGATACAAAAATTGTCGCATCCCGTACGCGCCATAGCCGCACACCTGCGCACCATAGTTGTCATGGCGTCGCCTAGGCATCCTGGCGTTGGAGAAAGGCAAAGCAACGCCTTGGACGCCGAACAATCAAGGTTCACGCATAGGTAGTGGGCCCAGGTTAAGTGATTAAGTCATTTTTACCATGACTCATCATAACCCATTGACATTTCTAATTACCCAATTAACTCAACTCATGACCCTACTCCTTTGGACGAGAGTAATGCTCGTGAGGAAGACGAAAATGACTTTATAGTTGATGACTTTGCTTGAGCAATGACTAGAAACAAAGTAGAGAGTGGAGACTTTTTCATAGTGTTAGTTATTATGTTTTGGGTTTTAGTGTATACAATCTTTTATTGTGCAATATACTATTGAAATAAAATAAATAATGTATAAATTGCATATTATTAACGACTTATCGCCATATGAACGCCATGGCGGGCATCTAGGCGTCCTGACGGTCAATTACCACCATGCCCCACCTTGGCATCGTGACAACTATGTTGCGCACCCGCATTGCGACCCGCACCCGGTGCGCAGTGCAGCAGGTGTTTGGCTCACCCCTGCTTCTTACGTTACAACATTCACACAAATGATGCACACAAAGTACTTAATTGCAGCACATCTAATTTTTTATTAGCTGGTCTGCAATCAGGAGATGATCTTCAATGATAAAACAGTGGCTTGAGATTCAAGATCTGTTTTGTGGTACAATAATATTAATCAACATATAACTCATATTTCAAGGAGATCAACAGTCAAGCAACATAGAAACATTATGAGAACAGGGAACAGATGCTACGCAAGCGCGTCAATATTCTAATTCAATATACCACCATATCACTCATATGTTTCTGAGGACCATATTAACTTAAATCATTCAATGGACAAAACACAAACACTAACAACATAAATCAACAAAAGCAAGATGACTATGTACCTCATAAGCTTTCAATGAAAGATCAGCAACATCCTTCCTATCGCTACCAGTCTTGAATTCTGCAAGATATCTATAATAATCCCCTTTCCTGCACCCAACAAAAACCATAACCAGAAACCGCGATAAGTATATAAAAGCAAAAACAATATAAATTTCTAATAATAATTATATATAAATAATAAATTCTTAATAAAACATCAAAGTCCTCACATCTTGTAGTAAAACACTGTGGATTCACCGGCACCACATGAAGGAATGAGGTGTTCATCAATCACGCACATGATATCATTACAAATAGTCGTCAGCTCTGACTCGACCTTCTGTCTATAATCCTTGATCCGATTTGCATTCTGATGGTTCCCTCTTGATTCTTCCTTCTGCTCAATCGAAGACAATATCCGCCAAGATGCTCTACGCGAGCCAATCACATTCTTGTAACCAACCGAGAGTAAATTCCTCTCCTCCACAGTCAATTCAACATCCATCTTCGCAACGTTCCTCATTGCCTCCACCATTTCTGCTAGAAAAAGACTTCCCTTTTAAGCACACAGCCCTAATTTATAGCCTTATAGGTTATGTATTACTTGTATGAAAAAGGTATCCAGCACTCCTCTAAAAGTTAGGTTATCTTGTTGGAGCTGGTGCATGGGTTAGACTTAGACTTATGGTTTATTTTTTAACATTATTAATAAACTACAGTACAAAGTGCATAGCCCTAATCCCAGTTCGGTCGGTACAAAGTACATAGCCCTAATTTCAGCTTGGTCGGCACAAAGTACATGTCCATAAATCTCAGTTTGGTCACATAGAAAAGACTAAAAATAAAAACAAAAAAATTGAGTCTTATGCTTAGCAATAATAATAATCTCACTTTAGACTATTGAGATCCAGAATTGGTCGCTGAGCAAATGAAGAATAAAGCAAAATTGACAAACAAGTAATAAGAATTGACGATATTGCTTAATTATATTTACGTTAGTGGAAACTAACTCAAATTGTTTCATTTTTTTTTCTTTCTGCAAGTTTTCTAGGTAATTAAACAGATTAGAAGTGAATTAAGCGTCAGAAATAGAAAACAGAAGTTGAAATCGAGATCTAGAACGAGACAAAGAAAGAAACCCTAACCGTCATAGCGTTCAGCCTGTTCAGCGAGCTTAGCGGTGTAGACGAAGTTGTCACGTTCCTTGGTAGATGCCATGGCCGATCTGCGTGAGAGAGGGAATTAGGGTTTTTCCAGAGAAGAGTTTTCTTTTGTGGGGTTTCGAATTTCGCCCTCGTATAGAAAAGATTCTTTCTCTTTGTCAGGAAAAATTGACAGACAATTTTACGTGGGTCCCTTTCTACCATATTAATCATTTAATTTAATTGTTCTATTTTTCTCTCTCTTTTTCCCGAATATTTCTATTTATTGTTAAGATAAATTTTTGTTGATTTTTATTGAAAATACCCATAATAACATAATTTGCACTACAAAATATTTAAATAATTAATTGAGTGTATATTTGTAAAACAGGTTTTAAGTTCAATATCAATCTTTAATTTTTTTTTTATATAAATACTACTATCATTCAAGTTTCACTCCTTAATTTTATTTATTTATTTGATAATTCTATATTAGTAATTTTTTTAAACTTACACATCTTTTTCTTAACATACTAAGGATCGAACATCTAGCATGGTTGGGTCGGGTCATACCACTGGACGAAGACCGAGGTAAATTAGGATATTTTAGTGGCATTCTGAAAATATTTAACTCTGAAAAAAAAAACACTTGATTTTTTCTAAATCAATAAAAAATACTCCCTCCGTTTCAAGATAAAAATTTTGATGGATTTTTCACGCATATTAAGAAAAAGAATGAAATGACAAAGTTGCCCATAATAATATGTCGTTAATTATTTTCAATATAGATGGGAGAGTGACTTTCTAACTATTCAATTCAAAATATTTTTTGTCCATACTTATTAAATATGGAGAGAGAATTAAAATAAGAAAAGTATGAGATATTTAATACTACGGGCATAATAGAAAAAAATGTGTAAAAATTTGGTTATTAAAGGAAAATGAATATTTAACATGGAACTACCCAAGATAGTAATAAAGACTTTTATCATAAGACGGAAGGAGTATGATTTAGCGTTTAAGTCGTACAAAACAAAAGGCTACTTCATTCTAAAGTGTGTCGGGAAAAATCTACTAAAAGTATGTCAATTTGTGTCTCCAACAAATCTTATCAATACCTTCAATACTTATATATAAAGGCATCACAACCTATCTTTTACACACCCAATTTTAATCAATTAAAATTAATTTGATTTTTAACACAGTTAACTTGGCTTCCAAACACACCCAATTTTAATCAATTGAAATCAATTTGATTTTTAACAGAGTTAACTCAATTAATTTCTTAATTACCAACAGAGTTAACTCAATTAATTTCAAATCAACACACCCAATTTTAATCATTTGAAATCCATAGTTTCAGATTACTTTGAAATCAATTAATTTTTAATTTCAAATAAATTAATTAACACACCCAAATTTAATCAATTGAAATCCATAGCTCCATTAATACATAACAGAAACCCATTACTTGATATTAATTTCACCGAGTTGTCTCTTCCTCTTCTCCTCCTCCTCCTCTTCCTCCTTCTCACTTCAGTTTCTTCCCCTTCCCCGCGAAATCAATTCCCCTTACTTTTTATTTTGTTCCACCCCTCTTCCTCTTCCACTTCCACTTCTAGAGAGTTCCACTTTCCCCTCTCCTTCTTCCGCTTATATATATATATATATATATATATATATATAGGAAAATGATCCATAACATCTATTTGCTATGGATCAAAAAGTGACATATAGCATTCATACCGTCCGTTTAACAAATCAGTGACTGAGATTTAGAATGAGAAATTGTGACAACCCAAAAATCGGTCCATTCAATCCAACCTATTCTGAGTCGCCAAATACATGGTACAGAAAATAACTACAACTTTATTACAACAATTGTCGTGCAAAATACAATAACACATATGCTGTGAGTTTGGATACAAATATATACCAAATGTGACTCATGTTCCAATCGTGGACATCACCTCACAATGACACCTTACATAAAGGTATAGTCAAAAACTGTTTTGGAAATTAGAATCTTTGGGAAGTGCTTAAGGAAACCTTCGTACATGGGAGGCCATGCTTCTAGGTTGTGATAGATATCATATGACCACAGAATTATCCTTGGTTTACCCAATAGACCCCAAAGAAAAACGAGAAGATTACTATCATATTCTTCCCAATGGTGAGTCTTCTCTTGACTTATCATTATTTTCACTGTCTCTAATTGAGAATTATACTTCAAACAAACACCAAGATTATATAGGTAGTGCTCGTATATATACTCAGCAAGTGGATGAGCACATCCCTGTCTTATGATGACACGAGGTTGTATGTCGTTAGACATCTTGTATGATAGTGGTAAACCACCCTTCCAACGTTGGGTACACCTTACCCTATTGGATTCACCAAATATAACTACTAAATGAACTTTTCTATACTGCTTCGGGAGAACATCCACAGCTAGAGACCACCGTTCTATTTCCCCGTTACCCTCGCTCGACCCAGCTACACTCTTATTACCTGAAAGGAATTGTGAAGCAAAAGGGTGAGCACAACTAGCTCAGTAAAGAATATCATGACTAAAGATAAATAAATTATTAATAGTCTTCATCAATAATAAATCAGAGATTTAGAACATATGGTAGATGATAAAAAATTTCAACCATAGTTGCAGCGGAACATGCAATCCATTAGAAGAGTCAAATAGACCATAAAGTCTATTATCTTCTCCACATTAAAAGTCCACCAATAATGTTTTATCCCTGTAACATTAATCAACAGTTCCTTTTCACAATTATATGAATAACTCATAATCATAATTGTGACTCTAAATTTTTCTTCGCACCCAGGACGAAGAATATTATCATCACCTGTCTTTACCTGAAACGTCAAAGATCACGGTTATACCAAATCACAGTTCCTGTTCATAATCATGCTAATAAATCCATCTTCGCACTACGGCCAAAGATATTCATCAATAAACCATCTTTGCACTACGGGCCAAAGATATTCAACAACAGTTCATCTTCGCACTACATGCCAAAGATATTCATCAATAATTCATCTTTGCACTACAGGCCAAAGATATTCTACAACATGTCATCTTTGCACTACAGGCCAAAGATATTCATCTACAATTCATCTTTGCACTACATGCCAAAGATATTCATCAACAGTTCATATTTGCACTACAGGCCAAATATATTCATATCTCAAAGAAATATATAATCATTTCAGAATTTATATAAACAATAATTATAACCATGTTGATCAATTCACCTTTGCACTTAAGCTTAAGATATTCAATTATAAATTCAATGGTCATGATCATACCAGTCAACAATTCAACTTTGCACTACTGGCCAAAGAGAACCCATAGTCATGATCATTGTAAGACCCCAACTTATTAATGAATAAAATCAAATTTTCTCTAAATATTATTGTGAATAATAAGGGGTTAATTTGATATAATACTTTGGTTATGGGTGAAATGTGCAAATTTTACAAAATAAGCAAGTGGTTATAAAATATTTATTTTTGGTCGGTGAATATTCGGTTGGTCGTGGAATATTCTTGCTGTCGGGGAATATTCGTACGACGACGCAGCCTTGTGTGGGCCCCATAACGGAAAGCGATTGGATGAAGAAAACGACAAGTATAAGTTGTTTATTAATAATGGCGTAGTTGTTACCGTTAACACTGTTTAAATACCCGGTGGTTAAAAATACAGTAATAACGCGTGGTTGCATAGTAGCACACGGATTGCACAGTATAGTTGAATTATTGATTCGTACGTAAGAAGGCACTACTCAATAATTGTTACAGTGATTACTGTTCAATATTTTATTTTATTGATTCAATAATTGCTGCATTGATATTTTATATTATTGTTGTTTCAATAATTGTTGCTGCACAGTATTTTCATTTATCAGATCAATAATTCATATTATTTGAATAATATTATTAGATAACATTATTGGCAATGTCTAGAAAGTTCTGTCTAAGGAGAGGTTTGGTCATCTAATTGCGCGCCAGTAAGGAGAAATCCTTATTGGAAAGCCCCCTCTTTCCTGGGAACGGCCTGGTTGTCATAAATGTGATTCTGTAATATTATTTGTGAATAATTAATTATTGATTCATATGATAAGGAAATATTTATTTTATGTGGATATAAATGAGGGATATATTTTTGTGGTTAAAAATGAAGGAGTTAATGTTGAGGTTTTTATCATATTTTTGTCGGAATGGAGGTATTAAAAATCAGGGTTTTTGAGAAATATTGCGGGTGTTATAATTTTTAATCCGACCGTTGGATCGTGGTAATTTTTGGATATGTTATACATATATAAGTTGAGTATATGTCCACAAATTTTGAACCGTTAAAAATGAACGTATGATTTATTATGAATTTTACAAGATGACTGGTTCAGAAATTGTTGAATTTTCGGAGTTTATCATTTTGGTGGAAAATTCTAGAATTGGTGGGCCCCACTTGTGGTTGGTGAAGAAATGTGCTGAATTATATTTCAAATGTGGTAGGTGGGAATAGTAGCAGGTAAAGCCATCAGGTTGCAGGTCAAACCTACCAAAATTTTCCTATAAATAGAGGGCTAAGTTAGAATTGAAAATTACACCAGAAACAAGTTTTCTCTCTTTCTCTCTCTAGATTATTGAGTGTATTTTGTGAGTATTTAGATACTTTGAGAGTTTCTATTCATCAGAGCAAGTTTCTTTCAGCCTTATACCGGTATTCCGACCAGAAGTACTGATATTTTGAGGTAAGGGATATTATTTTCTTCTTAATGATATTATTTTCTTCAATATCATTATGCTGAAATATTGATATGAGTTTTTATCAAATTTGGAACTTTTTGTGTCGGGGGTTACTATTCACGTATACGGCACTATTCACGTATACGGCACTATTCACGAATACGGCACTATTCACCGAAAAATAAAATTTTCCCTTTTTGTCCAAGATGTCTATTATGGTTACTATCTTTGATTGTATCCATGTTTTGATCTTTATTTTTGAATTCTGCTTCACAATTGATTATTATGAAGTATTATTGATCTTGGATAAACTGTTATACGAATCCCTACTATTTGTCCTTCTGTCTCATTGGATTCGTTCTCTTTAAGATATTTTTCATCATCCTCAGTCCTAAATGATGATATTAATGAATATCTTTGGCCTGTAGTGCAAAGATGTATAATTACTTGATGAATATCTTTGGCCTGTAGTGCAAAGATGAACAGGTGTTGAGATGAACATGACCGACTGATGATACAAATGAATATCTTTGGCCTGTAGTGCAAAGATGAATATTTGGTTAAAGATGATTATTAATTGATGTTACAGGGATAAAATATTGATGATGGACTTTTAAATCTTAGAAGATAGTAGAATTCTTTCTCTACTTGACTCTTCTAATGGTTTGTTGTTTCCGCTGCAGTTGTTGATCTAAAACTTGTTGTCGATTATATTTTATCAGATTTTTCCCTGTTGAAGACTAACGATAATTTGTTGTATATTATCTTAGTCATAATATTCTTTACTGGGCTAGTTGAGCTCACCCTTTTCCTTTTTGTTCCATTTTTCTTCTCAGGAGGTGAGAACATAGCAGGATCTAGTCGGGGTATGGAGTGATGGTTCTAGAAAGATGTATTAGCAGTCCTCACTATTTCTGTAAAATAGTGTTTGAATAATTGTAATGAGGATTTATTTGAGTGTGGATATTGTCTAGAAGACAATATTTGTATTTAAACTCACAGTATGTGTTGTCGTATTTTGCACGACAATTGTATTATTGAAGTTGTAGTTTGCTTTCTGTACCATGTATTTGGCGACTCAGAATGGGTGTTGTATACCTATTCTGGGGGCGTCACAGTTGGTATCAGAGCTTAGGGATATGATCCCTGGCTGAGATGTGAGACAAGAACTAGGAGGGGAGAGACGGGGAATTCCTTCGCTAGTATGACCTGACTAAGTTTATTTGGTGTTTATTTGGTCGGTCAGAGTATAGGGATAATATATGACATGACTATTAACCCTTGTTTTATGGCAGTATTTAAGAATGGCAGCTGAGAACGTTAATAATGGAGTAAATCAGACCGTGGAGACACCTTTGATCACTACCCAGGGGAACGTGCAACAGGAAGGCAATATTCCTCCTGTAAACAACGTTACCGAGCAAACGATGAATGATGGAATGTTTAGGAGCTTTTTGCAGTTCATGCAAAATCAGACGAGGGAGACTCGTGTGCAGAATACGGGTGGAAATGATAACAACGCGCGGTTTGTCACAGCTAAGCAGTTCAAAGAATTGGGACCACCAGAATTTAAGGGAAAGCCGGATCCGATCATGGCGGAAACGTGGGTCAAGCAAATTACCAAGATATTTGATGTCTTGGGATGCACGGAGGAACAGAAGGTTCCATTCGCCACATTTATGTTCCGCGGTGAGGCAGACTACTGGTGGGAGTCTGTGAAGCGTACCCAGCCTGACGCACTCAACATGTCCTGGGAAACATTTCAAAAACTGTTCAATGACAAGTACTTTCCTGAAAGTATTCGTCATATGAAGGAGGTTGAGTTTATTAGACTGGAACAAAACAACATGACGGTGTCCCAGTACGAGGCGAAGTTTGCAGAGTTATCCAGGTTTGCACCTCATTTGGTCGAAAATGAGGAACGAATGACGGATGTTTCTGAGAGGTTTAAAACCTGAGATTCGTCAATACCTTATCTCTCATAAATTTTCTCTGTATTCAGATGTTGTCAACAGGGCCCAATTATTAGAGAGAGATAATGAGTATACTCAACCGAGGGACCACAACCAGGGTCATACCGGTGACAGCAATCATCAGAGCGATGATAACCAACGAGGAGGGAAAAATACGAACAAAGGCGGTAACCACTCGGGTGGTCATCGTGGCCATGATAATAGGAGAGGTGAGTCAAGTGGAAATTTCAGAAAGAGGAGATTCAACAATGACGGGAAGACATCAGCACCAGCACCAGCACCAACAACAAATTTTAGGGGAGGAGAACGACCGCCAGTTAGATGTTACAAATGCGGGAAAGAGGGACATATCAGCCCAAACTGTCCACAACAATCCAAGGTGTGTTACAACTGTGGGAAGGAAGGCCACATCGCTCGAGATTGTACTATAGCGAAACCAAGTTCAGCGGGAGTGGTGATTCCAAGGGCTGTCCCGGATAAGGCGAAATCAGCGGTTCCTGGAAGAGCGTTTGTCGTTACTGGCCAAAACGCGAGAAACCCGAACGAGGTGATCACGGGTAAGCTAATCTTGAATTCTTGCGAAGTTTATACTTTACTAGATACCGGTTCTACCCATTCTTTTATCTCTCCTGCTTGTGCTCAACGTTTAAACTTGACTCCGGAGAAATTGGACTTTAACTTATCTGTTGAAACTCCGTTGGGTGAAACCTTCGTTACATCTACAGTTTATAAATCTTGCATGATCCAAGTTGGCACTATCACATTACCTGTTGATCTTATCTCTTTAAAGATACTTGCTTTTGATGTGATTTTAGGAATTGATTGGTTAACCACTCATCATGCTAAAATTGATTGTTTTCGTAAGGTTGTTAGTTTTCATATTCCTAACCAACCTGTCATACGAATTCAAACTACTAAACCACTAAAATCAGTCACTGTCATATCAAGCCACAAAGCTATTCGTTTATTGAAAAACGGATGTCAAGCTTTCTTAGCCCATGTTATGGATTTGAACAAAGACAAGTCAGATTTGAATAATATTTCTATTGTTAGAGAATTTTCCGATGTATTTCCTGAAGAACTTCCCGGTCTACCCCCGGAACGAGAAATTGAATTCTTTATTGACCTTGAACCCGGTACAAAGCCCATTTCTAAAACCCCATATCGAATGGCTCCTATTGAACTTCAGGAGTTAAAAGTCCAACTACAGGAGTTGTTGGACATCGGTTTTATTCGTCCTAGTACGTCTCCTTGGGGTGCTCCTGTTTTATTCGTAAAGAAGAAAGACGGGAGTATGCGACTTTGTATTGACTATCGAGAATTGAACCATGTCACCATCAAGAATAGGTATCCGCTACCTCGCATTGATGACCTGTTTGACCAGTTGCAAGGAGCACAATTCTTTTCAAAGATCGATCTTCGTTCTGGATATCATCAGCTGAAGATTAAAACTGAGGATATTCCAAAGACTGCCTTCAGAACTCGGTACGGGCATTATGAATTCTTAGTAATGTCTTTTGGATTGACTAATGCTCCTGCTGCCTTCATGGATATGATGAACCGTGTATTCAAAGAATATTTGGATCAGTTCGTTGTTGTCTTTATTGATGACATCCTCATCTATTCCAAAAGCCGTGAAGATCATGAGCGCCATTTGAAGCTGGTACTGCAAAGGCTTCGTGAAAACAAGCTATATGCCAAACTGAAGAAATGCGAGTTCTGGCTTGAGGAAGTAGCATTCCTTGGGCACGTGGTGTCAAAACATGGAGTATCTGTCGACCCGGCGAAGATTGAAGCCATACAAAGTTGGGAGCAACCGAAGTCGGTAACCGAAGTACGTAGCTTTCTGGGCTTAGCTGGTTATTATCGGAGATTTGTGGAAGGATTTTCTCGAATCGCTACTCCGTTAACTCAGCTGACTCGGAAAGATACAAAATTCGTATGGAGTGAGGAATGCGAGAAGAGTTTCCAAGAACTCAAGAGGAGACTCATTTCGGCACCTGTTTTGACAATACCATCTGGTTCGGATGGATTTGTTATCTACAGCGATGCTTCAGGCAAAGGGTTAGGATGTGTTCTCATGCAACATGGGAAAGTCATAGCCTATGCCTCACGACAACTCAAAGAATATGAGAGGAATTATCCTACTCATGATTTGGAGTTGGCAGCAGTCGTTTTTGCGTTGAAGATCTGGAGACACTACCTGTATGGGGAGAAAGTGGAGATCTATACAGATCATAAAAGCCTCAAATATTTCTTCACCCAAAAGGAACTCAACATGCGGCAACGACGTTGGCTTGAGCTGTTGAAAGATTACGATCATACCATCCAATACCATCCTGGAAAAGCAAACGTAGTAGCTGACGCATTGAGTAGAAGATCATATGCGGGTACGAGTGCAATGTTTTTAACACAAAGGCCCATTTTGTATGACTTGCAAAGGATGGAGATAGAGATGAAGGCTCCAAGTACCCACATGATGATATCAAATATACGAGTAGAACCGACTTTAATCGATAAAGTTAAAGCTGCTCAAGCTACGGATATAGAGCTGATGCGTATGAAGAAGAAAGTGCAAGAAGGTGCTATTCCAGAAGCAAGAATCGATGAAGAAGGAATACTTCGAGTCAACTCCAGACTTTGTGTTCCTAACGATTTTGACTTGAAGCATAGAATAATGATGGAGGCACACAACACACCGTTTGCAATCCATCCTGGGAGTACCAAAATGTATCACGATCTTCGACATACATTTTGGTGGAGCAATATGAAAAGAGAGATCGCGGAGTTTATCTCGAGATGTTTAACTTGTCAACGTGTAAAAGCGGAGCATCAAGTACCAAAGGGTCCATTGCAACCACTTGAGATTCCGAAATGGAAGTGGGAACACATTACTATGGATTTTGTTACGGGTCTTCCCAAGGTTTCTCAAGGCATAGATGCGATTTGGGTTATTGTTGATAGATTAACCAAGTCCGCTCATTTCTTGCCGATACGTGAGACTTATTCCCTTGAACGTCTTGCTAGTATGTACGTGAACGAGATTGTGAGATTGCATGGCATGCCAGTATCCATAGTTTCGGATCGTGACCCAAGATTCACTTCACGATTTTGGGTTAGCTTGCAGAAAGCTATGGGCACGGATTTACGATTCAGTTCAGCATACCATCCTCAAACGGACGGACAATCAGAGAGGACTATTCAAACTCTTGAAGATCTATTAAGACTTTGTGTCTTAGATCTCAAAGGGAGTTGGGATAAGTACCTACCATTGGTGGAATTCTCCTACAACAACAGTTATCAGGCGAGCATAGGTATGGCTCCATTTGAGGCGTTGTATGGAAGAAAATGTCGTTCTCCAGTATGCTGGGACGAGGTGGGTGAAGCAACATTGTTGGGACCAGAGTTGGTACGCATTACTACAGAGAAGATCCAAACGATTCGACAACGTATACAAACGGCACAGGATCGACAAAAGAGTTATGCGGATCTTCATCGGAAGGACGTGGAATTTAATATTGGGGATCATGTATTGTTACGTGTTGCACCATGGAAGGGAGTTACAAGATTTGGGAAGAGAGGAAAGCTCAATCCAAGATTTGTTGGTCCATTTGAGATTCTTGAGCGAATAGGAAATGTGGCATATAGACTCGCATTACCTCCAAGCATGTCTCGTGTTCATAATGTTTTTCACATATCTATGCTTCGTAAATATGTTAAAGACCCGAACCACATTATTGAGTTAGAACCAGACGAGATAGCTGAAGATTTAACGTACGAGGAGGTACCTGTTAAGATCTTGGATAGGAAAGAGCATGTCCTACGCACGAAGGTTATACCACAAGTTAAGGTTTTGTGGAGAAACCATGCTATTGAAGAAATGACCTGGGAGTTGGAATCAGAAATGAAAGCGAGGTATCCTCACCTTTTTGAAACATCAGGTACGTACGTCAATTTCGAGGACGAAATTTCATAAGGAGGGGAGGTTGTAAGACCCCAACTTATTAATGAATAAAATCAAATTTTCTCTAAATATTATTGTGAATAATAAGGGGTTAATTTGATATAATACTTTGGTTATGGGTGAAATGTGCAAATTTTGCAAAATAAGCAAGTGGTTATAAAATATTTATTTTTGGTCGGTGAATATTCGGTTGGTCGTGGAATATTCTTGCTGTCGGGGAATATTCGTACGACGACGCAGCCTTGTGTGGGCCCCATAACGGAAAGCGATTGGATGAAGAAAACGACAAGTATAAGTTGTTTATAAATAACGGCGTAGTTGTTACCGTTAATACTGTTGGAATACCCGGTGGTTAAAATACAGTAATAACGCGCATAGTAGCACACGGATTGCACAGTTATTGATTATTGATTCGTACGTAAGAAGGCACTACTCAATAATTGTTACAGTAGTTATTGTTCAATATTTTATTTTATTGATTCAATAATTGCTGCGTTGATATTTTATATTATTGTTGTTTCAATAATTGTTGCTGCACAGTATTTTCATTTATCAGATCAATAATTCATATTATTTGAATAATATTATTAGATAACATTATTGGCAATGTCTAGAAAGTTCTGTCTAAGGAGAGGTTTGGTCATCTAATTGCGCGCCAGTAAGGAGAAATCCTTATTGGAAAGCCCCCTCTTTCCTGGGAACGGCCTGGTTGTCATAAATGTGATTCTGTAATATTATTTGTGAATAATTAATTATTGATTCATATGATAAGGAAATATTTATTTTATGTGGATATAAATGAGGGATATATTTTTGTGGTTAAAAATGAAGGAGTTAATGTTGAGGTTTTTATCAGTATTTTTGTCGGAATGGAGGTATTAAAAATCAGGGTTTTTGAGATATATTGCGGGGGTTATAATTTTTAATCCGACCGTTGGATCGTGGTAATTTTTGGATATGTTATACATATATAAGTTGAGTATATGTCCACAAATTTTGAACCGTTAAAAATGAACGTATGATTTATTATGAATTTTACAAGATGACTGGTTCAGAAATTGTTGAATTTTCGGAGTTTATCATTTTGGTGGAAAATTCTAGAATTGGTGGGCCCCACTTGTGGTTGGTGAAGAAATGTGCTGAATTATATTTCAAATGTGGTGGGTGGGAATAGTAGCAGGTAAAGCCATCAGGTTGCAGGTCAAACCTACCAAAATTTTCCTATAAATAGAGGGCTAAGTTAGAATTGAAAATCACACCAGAAACAAGTTTTCTCTCTTTCTCTCTCTAGATTATTGAGTGTATTTTGTGAGTATTTAGATACTTTGAGAGTTTCTATTCATCAGAGCAAGTTTCTTTCAGCCTTATACCGGTATTCCGACCAGAAGTACTGATATTTTGAGGTAAGGGATATTATTTTCTTCTTAATGATATTATTTTCTTCAATATCATTATGCTGAAATATTGATATGAGTTTTTATCAAATTTGGAACTTTTTGTGTCGGGGTTACTATTCACGTATACGGCACTATTCACGTATACGGCACTATTCACGAATACGGCACTATTCACCGAAAAATAAAATTTTCCCTTTTTGTCCAAGATGTCTATTATGGTTACTATCTTTGATTGTATCCATGTTTTGATCTTTATTTTTGAATTCTGCTTCACAATTGATTATTATGAAGTATTATTGATCTTGGATAAACTGTTATACGAATCCCTACTATTTGTCCTTCTGTCTCATTGGATTCGTTCTCTTTAAGATATTTTTCATCATCCTCAGTCCTAAATGATGATATTACTGAATATCTTTGGCCTGTAGTGCAAAGATGTATAATTACTTGATGAATATCTTTGGCCTGTAGTGCAAAGATGAACAGGTGTTGAGATGAACATGACCGACTGATGATACAAATGAATATCTTTGGCCTGTAGTGCAAAGATGAATATTTGGTTAAAGATGATTATTAATTGATGTTACAGGGATAAAATATTGATGATGGACTTTTAAATCTTAGAAGATAGTAGAATTCTTTCTCTACTTGACTCTTCTAATGGTTTGTTGTTTCCGCTGCAGTTGTTGATCTAAAACTTGTTGTCGATTATATTTTATCAGATTTTTCCCTGTTGAAGACTAACGATAATTTGTTGTATATTATCTTAGTCATAATATTCTTTACTGGGCTAGTTGAGCTCACCCTTTTCCTTTTTGTTCCATTTTTCTTCTCAGGAGGTGAGAACATAGCAGGATCTAGTCGGGGTATGGAGTGATGGTTCTAGAAAGATGTATTAGCAGTCCTCACTATTTCTGTAAAATAGTGTTTGAATAATTGTAATGAGGATTTATTTGAGTGTGGATATTGTCTAGAAGACAATATTTGTATTTAAACTCACAGTATGTGTTGTCGTATTTTGCACGACAATTGTATTATTGAAGTTGTAGTTTGCTTTCTGTACCATGTATTTGGCGACTCAGAATGGGTGTTGTATACCTATTCTGGGGGCGTCACAGTTGGTATCAGAGCTTAGGGATATGATCCCTGGCTGAGATGTGAGACAAGAACTAGGAGGGGAGAGACGGGGAATTCCTTCGCTAGTATGACCTGACTAAGTTTATTTGGTGTTTATTTGGTCGGTCAGAGTATAGGGATAATATATGACATGACTATTAACCCTTGTTTTATGGCAGTATTTAAGAATGGCAGCTGAGAACGTTAATAATGGAGTAAATCAGACCGTGGAGACACCTTTGATCACTACCCAGGGGAACGTGCAACAGGAAGGCAATATTCCTCCTGTAAACAACGTTACCGAGCAAACGATGAATGATGGAATGTTTAGGAGCTTTTTGCAGTTCATGCAAAATCAGACGAGGGAGACTCGTGTGCAGAATACGGGTGGAAATGATAACAACGCGCGGTTTGTCACAGCTAAGCAGTTCAAAGAATTGGGACCACCAGAATTTAAGGGAAAGCCGGATCCGATCATGGCGGAAACGTGGGTCAAGCAAATTACCAAGATATTTGATGTCTTGGGATGCACGGAGGAACAGAAGGTTCCATTCGCCACATTTATGTTCCGCGGTGAGGCAGACTACTGGTGGGAGTCTGTGAAGCGTACCCAGCCTGACGCACTCAACATGTCCTGGGAAACATTTCAAAAACTGTTCAATGACAAGTACTTTCCCGAAAGTATTCGTCATATGAAGGAGGTTGAGTTTATTAGACTGGAACAAAACAACATGACGGTGTCCCAGTACGAGGCGAAGTTTGCAGAGTTATCCAGGTTTGCACCTCATTTGGTCGAAAATGAGGAACGAATGACGCGGATGTTTCTGAGAGGTTTAAAACCTGAGATTCGTCAATACCTTATCTCTCATAAATTTTCTCTGTATTCAGACGTTGTCAACAGGGCCCAATTATTAGAGAGAGATAATGAGTATACTCAACCGAGGGACCACAACCAGGGTCATACCGGTGACAGCAATCATCAGAGCGATGATAACCAACGAGGAGGGAAAAATACGAACAAAGGCGGTAACCACTCGGGTGGTCATCGTGGCCATGATAATAGGAGAGGTGAGTCAAGTGGAAATTTCAGAAAGAGGAGATTCAACAATGACGGGAAGACATCAGCACCAGCGCCAGCACCAACAACAAATTTTAGGGGAGGAGAACGACCGCCAGTTAGATGTTACAAATGCGGGAAAGAGGGACATATCAGCCCAAACTGTCCACAACAATCCAAGGTGTGTTACAACTGTGGGAAGGAAGGCCACATCGCTCGAGATTGTACTATAGCGAAACCAAGTTCAGCGGGAGTGGTGATTCCAAGGGCTGTCCCGGATAAGGCGAAATCAGCGGTTCCTGGAAGAGCGTTTGTCGTTACTGGCCAAAACGCGAGAAACCCGAACGAGGTGATCACGGGTAAGCTAATCTTGAATTCTTACGAAGTTTATACTTTACTAGATACCGGTTCTACCCATTCTTTTATCTCTCCTGCTTGTGCTCAACGTTTAAACTTGACTCCGGAGAAATTGGACTTTAACTTATCTGTTGAAACTCCGTTGGGTGAAACCTTCGTTACATCTACAGTTTATAAATCTTGCATGATCCAAGTTGGCGCTATCACATTACCTGTTGATCTTATCTCTTTAAAGATACTTGCTTTTGATGTGATTTTAGGAATTGATTGGTTAACCACTCATCATGCTAAAATTGATTGTTTTCGTAAGGTTGTTAGTTTTCATATTCCTAACCAACCTGTCATACGAATTCAAACTACTAAACCACTAAAATCAGTCACTGTCATATCGAGCCACAAAGCTATTCGTTTATTGAAAAACGGATGTCAAGCTTTCTTAGCCCATGTTATGGATTTGAACAAAGACAAGTCAGATTTGAATAATATTTCTATTGTTAGAGAATTTTCCGATGTATTTCCTGAAGAACTTCCCGGTCTACCCCCGGAACGAGAAATTGAATTCTTTATTGACCTTGAACCCGGTACAAAGCCCATTTCTAAAACCCCATATCGAATGGCTCCTATTGAACTTCAGGAGTTAAAAGTCCAACTACAGGAGTTGTTGGACATCGGTTTTATTCGTCCTAGTACGTCTCCTTGGGGTGCTCCTGTTTTATTCGTAAAGAAGAAAGACGGGAGTATGCGACTTTGTATTGACTATCGAGAATTGAACCATGTCACCATCAAGAATAGGTATCCGCTACCTCGCATTGATGACCTGTTTGACCAGTTGCAAGGAGCACAATTCTTTTCAAAGATCGATCTTCGTTCTGGATATCATCAGCTGAAGATTAAAACTGAGGATATTCCAAAGACTGCCTTCAGAACTCGGTACGGGCATTATGAATTCTTAGTAATGTCTTTTGGATTGACTAATGCTCCTGCTGCCTTCATGGATATGATGAACCGTGTATTCAAAGAATATTTGGATCAGTTCGTTGTTGTCTTTATTGATGACATCCTCATCTATTCCAAAAGCCGTGAAGATCATGAGCGCCATTTGAAGCTGGTACTGCAAAGGCTTCGTGAAAACAAGCTATATGCCAAACTGAAGAAATGCGAGTTCTGGCTTGAGGAAGTAGCATTCCTTGGGCACGTGGTGTCAAAACATGGAGTATCTGTCGACCCGGCGAAGATTGAAGCCATACAAAGTTGGGAGCAACCGAAGTCGGTAACCGAAGTACGTAGCTTTCTGGGCTTAGCTGGTTATTATCGGAGATTTGTGGAAGGATTTTCTCGAATCGCTACTCCGTTAACTCAGCTGACTCGGAAAGATACAAAATTCGTATGGAGTGAGGAATGCGAGAAGAGTTTCCAAGAACTCAAGAGGAGACTCATTTCGGCACCTGTTTTGACAATACCATCTGGTTCGGATGGATTTGTTATCTACAGCGATGCTTCAGGCAAAGGGTTAGGATGTGTTCTCATGCAACATGGGAAAGTCATAGCCTATGCCTCACGACAACTCAAAGAATATGAGAGGAATTATCCTACTCATGATTTGGAGTTGGCAGCAGTCGTTTTTGCGTTGAAGATCTGGAGACACTACCTTTATGGGGAGAAAGTGGAGATCTATACAGATCATAAAAGCCTCAAATATTTCTTCACCCAAAAGGAACTCAACATGCGGCAACGACGTTGGCTTGAGCTGTTGAAAGATTACGATCATACCATCCAATACCATCCTGGAAAAGCAAACGTAGTAGCTGACGCATTGAGTAGAAGATCATATGCGGATACGAGTGCAATGTTTTTAACACAAAGGCCCATTTTGTATGACTTACAAAGGATGGAGATAGAGATGAAGGCTCCAAGTACCCACATGATGATATCAAATATACGAGTAGAACCGACTTTAATCGATAAAGTTAAAGCTGCTCAAGCTACGGATATAGAGCTGATGCGTATGAAGAAGAAAGTGCAAGAAGGTGCTATTCCAGAAGCAAGAATCGATGAAGAAGGAATACTTCGAGTCAACTCCAGACTTTGTGTTCCTAACGATTTTGACTTGAAGCATAGAATAATGATGGAGGCACACAACACACCGTTTGCAATCCATCCTGGGAGTACCAAAATGTATCACGATCTTCGACATACATTTTGGTGGATTGCTTACTACTGTAATGGCATCAGCAGTAGCTCTACTGTAATGGCATTACGATCTTCGACATACCATTTTGTTAAAAGCCGTAATGGCATCAGCAGGCAAATTAGCTCTACTGTAAGCCCTAAAAATAACCCAGAACATCTCAGAGGTAATTTCACAACATCGGGTCTCTCTCATATCTATAAGAAAGTCCCATATCAAAGGGAATTGCTTACTACTCCCTAATATGTCGATAAGAATATAGTGGTGTCGTGGGTATGTTCAAAATCAGGCAATTGCTTAGCCCAGTGAAAGAATCTATGGGCAGAGAGTCCAAGATTTTTGCAGCGTTTTAAGACCTGTTCAACCAAATTGGTGGATACATTGGATGAGAATGGATCACTGAGGGCGGATTCAATGTCGTGTTTAGGGTTTCGAAAGTCACTGAGAATCCGAGAGAGCTCGTTAACTAGTTCGGGTGAAGAAAGAGGGGCGTCCGTGTTTGAGAATGAAGATGAGAGTGAATGAACTGAGAAGGGTCTGGAATGGTGGGGGGGTCGGGTAGGAGAGAGAAAAAAGTAGAGGAGAGAAAAAATAGTGTCTGGGTGTGACGCCCCCAAAATAGGTATACAACACCCATTCTGAGTCACCAAATACATGGTACAGAAAGCAAACTACAACTTCAATAATACAATTGTCGTGCAAAATACGACAACACATACTGTGAGTTTAAATATAAATATTGTCTTCTAGACAATATCCACACTCAAATAAGTCCTCAATACAATTATTCAAACACTATTTTACAGAAATAGTGAGGACTGCTAAAACATCTTTCTAGAACCATCACTCCATACCCCGACTAGATCCTGCTATGTTCTCACCTCCTGAGAAGAAAAATGGAACAAAAAGGAAAAGGGTGATGAAAAATATCTTAAAGAGAACGAATCCAGTGAGACAGAAGGACAAATATTAGGGATTCGTATAACAGTTTATCCAAGATCAATAATACTTCATAATAATCAATTGTGAAGCAGAATTCAAAAATAAAGATCAAAATATGGATACAATCAAAGATAGTAACCATAATAGACATCTTGGACAAAAAGGAAAAATTTTATTTTTCGGTGAATATTGCCGTATTCGTGAATAGTACCGTATACGTGAATAGTGCCATGTACGTGAATAGTAACCACGACACAAAAAGTTCTAAATTTGATAAAAACTCATATCAATATTTCAGCATAATGATATTGAAGAAAATAATATCATTAAGAAGAAAATAATATCCCTTACCTCAAGATATCAGTACTTCTGGTCGGAATACCGGTATAAGGCTGAAAGAAACTTGCTCTGATGAATAGAAACTCTCAAAGTATCTAAATACTCATAAAATACACTCAATAATCTTAAGAGAGAAAGAGAGAAAACTTTTTTCTGGTGTGATTTTCAATTCTAACTTAGCCCTCTATTTATAGAAAAATTTTAGTAGGCTTGACTTGCAACCTGATGACTTTACCTGCTACTATTCCCACCCACCACATTTGAAATATAATTCAGCACATTTCTTCACCAACCAAGAGTGAGGCCCACCAATTCTAGAATTTTCTATCAAAATGATAAACTCCAAAAATTCAACAATTTCTGAACCAGTCATCTTGTAAAATTCATAGTAAATCATACGTTTATTTTTAACGGTTCAAAATTTTTGGGCATATACTCAACTTATATATGTATAACATATCCAAAAATTACCACGATCCAACGGTCGGATTAAAAATTATAATCCCCGCAAAATATCTCAAAAATCCTGATTTTTAATACCTCTATTCCGACAAAAATACTGATAAAAACCTCAACATTAATTCCTTCATTTTTAACCACAAAAATATATCCCTCATTTATATCCACATAAAATAAATATTTTCTTATCATATGAATCAATAATTAATTATTCACAAATAATATTACAGAATCACATTTATGACAACCAGGCCGTTCCCAGGAAAGAGGGGGCTTTCCAATAAGGATTTCTCCTTACTGGCGCGTAATTAGATGACCAAACCTCTCCTTAGACAGAACTTTCTAGACATTGTCAATAATGTTATCTAATAATATTATTCAAATAATATGAATTATTGATCTGATAATGGAAAATACTGTGCAGCAACAATTATTGAAACAACAATAATATAAAATATCAACGCAGTAATTATTGAATCAATAAAATAAAATATTGAATAATAACTACTGTAACAATTATTGAGTAGTGCCTTCTTACGTAAGAATCAATAATTGGTGCAATACCGTGTGCTACTGTATTTTGACCACCGGGTATTCCAACAGTATTAACGGTAACAACTACGCCGTTATTTATAAACAACTTATACTTGTCGTTTTTTTCATCCAATCGCTTTCCGTTATGGGGCCCACACAAGGCTGCGCCGTCGTACGAATATTCCCCGACAGCAAGAATATTCCACGACCAAACGAATATTCCCGGACAAAATGAATATTTTATAACCACTTGCTTATTTTGCAAATTTTGCATATTTCACCCATAACCAAAGTATTATATCAAATTAACCCCTTATTATTCACAATAATATTTAGAGAAAATTTGATTTTATTCATTAATAAGTTTGAGTCTTACACTGGGTGTTGGGGGATGAAAGAGAAGGATAGCGTAGTGGAGATGTTGTATAGCACCTGCTTAAGAAGAGAATGACCTAATCGCCATTACAGCTATCACCGTCCGTCTGGGTTACTATCTCAAGGAAGATAAAAAAAACAATGCAGAGGGTGGCTGAGGTGTTTTCCACCCACCCAGTAATAATTGATAGGAGTTGAATTCGCACTCAGCCACGTTGAACCCACGTGTCAAACTCAATCATGATCTTACACGTGTGATAAAAGATATAGACGTAACAGTGAGAGAGTCTTGAGGGAGGCTTCTTCCTTTCCTTTGCTTTCCTTTCCTTTCCTTGATATAAGCTACCGTATAAGCTAAGCTAGGGGGTTAGTATAGTATATAGGGTCAAAAGGGTTAAGAATTTTGATTAAACACGTCCGCTAGTAAGTCTAGCGGACGGTAATTGTGACACCCCCAAAATTAGGTATACATCACCCATCTTGGATCGTCAGATACATAGTACAGAATACAAATACAACTTACTAATACAACTATCGTGTACAATACGACAAAACATAAACTGTGAGTTTGAATACAAATATTATCTTCTAGAGAGTATTCATACTCAAAAGGAGTCCTCATTACATTTATTAACACACCATTACATAGAATAGTGAGGACTACTAACTAATACTATCATTCGGACCATCACTCCGTTCCCCGACTTGTCCCAGCTACGTTCTCATTTCCTGAAGAGAACAGTGAAAGAAAGGGTGAGCTCAACTAGCCCAGTAAGAAATATCATGACTAAGATAATGCAGAATAAATTATCATTAGCCTTCAACAATGTTAAACTGATAAAATATAATAGACATCAAGTTTAACTGCAGCGGAACAAGCAATCCATTAAAAGAGTCAAGTAGAAAATAAACTCTACTATCTTTTATGATTTAAAAGATTTTCCAACACTGTGATCGCTGAGACTTAGCTTAATAAAATAATTCACATTATCGAATCACCCCTGCACCACGGCCAAGGATATTCGTATATTCATTAATGGTCATGATCATGCCAACAACTGTCCATCAATGCACTACAGGCCAATGAGGACTTTTACCACATCATTTGTAACATTACGGTCATGATTATACCGAATAATCCCTGGTCATAATCATACCAAGTCCATCTATGCACTACAGGCCACAGATGACTTTCAACATTTTATAAATATGAGGATGACGACAATGATATAAGAATTTAATAAAACAAGTTCAAGAATTAATTTATCCAAGAATTAACAACGTCCAAATTGTCAACATGATACTGCTTTGTGGAGTAAAATTCAAGAATGTTTAGAAGAATATTTTCATGAAAAGATACTGGATGAACCGCAATTATCAAGGATATTCCACTAATTTCATGGAGTATAGAAGTCAAAACTTAACCAACTGAGTACAATAAAGAATGGAATAACAAAAGAAATCACCATGCATGCGATAGACCGCACAGACAGGTTATTCCAACAGAATAATAAATAATGGAACCAGGTCCGGCGTAAACGCACAGACAAGATATTCCGACAGAATAATAAATAATGGAACCAGGTCCGGCGTAAACGTACAGACATGATATTCCGACAGAATAATAAATAATGAAACCAGGTCCGGTGTAAAACACACAGACAGGATGTTCCAACAGAATAATAACAAGACGGAACCAGGTCCGGTGTAAAACACACAGACAGGATGTTCCAACAGAATAATAGAAGAATGTCACCAAGTATAGGGTAGACCGCGTATACAGGTTATTCCAACAGAATAATAAGAAATGGAATAACAACAGTTCTCTTCATGAATAAGAAAGAATAACACCCCTTACCGTTTTAAAGAAGAGCTGAAATAAGGAAGTAGTTAAGTAGCAGAATACTCTTATTCTCTCTCTCTATAGTTTCTCTCTCTAGAGTTCAGTGAATTCGTAAGAAATAATGAAGGAATGAGCTGCTATTTATAGAAAAATAGAATGCATAGTAACTAATCCATGAACAGTCCAGATTGATTACTTTAATCTGACGGTCCATATTTAAAGAAAAATCTTTTAAATAAAATATAATATATTTTATTTATAGAATAACTTTAATAAAGTATTTTGTTTTATATAAAAAGATGTTTTTGTTTTATTACGTTAATAATACGAATAAAACAAAACGTCATTATCGCTAAATAATTCATATTATTAACTGACAATAATAGAATCAAACTGAGTGACTTCTCACATAAGCATTAGTAATTAATACCGTGTGCTACTGTAAGACCCCAATTTTTATAAATAAAGATGAATTTTCTATAAATATCATTTTTGAATATTATGGAGTTAATTTGATATAATGTTATAGTTGTGGGTAATATTTATAAATTTTGCAAAGTAAGCAAGTTGTTATAAAATATTCGTTTGGTCGGAGAATATTCTTTTTGTCGGGGAATATTCGTACGACGGCACAATTATTGGTGGACCCCACAACAGAATTATTGTCGGATTGAGAAAACGACAGAATTATCTTTCTATAAAAATAACGGCTGAGGTGTTACCGTTAAAACTGTTAAAACTGTTGAACTACTCGGTAGTAAAAGTACAGTAATACGCGTGGTTGCATAGTAGCACACGGTATTGATTATTGATGCTTACGTGAGAAGTCACTCAGCTATACTCAATTATTGCTACAGTAATTGCTGCATCATATCTCTTAAATTATTGTCATAGTATCATCTGTATAATATGTTATATTATTAAATCAATAATTGAGACGTTGTGGTAAGTTTGGTTATTTTATGGGGGGCCATATGTCATCATCTAAGAGTCTCTTCGTCAATAGTAATTACCGTCGTCAATAGTAATTACCGTCGTCAATAGTATTTACCTTGGTCAATAGTAATTACCTTCGTCAATATATTTACCTTGGTCAATAGTAATTACCTTCGTCAATAGTATTTACCTTGGTCAATAGTAATTACTTTCGTCAATAGTAGTTGTCCCTTCAATATTACCAAGAGTCATTTGACCCTTCGTTAAGACCAAGAGTCATTTGACCCTTCGTTAAGACCAAGAGCCACCCTCAGTTTTTCTATAAATAGAGGCCTAGGGCTTCATTATTTTTCACGAATTCATTCAAGCTATAGAGAGAGAAAGTATAGAGAGAATAAGAGAGAGAGAGATAAAAGTATTCTGCTACATCACTTTTCCAATATCCAGTTCTTTTAAGGTAGGGAATATTATTTCTTTTATATTCATGAAGAGAACTTCTGTTATTCCATTTGTTATTATTCTGTTGGAATAACCAGTATACGCGGTCTACCCTATACTTGGTGACATTCTTCTATTATTCTGTTGGAACATCCTGTCTGTGTGTTTTACACCGGACCTGGTTCCGTTTATTATTCTGTTGGAACATCCTGTCTGTGTGTTTTACACCGGACCTGGTTCCGTTTTATTATTATTCTGTTGGAATATCCTGTCTGTGTGTTTTACACCGGACCTGGTTCCATTATTTATTATTCTGTCGGAATATCCTGTCTGTGCGTTTACGCCGGACCTGGTTCCATTATTTATTATTCTATTGGAATAACCTGTCTGTGCGGTCTATCGCATGCATGGTGATTTCTTTTGTTATTCCATTCTTTATTGTACTCAGTTGGTTAAGTTTTGACTTCTATACTCCATGAAATTTGTGGAATATCCTTGATAGTTGCGTTTCATCCAGTATCTTTTCAAGAAAATATTCTTCTAAGCATTCTTGAATTTTACTCCACAATGCAGTATCATGTTGACAATTTGGACGTTGTTAATTCCTGGATAAATTAATTCTTGAACTTGTTTTATTGAATTCTTATATCATTGTCATCATCCTCATGTTTATAAAATGTTGAAAGTCATCTGTGGCCTGTAGTGCATAGATGGACTTGGTATGATTATGACCAGGGATTATTCGGTATAATCATGACCGTAATGTTACAAATGATGTGGTAAAAGTCCTCATTGGCCCGTAGTGCATTGATGGACAGTTGTTGGCATGATCATGACCATTAATGAATACACGAATATCCTTGGCCGTAGTGCAGGGGTGATTCGATGATGTGGATTATTTTATTAAGCTGAGTCTCAGCGATCACAGTGTTGAAAAACTTTTTAAATCATAAAAGATAGTAGAGTTTATTTTCTACTTGACTCTTTTAATGGATTGCTTGTTCCGCTACAGTTAAACTTGATGTCTATTATATTTTATCAGTTTAACATTGTTGAAGGCTAATGATAATTTATTCTGCATTATCTTAGTCATAATATTTCTTACTGGGCTAGTTGAGCTCACCCTTTCTTTCACTGTTCTCTTCAGGAAATGAGAACGTAGCTGGGACAAGTCGGGGTACGGAGTGATGGTCCGAATGATAGTATTAGTTAGTAGTCCTCACTATTCTATGTAATGGTGTGTTAATAAATGTAATGAGGACTCCTTTTGAGTATGAATACTCTCTAGAAGATAATATTTGTATTCAAACTCACAGTTTATGTTTTGTCGTATTGTACACGACAGTTGTATTAATCAGTTGTATTTGTATTCTGTACTATGTATCTGACGACCCAAGATGGGTGATGTATACCTAATTTTGGGGGCGTCACAGTTGGTATCAGAGCTTAGGGATATGATCCCTGGCTAAGATGTGAGAATAGAACTAGGAGGGGAGAGACGGGAATTCCTTCGCTAGTATGACATACCTAAGTTTATTTGCATGGTATTTAATTGGTCGGTCATAATATAAGGATAATATATGACATATCAATTAATTTTTATTTTGTGGCAGTATCTGAAAATGGCATCTGAGAATGTTGAGAATAGCAATGGAGCACAGACGACTGTTGATTCACCACATATCAATAATCAGGATAATGTGCATCAGGAAGGTGTCAATCCTCATGCAAACAACAACACTGACCAAATGATGAATGATCAAATGTTCAGAGGCTTTATGCAATTCATGCAACAACAGGTGAAAGCGGCTCCTGTCCACAACGTAGGTGGAAATACTGGAAACTCTCTGGCGGTCACCGCTAAACAGTTTAAGGAGCTGGGACCACCGGAGTTTAAGGGAGAACCCAAACCACTTGTAGCTGAAACATGGATAAAGCAGATCACCAAGATATTTGATGTCTTGGGTTGCTCCGAGGAGCAAAAGGTTCCCTTTGCCGCCTTTATGTTGCGAGGAGAGGCAGATTACTGGTGGGAATCGATAAAGCGTACTCAACCTGCCGCACTGAAGATGTCCTGGGAGAAGTTCCAAGAGCTGTTTAACGACAAATACTTTCCCGAGAGTATTCGTCACATGAAGGAGGTGGAGTTCATCAAATTGGAGCAGAATAATATGACCGTGTCGCAGTACGAGGCAAAATTTGCGGAGTTATCCCGGTTTGCGTCCCACCTGGTGGATAATGAAGAAAGAATGACGCGGATGTTTTTAAGAGGTTTGAAGCCGGAGATACGTCAACATCTTGTTTCTCATAAACTGTGTTTGTATTCAGATGTTGTAAATAGGGCTCAGTTGGTGGAGCGCGATAACGAGACAACGCAACCAAAAGAGAGCAGCCGGCAAAATGATAATACCAGTGAGAGCAGTCATCGAAGCGGTGACAACAAGCGTGGAGGGAATCAACAGGCCAGAAATGGTAACCACTTCGGTGGTAATCAGGGCCAAAACAATAAGAATGGACATTTCAAGAAGAGGAGATTCAACAATGATGGAAAGACGTCAGCACCAGCACCTGTCGTTAAGGAAGGAGAACGACCACCTATCATATGTTTCAAATGCGGAGGGGAGGGGCACATCAGTCCAAACTGCGCGATGCCGTCCAAAGCATGTTATAATTGTGGAAGAGAAGGTCATTTAGCCCGATTTTGTCGTTTACCGAAGACAAATTCAGCTAGGATGGAGGCACCAAAAGCCGTCCCAGAAAAGTCAAAACCGGTTGTGCAAGGGAGAGCGTTTGTTGTGAACTCCCAGAGAGCAAGGAACCCGAATGAGGTCATCACGGGTAAGCTTATCATAAACTCTAAAGAAGTTTATACTTTATTTGATACCGGTTCAACCCATTCTTTTATTTCTCCTACTTGCGCTCATCGATTAAATTTGATTCCGGAGAAATTAGACTTTGACTTATCTGTGGAAACTCCGTTGGGAGAAACCTTCATTACCTCCACTGTTTATAAGTCTTGTTTGGTTCAAGTTGGTACCCACACATTACCTATCGATCTGATTTCATTAAAAATACTTGCATTTGACGTGATTCTAGGGATTGATTGGTTAACTACTCATTATGCAAAAATTGATTGTTTTCGTAAGGTTGTTAGCTTTCATATTCCTAATCGACCTATTATGCGAATTCAAGCAACCAAACCATTAAAATCAATCGCTGTCATCTCAAGCCATAAAGCTATTCGTTTATTGAAAAACGGATGTCAAGCTTTCTTAGCTCATGTCACAGATCTAAACAAAAATACGTCAGCTTTGAATGATATTTCTGTTGTTAATAAATTTCCTGACGTATTTCCCGAAGAACTTCCTGGCCTACCCCCAGAGCGTGAAATTGAATTTTGTATCGACCTTGAACCCGGTACAAAACCCATTTCCAAAGCCCCATATCGAATGGCTCCTATTGAACTTCAGGAGTTAAAGACCCAACTGCAGGAATTGTTAGACATTGGTTTTATTCGTCCTAGTACTTCTCCTTGGGGTGCTCCTGTTCTGTTCGTGAAGAAGAAAGATGGGAGTATGCGACTTTGTATTGATTATCGGGAGTTGAATCATGTCACCATCAAAAATAGGTACCCATTGCCACGTATTGATGACCTGTTTGACCAGTTGCAAGGAGCACAATTCTTTTCAAAGATCGATCTTCGTTCTGGATATCATCAGCTGAAGGTTAGAACTGAGGATATTCCAAAGACTGCTTTCAGAACTCGGTACGGGCATTATGAATTCTTAGTTATGTCTTTTGGATTGACTAATGCTCCTGCTGCCTTCATGGATATGATGAACAGGGTATTAAGGAATATTTGGATCACTTTGTGGTCGTCTTTATCGATGACATCCTTGTTTATTCCAAAAGCCGTGAAGATCATGAGCAACACTTGAGGCTGGTACTCCAAAAGCTTCGTGAATACAAGCTTTATGCCAAGTTGAAGAAATGCGAGTTCTGGCTGGAAGAGGTAGCATTCCTTGGGCACGTAGTATCAAGTCGTGGAATATCGGTTGACCCGGCAAAGATTGAAGCTATTCAAAGCTGGGAGCAACCTAAATCAGTGACCGAAGTACGTAGCTTTCTTGGTTTAGCTGGTTATTATCGGAGATTCGTGGAAGGATTTTCTCGAATCGCTACTCCATTAACTCAGCTGACTCGAAAAGATACAAAGTTCGGTTGGAGCGAAGAATGTGAGCAGAGTTTTCAAGAACTCAAGAGGAGACTCATTTCAGCACCTGTTCTAACAATACCATCTGGCTCGGAGGGATTTGTCATCTACAGTGATGCTTCGAGCAAAGGGTTGGGATGTGTTCTCATGCAACATGGAAAAGTCATAGCCTATGCATCAAGACAACTCAAGGAATATGAGAGGAATTATCCTACTCATGATCTAGAGTTGGCAGCTGTTGTCTTTGCACTTAAAATTTGGAGGCATTACTTGTATGGGGAGAAGGTGGAGATCTTTACGGATCATAAAAGTCTCAAATATTTCTTCACTCAAAAGGAACTCAACATGCGACAACGACGTTGGCTTGAACTGTTGAAAGATTATGATCATACCATTCAATACCATCCTGGAAAAGCGAACGTGGTAGCTGACGCATTGAGTAGAAGATCATATGCGGGTACAAGTGCAATATTAACAACGCAAAGGCCCATTTTGTGTGACTTGCAAAGGATGGAGATAGAGTTGAAGACTCCAGGGACCCATGTGATGATGGCGAATATACGAGTAGAACCGACTTTAATCGATAAAGTTAAAGCTGCTCAAGCTACAGACCTGGAGCTGATGCGTATGAGGAAGAAAGTGCAAGAAGGTTCTATGCCGGAAGCAAGAATCGATGAAGAAGGAATACTTCGAGTCAACTCCAGACTTTGTGTTCCTAACAACCCTGATTTAAAGTATGAAATCATGATGGAGGCGCACAACACACCGTTTGCAATCCATCCTGGAAGTACCAAAATGTATCATGATCTTCGTCATACATTTTGGTGGAGCAATATGAAGAGAGAGATAGCGTTGTTTATCTCAAGGTGTCTAACTTGTCAACGAGTCAAAGCGGAGCATCAAGTACCAAAAGGTCCATTGCAACCACTTGAAATTCCAGAATGGAAGTGGGAGCACATTACCATGGATTTCGTTACCGGTCTTCCTAGGGTTTCTCAAGGTATTGATGCGATTTGGGTCATTGTTGATAGATTGACCAAGTCTGCTCATTTCTTACCGATACGAGAAACTTATACACTTGAACGTCTTGCTCGTATGTACATAAACGAGATTGTAAGACTGCATGGTATGCCAGTATCCATAGTTTCTGATCGAGACCCAAGATTCACTTCACGATTTTGGGTTAGTTTACAAAAAGCTATGGGCACGGAGTTACGATTTAGTTCAGCATATCATCCTCAGACGGACGGACAATCAGAGAGGACTATTCAAACTCTTGAAGATCTATTAAGACTCTGTGTCTTTGACTTCAAGGGAAGTTGGGACAAGTTCTTACCATTGGTGGAGTTTTCCTACAACAACAGTTATCAAGCAAGTATTGGCATGGCTCCATTCGAAGCATTGTATGGAAGAAAATGTCGTTCTCCAGTATGCTGGGATGAGGTGGGCGAAGCAACGTTGTTGGGACCGGAGTTGGTACGTATGACTACAGAAAAGATTCAAACGATCCGACAACGTATAAAAACCTCACAAGATCGACAAAAGAGTTATGCTGATCTTCATCGAAAGGACGTGGAATTTGATGTAGGAGATCATGTGTTCTTACGTGTTGCTCCATGGAAAGGAGTTACGAGATTTGGAAAGAGAGGAAAGCTAAATCCTCGATTCATCGGTCCATTTTTAATCCTCGATCGAGTAGGAACTGTGGCTTATAGACTCGCTTTACCGCCAAGTATGTCTCGTGTTCATAACGTTTTCCACATATCCATGTTACGCAAATATGTGGAAGACCCGAACCACATTATTGAGTTAGAACCGGACGAAATAGCGGAGGATTTGACGTATGAAGAAGTTCCTGTTCAAATCTTGGATAAGAAGGAACATATTCTACGCTCCAAGGTTATACCTCAAGTTAAAGTTTTGTGGAGAAACCACGATGTTGAGGAAATGACTTGGGAGTTAGAATCAGAAATGAAATCAAGGTATCCTTACCTCTTCGACATACCAGGTACGTACCCTAATTTCGAGGGCGAAATTTCATAAGAAGGGGAGGTTGTAAGACCCCAATTTTTATAAATAAAGATGAATTTTCTATAAATATCATTTTTGAATATTATGGAGTTAATTTGATATAATGTTATAGTTGTGGGTAATATTTATAAATTTTGCAAAGTAAGCAAGTTGTTATAAAATATTCGTTTGGTCGGAGAATATTCTTTTTGTCGGGGAATATTCGTACGACGGCACAATCATTGGTGGACCCCACAACGGAATTATTGTCGGATTGAGAAAACGACAGAATTATCTTTCTATAAAAATAACGGCTGAGGTGTTACCGTTAAAACCGTTAAAACTGTTGAACTACTCGGTAGTAAAAGTACAGTAATACGCGTGGTTGCATAGTAGCACACGGTATTGATTATTGATGCTTACGTGAGAAGTCACTCAGCTATACTCAATTATTGCTACAGTAATTGCTGCATCATATCTCTTAAATTATTGTCATAGTATCATCTGTATAATATGTTATATTATTAAATCAATAATTGAGACGTTGTGGTAAGTTTGGTTATTTTATGGGGGGCCATATGTCATCATCTAAGAGTCTCTTCGTCAATAGTAATTACCGTCGTCAATAGTAATTACCGTCGTCAATAGTATTTACCTTGGTCAATAGTAATTACCTTCGTCAATAATATTTACCTTGGTCAATAGTAATTACCTTCGTCAATAGTATTTACCTTGGTCAATAGTAATTACTTTCGTCAATAGTAGTTGTCCCTTCAATATTACCAAGAGTCATTTGACCCTTCGTTAAGACCAAGAGTCATTTGACCCTTCGTTAAGACCAAGAGCCACCCTCAGTTTTTCTATAAATAGAGGCCTAGGGCTTCATTATTTTTCACGAATTCATTCAAGCTATAGAGAGAGAAAGTATAGAGAGAATAAGAGAGAGAGAGACTAAAAGTATTCTGCTACATCACTTTTTCAATATCCAGTTCTTTTAAGGTAGGGAATATTATTTCTTTTATATTCATGAAGAGAACTTCTGTTATTCCATTTGTTATTATTCTGTTGGAATAACCAGTATACGCGGTCTACCCTATACTTGGTGACATTCTTCTATTATTCTGTTGGAACATCCTGTCTGTGTGTTTTACACCGGACCTGGTTCCGTTTATTATTCTGTTGGAACATCCTGTCTGTGTGTTTTACACCGGACCTGGTTCCGTTTTATTATTATTCTGTTGGAATATCCTGTCTGTGTGTTTTACACCGGACCTGGTTCCATTATTTATTATTCTGTCGGAATATCCTGTCTGTGCGTTTACGCCGGACCTGGTTCCATTATTTATTATTCTATTGGAATAACCTGTCTGTGCGGTCTATCGCATGCATGGTGATTTCTTTTGTTATTCCATTCTTTATTGTACTCAGTTGGTTAAGTTTTGACTTCTATACTCCATGAAATTTGTGGAATATCCTTGATAGTTGCGTTTCATCCAGTATCTTTTCAAGAAAATATTCTTCTAAGCATTCTTGAATTTTACTCCACAATGCAGTATCATGTTGACAATTTGGACGTTGTTAATTCCTGGATAAATTAATTCTTGAACTTGTTTTATTGAATTCTTATATCATTGTCATCATCCTCATGTTTATAAAATGTTGAAAGTCATCTGTGGCCTGTAGTGCATAGATGGACTTGGTATGATTATGACCAGGGATTATTCGGTATAATCATGACCGTAATGTTACAAATGATGTGGTAAAAGTCCTCATTGGCCCGTAGTGCATTGATGGACAGTTGTTGGCATGATCATGACCATTAATGAATACACGAATATCCTTGGCCGTAGTGCAGGGGTGATTCGATGATGTGGATTATTTTATTAAGCTGAGTCTCAGCGATCACAGTGTTGAAAAACTTTTTAAATCATAAAAGATAGTAGAGTTTATTTTCTACTTGACTCTTTTAATGGATTGCTTGTTCCGCTACAGTTAAACTTGATGTCTATTATATTTTATCAGTTTAACATTGTTGAAGGCTAATGATAATTTATTCTGCATTATCTTAGTCATAATATTTCTTACTGGGCTAGTTGAGCTCACCCTTTCTTTCACTGTTCTCTTCAGGAAATGAGAACGTAGCTGGGACAAGTCGGGGTACGGAGTGATGGTCCGAATGATAGTATTAGTTAGTAGTCCTCACTATTCTATGTAATGGTGTGTTAATAAATGTAATGAGGACTCCTTTTGAGTATGAATACTCTCTAGAAGATAATATTTGTATTCAAACTCACAGTTTATGTTTTGTCGTATTGTACACGACAGATGTATTAATCAGTTGTATTTGTATTCTGTACTATGTATCTGACGACCCAAGATGGGTGATGTATACCTAATTTTGGGGGCGTCACAGCTACTATGCAACCACACGTATTACTGTACTTTTACTACCGAGTAGTTCAACAGTAACAATGGTAAAACTTCCGCCGTTATTTTTAATAAAATATTTTTGTCGTTTTCTCAATCCGACAATATTTCCGTTGTGGGGTCCACCAATGATTGTGTCGTTGTACGAATATTCCCTGTTAAAACGAATATTCCCCGACCAATCGAATATTATATAACAACTTGCGTACTTTGTAAAATTTATAAATATGACCCACAACTATAACATTATATCAAATTAACTCCATAATATTCAAAAATGATATTTATAGCAAATTCGTCTTTATTTATAAAAGTTGGGGTCTTACAGTAATTTCTCATTCTAAATCTCAGCAACTGATTTGTTAAACGGACAGTATGGATGCTACATGCCACTTTTTGATCCATAGCAAATAGATGCTATGGATCATTCCCCATATATATATATATATATATATATATATATATATGTATATTCGTATGTTTATGTGGATTTATTGACTTTATATTCTGTTAAATTTTACTCTTCTGTTATAGATCTGACATCGCTTTGTCATTCTCTTTCCTGAACCAAACTCGATTTTGGTTTTGTGGGCTCAAAATCGCTCGATCGATCCGATTTATTCGATTTCGAGAACATTTCAGGTAATTGATGATTATTTCTTTTGTTTTATTGAATTTTTTTGATGTAATTTGTAGGGTTTTTCGATCCGATTTATTCGATTTCGAGAACAAATCAGGTAATTGTTGATTATTTCCTTTGTTTCATTGATTTTTTTTTGAGGTTTTCCTCTTTTTTTTTGAATGAAATTTAGTTTTAGTTTTTGAAGAAATTTAACTTTTTTGTTAGTGAATTCTGAAATTGCAAATAATACTTAATTTGAATTCATCCATACAATGAATGGGGAAAATGAAATCAAAACAAAAAAGAGAAAAGACAGTGAAGTACATATATGATAAATATATAATGGTGAAAAATCTTTCTCATTCCAATTTTAGAAAATTATACAATTGAAAAACAAACTAGCTCGTGCATTGCACGGGCTATCAACTATTATATATAAAAACAGTATATATAAAAGCAGCAATAACGATCCTTATAATTTTAAAAACTGGTGAGTCAACTCACTTAATCGGAGAAACAAGTACTTTCAATATGTAAATTAGGTTGAGTGAACTCAAATAATTTGAAATCGACAATCAATCACATCTTCTTTTTCCTCTTCCTATTATAAGATCGACCTCTGAAGAATCTAAAAAGCCTCACTGCGATTTGTAACCTTCATTTACTCTTTCCTCTTTATCTCTCCACCATGCATGCTCTTCAGTCTCCTCAGTCTTCGCCTCCCCGAGCTTCCCCGCTCGACCCACTTTGCAAAAACTCTGCCACCACCAAAAAGGGTCTCATTCATCACACCTTCATCCACCAATTCCGCCCCCAAGCGAGAGAAAGATCCGAAGAAGCGAGAGGTAATCAACAGAATGGGATTAGTCTCCGTTTTGGGAATGAAGTAGATGCTTATATTATGTTAAGCTTCTCTCCGGCGAATTTGGGATTGGACCCATTGAACGATTTGATGCCTCCAAGTTCCCAACTCGATTAGGTGGCCAGATTCGTGGGGTTTTGATACATTCAAAGGTAATAACTCTTAAACATTGTCATAATTGAGTTTTTCTGGGTTCATCAGATTAGATGATGAATCTGAAATCCTAATTTTTTGGTTTTTGATTTTTGGATACTTGAAGCTGGTGAGGGAAAAAGATGCACATTATCTATTTGTTGAAATGCTACAAAAAGATAAGAATAATATTTTTTTTAAATTTCTCCCTTCTTTTTACTTCACTACCCCAAATTTCCTCATTTGTCTATTTGCAGTGGTTAATTGACGATTGTTTTGTCAATGTACATATGGGAACCATCGTCTCCTCCAGGATGGATTAATCAGACTTCTAACTGGACAATGAAAATATAAGAACCACTCCTTATCCTAATTAGTCCAGCATTAGAGCTATCAAACTATATATATTTATATACACCTTCTATTAATATAAGCCTAAATCCTAATTAGTCCATAATTAGTGCTACCAAACCCTATATATATACCGTGTAGTAGGACAACATAGCTGATCAATTCTTTTAAATTTGAGGGACTGATTATTCTTTTAAATCTGATGGAGGGGTTGATTTTATTAGACTTTTATAATATGAAGAAGTGCTGCCTTTTACGGTTGATAGCTATTTTTCAGTTGGTATTGTTGGCTCAATGTTCTATCAGGTATGTATATATGCATACGGTACATGTCATATATATAATATGTTTTAGTAAATTAATTAGTACAGTTATATTACTTCCGAATCAATTGTCCTAAATAATATCTCATATGATATCCTAACAAACAGAATAAATTTTTAAGGTAACTATTTTCATTCATAAATAATAAGTTTCAGTTTGAAATTAAAATTAGGCCTCCCTCTTTCATCTCTCTTTCTGTTCCGATTCAGACCTCCCTTTTTTAGCTCTAATTAGAATTAATAGAAAAACACACACACACACATATATATATATATAGAGAGAGAGAGAGAGAAGTGAACAAAACTATTTTTGTATTCTCCCCATTTCTCTCTCTATATATATTGCATTTGGGTGTTTGTTTATACTTTAGATCTGATATTTAGTTGATTTGCTTTTCCTGATTGTTTATTTTTGTTGTTATGAAGGATATTGACTAGATTGTGTAGCTCATGATTCTCATGGAAATTGCAAGATCACCCAAAGTTGCATCTCTGTTGTCGATACACCCATCATGGATTCCCTTAAAAATGTATTATTTCTCTTTCCCAAATCTCATTGTACTCATATTTAAATAAGTTTTGAAGTTTTCATCTTCAAAATTGGTCATTTTAAATTCAAATTCCTCCCTTAAAACTTCAACAATTTTAACAATCAAATGCATATTCTTATTTTGACATTGTTGTGTGTGTGAATGATATATGGACTTATTGATATTTGACATGTGTATTGTTTTGAATAGTGCACTTGATAAATGGAGTTTGGTGAGGGCTCATAGGACTGCGATGGGGATTCCAATAGAGGATGACATGGGCAATAATGAAGTTGGTCACAATCCCCTTGTTGTTGGACGGATATTTGCTCAAGGGTTAGCTTCTGTTTGTTCCTTTTTGTAGTGTTGTGTAGTTAATTTATGAAAAATATTAAGTTTTCACATTGTGATTAGTAAATTGAAGGACACTTATATATTATGTAATAGTCAATGGATCTGTTTACTTCAATGAGATGCCAAAAACACTACTCTGTTTACATGTATATATGCTTATATTTTCTAAAATTTTATGCTACTTGCTGTTCTGAGTTGATTTTATTTATGAGCTTTATTGTTGTTGTTTAAAGCTTTGACTTTTGATTCGGACCCTCAGGATGGGACGGAGCTACATGCCTCCACATACGATTAAACAGAGGTATATTTCTTTAAAAGTTGATAATTGAACCTGTTGTATCCATATGCCAACCGTGTACTATTGAATTGTGTCCAAATTTTTGTATTAGTATCCAAGTATAAACTATATTATGTTAAATTATTGACAATTAGATTTAGTTATTGAACGTTAAATGTTTGTAATTAAAATATCTTAAGATCTATATTCAACTTTACAAGATTTGTATAAAAGACTACTAAGTTTGATAAGTGCACTTGAATTGAATTATGTATTACTAAACTTTTGACACTTTTGTAGTGATGTTGTTCAATTAGTGTTGTGAGTTATATTCTTGAATAATTTTACAATAAATGTGTGTTTTTATACACATTGGAATTTATTCTATCAGATTGTTTGATTCAACAACATTTTTTGTTTCTGTAAAATTATAAATTGCCTTGACTTCTTTTGTGCTATTTCTTAGGATTCAATCGTAGAAGGTTCTATCTCAAGAATATGATGATACACCGTAGACAATACAAACTAAAACTGGCAGGTACCGTCTCAATTCCATCATCAGTTTTTGATGTTCTTTTACATATAAAAGATATATGCATGTTTGTATATACGTATCTTTATGAATATTATTTGTTTCCAAAGGTATCTTTGTGAATTTGTATTTTATTTTGTATTTTGTTAGTCAATTTATTTTAGGTTTGGGTTTTGTGTGTGGTTTAAGTTATGTAAAGAGACTCATGAACGCAACGATAAATGGAAATCAAACTCTGGCTTTACTTTCAACAATTGTCATTTTTGGTGTGCTATATTTTTATACAAAATGAAAATCTTATACAAGGGTTGTGTTGGGCATAATGAAACTTTTTTTGTTTTCTGCATTTAACCTTCGATTATCATCTTTATTTTCACTAATTATCACTATTTTTGTACCTTTTTCATAGCGTTGCTCCCCCATCTCACCCAAATATGAAGCTCAACCGCTCCAGAAATCAACATGAGGTACTTCTATTTCCTCCTATTTTTTTTTTACTTTTTAACGAGTTTTAGTAGTTGGGTAATCTTGACTTATTTAGAATTGCAGAGAAATTGGGTTGAATTATTTGGTTTGCACTTGCCTGCAGCTCTTCTGGGCGAGAGTTGTTATGAGGAAATGGCTCAATATTAGTGCTAAGGAATCGGATTACAATACTGATACTGAAGATGATGATGGAAGCGACGATGAATTTGATACTACAGGTTTGATTCAATTTCACCAAATTATACTCCATAGATGAAAGATTTACCATATTAAGTTTTGTATTTGATGTGTTTTTACTGGGTTTTATGATTTTTGGAATTATTTTGGAAACTGAATTAGTATTCTGGGGCTTGAATTTGATTGGTGATTTTGGGGTGGTTTGTTTTTTTGGCAAAAATTTATGATTGGCCTAAAGAATTGCGGTTTAAGGATAATCAAGGCAATGACATTAAAAATTGATCCTAATGGTAATGTGTTCTGTTTCAGGTTGAATTTTTTTATTTTTGAGATTCATTTGCTTGCTTTTTATGAGAGTTTGAGAAATGGGAACTATTATTTTATTGGAGAGTTGTTGCAGTTAATGTGATGATTACTTAAGCTATACTTTTATCAATTATTTCCTCCTTAATTGTGAGCTTGTGGTTTATTTTGTATTCTGTTAATCAATTTATTTTAGGGTTGGGTTTTGTGTGGGGTTTAAGTTATGTAGAGAGACTCATGAATGCAACGATAAATGGAAATCAAACTCAAACTTTACTTTCATCAATTGTCATTTTTAGTGTGTTATATTTTTGTGCAGAATGAAAAACTTATACAAAGGTTGTTGGGTCTAATGATACTTTTTTGGGTTTTCTGCATCTAACCTTCGATTATGTGGTATAATTAGATGTTTATTTTTGCTATACAAATTACTCTCTTCAAAATAAGGCAAGAAATATTCCCTCACAATTTTTTAGAGCAATTTTTAGTAGGTCTTAGTAGGAGGATGGGTATGTAGCTCAACTTTGAAACAAATACTTTCACATTATAAATTTGGACATACCTTGGCATCTTAAACAACAAATTTATCAAATTTAGTGATACCTTGGCATCTAACAAAGATTTGCAACTTCTATTTTAGCCCTCAAATAAAGTGCAAGTGAGTAGGTAAGTGTTATTTAAATTCTTTTATTTGATAAAAGATTTTTCCAATAATATCAAATTTTGGGGGTCTTGCTATTTATATTTGATAGTCTTATATTTTCTGATATATTTGCCTTGCACTTTTTGGTGCATTGTTTTATTTCATAAAGATGAAGAACTCAATTCCAAGGAAGCAAACCCAAATGAAGACCACCAGACCAAAGACAATTTAAATTTTTGAAAGATATGATATTGTATTTTTATGTTGTGTTTACATTTCAGGATGTAAAATGAGTTGTGTTGCGTTAGATAACGTTTGTAATCAATTTTGATGACGATCGTGTTAATAAATTATATAATTTATTATTCAAACTAGCCCGTGCATTGCACGGGTTACCAAGTAGTTATAATAAAAACTTAAAACAAAAATAAATGAAACATTTATACGGAAATAAAATAGTACTAACATTTTTATTAAGGGTGTAAATGAATTGAATCTAGTTGAATATTGAATTATTCAGATTTGATTTATAAAATTTATCGAATCTGAAATAAAGTTTAATTGAACCTTATTTAACTATTGAATCGAGTACGATCTCGAATCGAGTCCGGACAGTTTGAACTCGAAGAGTGAATATGATCCCATAATCAATAAAAAATTTACAATTTAAAAATGTTTGAGTACTTTATCAAATATTAAAATTTATTTATATTTTAAAGGTTTATATTATATTTCGAGTCGAGTTCTAATCAGAATTAAACCGAAACCTTTGGTTCGTTTTACAAAATGGACTTCATGACATTGCGTCATAACTTTAGTTGAAGTTATAACCATGTTTAGTGAAATTTGGAGTTGAATAATAGTATTTGTGTATAATTGAGAATCACGTGATGGAACAAGTAAGGATTCTCATCACAGAAGACAACACCAGTTTGGTGTCCTAAATATAAGTTGAATGTGAATGATTATGACGATTTGTACTGTAACCGTGAGTCGACTAGTTGTTGACCAACCACATTGTGATGGTGTTGTTGAGCGTTATTGATATTACAAGCTTCAAACACATATTATCTTTTCTATTTATTAAAATAATTCAATTGTAAATTTATTTTTTAAATTGTATATATGGCATCGTTGTTTTTTTAATGATTTTTCTTTTACTTTTTTGTGAGTTTCATCCATGATATATATATATATATATATATATATATATATATATATATATATATATATATATATATATCAAATTATAATTATATTCATTGAATTTGAAGTATTGTTATAATTATGTAATTTGTATTTGAGAATTATATGTTGATATTCAAATTACCCTTGAAATGACCAACTAAGTTAATTTGGATAAGATCTCCTCTTGACTTGTTATATACGAGAACAGATCCTCTGTCCCCATTTTATTTGCCTTCTTGTGTCCCCCTACCTAAATTTTGACATCTAACTATCTGGTCTATAAGTGGGGAAATTTATGAATATATTCATAATATATTGCTGAAAGATATAAAATAACTTTAATAATACGATTTATTGATCTCAGTTGTATCTAACATTCTATATTTTTGAATGCGGTTCTAAAAACTAACAAACAAACCGTGTTATTAATATGTTGTAAACATGAGGGCGAAACGGGGAAGATACGAAACAAATAAAACAGAGAACATTTAAAAAATATCATCATCAACAACATACTCCCCTAACTTCCTGCTAAGCTAGTCCTTAGATTCAAGTCTGTCCATAAATATTAGTGATAATTTTTATGAAAAAAAATATAATAGGTGCCATCTCTTATAATTTTATTAAATCTTATATATTTATTAATATATTTTATAATTATAATTGGTCAAAATATTATGAACATGATATCTAAATCTCTCCACCCCGTGTCAAGACTATATTAATCCTCAAGTGAGCACTTGAGAGTCCACTTCTAGCAATTTTCATTCACAGCTATTGCAAATACGAAATCTTTTACTCCCTCCGTCCCATAATAACTATAGCTTTAGCTTGATACACATGAATTAAGAAAGTTATTTAATGCTATCATTTATTAATTAAAATTAGTGTGAAATTTCATCACTACCCCTTTATGGGAATTTGAAAACTATTAATACAAGGAAAAAATTTCTTGGGATAATGAGAGAAGGTAGGGGTGATATAGAAAAGTAAATAATTTATTCTCTTAGAAAGTTGTAAACGACAAATAAATTAGGAAAAAAATTTCATTCTAAAACGATAGTTATTATGGGAGGGGGAGGTAGTAGCACATTAAAATTTAAAATTTTTTATCTTCTAACCTTTTTACTTTTTCACCCCCGGAAACATTACTTTTCTGTTATCTTTTTGCTGATCCGATGATATATGTGTGGAAACTCAATTGACCACAAAGCCATGACCACCAACACAACATTCAGATATTTTAGTCTCGTTTCCTTTCAATCTTAGCCAAAATACACGCAGGAAAAAGCAATTAACAATGGCGGTTGTGAACTGCTATATATCAATAACCTCCGCAGCTATACCCAATTCTCAAGACTCGAACATCTCACCGGCAAATCCAAAGCCCACCAAGATCATCTTACCTAAGAAGAAGCCTCAAAAATGGTCCACCGGAACGGCACCCGGAGAGTACGGCGGCCCGCCGGTGACGACAAAGCTTCGGAAGTACTGGGGTGGTGAAGGAGAAGATCCTATCACCTCTGATGAATTCATTTGGAACAAAGACTTCATGCCCCGCATGAAACGGTTGTTTCAGGACTCCGCGGACGACCCTCAGTTCTATCCAGTTGAGGTTCAAATCCAATTGTTTACTTTTTCTCCCGTGCTATTTAGCGTGTTCGTTATAATTTATTTTTTGGATTCTTTGTTATACTGATTTATTTACCAGCTGTAGATGTGGCTCTTTTGTTTAGAGTATATGGTTCCGAAATTGAATTGTCTTTCAATTTTTATTTATTTTGAGGTTTGGTTGTTCAATTGTTATTGAACTGTAGTTTGGTAGTTTATTCAGATTGAGGACTCTGACGAATCCTTGCAATTGTGAACTCTGTTACTCCCCTATGTTAATTTATTGAACTTCTCATAAACATTTGGTGGAGGCTTTGGAAGGATGGGAACAGCTAGTGCGTTCAGACCTTTTTCTTTTATAGCCTTTTTTTGTAAGATGAGGTGCTCCCGGACTCAATTGTGCATTTTTTTTTGTAAATTTTAGGAGAGGTTGCATTAGGAGCCTAGCTTAGTGTTTCTTTTTTTGAGGCTCTTGTATAGGGTGAGGTATTGGTTTTCTTGGGGCCAGAGAAGGTCCTGTTTTTTTAAGGCCTAGGACAAATTTTCTCAAGTGTGCCCCTTTATACAAATTAAATAAAAAAATAAATAAATTATCAACTAATTAATTTTATTAAAATTATAAGAATTTTCAAAAGATAAGGAAGAACACTTTGAGGCCTCATTAAAACCTTGATTGGGGGAAAACTCAATGGGACAAAACCTCAAACGAAGGAAAAAGAATATCCCTGATTGTAAACATTATATTAAAAAACGAAAACTACATATGAATCTCCATAAGCATTTCTTGATTTGATAAATCTTCTTTCATCCTTCACAATAAATCGAAGCAAAGAATCATCACATGTACCTACAAAATAAAAATAGCAGTGAAATTTGAACCACAAAACATCATTTATTGATTTATTTTATATTATATTTTATAATTAATATGAGACTTCCTTACACAGTACGTTTCTTCTTGAGATTGAGTATATAAAGACTGATTGGATTCCCTCTTCGTTAACCGGTACAGGCGGTAACTTTTTTTGTTTTATTTTTTATTTTTTTTATACACATAAACTTATAAAAAATTTTGGGCCCCTCCCAACTGTGGGCCACGGACTGTTGCCCTTGGCCAAGGCCGGCTCTGCTTGGGGCATAAGTGTCCCTTTTATTTATCATAGCTTCTGTACATTTCGCTGTACTTGAGCTTTCCCTTGTTTGGCGCTTCTAGTGAATTTATTACTCATCATAAACAGTTGTTTGGGTATTTTAGTTTATGGTGATGTATCGTACTGTTAATAAGTGTGTTTCTTTCTTATAAGGTTATTGAAATCAAAATGTGTTTTGTATGTTAGTGAAACACTGATGTGTTTCGGCAATACATTGTTTAACTTGATAGTAATATAAATGTTCTTTCTTACTGTTGATCTGAAAATCGTATAGGCTTTTTTTCTTAATTATTTTTTTTGTGATCTCCTTTTTCAACCAAAAAATGCTAACATTATAAGCTATCTCGTTCTTGTTTGTTAGTGAACTTTGAGGATATAAAGGGATATTTGATTTTGTTTTTCTGTTTTGATCTCTTTTAAGAGTGGAAGTCAAAGTTATAGGCTTTTTGGGTATTAATGTCCTTGTGCACTAATATGCAGATTAATTGGTTTACTCCGTATTAAGTAGTATTGATTTCATTTGACCACTGAATAATATTTTAGATTCTGATGTTTTATGGGTCTGCTGTTACAGGAAGTGCCTTCTGGTTTTCTTAGCTTAAATAGAGTCATGAGTCTTGACAGGCATGTGCTTATTCATATGTACCGTTTAAATAGTTTACATTGTATAGTTTTTATCTTTCCATTAACATTCTGATTTTGAGCGTATAGTATGGAAGTTGACTTGAGCAAAGAGTTATCAGCACCTATCAAGCCTGCTATAGCAAAGCAAGTTGAGAAAGCTCAAGTAAGATTTTTTTGTTGAAAGGTCATTGTGGATATAGTTTCTTAGATGTATATAGTATTTGATTATGCTTTTATTATTGGAATAAATTGGTTTTCAGACTAGTAAAAATATGTCACAAAAATGGAGACCAGCTCCGACCCGACGTGAGCAAAAGAGGTGGGATAGAGCATATAAAGTTGCAACTGGTGGCAGCGTAATCCCTTTTATTTTCCTTTTTCTGTCTTTTCTCTTTCATAAAACAGAGTTTCTTAGTTTAGGCAACTTTTGTCATTTGTGCCGGTTTTAATATATGCAGTTGTGCTTGGGGTTTCCTTCTTCGTCTCTTGGGCTCAATTTTGAGTAAAATATTTCCCATCAGTTTATTCATTCTACTAATGCATCATGGAAAAGCGTGCTTCTTAATTTAGTGACCATAAATCTCTACTATAGGATGCGATGTTACGGGAAGTGAGGCGGCCTCAGGGGGACCCAGAGGTTTTGGCTGCTCAGTCAAGTGAACAGTATATCAAGGTATTTATACATTTAATTTATTACATCAGACACCGTAGTCTTTTGTTTTCATAAGCTGAAAAGATGTTCTCCCCCTATTTGGCAGTTGAAGAATAAATTGCAGATCCTCACTCTAGGAATAGGTGGAGTTGGTTTACTCTCGGCCTATTTCTCTTATACTCCAGAGATTGCGGCAAGGTAAATTATTCATTATGGACTCTGATTCCCAAATACATTAGTGATTCACTCGCATCATCAGTTCAAGTGTCCTTATGTCTTCCTAGGGCAATTTGTAATGTTTATGGGAAGACATTGCAACAAATGTCATTTCTGTCCATGTGTTTTTGAGCTCCCTTATTCTTGCGACTTCCCTTTCATTCATTCGTGTGTACCCTTTTCTTCTGGGGTTTCTCTTTTTAATCTTACTTAACCTGATAAATTTGCTCAACGAAGTCCCTTGAATATTTCCTACAAGAGCATTAGATAGTGTATAACTATGTTTTGTGAAGACTGAAGACTGAAGATTCTTCTGTCTCTGCACTTGTAGGAAAGAATAAAAGATTGATCTGTCTCTTGCACAATTGATGTTAATGTCTTTTTCAGTTATTGTGTTGGGTTGCTTGGTTCTTTTGCCTACATGCGTATGCTTGGCAATAGCGTGGATTCTATGGCAGATGGAGCCAGAGGACTGGTCAAGTATGTACTTCCTTTCAGTCAAACATAAAAATATATATTGATGGTTCCTACTATTTATGTGCTATGATATTTTAGTATATTCTGTACAGTTTAAGTGAATTTAATGCAAGTTCCTGATCATAAACAAAGTATTTTGAGGAGTATCTTGATTCTTAAACATCAAAGATGATAAGATATCATTTCACTATCTCCATAATAGTGACATATTGTAAGTTTCTACTATTCCAAATTTATTTACATTGCCAATTATATGTAACTCTATATATTATAGGCGCATGCAGATATAAAAATTATGCGAGTAAAGAAACTTACTATTATTGCTGTTGTATATTTGTTACTGAGCTCCAATTTTTTTTATTTTTTATTTTTAAATCCGTGTTATTCATTTCTCAGTAATACACTTGGAAATCATTCCTGCGGGACTTTTAAGATTTGATGCCATATAGGACTTTCACTCATTGTTAGGGAATTGATGTTTCCATAAGTAAAAGTGGTAGTTCCACAAGTTGTTTCTCACATGAATAGTAAATGGGTCTCATATTAATGTGAGATAGAACTTGTGAAAATATCAAATTTTATTTGTGGAATCATGAGATAGATGAAGAACCTTACTTGTATAATTTTTTATAAGAAATAAGATTTGATTATAAAAGAGGAGATTAGAGGATCAGTTTCATGGTTCCTTCTTTTTGTTCCATGAATAATCTGGCTTCACCAAGGATGATATTTTGAGCAATAATTATGAGGGCACAAAGGGAAATAGTTAATGTTTATCCAGATTTCTGCAGCTTTAATTTTCATTATGATGTTGATTCCGTATCTTATGAACTGTTCTGTTTACTGTTTTCATTGGATTTCACTGTATTTAATGGCCCCAACTGCTTGTGAATTGTGATGAAGTTTCTATCCATGATATCTTCTTGTGGTCCCACTTTTCATCAATATCAAATTCTCATCAAAGAATAACAACCTTAGGCAGTTCAAAATTTAGAGTTTTCAACACTAGGCGGTCTATTGTGAAAATCCTATGCTGAAAAAAACTGTAAAATCAAAGGAAAGAAATGTGAGATTTCATCACAGTTTCATGTAGAAGACTAGAAGTAAATGTGAAGGAAATGATTATGTCACCATATATATATATATATATATATATTAAATTGAATTCAAACTATCTTGACCTAACATTGTAATTTCACAAGTCTAATGCATCAACAAAATTTGTTCAGGTAAATGATAGTACAAATAAGGGAAAAGAAGAACAAAATTCCATTTATAGCTATTGTATACTTCCTCCATCCAAATTTAGAGTGTATAATTCTTTTAGAGTCATTGTGCAAAGAGTCCACTTTTTAGCTTTTCATTGGCTTAAAGTCAACAATTCCTTAAAAAGTTTGACTTTAAGTGTGGCCTCTCTTTTTGTGATGGAGGTGGTATAAGGCTCCTACAAGAAGTGTTGTTCAGAAGGAATTTTCATCTTTCTGGCCCTCTACATAAAGTAGGCAAAAATGATTTGTTTCAGGCTTCCAATTACTTTCCTAATCAGATGTTTACTTACAGAGGAGCTATTGGACAGCCAAGACTATTGGTTCCTGTCGTCTTGGTCATGATATATAACCGCTGGAATGGGTAGGCTTCTGCTGACATGCTGTTGTCATTTGTTAATTTTTTATTTATTTTAATCATGAATAGCCTTTTTCGGTTTTTCCCTAGTAAGCACTTGCCATATTGTTTATGTAATTTTGACCAAGATGTTCTTCTTTGTCTTTGTTTTGCCATAATTGTGGAACATATTAATTTTATTTCCTTTGTTCCTTCTCTGAACTTCTTATTTTACATTTGTTTATTATGTTGATATTGCAAAAATCCTAGAGGATGCAACCAGTTAGCATCTTGTCATCCAGTCCTTGAAATTCATGCTTGATTGCCAAGCAAGCTTGTCTGTAAACCCAGGAGCTAAATGAGAGTATGAGACGGGGGAGGGGACAACTTGGTGCTGTCATCTTAGACTTACCTTGCATTTAATAAAGATGTGAACTGAATGGATTAGTCTGTTGGAAGTAAAATGAAAGGAAGAGGAGCATAGTAAACAGAGCTTTACTAGTTTTTATTTTCTAAAGCAGGATTTTCTTTTACAGTTATCTCCAATTAATAGTATTTTTCAGCAAGTCCTATTCACGGTATTTTTTTCCCTCATGATGATCTCATCAATGAGATCTTCACTACCTTAGCTGTGTTGCCTTAATAGCAAAGTCATTTAAATTGAAAGTGTAAAGCAACAGAAACAAATCATAAATTAATAGCCATATTGTTTTCAGTTGTAGTCCCTTTCTTCTTAATCTTTTATATAACATTTCCTGTGGTGAGTTGTAATCTGTTGAGAAAATTTGGTAGCCATGGTGAGTTACTTTTTGGACATAAGTAAACAATATGTTGAATTGATTTTTACTATCTGCCTATCTGGTACTCACTCCAAGAATGATTTTTTCAGGATTCTAGTTCCGGAATACGGGGTCATGCACCTGGAATTGATACCAATGCTTGTGGGATTTTTTACATACAAAATTGCGACTTTTACCCAAGCTATTGAGGAGGCATTGACTATAGTAGGGAAGAAAAGTGAAGTCTAATGTGATCTACTTCCAGTGGTTTTTTGTCGGTGCTTCTGGTGAAGCTAACAAAGATAAGCCTCCACTGGACCTATTCCACTTGCATCAAGGTTGTGGATTTCTGCTTTTTGCATTTTTACTGCTTCTGGTTTAGAGTTCTTGGAATGTAGGAGCTATTTAAAAAATGAAGAACATTCTACTAGAAATTGTGCAGACCTTCCTCCGAGTTAAATTCTTTTTGGATTGTACGGTCTTTATTTTCCTTGAATTTTTTTTTGGAAGCCATAATAAACTACCAGTTAGTGGCCAAGTTTTCTTTAAACAACAATATTTCCCGTTACTGAGTAGGAAATGGCTTACCATATGTTAACTTGACTTTAGATAGCATGCTAATAAAATTTCCAAATGTTCTCCTTGGAACAAATTTGAAATAATCCAGTGATAGGCTCTTTAAATGTTATCTTGATTTTATAAAGACAAACTAAAAGTGATTGTACTGTACTACTCTCTTTCCCTAGTCTTTAGTTCAAAGATAATTTTTTTTTTTTTTGCACTGGGTGGTTAGGAAGCGGAAGATTACACGAAAAAGGAACTAGCAATTCAGTTCAGATGCTCTGTGATGGAAAGTGCTTGAAGTTGGACTTGAAAGAATGGTTGGAATCTCGGTGGTAGTATTCCTGTAATTATTATCAATATCATTTGCATGAACTAATAATATTGTTCGTGCGAGCTTTTTCTTTTTACTGATTGTGAATCGTGGAATATTATTGAAACTCATATTTTTCAATTAAAATTATTAATTACTGCTAATGAAAAAAGTTGATTCTTCTGTAAATCATTTGATGGCTTCTAATGCTAGGAGAACCAAATGTTTATAAAATTTAGCTTCATCCAAAATAAATTAATTAAACTTATTAATAACAAGGTGATTTTATAAAAACTATTAACTTATTAAATATTACTGTCTGTTTCTTAATATAAGTCGTTTTAGAGAATTTTAAATTTATTTCATTATTTTTTGCTCAATAAATAACACTCTTTTCAATAGAAGAGAAATATTGACAATTAATATTTTATTTAATGTTATATAATTATTTTATGTGTACAACTCTAAAACGATTTATATTAAGTAACTCAACAGAGTGTTGGAACGATCCTCTCAATCCAATGGAATCTCCAGAACGTGCATGAATTTATAAGGCAGCATTCATTATACGACGACGTCTTGCGATGAGTTTTGGTCATTTTTAGAAACTAAAGGAGACTTGGGTTTATTAGTTAAATTATCTGTTTCAATGAGCTTAATTGATATGTTTATACATTTAATATCAGATGGTAGTACCAAAAGAGAGAAGAAGCCATGTATATTTGCACAGAACCAGATATATTTAGATAATTATAGATGCCATATTAAGGATGATGAGCATATAGTTTTCTCACAATTTGATAATAATCATTATCAGACAGAATCACATAACCAGGAGGGAAGGGAGATCTCTCAACCAGTGTTCTGCATTCCGGCAGCAATACCTTTCATGCTCAAGATAAGGGTATCTTCCAGTCCAGGCGCGTACTCGCTCATGGGGTTAAGCCTGAGAAGCTCTGCAGCAGCTGGTTTGCTTGATTCCATAACTTCCTTCGACAGATGTGGCCTCTCCTTCACATCATAACTGGGGTCACGAATCCGCTTCAATGTGTAGGCTTGGAGGACATTCAGGGTTGTAATATATGAGTCACGAAGTCGGAGTCTCTGCTTCAAATATGGATCTCCTTCCAAGAGATCCTTGTGTCCTGCTATCTACAAGACAACAGGAAGAAAAAATCATGGATTTTCTCACTATTTATAGAAACTGCAATTGCTTCATTCAAATGAAAGGTAGAAGAGCTATGAATATGTAACAATGGTTTGCTCATGGTAGAAACTTAACCAAAGTAAAATCTATGTATACAAAATACTTTCCGCTAGCCTGTTCTTTTTGGGTATCCATATAGAAATGGGTACCCCCAAATGTCTTCTTGTTCATCAAGTCTTTAAGCAAATCGAACAAGTTGGTGAATCAATTCCAAGAAGGAAAGGCATATTAATGGATTACTCTATTTTTATTGTCAACTACCTGGAGTAGAAGGCTCTTAGTTTCCTCAAAAAATGCCCTTAATCGCTCTCCGAATGGCCATAATTCTTCTGAAACTAGGAGCTTATCATACAAAGCAGCAATTCCTGGGTCTCCCTTGGCAAACACCATCTCTATCAAATCAATCGTCACTCTAAAGAAAGGCCATTCATTGTACATCTCCTTAAGCATTTGAAGATTTCTTATATCCTTCTCGATGACATGCTTAAACGCAGCTCCAAAGCCAAGCCAGACAGGGAGATGAAACCTTGTTTGGGTCCATGCGAAGATCCAAGGTATTGCTCGAAGAGATTCTATTCCACCACTTGGCTTCCTTTTTGATGGACGGCTACCAATGTTCATGCGACCATACTCCAACTCTGGTGTTGCCTGAATATTTATAAGTTCATCCAATGTTAAACCAAATTTCTTATATTCTTTATAGGTTTCATGTTGCAAATAACAGACTTTAATAAGCACATCAAGCATAATTTAGAAACAGAAAGTAACATTAATTTCACAGGTAAGTAATGATAATTAGTGACACGAATAAAATTAGTCATCAGTGAATAACTCAATATATATATATATATATATATATATATATATATATATTATTCAACAAATATTTAGCAAAAACAGTATTGTATGGATTCAGACAGTGAGTTATGTTACAGGTTTTGCTATGATAGTTCAATATTATCCAAAGGATGAGAGACAGAAGGATATGAAGAAAACTTACAAGGCGGAAGTATTCAACAAATCGAGGTTCTTGAAAGACTATGGAGCGATATTCCTTTGTAGCAATGACTGCCATCTCATCCAAAAGTGAGCGCCATTCTGGTTTTGGCGATATAGGAGGATGCATTCCGTGCTCAAGCGTAGCGGCGGTGAATCTTTGGAGTGTTCTGAAACACAAATGCTCCTCACCGAATGATTGTTCAATAACTTCACCTTGAACAGTCACACGTAGCGAACCATGAATCGTATCTGGTGGTTGAGATAGTATAGCAAGATGGGTCGGGCCCCCACCACGTCCAACAGTCCCTCCGCGTCCATGGAACATTGTAAGCTTTACCCCAAATTGCTTTGCCACCTTTACAAGCTCCTCTTGAGCCTTATATAACTGCCAAGCTGCAGAGAGACGGCCAGCATCCTTTCCAGAGTCTGAATACCCAATCATCACTTCTTGCTTTCCATTGATCCGGTTTCGGTACCAATCAATTGAGAATAGACGAGCCACAGCAGCAGGGGCAGCCTCAAGATCAGCTAGTTTTTCAAACAAAGGCACAACCCTTAACGGACTCTTGACATGACATTCCCGTTGGAGAAGCTCTACAGCAAGCACATCAGATGGGGCAGTTGCCATTGAAATTATGTAGGCACCAAAGTTGTCCGATGGGAGTTCAGAAATGACATGAAAGGTGTCTAACACGTCAGCTATTTCTTCAGTCCTCGGAAGATCGAGACCAAACAGTGGGCGCTTGCCACTAAGTTCAGATAAGAGCCATTCCTGCCTGCGTTCCTCTGACCATTCTCGGTAAGATCCAATCTCCAGGTGCTTTGTTATAGCATCCATTACATCCGTGTGCCTATCTGATTCTTGCCGGATATCAAGTCTAACAAGGGAGAGACCAAAGGTAGAAACTTGCCGTAAGAAATCAAGAAGGCTTCCATCAGCAATTGGCCGATCACCACATGAGCAGAGTGATCGATAGCATAGCTCAAGAGGCTCCAGAAACTACAGACAGGAAGTCCACAATTAATACCTTCAAATATTGATGCATACACACACACATTGTATTTATGAAACAAATGGACCTGCTCAACATTAGTGAAAGTAGACTCTTCAGGAATATCAGAGATCCCATTGGATAATATTTGTCGAGAACGTTCACGCGTATGATACAGCTTATCCCTCACATCACCAAGAATAACTCGATAGGGCTCATTTGGTGGGATTTGTTTCCAGAACTCTGCAAAATAAACATTGATGTGTATAGACCTAAACATTATAAATTAAAAGTGTTGAGTTTTTTGCCCCTTGACCAATTCGATCCAAGAAAGCAATATCTCTGTAACCCAGACTCCCCCAGATACACATATGAAGAATTACTAATCACATAAAAAATGAGTAATACTATGGCACCCAAATGGAATCTCAGTTTTTGTGTACCAAATACACATTATCATTACACAGGTGGAGTGGACCATATATAATAAATGTAAATATTGAAAAGCTAATGTAATGACGACAGATGTATTTGGAGCAAAAAAAAAATTGGAATCCTATTTGAACCTATAGCATTGCTCCTTATAAAATACTAACACAAGGGGGGGAAAAGAAATTCCAGCAGCACTCATATTTTCTAAAAGAAGTTTAAAACAAATTCAAGAATCATTATGTACATACCAATATAGTGTTTTGTATCTCTCTTTGAGGACCTATGAAGTTCATCTGCACGAGCACCAAGTTCATCAGTGCACCGCCACATTGATAACTGTGAAGAGTAGTTTGGAAACAGAGAAGTGAAACAATGGGCATGAGAACTCCATTCTGTGGCAGTAATATGCTTCATGAATAATCATTTATGAGAACCAGAAGACTCCTTTTGTTACCTCAAACATAAGATCCTCTATCTGGGAAAAGTACATATTGACAGCCATCATCCTAGCCAATAAACAGACATCCCTGGTGACTTCAGGAGTCACCCTTGGGTTTCCTGCAGTCCACATCAATGGATTTTAGTCTAGCAACTGACAAGAATTTTGGAGGCATGCTTTATTGGTAGATCAATCAACTTTGACATTATTTTGATTTGTACGCATGATTGAAAGAAGAAACATAAATTATATGAGGACATGTTTAGCTACCCTGTAGTCTATACAATCGGATCTTGGACTTGCAATTTCAATCTACTTGACATGAACTCTAACTGCAGTTGTGTCATGTAACTGGTTGTCCAAATGGAGGCAAACATTTTTTTTCTGCTCTTACAGCTTGACTCAAAATATAAGGATGTGCATTTATTAAACCCAAAACCCAACTTTCTTTTTAATCTTCTAGTGAATTTTGTTCATATAAGGCTGCAAAGTTTTTCTAGTTCAAGAAGTTCTGTTTACGTTAATCTTAGATCAGCACCATGAAACCAAATATTTAGTTTCTTAAGATACTATTTTTCCATTTTTAAAATAATAAAGAAACATAGTAGTTAAAAAACTAATGATTTAGCCCTAGATTGGTAGGAATCAGGAAGTAACAGAGGAGGTTTCTTCCCATGGAAATGCTACCTCTCCCCTTCCTTGTACTAAATGAAGCATAAGACTGATAAAAGTAAATAAAGGGTAGGTGTCATATCAACACTGATTGCTAGAATGTCAAAGTTCTAGTATCGCACCAAATACTTGAGTCTCGCTAAAGAAGTTTCAACTAATTTCCACTCCTCCATTGTTCTCTAATATTATAACACAGGTGTTTCCAAATTTGACATATGCAAAATTTGCAACTAACAATTATATGTAGAAAACTATGCCCATGAAGACATAGCTTGTTGGAGGGGTATACCATCACGATCACCACCCATCCAAGAAGAGAACTGAATAAGAGGCGCATTGTAAGGAACACGCTCATTTATCCCTATGTTCTTTAAAGCAGTGTCAACACGGCGCAAGAATTTAGGCACTCCCTTCCAAATATTCTCCTGGAAGTAGCTCATTCCTGCTCTCATCTCATCTTGTGGAGTTGGCGCAGTTCTTCTGATTTCATCAGTGCGAAAAGCAGCTTGTATCTACATGCAAGCAAACAAAGAAGTTGGTCATAAAAAAGAAGCGAAAAAAACTGATATTCTAAGCAAAGATTGTTTCTTATATTTATACATATTCATAGAAAACTTATCAAAGTACAAAAATGTTGTCAAATCAGTTATGTTCAAGGGTTACAAGATAAAAAAGGTAGAATTTCTAAAATTCCCATTGTTTACCGCTATACTGCATTGAAGAAAGATAAAGCAAACAGTACTACATGACAAGCCATCTTTACTAATTCTCCTTAAAAATTAAAACCTATATAGTACAAAATAGAAAGACATTTGGTGAACACAAGTAATGCCCCCTTATATTTTCTATACACTCCTTCAAGCTCCAACTATCAGTAGTTCTCAGAAGCTGTTAAACCTCAATACGAGAGAGAGAGAGAGAGAGAGAGAGAGGGAAAAAGATGCATATTTATTTTCTCATGAGAACTCATCAATTTAGTCTAGAAATTTTCGGCAACTGTTGTTGAACAGCTTTGAACATGTGTCAGATGCAAAGTTAAGTAATATTATGCAATATTCATCTCAATTAACATACATATCCAAAGTTGCATAGATAAAAAATAACTTGTACTTCATACGAGGTTGCATATACATTAAAACCCAATTCTTTAACCCAACCCTTCAAAGAATATCATGCATTCATGCTGAACTCCTATAAACCACTAATGAGGATTAAAAGACATTACAGATTCCAGATTTTTTAGTTCAATAAAGATTGAGTTAGGCTATATGAATGCACCAAAATTTTGTTAGTAATTCATGATCTAAGACTGTTTATCAGAATGGACTATAAATCTGTTGTGTTATAAATTATAAATATGTATATTGTCCTCCAGATGCAATTTGTATACACACCTCTCTCTGAAGAGCCTCATCAAGCTCCTGCTTATCATCAGGAGTGATGTCTTTAGCATACAACTGCGCCAAACAATTCCGAATCCTGGAGAAGATATCAAGGAACCAAGTATGAATACAAACCTTGAAAGAGGAACATAACAATCATCCTGTTGCCTAAAAATGGGCTGTGAAGAACATACCTTCCATGCTTTTGAAGCAAAGATCTACGGACAGACTGTGTAGGATGTGCTGTCAGGACCAAGTCCACTGTCTGGTTCTTCAAAGAGTCAAAAACTTCTTCTGGGGTCTTCTTCAATTGGCCCACAAGTCTCTTGAAGGTCTCTTCGATATCTGATTCAGTTGTTGCATTGGCCTCATCAGCCAAATCACCCTTTTTCAACTTGATCCTTCGTCTGTAAGCTATCTGAACCTCTTCAGCCAAGTTGGCTAAGTTAAGCATGTGGGAGAAGCACTTAGCAACTACAATAGAATCCCCAGCATCTAAGCTTGTCAGCATTCTCCCAAGCTCCTCCAATTTATGAGGGTCATTGATACTTTCATACTCAGCAGATAGCTCATAACAGTCTTGTACCTAGTTCACAATCAATAAAACAAAAATAAGTTGCAATTAATTTCTCAGCAAAAGTTGAGAAACAGACCTCATATTCCTCTGGAAAAGTGTTCTTGCAATAACATAAAAGCAGACACTTATGCTGCTTGTAGCTTTGTGGACACCTCAGTTTTGACAGTAAGCAACGGAAAATGAGCAACAAACTCAAGAAAGAAAAAAAACCTACTAGTTATTGCTGGTAATTCATGAAGCAGCAGAAAGTGAATAGATTTCAGCAAAACAATGCAATATTAGAATATGAAAATGTCAGGCCACACTTGGTCCTGACCTTGAATCACAGAGATAAGATAGAGAGAATTGGGATGAGAGAGAGACTGATAGAATTCAGTAGGTGGACGGTAGGAGGGAGGTAGAAAGAGAGAGATAGGGTTGAGAGCTAATGCTACTGATTTTCATATATTTCAATACTTGCCAATGTAAAAGCTATTACAACTATTTATAAAAAGAGATTACTTAGAAAGAAATAAAGCTATCCTTCACCACAAAAATAACTAATTGTAACATGTGCTCGCATGCACTTCATTGCTTCTAGAATATACTTTTATTCTATATTCTCTAAAATAACCTAAGCTTAACATTCCCTTCCCCTTAAAAGCTTCCATGTCCTCATGAAACAAGACTGAACTCAGGAAAGTTAATTTGGAGTAACTCCTCATCTTCCCATGTAGCATCATCAATGCTGCTACCCCTCCATTAGACCAGGTATTGGTATATGATCTTGTTCCCCTTATAGACCTTCCTTTGTTTAAGAACTCTGTATTGGTATATGATCTTGCTCCCCTTATAGACCTTCCTTTGTTTAAGAACTCTGATAGGCCCAATATCAAATGTCCCATCTTGTGTAACAACTGGTAGTTGAGTTTGTGCTTGAACTGCACCCAAATGCTTTTAAAGTTAGGATACATGAAATGTAGGGTGAATTCTAGAAGTGTTAGGTAGTTCTAATCTATAAGCTAACTTCCCAATTTTTTACAAAATCTTGCAAGGACCATAAAATTTTGGGGCCAACTTTAAGTTCCTCTTTATTGCCACTGAACTTTGTCTTTGAGATAGACCCAATCCCCAATAGTGAACTCCCTTTTTGTTCTCCCTTTATCAGCTTGGCTCTTGATCCTTTGTTGTGCTTTTACTAGATTTTCCTTGAAAATATCCATTTGTTGCTGTATCTCTAGTAGGATATCCTTAACTGCTGATATGGAGATATTATTTGTGTTTGATATGGTAAGATGGGTAAGAACGTGTCCATGTGAGATATTGTTCTAGACATTGATTCACCCTTTCAATGTTGCCATCGCTCTGGGGTGGTAAGAAGTGTTAAGGTGAAGTCTGACTCCATATATTTTGAACAAGGTCTGCCAAAAATTACTTAAAAATATAGGATCCCTGTCACTTACTATTGAGTTGGGTAACCCATGTAGTTTGTAAATGTTTTCAAAGTATAGATGGGACAAGTTTCAGGTTGAGATGGGGTGGCTTAGAGGTAGGAAGTAGGAGCTTCTGTTGTATATGACCCATATGTGTCATGGTTTTTGGAACTAGGGAGGCCACTAATAAAGTCCATAGCAGTATCTCTCCAAGGATGTTGGGGAATGGGCAGAGGTTGTAGGAGCCCAGGTGATTTTACTGTCTCATGCTTAGAAAATTGACAAGTAGGGCATTCAGCAACCCATTTATCTATTTCCTTCCTCATGTGTTGCCAATAGAAATATTGTTCTATTCTTTGAAGTGTAGATCTTAACCTTGAGTGCTTCCCCACACCCTTCTCATGTAACTCTTCAAATATATCTGCCTTTTGAGATCCCCTTCAGAACCAGGGAAACCATGGTTCAGCTCAAAACTCATTGGGTCCCATTTTGGTGGAGGAAAATTCAGAAATTACTTAGGCCAGATTTTCATCCCCTTCATAAGTATTCACCAACCGACTCATCCATGCTGATTGTGCTATAATGAGGTAATTGCAAGAGGGATGGCTTCTTGGTTCAAGGGTGGTTTCTCTTTTTGAGCCTTGCAGCCTTAACATTTTCTCTTGTAATCCAAACTAACTTCTCATAATTGTTTCAACCATTTAGTTCCCAAAATGGCATCCCATGATTGCAGCTCCATTATCCACATTGGAGTAATGAACTGGTGTGTATTTATGCTCCATGTGAATGCAGGTATCCAAGCTCGGCCGTGAACCTGTTCCCCATTTGGGAGGGTAATAACCAAAGGTTCACAAGGTAGGGACCTGCACTGAAGATTATCTGCAATGATCTGGTTTATGAAATTAAAGGTGCTACCACTATCAACTAACATTTGAAATAACTTCCCTCCCTTCTTCCCTTGTAATATTAAGGTTTGATCATTGATGTTCAAGTGGGGTTTCTAGGGCTACCAGTGTAGTTTGTTCCCCCTCAACATCCTCCCCTTCATGCTCATTTACTTAAGTTGGTCAAATGAAGGTGGTTCAGTGTAGTCAAGACTGCAGTAGTTGTCTCCTACTATCATGAAGGACTTGGGATTCTTGCAATGGTGTCCCAAGGTATACTTCTCATCACAGTAAAAACATAGGCCCTTAGATTTCCTTTCTTCTCTTTGTGCTAGAGTAATAGGTTTGGGTTTGTTGAAATTAATTTTGGGATAAATAAGAAGGGGAGTCTAGGTAGTTGTAGGAGCAGGATTTGAAATCCTTTTTGTGTGAACTTGCATTGGTTGGTATAGTAGTGTATGGTTTAATATAGTCTTTGACTGGTTTTGGCAGGGGTACCTCATAAAATTTGGCTACCATCTTCTTGGTTTCATCTTTTAAGGTCTCCAATGAAGTTACCCACAAAAAAGTCCTCTGTTAGATGTGGAATTCCTCAGCAAAAGTTCCCCTGTTAGCCCTTTCCTTACGACTCACAAAAGACTTGTACCAATATTTAAGAGGCCCATACAGGTGCATACCAGCAATGAAAATCCTCCTATATGAGTGGATGCCATATATATCAAAGTACTCTTCATAATCCTGTACCCAACTTTTGGCACATCCCCTTCAATAAATGAAGGAAAGACCAACTTAAGGTGTTTCAGCTCCTTTTCTTCTCCTTCTTCATTACCCCAGTTGTTTCTCTTCCTCCATGGGTCATCCTCTTTCTCATGATTTCTAGTCCTTCCCCTTTCAGCATGTTAAGGGTCTCTAAAAAATCCTTTGGTGCCCTTGTTACCCTCTTGAACTGGCCTTGTCTCCAAATGGATTTTCAAAGTTCTCATGAGACTCTGGAGCCCTTTGTTTCAGTAACTCATTCATCCCATTTTCTCATTAATGGTTTCTAACTATCCATTTGTATACTCCCTATAGCTTAAGAAGTCCTGTTGAAACAGTTGGTTGGGTTGGGAGTTTGATGATCCTGTGATCACTACTATTTGTATGTATAGAAGGAATTCCCATCATTATTGAGAATTAGAATTGAAAACTTTATCCAATAGTGACAACACTACTTGATATTCTGCGTAAATGAGCTATAGTGCTTTTTGATGGTGTGAACTGAACCTTACACAAGAACAATTTGCGGGTTCGAGTTTCAATGGAGTTTAATCCTGACTAGCACTTGGCTTAGCAAGGATTAATGGGGTAAATGAGCACAGAAGGAAGCTAGACTAACAAATGACCAAATTAGTATTAACTAAGTACTAACAGTATGCTAATACTAGGTTAAAACTAAAACTGAACAGAAACTGTTTGTGGGAATGTTTGTAAATAATTTAGATGATTTGTGATGAGTAACTATGATGAAATTAGGCTAAAACAATGGAATACTTGCATACCCATTAAGAAAAATATGCAAAATATAGAAATTTATGCCGAAATAGTATTTTTTTGGGATTTTGGATAATAAACTAAGAGAACAGGTTAAGTAAGTGTTGTAAATGCTTAGGCTATGTGATTTATACTTAAACAAGTCATGGGTACCAGAACTATACCTCAAATAATCACAGGAAGTAATTATAATTCTCAGTTGCAGGTGTCATTGCAAAAACAGAGTATCGACAACTCGATCTTTTGATCCATGTGTTAGCTTGCTTCTGGGTTGTTTTGATTGATTGTTTTAGTTGCGTCTAATGTTGTTTGGGCTGTAGATGATAGGATTTGAGTAATCAACGGAGTTTTTAGGGGTTTTATGAAGATTTTGGGTGTTTGGTTTTGATTTTCTACAGAAATAGAGGAATTACAGAGAGGTTTGGGATGAAGGAAAGTGAGAGGAGGAAGAAGATGGAGCCAGGTTTCGGCTGAGCTCTGATACCAAATTTGTCAGGCCACACTTGGTCCTAACCTTGAATCACGGAGATGAGATATAGAGAATTGGGAGGAGAGAAAAAGACGGATAGAATTCACCTGCTACTCATTTTCATATATTTCAATACTTGCGAATGTAAAAGCTATTACAACAATTTATAGGAAGAGATTAGTTGCAAAGAAATAAAGTTAATCCTACGCCATACTTCTTATCCTCCACCACAAAATAAGTAATTGTGACATGTGCTCACATGCACTTCATTGCTACTAGAATCTAGTTTTTATTCTATATTCTGTAAAATAACCTTAGCTTGACAAAGAAGAGCTGCTTTTGAGGCAAATACAGTCATTATCTTATAGACCAGCAACAAACATAAGAATACTTAACATCTATGAAGAACAAAATCTTAGTCCAGTAATCTGAATTGGGATTTTTGGTGAGAGTGTAAAGTGGTGTCTCTAAAACCCCTAAACAGAAAATTATATGAACTAATCAAAATTAACTGAAGACTGCATAATCATCAAAAAGTAAACACTTTTGGTGTAATTGCAATGCGGACATCTCCAAATCTGCAAAGAAAAACAAATTAGTTGACAATATCCCAAAAATAAAATCAACAAAATAGATACAACACCTTGGATAAGAAACCAGAAAAGATGTATACATTCACTACAGTGCAGGGTGGGTATGATTCAAAACTAACTAAACTTCCTTCAAACACATAAATATCCATGATAATACAATAAACTCAAGTAGTTTCCATTTAAATAACCAAATCATAAAGCCAAAACTAATAAAATTTATAACATAAATAATTAAAAAAGTGATGAAAGAATTAAAACCCAATACCGTTTCTCGAATATCCTCCCCATGCAAGTCCTGAAGAATATCGAGAAATCGATCCAACAGCAAAGCATCATACTCCACCAATTTGTCATCTTCAGATACTTTAGCAGGTGCCAATAGCCTCAACTGAGCATCAATTGAAGCCATCTTTTCCAAGTTTCTACTTGCCATCTCTCACGTTCCCTCTTCACTCTCTTCTTTTGTACTAGGCTCGGCTCTGCAACTTCTCGATCATTCAATCAATAATAATATAAAAAAACTAACTGCCAAGCACGAAAAGTCGACTGATTTTTAACCACAATCACGGGTTTAATTGGGTTTTAGGCAAAATCAAAACGAACTAAAGCAAAAGTAGATTGTAATTATGGGTAATAGTAATATTAATATAGTAAACGTATAAACATATAAGGAGAGAAATGGAGAAGGGAATGCAGTGAACTTCTCGTGATACCCAGATGACCAGATGAAGATGAACCCAGAAAGGACAAATTACCTTATTGCCTCTCTACACGAGAAAGAACACACGCACAATAGAGTGGTTTTGAGAGAGAGAGAGAGAAACGAAAGGTGTTCAATTTTGGGAGGGATAAATGAAAAATGAACATTGATATTTCTATAGCGACGGTCGTCGCTATAGATTTTTCATAATTTCAATTTGACTCTTATTTTGACTTTTACACTAATGGATTTTCAGAAAAAAGTTTAAAAATAAATATTTTTTTGGCTTGAGGAGATGCACTTTGGGCGGGGCATTAAATTGGATGGCAACGCTGATATGAATGATGAATGCCAACAATGTACTACTAGTAGTATTTTTTATTTTCTCTGCACAAACTTCAACTCCCTAATAATAACCGCATTTGCATTTTTGTGGTAGTATGTTTCTTTCACCTAAGCAAATAAAATAAAATAACGTATGCTTCTTTCTTTCTTATGTGTACTACTTTTATTTTAGATAAAATAAAATAATTTATACTCTCTCTGTCCCAAGATAAAAATTTTGATTAATTTTTTATGCATATTAAGAAAGATGACAAAATTGTCCATATTTAAATTCTTATTTAATTACATAATTTTCTGCACATTACTATTGATGCTCCATAAATATGCATAAAGAATAGAAATATAACAATTAATAATAAGGGTATTATAGGAAAATTATTATAAAAAATAGATCATTTAAGATAAGTAAACATTTAACTTGAACTACCTGAAATAGTAATAAAGACATCATGTGGAGGGAGCATTATTTATTACTCCACTAGTAATAATTTTTTATTCAGTTTTCTATCAAACAGAAAATAGACCTCCAATCCGCCCAAATAGCATCAGCCCATCCTTAGCCCATCTGAGTGCTTTGGACAACGGCCTTTGAAACAAACTGGATTGGGCCCTGGAGTATCTTGGAACCATTAAAACCAAAATTCAAACTGGATTGGCATCAATTTTGATTCGTTATTATAAGGGAACGTTAAAAAGATTCAAGTATTAATATCTTTATTATATTCTATATTATAAATAAATAAACCTTCCTTAGGAGTTTTGGTGTTTTTTATTTTTCTCTCTCACCTTTACAACTTTAGCTATATTAATTTTTTTTTCCTTATGTATTACTCCTTCTTGTCTTCAAAATAATAAGCAAAATACAATTTACATATATATTAAAAAAATAAAAATAGAGATAATTAAGTGAAAATTTTTAAAATTTATTCTTAGTGGCCCCATAAAATTATATAAAATAATGAGTACTTTTATTTTTTATACTATAGACCTCACTAAATGACATATTTATCCTTCAATTTATGTACATATCTCATCATTTTTAGATAAAAAAATTTGTACCTTCAGTCATCCCTTTTGGGACGGAGGGAGTAACTTTTTTTATTTAATCCTTTAAATTTTATAAAAATTTACCCACGTAATGTGTGTGTCACCGGGTTCTAATAATATATAAATGTAGTAAAAAGTTATTCTCACAAAATAAATCATTCTCATAAACTTCATTACTTTTAAACTTCTTATACCAATACACCAAAAAAATTATTAAATAATAAAACATACCTAAATGTAATAAATTTCTTCCTTTCCATCGTTATCTTTCCATATGATGTAGAATCCAAAACCATTAACAAAATTATTACATTGTACCATAATATTAGAATACGAATTGAAATTTCTTAATCAAATACTAAAAATAAATCCAAATCCATCTATATTTCTATTTTTAATATTATGACTATAGACCATAATGTTAAAATACAAAATAACATAAGAATGTTAATATATTTTTAAATATCTTAATCAAATATAAAAATCAAATCCAAATTCATGTATCTTTTTATAATTCAACTTAATATTAATGAGTAGAGAATTAATTCAACTTAAAGTTAATAGTCATTCAGTATGATTCAATTGAATATGTATAAATATCTATAACATCTTTAAAACAATATATTCATTCAATATTATACAAAGTTTATGGTATTTCTCTTTATCTCTTTATATATATTTTACGAACAATAAGAGCTTTATAATAATTATTATTATTTAGTTTTTTGATTATTGAATTCCATCACACATAATTATTAGAATATATTTACAGTTCACACATAACCATTCAGGAAAGTATTGTTATCTCAAAAATTAAAATCTATATATAAAAATTGGAACCAGTCAAAATAAGTATTTATCAATAACTCTGCAACATTTATAATATTATGTAGCAAAAATAAAATACTAAACATTGATAGTTATAACGAATGGAAAAAATAATCTAATATTATGTTTGACTGAGGTTACTTAATAAAAAAATGACTGTAATTTTATTTTTTACAGTTAAGTTTTTCACTTTAAAATTATTATTTTAAAAAAAATTAATTATAAAATTTATGCAAAACTACGTAGTTTCATTGAAATTACTATATAGTTTTAGATACATTAAATTCAAATTTTTCACAAATATTATATATGTATAATTAGAAGTATGCACAAGTACCTTAAAATTTTTATTTTTCAAGAACTTTCATAAATTTCACAAAATTCATGTAAATATTAACAATAATAACCGCCACATAGATGAAATATTCTATTCAAAATATATTAAATAGTTGTATCAAACAGTGTAATTTACTTATATATTAAAGTTAATTTACTTACATTCTTATATAAATATTATGTTTTTGAAAGTAATTTGAAGTAAAGAATCTTTATAAATAATAAGTAATGAAAATTTATTTTGTTGTAAGATAGTATTAGTTTTATATTATTATTATAATATAATATTATTCTTTATATAAAAATACATATTAAAACAGCCCGGGAAGTAGATTAGTATTCCTATGAAAATCCAAATTTGAAGAAACCGAATTCAAAAGCTTTACAAATTCTTTAAAGCGCATTATATATAAGAGGGTAGAGAATTTTGTTTAGGCAAGAGGTGTAAATCCAGTGTACAATAATCACTAAACATAATCCAAATGTAGAAATACACAGCTGATATTATATACAGTATCTACCTCTATGCAGCAGCAGCAGTAGTAGTAGTAGAAGATGACAAGTAATTACACAGTAAAGACACAAATGTGTTGAAGTATTAATTGACAAGTAATTACACAGTAAAGACACAAATGTGTTGAAGTATTAATTAAAACCTTTATGATTGAGCTCTACTTCTTCTTGGAGAGATGTGAGCGAGCAGGGGATTTTTCATAACAACAGTGAACCCTTCTTTCTCTGAAAGATCAACATGATCATCAGCACCGGCCTTCCATTCGAAGTACCAAATCAAATTGGCCACAAAATATTCCAAGTGAAGCAGAGCCAAACCAAAACCAGGGCATATCCTCCTCCCTGCACCGAAAGGCATCATCTTGATTTCCCTACTCCCTGTTATATCAAACTCAAACCCTTCTCCTCCATTCATATTCAAGAATCTCTCAGGCTTGAACTCCATTGAATCATTCCACACCTTAGGATCCCTCCCCATCTCCGCAACCATAAAATTGACAATCGCATTCTTTGGAACCACATACCCACCCAATTTAACATCCTCAGTCACCGAGTGGGGCAGCACAAAGTGTGCAGGCGGATGGCGCCTCAGACTTTCAAACACCACTGCTTTCAGATATGGCATTCGCTGTAAATCCTCCTCCTCTACCACCGCCATCTTCTCAGGTCCTCCTCCAGATAATGCCGATGGCTGCTTTCTAGGCCCCACAACCCCTACAATTTCTTCATAAAGCTTGGCCTGAATTTCAGAGTACTTCACCAAATTAGCCATAATCCATTCTAAGGCGCTTGAAGTTGTGTCGGTGCCTGCATTAAGAAATTCCCCGCACAGAGAAACCATCTCCTCATAAGTCAGCTTTCTATTTTCTCCATCCGGCATCCGCAAATTCAGCAGCGTGTCCGCATAAGCTACCACAAACTCCTCTTGTTCTTCTTCTTGTTGATTTGATTTTTCGACTCTACCTTTAATAAGGGGAACTAATACATCCACCCGATGTTGGTGCATCTGGAAGAACTCCTTCCATCTCTGGCGAAATACAATCTTCCCCAGTTTAGGCCACAAATTGAGTATGTTAAAGCGGCTTAGGCTTAACATTATATCTCGCTGCACCTTTTCAATTTGTTTAATTTGATTCTCTTCTAGCTTGTCCCCAAAACACATGAGGACGAGCAGACAGAACATGGCGTATTGGAAATGATCCACCACTTTTATAGCATTAGGTTCTCCGGTTCCGGATTCAGTAATTAGGCGGTGGATGAGAATACCGAGGGCCCAGTTCCGGCCGTGGGAGTATGACTTGACCCGGGAGGGGTGGAGGATCTCGGAGGTCAGATTGCGGCGGAGAAGTCGCCATTTAGGGCCGTAGCCGGCGGAGTTTATGTTGTGATTGTTGCTGGAAAGGATCCGATTGGTGGTAACGGATTTGGGACGGTCTGAGAAAACGGCGCCCTTCTGAACTAACGCACGGTGGGCGATGGAGTGGCTGAAGACGAATATGGAAGTCCGAGAGGCCAGTCTGATGGTGAGGATTGGACCGTACTTGAGCTTGAGGTCCTTAAGGATAGATTCCATCTCGAAGAATGACTTGTGGAGCCATAAAAAGCGACCGATCACCGGAATCTGAGTTGGTCCCGGCGGGAGCTTCTTGCTGTTGTTAATAGAGGAGGGAAAGAGGAGAGAAAAGAAGTATTTGAGGAGGGCAGAGATGCAGAGCGTGAGGAGAAGGATGAACCAGGTCTCCATCTTTTTGCTCTGCCAAGCACGAAACCACAATCACGGGTTTAATTGGGTTTTAGGCAAAATCAACACGAACTAAAGGTTGAGATCAAAAGTAGATTGTAATTATGGCTTATGCGCATAATTAAATATAAAAGGAGAGAAATAGAGAAGGGAATGCAGTGAACTTGTCGTGATACCCAGACGAAGATGAACCCAGAAAGTACAAATTACCTTACTGTCTCTCTACAGGAGAAAGAACTCACGCACAGTCGCGCACTAGATAGATTTTAGAGAGAGATAGAGGAACATTTTAAGCAAACGTGTTCAACAAGTCTTGGCGGACAGGTTTGTCCGACCGGAAAATTGGACCGGTCAATTTTTTTTGACTCCCCCAAAATATATAATATTTATTTTAATTAAAATTTTTATATAATACACTATTTTAGATGTAATTAAAAAATATATATAAAATAGAGTTATACAAGTCTTGAATAACTTTATTTTGTATATATATCTAAATTACATTTAAAACACTATATTATATAAAAATTTTAAATAAAATAAATATTATATATTTTTTTAGAGCCACATGCAAAAAAAAAATTTTAAAAATTAAACCAATCCAATAATCATGTCCATGTAAAAGTACCATCGAAAGAAGTCTGTTTACACCACCTGTTCACTTATTTAAAGGATGGATTTATCATAATTTCAATTCGAGTCTTATTTTGACTTTTCATAAAAAATAAGTTTTAAAATATTCTTGCAAATTTGATAATTTCAATTATATAATTTATTTTTATCAGTATATATAGTTCTATATATAACAATGTTAGGGCGAATATATTTGCTATGATCAACTTCCAACCATATTAATATTAAATAAAGGAAATTAATTAAGAGGCGCTCTCACCGTTTCTTTTTATTTGTCATTTTAGAGTAAATTTTTTTTTTATTTGTCGTTCGTAAATTTTAAAAAATTATTAATAATCTTGTTTATCATATTATTTTAACATTAAATATTAGTAAATTTTTTATCTTTCATTTTTTACAATGAATTTTGGAGGGTAATATTAAAATTTTATATTTTTTTTAATTAATTAAATAAAATATTAATTTTATTTCTTAATCTTTGTATCTTCTCCTAAAATATCAATTAAAAAGTACTAGTGAGAGTAATTACAAATTGTCTTGAAAAATAGAATATATATATTAGATTTATTATTCAAAAGTTAATATGGGTTACATTAATTGCGGGCGGGTTACAAATTGGTACAAGTATAATTTAGAGATATTGACAGATAATAAAGATACTCTGAAATTAATTTTCAAATGGCTAAAATGACAGAGTTACATATTCGTACTTTTAGCAGTCAATTTTATTTAATGAGAAAAAGCATAGGTTAGAACAAGGAACCATTAAAAAATTAATTTTGTATATAGAGCTAGCAAATAGATATAAAAATAAAAAATGGTTAGGTTTGAACGAATAGAACATATGTTTAAACTTTAAAAATATAACAAAAAGGAAATCATTAGAGGAAAAGAAGAAAAATGTCAAGAAAAACTTTAGGAACCTAAATATAAATTGAAAATTATACTTTAAAACATAAATTTTAAGAGTATTTACAGATATTGTAAAAAATACAGACAGTATAATAAGAGTAATACCAATAGAGGGTTTCAAATTGAATTTTAAAAATAATTTAAATTAAATATTTTAATATAAAAATTTACATAATCAGTTAATGTTAAAGTCCTGTTATGTATTGTAATTATAATTATAAAATTATAAGAGAGTTTCACTATTATTATACGGCGGTGACAATTGTAAAATTATAAGAGGATCTCCTCATAGTCGCAAAATTGCATGTGAATTTGGGGGTGCAAAAATGAGAGGGATGAATGGCCCTTGAATATTTTCAAGTCATTGGTTGTGGGATTTGATTGATAACTTCTAATTTTCTAAAGAGGCAAACCTCAACAATACCGTTTGATTGGCAAAATTATAAATTTTTAATTTAATATCGTATAATAAAAAATTTATAAAATTTTAGTAGGATCAATTTATATATAATACTTAAATTTTTTAAAATTTGCTTTACATTATAAAATATATAATTTTTCAAAGAAACCGATTGACCTCACAAAATTATACGTGGCTTCGCCACTTGTCGTATCACTGGCTACACAACAAATGCATATACCGAAACCTGCCAATGCAATTTTTTTATATATATAAACTACGTACCCAGTTGCAATTTTTTTTTATTTTCTTAATTGATTTTTTAGAGATAATTTTTTACTTAATTTCTGATTGAATTAGATTTTCTTATACCACATTAAAATTTTCATTGTATTTTCTACTCTTTTTTTCTAACATATAGCAAAAGTAAAGGTAACTCTAAGATTGGGTGAATCATGTAAACCTTGTGTTTTGTATGTTAATATTTTTTTTTTTAAATTCTACTATTAATTACTTACATTGCTTAATCTATTAGGTGCTAACACTCTAGTCATGGATATTAGTGTTTGGTTAAGAATAATATTATGTACATCAACTGTATATAAAAAGTTATGCACCAATAGTAGGACCCGTATATTGTTTATGAATAAAAATATGCAAAACATTCAATTGTAAGTACCACTCTATTTTCTCTCCTTTTTATATTGCGTGCGCTCAACTTTTTATGTATAGTTGATGTCTCTAGCATACTATTTTAATAATGCATTTATATTATGATAGGATTGATATCTTACTTCCTTAGGTCATTCATGAAATTAAGAAGCCTAATTTGGTAAAATTTAATTAATTTCCTTTCCAAAATGTTTTCTTTAGATTTGATATAATTACTCATTTAATTTTTGTGATTAATATATATCATGGTGAGTACTAGAGGAAGCTTAATTAGAATATACATAATTAAGGTTAAACCTTAAAAGGAAATTAGATGATGCCTTCATCGAACCTAGATGAGTTAATAATGCTCGATTCCTGTATACCCACCCATCTATATATTCTCATGAGAAGAACTGCCTTTAATTTGAGGACCGTACAACTGATCACTGATTTTAATATAATTATTTTGCCATGATGAAATAGTTATTTCGTTACCCATTCATTTCCCATAAAATGGGAGAAAATTCAAAAATGTCTCTGACATTTATCGTGATGTCTACCGAACACTCTATATTTTTTTTATCCAAAAGTACCTTTAACGTTACACTTTTTGGGTCACCCGCGTCCCTGCCGTTAACAGAAGATAAACGGGGTTAAAAGTACCATTAACATTACACTTTTTTTAATTAGTATTTTAGTTTTTTTTAATTAGTATTTGATGTAAATATGTTATGTTTAGAATTTTAGTATTTTGATTAAATGATGTAAATATGTTACACTACTTATTTTATTTAATTAGTTGTTTTGATTAGTTAACAAAATAATTTGAATTTTAGTATTTTGATTAAATGATGTAAATATGTTATGCTTTTTTTATTTTGAATTTTAGTATTTTTTGTTTTGATTAAATGACATATTTACATGTGTCAGGGGCATTTTTGAACCTTCTCCCTTTAAGCCTCCATGTGTCTATCACGTCAGCCAATTTTAATTCTGTTTGTCTTCTGTTAACGGCAGGGGCACGGGACCCAAAAAGTATAACGTTAATGGTACTTTTGGAAAAAAATAATATAAGGTGCTCGATTGAAATCGCGATAAACGTCAGGGGTATTTTTGAATCTTCTTCCCCCATAAAATTGCTATTTATCATTCTTCCCTAAGGATGGGATTGGATGGATCTATCCCACTCCATTCTAATTCAAAATTTAAATTATGATTTATTTTTTTTCTATATTTTTTTCTTTCTCTATGTAACTAATTTATGTGTTTACCTATTTGTCCCCTCTCTTCCTCTAATATTTGTCCCCATATATATATATATATATATATATATATATATATATATATATATATATATATATATATATATATATATATATATATCCTCTGATTCCCCCCTCTATTCCTAGCAAGGAAATAAAATCCTAAATAAATGGTTTGGTTAATTTGAATTACTGTTTGACGCAATCTCCAATTAAGTGAGTGTTAAAAAATTATAATTAATTCTCTGCAAACATTTTTTTATATTCAAAGTTCAAACATCAAACCATAAGAGAATGATTCAGATACTGCATGCATAGATTATAATATATATATATATATATATATATATATATATAGAATGATTCAGATACTGCATGCATAGATTATTATAATATATATATATATATATATATATAATATATATATATATACAAAAGAAAAATGGAAAAAAGAAGGAGAGAGATTTTAGGCTTTCAACTTTTAAGTTTAAGACAGGAGAAGTAGTTAAGTTGGTGGTGTAAGAAATTAAACAACAGATCAATTAAAAATTGACTGTACAAACTACGTACACAAAGTTTAATTACAGAGAGTAGTCAGGATGATACTCTCTTTCTCTCTCTAGAGAGTCTAGATCTTTTTCTCACACAGAAAAATGCAATTAAAAATTAGATAAAAAATAACATTACGAACTCCTGTAGCCTTGTTTGAACATCCCAATTCCCACACGGGAAAAAGAAAGGTCATATATATATATATATATTCCTTGTGAAGGAGATCGACAGCACCTAGCTAGCTAGCTAACGCAAGGAAAAAAGAAGAAGAAGAAGAGAAGAGATTCATACGTGAAATATGTGTATTTATATAAGTTGTGTTACAGTTCAAAGCTTACCGCTGTTTGTAAATTTTATTTTCAAGGATTAATAAAAGAGATCAAATTTTGAGTCTTCCTTCTAAGAAAGTTAATAAATTGATCTGTTTGACCGTCAAAATATTAGAAGGTGAAAGAAAGTTACTCTCTTCTTTTCCTCAAAAATAAACTCACATATGCGAACTGGCCTGTGCTTATTTAAATTAATTAGGTTTTTAATGGAAGAGCATGCAATACATTATTGTCTTTATATTAATTTAAAATAATATATATTTTAATTTGCCCCTTCAATATAAAGTTATATTTTGAAAAAAATATTAACATATATATTGTTGTGTTGTGTCCTCCACTTACAAGCTTAGCTTTTAGACGAGTACTTGGTTACTTAACAATTTCGAAGGTATGTGTGGGGTAGGGAACTTATTGAACTAATTAATTACAATAATTCTAAGGGAACATTGTTAATTGATATTTTTAGTGATATTTTTTTTTTTGGTTTTTTTTTTTGTAGTACCTTTCAAAAAATGTATAGTATTTATTTCAATTAAATTTTTTATAAAAAAGAGTATTTTAGGCATAATTTGGATACATACAAAAAATAAAATTTGTACAGTCTGTACAATCCTATTTCTTGTATATATCCAAATTATACTTAAAATACTATTTTTTATAAAAAATTTAATTAAAATAAATATTATATATTTTTTAAGAGGTACTATAAAAATATCAAAATAAAATAAAATAAAATATCACTAGAAATATCCAAAAAAATATCCTCCAAGAAGGATTCAATTAATTAACTAGCTAGTGAGACAGAGGGGTAGGGTTTAGAGGGAGACAGCCATTTTGTATCTAGGGTAGGGTAGAGGGTAGATAAATAGACCAAAAATCAAGAATTCCTGATAGAAAGAAAGATTGATTGGTGGGTTAGCTGTTCATTAAATAGGCCAGCCCCAATCATGCATTGATTTAAAGGGATAGCGGAAAGGTAAGCATGTGACCAACTAATACATCACTCAATAAAAAGCCAATTAACTATAAATAAAAATTCTCATGCAACCAAATATAATTAAATAATGGAGGGATATATATATATATATATATATATATATATATATATATATATATATATATATATATATATGAAGAAATGAGGGGCTTGTACCATGCATTTTCATGCAATTCGTCGGTAAAGAATAATATATATATATATTATATATAAATATATATATATATAAATACAAATTTAAATACACTCGTGTTTAATTTTTATGTTCATATAGAGTTTTTGATAACTATATAATGTTGGAGGAGGGAGTAACTAATTTTTTTTTACAATTAGTGTGCAATAATAATATCTGAATTATCGAACTTGCTGTTCCAACATTCATCTCCGCGAATTCTCTTCCCACTTTTCATTTCATTATTTTTCATTTTATAAAACACTTTGAGAACGGTATTTTTCATTAATGCGTTCCGTTTAATTTTCTCTGCGAAACGGTATTCTTTCTTTCAAATAGAGGAAGTAAATTATTATATATTCTTTTTTAGTTTCAAAATATAATATTAATATTGACTTTCTAAAACTAATTTGAGATATTTTTAAATTTAGGATTAATATAAATTAAATTAATCTATTTTTAGACAATACAATTATATAAATTATAAACCTTCTAAATAGTACTACTAACTATAAAGATTAATTTTTTTAAAAAAATAATCAATAAATCATATTAAATTTGATTGTGAAAAGTAAAACTTGATCATATATATATGATTCATAAAAGAAATTTTAAATTCATTTTACCTCAATTAAAGCTAATAATTAATGTTTCTTAGAAAAGTGCGATGTTTGGCAGTAGCGTGGGACTGATGTATAGAAGTGATCGATGAAGATCCACGAGACATTAGTGGATCCACTAGTCCATGGGTCATAACATAAATGTGGGCTTTACAGTTTAGCGGACGTTTTAAAATTAGTGTTCAACTATTGCAAAGACCCAACGAGAGTATGCGGTGCAGAAAGGTACAAGTCTGAACGGAACGGAAGGGCAAAACTACGTATAAGAATATGGGGTGCAGAAAGGGTTTAAGTTAAAGACTCTGATTAAAATTTTAAATAAATTTTATCTAAAAAATTATATACAAGAACTCAGACCATGAGACCGAGTCAGGTCGGCGCACGTGGATTTGAACCAAGCTTTGGTTAGGTCATCTCTCTTCCACAAAAGTGGGGTTGCTCCTTGGAGCCCAAACCCAAGAACAATTCCCTGGTATATAAACACATTAAAAGTTTAATTCTGAATTTTTTCTCACATGTATATATATTGAGGAGAGAATGTAAATAAATATTTTGATCAAATACTTTAAAAGACAAAAATATATGAAAATTGGAGTAATAAATTATAAGGGTATAAATTAAGAAACTGATCGGGTAAATACTTGACAATTAGTAAAGTAAAATAAATGAATTATTACTACTGTTCAATAATTTAACCTAGGATCAGGATCAGGGTATCCAATTATTCATTCTTTTACCGATCATCAAAAGTATCCGGCCGATTGAAAATCAAAAGACCAAGATTAAATATGGCCCACTACGCGATGCATGGTTTTTACATACGTATGCAGAGAATATATATTAGTAGGGTAGGACCAGCTGCCAATTCTATCTGTCGGTCATCAATTTGACGAGCTAGTTTCTCAGGATTCCTTTCTTATAATTGACAGACCAAGAACTAAATTGGCTATAAACTCATATACTACTATTTCTTTTCTTTTTTATTATATATATAAGCTCATATTCAGACCGCATGATCTATCAAATAGAATGTTATAACAATAATATGATCGATGTTCCATATTTGCCTCAAACAATTTTTTTTATTTCTTATTCCTTTAATTATTCCAAATTTCAAGATATATATTTCTTTAATTAAGCCGTCAAGAGGTATATTTTTAGTAAATAGTATGTTAGCGAGTAATTATTAGCCGGCAGTATTCGCGATCTAACCTCGAGGGAACTTGGAGCAAGAGATGTAATACCCATGCATGCAGTTTGACTGAGTATATGGCTGAGTCTATAGTGGCCTAAAATAAACTACTCCCTCCGTTTCAGGATAAAAATTTTGATTAATTTTTTGTGCATATTAAGAAAGAGGATAAAATGATAAAATTATCTATATTTAAATTCTCATTTAATTTCATAGTTTTCTATACATTAATAGTGATGCTCCATAAATATGCATAGAGAATAATAATATAACAATTAATAATAACGGTATTATAGACAAATTATTATAAAAAATATATTATTTAAGGTAAGTAGACATTTAACTTGGGACTACCTGAAATAGTAATAAAGACTTTTATCCTGGAACGGAGAGAGTAATAAAAATACTATTGACCCGATGATTTAAATTCTTGTTTGGAATGAATTTGATTCGATTTAATTCGAACTCGAGATTTGACTTGAGTTGTTACATATGATATCAGAGCGTATGGATTTGTGTGATCAATTCTGAAGTTTTCAGAAAAAATTTGCTATAAGGTAAGTGGTTGATTCCGAATAAATTTTTAGAAAGAAGATATTTTTAGGTCAGTAATTTAAGAATGAGACTCAAAATTTGACTGAATTTAATTTTATTCGAATTTAAAATTTAACCCAAATTATTATAGAAGAAGTCAAATTAAGATTTTTTTTTTGTCCTAGGTAATTTCTAGGATTGGCCCGTGCTTAATTAGTTCACATGAATGTGCCACAACGATAATAGAATTGCTTAAAGTGATGACTCCCTTCTATGGTTATTAACTTTGTTTTCTCCTCCCTATTTATATTGTGGCGATACTATTTTGTTTTAAAATTAGAGATATATTTTGATTTTTTAAAATTTATTTATTAAATTTTAAAATTTAAAATTGATATAATTTTGTTTAAATTTTGAAAACAACAAAGATGATAATTAATAATACTTTATAATTAATTTATAATTATTATTTTGTTTGTACTAAAACTAAATAACTTTATATTAATTTTAAAATTTAAAACTTCTCAAATTAACTTTAAAAAATTAAAATATATCTTTAATTTTTAAACATTTCAAAAGTAATTAATCACGAGTACCTTTCTTTTCCATGAGAAGAAAATCACCACATGTCATGCTCTGATTGGTGATATAATGACTTACCTGCCCATATCAATAACAAAGAAAATAGCTGTCAACTCTGGAAGATGGTTCGTCAATTATTAATATGCAATAACTATACATGAAGGAATCCTTCTAAATAAAGTTTGACTATGAATCTGTCACGTGGGCACCATACAATTTGTTCCCCTCACCCCCAATTTAATAATAATAAAAAAAAGTAACAAAGAAAAAAATAAGATGTAACCATTAATCCTAAAATTAATTACAATAATCCATATCTCGGTACTAATCAATTAAGCTAGCTACAGTTACATGTATATCTAACTTATAATAAAATCAAGAATTTGTTAAAAAAAAAACCCAATTAATCTAGATATACATAGAGGACAAAAGGGAATTTAAGAAATGCCCGATCAAACTTATTTATACATCACTGTAAATAGTCACATTTTTAAAAAGCCTTCCTAAAAGCTCAAAATAATAACATGAGAAAAAAATTAATATTTATTCTTTTAAAATTTTAAATAAAAGGATCTTACATTATTAATTTTTTTTAGAAATCGACAGTATGTGTATCTTATATTGTCTATCATATTTATAGGCAATATTAATTTTGATTAAAACAATGTTCTATATTCTCTAAATACACATACACACGCGCGCGCGCGCACACACACACACACACACACACACACACACACACACACACACACACACACATATATATATATATATATATATATATATATATATATATGCATGGTTGCATGCATATGTATGTTATGATCCTAATTGCAATAACATCTATGGTATGAAATTTTGATGTGGGTTATTTATAAACTTTAGACTCTCCAATTTTAATCGCTAGTGTTTAAGGACTTCTCCCATGATTTGCAACGATTGGTATTGCAAATCTAGATTCGTGGCAGAGTCTTACTTTTTAACAGTGTGTATATAAACTTGCTGACGTAGGCTAGAGTTATACATACAGATAGCTAGCTTCTGAGTGTATCTCATCATCGATCACCTGAGTGACATCGATCTTTGTGTATATATTTTAGGGCTTGTGTGAGAAGTACTACTACTCCAGTTCAATATGAAAAGAAAACTAGAAGTCTAGAACAACAACAGGAAATCTAAAGTCGATCTAGATTAATATAAAACACATCTATCCTTCAACTATATATATAATATATACGTACGTAATACCAAAACGAGTTTCGTGAGTTTATTAAGTCGTTTATTATGCGCAACTCGTTTAACTACGTAGAATGATTGTTTTTATTATTGTTGTTATTTGAATAATCTTTGTTGTTAGCAGTAGCATCTAGTAGTGTAAGCCTTGTATTTTATGTTTTTTTGATTTAGTTATATATACATGAATAAATTAATTAATCAAATAGTCTAGATTAGTACTGTCCAATGACTAATATAGTGATGCATCGCCCTTGGGCATCGACAAAGCAGTGAGGATAATATTGACAAAAATAATAGAGTACTTACAATAATTGTGTGTTACATAAGAAAACGTACGTAGAGGTAATGGCAATGCCACTCTTTAAAAAGAAAAGAGAATATTATACGAAAGACTAGGAAAAGAGAACAGAAAGCAACTTCAATAATGGCCCCATTACATCTCAACGTATTAGGTCCATGATGTGATTTTTCTCTTTTTTCTCCCTAGCTAGCTCCATTAATCCTATTAATTTCCACCTTCAATATTTATATTCTTTCCCTTATTTAACAAACAAAAATTATTCCATTTGTCTATAATTAATGGACAGAGGGAAAGAGTTGGCTGAGGGATCCGGTGATCCCCCGGCTACACCTAATCGCTACGAGTTGCAAAAGCGACGAGACTGGAACACTTTTGGCCAGTATTTGAGGAACCAGAGGCCTCCGGTTTCAGTCACACAGTGCACTAGCAACCACGTGCTGGAGTTTCTTCGATATCTCGATCAGTTCGGGAAGACTAAAGTTCATATGCAAGGGTGCATATTTTATGGGGAGCCTGAGCCACCAGCTCCTTGTACTTGTTCACTTAGACAGGCTTGGGGCAGCCTGGATGCGCTCATCGGGAGGCTTCGAGCAGCCTACGAAGAGAACGGAGGCTCATCGGAGACCAATCCTTTTGCTAGCAGTGCAATTCGTGTGCATCTGAGGGAGGTGAAGGAGTGTCAAGCTAAGGCCAGGGGTATTCCTTATAAGAAGAAAAAGAAAAAGAGTGCTAACAAGAGAGACGATGATTCGAGTTCGGGCACACACTCTTGATCATTCGTGTAACTCTTTTGGATATGGTAATTTTTTCCAACTCTTCACAAGTCTATATATATGTGTTGGTTTTTATAGATGAATATATATTACTCAAGTCTACAATTAGTTCTAATTAACTAGATTTGTCTACATAAGAAAAATGGACAGGTGCTAATTAAATAAACATTGTGGGTGGTACAGATCCGATTATTTAATTAAAATCAGATATCAGTACAATTTCTATGACAATTCACATTGAAATTGTTCATTAATTCTATATAGGCAGATATCTCTTCTTAGTTTAATTAGTAATGGTAAACCCTAAAAATAATACCGAGGATTGCAAAAGATATATCTACTTGTATGTGATCACTTGTGACGATTGTATATGTACTAATGTAGTCCATCCAGTCATATGGATCGATGACGAATCTCTTTCTCGGCGTCTCTGTTCAGACACACATCACTCATATTGATTTTGATGTCATGAAATTGTTCCTAACTTGATTACCATCTGTTAAGTCTCTCTCTCTAGATATATAGCTATTGAATTTTGTTTAGAAAGACAGTTACGTTGCAATTGTGTAGCAATGACAGGCCAACAAATGCAACTCTCTTACTATATTAATGCAACAAATTCCTATACAAGCTTGGCATATATACATATAGTAAGTTGTGGGACAACATCATGGAATCCAAATCTCATGCAAAATATAGTACCCAAATTTGTTTATTTTTCAAATTTCACATTTCCATGTCAGTTTTTGCTTTAATTAGTTCATGTATCTTTTAGGATTCTGCAGATTTTTTTGTACCCCATTTTTGGACTCAAATCCTTTTGCATGGTGGTATATATCTTAGACAAATTATATAATACTAATATAAGGTTTCTTTACATGAATGATAAATCAGTTATTATATATATTAGATGTTCATGTATTCTAATTTCTAGCTGCTCCTATGGCCTCTCACATTATTCTATTTTTAAATCAAAAGTACTCATATTTGCAAATCTTGCAGATGTAGGAGAACTACTTGCTAATCTGATGGAGTCACATAATTTATCTATGTAAACAACAAATCCTATTCATTTTCATGCCCCCACTTTCTCACTTCTTTAGTGCATAAAATCTTTGAATGGGCAGCTTAGATAAATGAATATCCCTGCGTTATTGTCCTTTGCAACTTTATTAGATTGTTCTCTGTCCGTATTAGATTTTGTGGGACATTTTTTATATTCCATTTTGTCTTAATGCTTTGGTCAAAAATGTAACTTGCACTCCATTCAGGGGGGGAAACCCACATGAGTGCTGGCTTTTATGCACCATTTGCAAATATTGCACTTTATTGTTTTTAGTAAGTTCTTTAGGATCTTGACTGTTGGTTTCTCAACCAAGTCATTAACTTGGAAAATAAAAAAAGGATTATAGGTTAGTAACACCTTATATAATTAAGACCATATTTTTTGTGGTTGAGCTAAGATAATCGATAAATTGAGAGCTCTTGGGGTTGAAATTTTTGATGTTTTAATTTGACTGAGATAATCATCTCTCTCTCTCTCTCTCTCTCTCTCTCTCTCTCTCACACACACACACACACACACACACACACACACACATATATATATATATATATATATATATATATATATATATATATATATATATGTTTTAGACAAAATTTAAATTAGATTTCTATTGAAACATTCAACACAAAACGAAATGAAGTAAAATGGTATCATCAGACACTCTGCTTTGGCCATGAGATACTGACCATTGATGACCATTACATTACTGCTAAAATAAATCTCTTGCCACATGCAGACACGAATATTATTGTGTCTTATATATCAATTTTTTCCCTTTTCTATTCATGACAAATAAATTTCCAGTTGTAGAAAAAACATTCTAGAGTTACTAAAACATTCCATGAAAGAATCAGACTAGGTAGCTCAAGTCATTAAGTACTCTTGTCCTTAATTGTGTGGAAAGAAAATGTTCGTATCTTTAGCTCGTATGTGTGTAAACCTAGAAGGCAAATATAATTACGAGGGAAAGAGAAAGAGAGATAATTCTCCGTATTTAAGTGTGTGACCAGCTATATATACATACAACTACATATACTAAGGCTTAGGGTAGGTAGATTAAGTTGTTAGTTTGAGAAGGATAATATAGTACCTCATTCCCACACTGAATGTGTTTGATGAAATGCACTGTACGCATATATATATATATATATATATATATATATATATATATAATTGTCAACTCTATTTCAAAAATTAAAGTACTAATTAACTTGTCATGATGCCATTTATCATTGAAGAAATGGTTAGGAGTTTCATTTAACCCACTTTGAGGTCATTTATAGGAGACTGTCGATCGATCGAGTAATCAAATGAAAACTTCAACCCTCAGTCTTCTATATATCTATCATCCGTCTTTACTCACATGCAACATGATAAAGAAAGACATTGCAATAATATTTCCTTTTTAAAATCTTCAGTTTATTTCTTTTGTACATTTGGTGCTATTGTTTCCAATATTTCTATATCTTCTGTTGATTAGTTTTGTACATATTGGTGCTTGGTGCATTTATTTAATTTTTCTTTCAGGTTCGATCAAGATACAATATATAGAAAGGTAATAAATTAGGGCAAAAGAAAAGTATATATCATATATATACCTCAATATACAATATCAGAATATTAATTTCTTAACCTAAACATATATATTATTGTAACAATATATATATATATATATATATATATATATATATATACATATATATATATATAAGGGGAAAGTACAAGCTGGTAATTAAATGTATACATTAACGTACACTATTCATGCAAAAAAAATAAAAAAAAATATATATATATATATATATATATATATATATATATATATATATATATATATATGCATATGATCGATCACTTGCTTATGTAAATTGACCTTAAATTTTGGAGAGGCCGGAGCTAGGGAGTATTTTGTTTAATCATGCCATACAAATTAATTCCTTAGATAGACAATAATTTTATTGTAATATCTGGCTGCATGCAGGATGATGCGTTAAGTCTGGAGAAGACACAGTACGTAGAACTGCATATTGAAATTGCAGTATGTGATTCGACCGACGCGCTACTGCCTTTTCAGTTTGCTGGTAGAATAATCCCAAGACTTTTATTTCAGTAACTCACCAAGTCTATTTGCTGGTTTTCAAGAGTCCGCATTTCGTACCGAGCTGGAGATTAATTTGTAAGCTATAGAGATCATAAACCTATTTATGTAAGTGATGCTCGATCTCTATATATATATATATTCATGCATATATACATGTTTCCTCTCGTTTTACGTATTTTAATAAAAATGGTTCGCATTATTTTATTTTATTTTATTTTTCTCCATATAAATTGTTTTCACTTTTATCTCTTTCTTCTCTGAAACTAGGTCAAAATTAGTAGCTAGTACAACATTAGGATGATCGAGTCGAGCGTGCTTAGGCAATTATATGTCTAATGGTATGCATGCAGTAGTGAATTTTAGTTTTAATAGTACTTCTTCGATGGATATATATGTTTAACTATGTTGATTAATTGATCAACGGCACGCAGAGATCAGCTTCCGTTAGCGTGTCAACACTATATTGATAAATTAACCAAAATTAACTTCATGCTAATCACTACTATGGATATATTATGCTTTGGTTCCTTCCTTCGTCTTAATTACCAGCATGCATGTGCATATGCAGTAATTAATTCAGGTGTAGTGATCGATTTGTTAGCTAGGTTTAAACGTACAGTGAAAAGCAAGAGTTTACGTGAGAATCATGCACGATCGAGGTACTTATTAATTTCTTTGTAATTCCATGAATGATTTGAAGGGATCAGGTGCATATATATATATATATATATATGTGCCAGTGCCATGCAATATTAATTGTTTTATGATCCTTAATTCTCATCGATCGATCGATTGCCTAATTAACGGGTGCAGGACTTGAGTTTAAAGGCATTCTTTTTCATAACCTCACCTCGTAAATTAAAGATTTACTTCGAGTATGTATGTGCGTGTGTCTATATATATATATATATATATATATATATATATATATATATATATATATATATATATATATATATATATATATATATATATATATATATATATGTATGGTTCAATTAAGTTAGATTTTATATGCACTAGATGAATTAATTAGGATCTTGCCAATAATTAAATTGATTTATTTAACAAGATGGAGACCCAATACATCTAATCTTAAAGTACATGTTCTTTTCAAATTTTGGTAAAAGAATAAATTAATTAGTTATCAATTTTAATTTAAGAAGGTGAACAACGAGCGAGGTAGGGTAAATACCAAATTAATTAAAACAACTTAATAAAAATTTATTTGTTTATTATTACAAGATTAATTAATTATATTTAATTGAAAAGTGGAAGAGGCAAGTGAAGATAAGATAGATCCCAAACATTATCTGCACCTGCACGACTATTATTAGTTACTACATTTTAAAACGTGGTCCTTGTTTGCTTCCTATTTTTCTTCTACAGATCGAGACGAAGAAAAAAGGTTGCTTAAATTATCTTGGTATTTCTTAAATGACTAGCTAGGTCTATTTAAATTTTCCTTTATATATATATATATATATATATATATATATATATATATATATATATATATATTACTACAATTATAATATTAGTAGAGTGGAGCACGTGACATTTCAACGGCCACAGCATTAAGTGGGTGCAAATTAAGTGACATTTTAATATCACATTAATTATTATTACAATACTGGTGAGTGAGTTAGAGGAGATGACATTTCAACCTTTTTTTTTTCTTTTTTTTTTGCGCAAAGTTAGTTGAAATTTTAACATTCCTACCTTGCACATGAATGAATTTTAAGACCTTTTATTATTACCATTCCATTGACTCATTTTAGTTTCATACATATAAATTAAAAAATTCATTTAATGCTATCGTTTAATAATTAAAATTTATATAAAATTTTATCACTATCCTTTATGAAAAATTAAAAACTACTAATATAATAAAAAAAAATTCTTAAAACAATGACATAAATTAAAGATAATAAAAAAAATTAAATAATTTATTCTCCTAAAAAATTATAAACGACAAATAAATTGAAATTATTTTTTTTTTCTAAAAAATCAAATAATTATTATGGAATAGAAGTAGTATTACACACTATATCTTTATTTTTTCTTCTTCCTTTTGTTTTCGGTTGATGAGGAAATGAAAAACAAATATTTAAATGCCTTGTACATACAAATGACAATCTTTTATGGTTAAATTAAATGAACAGACCAATTGGACTTGGACATATATATATATATATATATATATATATACGGGGAGGATCTAAAGCGGACCAAATAAACGAATCAAAGAACGGACCAAGACAAAAACACACGGGTTTCAAGGTTCGGGTCGGACCAACCCGCGGGTTGACCCCGCGTGTTTTTACCTTGGTCCGCTCCTTGGTCTGTTCTTTTGGTCCGCTTTAGATCCTCCCCCTCTCTCTCTCTCTCTATATATATATATATATATATATATATATAACCATCAAACCCATCACCCAAAAGGAAAGATAAAATTGAAAAAACAAATACTAACTTGCAACATGCCATACTACTTCAGTATATGGAATCCAATAGGGTTATTTTGGTTTCGAATCCAGTATATGGAATTCATGGGGGGAATTTCATTCTGGTTTTACTACCATACGTCCATACCCACCTTAAAACTCACCCATATCCAGCTCCACACAGCACTACAACTAACTTCTTAAACAACATAACCAAAAGAAGTCGCATAATGAAAATATTGGGGAAACTGGAGCAGAAAGGGTCCAAAGAAGTCATCCATCAGGGTGCTATTGTAGAATGAATCTTTATAGCAAAATTACAAACTTAGCATTTCCTGGGCTAGTTTGGAAGAATTTTATGCAAGTTTGAACATAGAAACAATAAATGGATCACTGCACATATATTAGAAAGATTACAGATTCTGGAGTTGAGACAATAGACCACACAATATCCAGCCTTTGATCTTCATGCTTTCAGTAGATTCGAGATGAAAAATATGGACATGAACCAAGAATCACAAACTAGGCCTTGTATCTTCATATATTCAGTAATAACCAAGAGAACAATTTGATAAATATGCTTTGCAAGAAAGGAAATACTCTCATCCATTAATGTTCCACTCAAATCTGAAGCAGGTGCCTATAGCATATGGCATTTTCTTCCTCAAAAACTAGTCATACCTATACGTGTGTGTGCAGAGCTTAACTGAAGTCTATGTATAATCTCCCAAAAAGAACAGCCTATGGTTTGCTGAGGATCGGCCGTCATGGCAACTACGGTTTATCTTCTGTTACACAAACAAAATAGTGTTAGAAATCCACTTGTTTAGACGTTAGAAAAAGTATAAAAATCATAAAACCAGTCTCAAGAAGATCATATATTCTAAAACAATTGGTCCCAAAGATACATTTAGTCAACTGTGTAGTCTTTAACGCAATCCTGGAAACATGTCAGAAATTTCTGTGTTGAGTCATTTGCAACACGAGTGTCAAAACTCGAAATTCAAAAAAGCCATGTTCTTATAGCTCCAATAAACAAACACTTCTACAAAATCCTTCAGTCAATTTTGTTTCTTAATTTTCTCTGAACCCAATTTACAATTTGCATAAAGCAAATATAGGAGCTTTGGTACTGTTATAGTGAGGCATAAAAGAGTTTCTAACAAAACGAGAGTATATCAGAGTAGAATCAACTATAAACCAATTTCAAAGTTAAATGACCGTGTACTGCGCTAACAATCAAATGAATACCCATCTTTCTCAATGTAAGCAACAAAGTAAAACAGAACCTTCAGAATAACAATTAGTCGATTAATAATCAAGCTTCGCCAATGTATAATACTAACAACCAGTAAGGATCTACGTATTTGCAGTCTAAAATGGTTGTAATCAAAGCTAAATTCACACCAGAGAAGGCCCTATGCTTCATGGTCAGCTATGCAAATCTATTTCCTCATTAAGATATCACAATTCGAGAAATTGGGCAGAAAACGAGCGTATTCCTCATAAAAAGAGTGAACATGATAACATCAAAAACAAAATGCAAGGTAGTCACGTGTGATAGTGGATTCCACAGTAGCAATAGTGAGTGAAACCCTCTACCTGTAGAGTACGGTCACATGCCCGAAACTCAAAGGAACTGATGGGCCACCAAATTCCATCCAGCCTGCTTAACGTTCACTACTTAGCCAGACTAGTGGGGGCTGAAACCCCCCAACTAAGATGGGATTCAAGAACCTAAGCAATTCAATTGAGAGCTCCTAAGCAATTCAATTGAGAGCTCCGTAACTGATTCAAGGGAAGGTCCACCAATAACTAATAGGCTATTCCACGTGCAACTGTCACCGCATACAGCTCGCACAAAGACTGTAATACTACAAGGTGGCCTACAGATTCCCATTCATCAAGTCACTTATTCTTAATAGCAAATAGAACAATCTCCAATGTGTCTTTCTCCTTGATGTTCTTGGCACTATTTTTTTCTTCAAATAGAGTCACCTTAATATTCCAAAGTCTAAACCTTTCTAGCCTTTAAAGATCCTACATATACATGTTAAAAGTCAGTAAGAACAAAATGGGTAACCTGGAATATTGAACCACCCTCACCAAATTATAAACCATATACTAATATGAACCCAGTTTCCGGCATTTTGAATTTGCAGTTATTTTATCAAATGTTCATATATTGCATCATTAAAGCAAACCATTACGCCATTGATGGGATGTAACTTTCAAATATTAGCATATCCTACAATAGTTATCAACATCCCTTTAACTAAACAAGTAGAAATTGCATCATTAATTCTTTCTTTAAAAGCCATTAACGGCCACCTATCTACCATAAATACTTCATTGACAATTTTGACACTTTGTCAATTGTCCTTCCCATATTAAAAAAAATCCAAATTTCTTGACCAGATTTATATGAATCATTTTATTTCATATCAAGATCTCACCCGCTTCTTGGGGACTTCATAAAAAACTTTGCGCGCTTAATTCTTTCAAGCTGAACCTGTGAATCCGTGAAGAGCTTCATCCTTTGAATCTCCAAATCCTTGGCAAATCGCATCCTCTGTTTCTCCAACTCAATCATCTGCCTCTGCTTCTCACCCTCCACCCTCTGATATATCTCCCCAAACCTCCTTATCGCATCCGCAAGGCGCCGGTACCCCTCCTCCAAAGCCGGCGGCGCGCCGTCCCGGTAACTGTTCCGGGAAGTATCAGACTCCGCCTTGTCCGCTGCTGCTGCCGCCACCACCATTGCCGAAAATCTCCGCTTGGAGACCGTTTCATCGACCGTGAATGGTACCCTTTCCGGCACCGGCCGTTTCGATCGGGGACCGACGGGGACGGAGGACGGCGGGGGAGGTAGCGCCGGAGCCCTCCGACGAGTCACGACGGCCGCCGGAGAGGATTTGAAGGAACCGCCTAGGAGAGAGTCGAGGCGAACGAAGAATGGCCACGGGGAGGTGTAATCTCCGGCGGAGTTAGAAACCCTAGATTTTTCGATCTTGTACTTCTTCTTTACGGTGTCCATGCGGTTCTTGCACTGGATGTCGGTGCGGCGAAGCTTCTTGGTGTGTCCGTGGAGGGAGTTGACGGCGGCGGCAACTTCTTGCCAGTGCTTTTGACGGAGGTTGCCGCGTTTAAGCTCGATGTAACGGTCGCCCCAGGCCTCGATGAGCGTGTAGGTGGCGTCCTCGGACCAGCAGTCCTCACGGGGAGGAAACGACGGCTTGTGGCTGGGTTTATGTAACGGGGGAGGGGTGGTGGTATTTTCGTCGTCGTCGTCGTCGTCGTCGGCCATGAGTGGCGATGTGGCGGTTAGGGGAGAAGTGGTGGAGGAATTTGCAGGGTCGGAGGAGTGAGAGGAATATTGGGAAGAGTGAGGAGGAGGAGTATGGCCGAAAGGTCGACGGGACATGGTCATCGAGCCGTCCGGATTTTACTCTGTGTGTGTGTCGGGCAGATGGAGTGAAGGGAGAGGCAGAAAGAAATAATAGTAATAATAGCTTTAAGATTTTTATCTTAGTATTAGTATTTTCCATAATACTAATAATGTTAGAAAGAAACGTAGTATTTTATTAAAAAATACTTGAATTTTGAATTGTCTTCTCAATTTTTTAATTTTTTTAATTAAAAAATTAATTTTTTTTCTACCTTAAAAATTGTGTTCTCAATTTTTTCAAGTAGAGATCAAACTTTTAATTTTTTTTCTATTTTAAGAATCATCTTTTTAATTTTTTTTATTAAGGGATTAAATTTTTAATTTTTTCTGATTACGTCTAATTGATAGTGTCACATTAAAAATTGATGACATGACGTAACTAAAAAATATTTATGTGAAATATTAAGTCTCATTTTAACATTTATTTAATTAATTTAGTGTACCAAAAAGGGTAAATATAAGATCATTATTAATTTTATTTTAAAAAATTAATAATTTACCAAAAATGATAAAATTATCATTAAATTTACTTTAAAAAATTAATAAGTGTCTTTTACTAAAATAATTATAATAATTTACTTTTAAATTAATAATGATTTTTATTTACCCTTTTTGATACAAAAAATTAATTGAATAAATGTTAAAATAAAACTCAATATTGCACACAAGTATTTTTTTAGTCATGTGTAGCTACTATGTCATCAATTTTATGACGTAGTTCCCTAATAAAAAAAATTGAGAAGACAATTTTCAAAGGCAAAAAGTAAAAGTTTAATCCTTTAATTGAAAACATTAAAAAAATAATCTCCAAAATGGAAAAAAAAATTAAAAGTTTATTCCCCTAATTAAAAAAGGATAATTGATATTTTTACAAGAAAAATTTGATAGTTTCACAAGATTCTCTCTCACATGAGGTGGACCCATTTTACAATTCATGCGATGGGGGACTTGTGGAATTATCAAATTAACTTGTAAAAAGATCAATTTTCTTAAAAAAATTGAGAAGAAAATCCCCAAAATGAAAAAAAAATCATATTATTAATCCATATTTAAACCTTAAAAAAAATTCTCACCAAACTTACATAATAGTATTTTTGATAATAGAATAATGTTTTGGGTTTCCTTATAGTTTAAGGAAACCTAACACATTTATAGCCTTGTATTTATCTCTTGGATTTCGTAAGTGATTTAGAGACGAGTTTTAAGTCTCGCAAAAACGGTATCATTTTCTTTCAAACTGGATATAGATTTATTAAAAGTTTACTTTACCCTTTTTGTTCTCTATACAAGTATACACTTACTTTTAGATGGTTTTGAAGAATTTTTTCTTCATTTTTGTATATTGTTTAACTTGTTATTATTATAAGTATTTTTCATTGAACTAATATACTAGATGTTACTCTAGTATTTAGTTGAATTTCACTTATAGGTTGTCTCTCATTCAAATGCTTTAAATCCATATTCATGGAATTACTCTATAACAATCTCTGCCTAGAAATTTGTAATCGGGATTCACCAGATTACTTTGAGTTTGATGCAAGAATAATATATTACTCCTTCCGTTCCAGGATAAAAGTCCTGGTCAAGGGCGGACCCCGGAATTAATTTTCTACTGGGCTACCAAGTACCAATTATATCCACAAAAAATTGTCCCACCAAGATCAATCACAAATTCAAAATCATACATAGTAGTAAAGTTCAAAGGTACATAACATGCAAGGAAAAAGGAAAACAAAACACACTATTTAAGTTGCATCCTTCTATGCTTTGTAGAATTGAATTGGTCTATTATGGAATCTGAATTGATATCTTCAAGAAGCTCTCGTTCAATGTAAATCATCATAGAATCTGCTAAAAACTCCTCTTCCATTTTATTGCGAAGAGCAGTTTTAACATGTTTCATAGCTGAAAATGCTCGTTCTGTCGTGGCTGTGGAAACAGGTAGAGTCAAAACAAGACGAATCAATCTATCAATCAAACATATCCACCATACACACACACGGCACACGGAATGCTCATACGGAGAGCTTCACCGAGTAATAATGCTCATTTTTCCATTATTATAGACACTGGTATAAGTTCACAATTAACTGATCAAGCCAATAATATGTACAGAGTAACAGATGTATAGCCTTGAAGACAGTTAAAAAATTAAAAATCAGACAATATACCTGTGAGCTAGTTACTTCTGATTTGAATTTGGATAGATTAGCCTCTTGAATCATCTCAATCTGCACATAAATGCAGGACGCATAGTTACCATAATAGAATTACAAGTGAAGAAGATATTCTTTAATAGTAACATTTAACATAATGCTAATACTTTACAACCCCTGGATATGAATAACATGTAATTAAGGAGAAGAGGAAAAATGAAAATAAAAATCATACTTTTTTGCATTTCAGCTTTGGAAACAAAGGATTGAGTAGCCACATTTTCCAAGGTGTCATTCAAAACTTCAATGATGGAAGAAGTAATAGCCTCCGCTTGCTTCGAGGGCACACCTTGTGCTTCTAATCTCCGCACCTAACAGAACAAAACATTTCACCTCATCGAGGAAAAGGAATTAATTGGTTGCCCCCAAGCCAAATCCTTAGACAATTAATTTTAGTGCAGAACACAAATCAATCCACAAGCCAATCAACATATAAACGTAAAAAAATTAAAATTACAGAAATAAAACAAAAGCCTCTCAATTAATAATTAACAAAAGTCTCATTTCTTAATCTTCATCTCTCTCAGATTTTTCCAAAAACCTAACAAAAATTCCTAACGCATATGTGCTCCTTGCTCGGTTGCTCCTCTTTCTTAGCCCTAGATGTGCTCCTCTAGTCCTCTTGCTACTTGCTCGGTTGTTTTGAGTATCCTGTTCCTTTCTTTTTGAGATTACTTGGGCTTTTGTTTGTTGGCTAAAATATTGGGCTGGACTAAGATATATAAGTAAAAAAAAATTAAGTTGACCCGGGCTGGAGCCCAACCCAGCCCCTACATGGCTCCGCCCCTGATCCTGGTGGATTTTTTACGCATATTAAGAAGAGGAAGAAATGACAAAATTGCTCATAATAATATGTCATTAATTATTTTCAATGTAGGTGAGAGAGTGACTTTCTAACTTTTTAATTCAAAATATTTTGAGCACATAACTAATTATACTTATTAAATATGAAGAGAGAATTAGAATAAAAAAAGTATGAGATATTTAATGTTACGGGTATAATAGGAAAAAATATGTAAAAGTTTAGTTATTAAAGAAAAATGAACATTTAACATGGGACTATCCAAAATAGTAATAAGGACTTTTATCATGGGACGGAGGGAGTACTTTATTACTATCTAGTGTTCATTCACATAGTCAAGTTTTATACCGATATGTCTTGACTTTCTTAACAAGTCACCGCATTATTATAACTATCAATTAACTCATGTCATAGATATATCTCTAATACAATTCACTTCTGTCAATCACTTCCATTATCATAAAATGATAAAATTTAAATTTCATTATTGGGTTTTATATAGTATCTCTCAAAATTAATTTAACATACACATAATTCAACCTTATTGTCTAAGACCCTTATGTGACGCCCCCAAAATTAGGTATACATCACTCATCTTGGGTCGTCAGATACATGGTACAGAATATAAATATAACTTACTAATACAACTGTCGTGTACAATACGACAAAACATAACTGTGAGTTTGAATACAATTATTGTCTACTAGAGACTATACAAACTCAAAAGGAGTCCTCATTACAATTATTATCACACTATTTAACAGAATAGTGAGGACTACTAATACTATCATTGTGACGCCCCCAAAATTAGGTATACATCATCCATCTTGGGTCGTCAGATACATAGTACAGAATACAAATACAACTTAATAATACAACTGTCGTGTACAATACGACAAAACATAAACTGTGAGTTTGAATACAAATATTATCTTCTAGAGAGTATTCATACTCAAAAGGAGTCCTCATTACATTTATTAACACACCATTACATAGAATAGTGAGGACTACTAATTAATACTATCATTCGGACCATCACTCCGTACCCCGACTTGTCCCAGCTACGTTCTCATTTCCTGAAGAGAACAGTAAAAGAAAGGGTGAGCTCAACTAGCCCAGTAAGAAATATTATGACTAAGATAATGCAGAATAAATTATCATTAGCCTTCAACAATGTTAAACTGATAAAATATAATAGACATCAAGTTTAACTGTAGCGGAACAAGCAATCCATTAAAAGAGTCAAGTAGAAAATAAACTCTACTATCTTTTATGATTTAAAAAGTTTTTCAACACTGTAATCGCTGAGACTCAGCTTAATAAAATAATCCACATCATCGAATCACCCCTGCACTACGGCCAAGGATATTCGTGTATTCATTAATGGTCATGATCATGCCAACAACTGTCCATCAATGCACTACGGGCCAATGAGGACTTTTACCACATCATTTGTAACATTACGGTCATGATTATACCGAATAATCCCTGGTCATAATCATACCAATTCCATCTATGCACTACATGCCACAGATGACTTTCAACATTTTATAAACATGAGGATGATGACAATGATATAAGAATTCAATAAAACAAGTTCAAGAATTAATTTATCCAGGAATTAACAACGTCCAAATTGTCAACATGATACTGCATTATGGAGTAAAATTCAAGAATGCTTAGAAGAATATTTTCTGGAAAAGATACTGGATGAAACGCAACTATCAAGGATATTCCACAAATTTCATGGAGTATAGAAGTCAAAACTTAACCAACTGAGTACAATAAAGAATGGAATAACAAAAGAAATCACCATGCATGCGATAGACCGCACAGACAGGTTATTCCAACAGAATAATAAATAATGGAACCAGGTCCGGCGTAAACGCACAGACAGGATATTCCGACAGAATAATAAATAATGGAACCAGGTCCGGTGTAAAACACACAGACAGGATGTTCCAACAGAATAATAATAAAAACGGAACCAGGTCCGGTGTAAAACACACAGACAGGATGTTCCAACAGAATAATAAACGGAACCAGGTCCGGTGTAAAACACACAGACAGGATGTTCCAACAGAATAATAGAAGAATGTCACCAAGTATAGGGTAGACCGCGTATACTGGTTATTCCAACAGAATAATAACGAATGGAATAACAGAAGTTCTCTTCATGAATATAAAAGAAATAATATTCCCTACCTTAAAAGAACTGGATATTAGAAAAGTGATGTAGCAGAATACTTTTATTCTCTCTATACTTTCTCTCTCTATAGCTTGAATGAATTCGTGAAAAATAATGAAGCCCTAGGCCTCTATTTATAGAAAAACTGAGGGTGGCTCTTGGTCTTAACGAAGGGTCAAATGACTTTTGGTCTTAACGAAGGGTCAAATGACTCTTGATAATATTGAAGGGACAACTACTATTGACGAAAGTAATTACTATTGACCAAGGTAAATACTATTGACGAAGGTAATTACTATTGACCAAGGTAAATACTATTGACCAAGGTAAATAATATTGACGAAGGTAATTACTATTGACCAAGGTAAATACTATTGACGACGGTAATTACTATTGACGACGGTAATTACTATTGACGAAGAGACTCTTAGATGATGACATATGGCCCCCCATAAAATAACCAAACTTACCACAACGTCTCAATTATTGATTTAATAATATAACATATTATACAGATGATACTATGACAATAATTTAAGAGATATGATGCAGCAATTACTGTAGCAATAATTGAGTATAGCTGAGTGACTTCTCACGTAAGCATCAATAATCAATACCGTGTGCTACTATGCAACCACACGTATTACTGTACTTTTACTACCGAGTAGTTCAACAGTTTTAACGGTTTTAACGGTAACACCTCAGCCGTTATTTTTATAGAAAGATAATTCTGTCGTTTTCTCAATCCGACAATAATTCCGTTGTGGGGTCCACCAATGATTGTGCCGTCGTACGAATATTCCCCGACAAAAAGAATATTCTCCGACCAAACGAATATTTTATAACAACTTGCTTACTTTGCAAAATTTATAAATATTACCCACAACTATAACATTATATCAAATTAACTCCATAATATTCAAAAATGATATTTATAGAAAATTCATCTTTATTTATAAAAGTTGGGGTCTTACAACCTCCCCTTCTTATGAAATTTCGCCCTCGAAATTAGGGTACGTACCTGGTATGTCGAAGAGGTAAGGATACCTTGATTTCATTTCTGATTCTAACTCCCAAGTCATTTCCTCAACATCGTGGTTTCTCCACAAAACTTTAACTTGAGGTATAACCTTGGAGCGTAGAATATGTTCCTTCTTATCCAAGATTTGAACAGGAACTTCTTCATACGTCAAATCCTCCGCTATTTCGTCCGGTTCTAACTCAATAATGTGGTTCGGGTCTTCCACATATTTGCGTAACATGGATATGTGGAAAACGTTATGAACACGAGACATACTTGGCGGTAAAGCGAGTCTATAAGCCACAGTTCCTACTCGATCGAGGATTAAAAATGGACCGATGAATCGAGGATTTAGCTTTCCTCTCTTTCCAAATCTCGTAACTCCTTTCCATGGAGCAACACGTAAGAACACATGATCTCCTACATCAAATTCCACGTCCTTTCGATGAAGATCAGCATAACTCTTTTGTCGATCTTGTGAGGTTTTTATACGTTGTCGGATCGTTTGAATCTTTTCTGTAGTCATACGTACCAACTCCGGTCCCAACAACGTTGCTTCGCCCACCTCATCCCAGCATACTGGAGAACGACATTTTCTTCCATACAATGCTTCGAATGGAGCCATGCCAATACTTGCTTGATAACTGTTGTTGTAGGAAAACTCCACCAATGGTAAGAACTTGTCCCAACTTCCCTTGAAGTCAAAGACACAGAGTCTTAATAGATCTTCAAGAGTTTGAATAGTCCTCTCTGATTGTCCGTCCGTCTGAGGATGATATGCTGAACTAAATCGTAACTCCGTGCCCATAGCTTTTTGTAAACTAACCCAAAATCGTGAAGTGAATCTTGGGTCTCGATCAGAAACTATGGATACTGGCATACCATGCAGTCTTACAATCTCGTTTATGTACATACGAGCAAGACGTTCAAGTGTATAAGTTTCTCGTATCGGTAAGAAATGAGCAGACTTGGTCAATCTATCAACAATGACCCAAATCGCATCAATACCTTGAGAAACCCTAGGAAGACCGGTAACGAAATCCATGGTAATGTGCTCCCACTTCCATTCTGGAATTTCAAGTGGTTGCAATGGACCTTTTGGTACTTGATGCTCCGCTTTGACTCGTTGACAAGTTAGACACCTTGAGATAAACAACGCTATCTCTCTCTTCATATTGCTCCACCAAAATGTATGACGAAGATCATGATACATTTTGGTACTTCCAGGATGGATTGCAAACGGTGTGTTGTGCGCCTCCATCATGATTTCATACTTTAAATCAGGGTTGTTAGGAACACAAAGTCTGGAGTTGACTCGAAGTATTCCTTCTTCATCGATTCTTGCTTCCGGCATAGCACCTTCTTGCACTTTCTTCTTCATACGCATCAGCTCCAGGTCTGTAGCTTGAGCAGCTTTAACTTTATCGATTAAAGTCGGTTCTACTCGTATATTCGCCATCATCACATGGGTCCCTGGAGTCTTTAACTCTATCTCCATCCTTTGCAAGTCACACAAAATGGGTCTTTGCGTTGTTAATATTGCACTTGTACCCGCATATGATCTTCTACTCAATGCGTCAGCTACCACGTTCGCTTTTCCAGGATGGTATTGAATGGTATGATCATAATCTTTCAACAGTTCAAGCCAACGTCGTTGTCGCATGTTGAGTTCCTTTTGAGTGAAGAAATATTTGAGGCTTTTATGATCCGTAAAGATCTCCACTTTCTCCCCATACAAGTAATGCCTCCAAATTTTAAGTGCAAAGACAACAGCTGCCAACTCTAGATCATGAGTAGGATAATTCCTCTCATATTCCTTGAGTTGTCTTGATGCATAGGCTATGACTTTTCCATGTTGCATGAGAACACATCCCAACCCTTTGCTCGAAGCATCACTGTAGATGACAAATCCCTCCGAGCCAGATGGTATTGTTAGAACAGGTGCTGAAATGAGTCTCCTCTTGAGTTCTTGAAAACTCTGCTCACATTCTTCGCTCCAACCGAACTTTGTATCTTTCCGAGTCAGCTGAGTTAATGGAGTAGCGATTCGAGAAAATCCTTCCACGAATCTCCGATAATAACCAGCTAAACCAAGAAAGCTACGTACTTCGGTCACTGATTTAGGTTGCTCCCAGCTTTGAATAGCTTCAATCTTTGCCGGGTCAACCGATATTCCACGACTTGATACTACGTGCCCAAGGAATGCTACCTCCTCCAGCCAGAACTCGCATTTCTTCAACTTGGCATAAAGCTTGTATTCACGAAGCTTTTGGAGTACCAGCCTCAAGTGTTGCTCATGATCTTCACGGCTTTTGGAATAAACAAGGATGTCATCGATAAAGACGACCACAAAGTGATCCAAATATTCCTTGAATACCCTGTTCATCATATCCATGAAGGCAGCAGGAGCATTAGTCAATCCAAAAGACATAACTAAGAATTCATAATGCCCATACCGAGTTCTGAAGGCAGTCTTTGGAATATCCTCAGTTCTAACCTTCAGCTGATGATATCCAGAACGAAGATCGATCTTTGAAAAGAATTGTGCTCCTTGCAACTGGTCAAACAGGTCATCAATACGTGGCAATGGGTACCTATTTTTGATGGTGACATGATTCAACTCCCGATAATCAATACAAAGTCGCATACTCCCATCTTTCTTCTTCACGAACAGAACAGGAGCACCCCAAGGAGAAGTACTAGGACGAATAAAACCAATGTCTAACAATTCCTGCAGTTGGGTCTTTAACTCCTGAAGTTCAATAGGAGCCATTCGATATGGGGCTTTGGAAATGGGTTTTGTACCGGGTTCAAGGTCGATACAAAATTCAATTTCACGCTCTGGGGGTAGGCCAGGAAGTTCTTCGGGAAATACGTCAGGAAATTTATTAACAACAGAAATATCATTCAAAGCTGACGTATTTTTGTTTAGATCTGTGACATGAGCTAAGAAAGCTTGACATCCGTTTTTCAATAAACGAATAGCTTTATGGCTTGAGATGACAGCGATTGATTTTAATGGTTTGGTTGCTTGAATTCGCATAATAGGTCGATTAGGAATATGAAAGCTAACAACCTTACGAAAACAATCAATTTTTGCATAATGAGTAGTTAACCAATCAATCCCTAGAATCACGTCAAATGCAAGTATTTTTAATGAAATCAGATCGATAGGTAATGTGTGGGTACCAACTTGAACCAAACAAGACTTATAAACAGTGGAGGTAATGAAGGTTTCTCCCAACGGAGTTTTCACAGATAAGTCAAAGTCTAATTTCTCCGGAATCAAATTTAATCGATGAGCGCAAGTAGGAGAAATAAAAGAATGGGTTGAACCGGTATCAAATAAAGTATAAACTTCTTTAGAGTTTATGATAAGCTTACCCGTGATGACCTCATTCGGGTTCCTTGCTCTCTGGGAGTTCACAACAAACGCTCTCCCTTGCACAACCGGTTTTGACTTTTCTGGGACGGCTTTTGGTGCCTCCATCCTAGCTGAATTTGTCTTCGGTAAACGACAAAATCGGGCTAAATGACCTTCTCTTCCACAATTATAACATGCTTTGGACGGCATCGCGCAGTTTGGACTGATGTGCCCCTCCCCTCCGCATTTGAAACATATGATAGGTGGTCGTTCTCCTTCCTTAACGACAGGTGCTGGTGCTGACGTCTTTCCATCATTGTTGAATCTCCTCTTCTTGAAATGTCCATTCTTATTGTTTTGGCCCTGATTACCACCGAAGTGGTTACCATTTCTGGCCTGTTGATTCCCTCCACGCTTGTTGTCACCGCTTCGATGACTGCTCTCACTGGTATTATCATTTTGCCGGCTGCTCTCTTTTGGTTGCGTTGTCTCGTTATCGCGCTCCACCAACTGAGCCCTATTTACAACATCTGAATACAAACACAGTTTATGAGAAACAAGATGTTGACGTATCTCCGGCTTCAAACCTCTTAAAAACATCCGCGTCATTCTTTCTTCATTATCCACCAGGTGGGACGCAAACCGGGATAACTCCGCAAATTTTGCCTCGTACTGCGACACGGTCATATTATTCTGCTCCAATTTGATGAACTCCACCTCCTTCATGTGACGAATACTCTCGGGAAAGTATTTGTCGTTAAACAGCTCTTGGAACTTCTCCCAAGACATCTTCAGTGCGGCAGGTTGAGTACGCTTTATCGATTCCCACCAGTAATCTGCCTCTCCTCGCAACATAAAGGCGGCAAAGGGAACCTTTTGCTCCTCGGAGCAACCCAAGACATCAAATATCTTGGTGATCTGCTTTATCCATGTTTCAGCTACAAGTGGTTTGGGTTCTCCCTTAAACTCCGGTGGTCCCAGCTCCTTAAACTGTTTAGCGGTGACCGCCTGAGAGTTTCCAGTATTTCCACCTACGTTGTGGACAGGAGCCGCTTTCACCTGTTGTTGCATGAATTGCATAAAGCCTCTGAACATTTGATCATTCATCATTTGGTCAGTGTTGTTGTTTGCATGAGGATTGACACCTTCCTGATGCACATTATCCTGATTATTGATATGTGGTGAATCAACAGTCGTCTGTGCTCCATTGCTATTCTCAACATTCTCAGATGCCATTTTCAGATACTGCCACAAAATAAAAATTAATTGATATGTCATATATTATCCTTATATTATGACCGACCAATTAAATACCATGCAAATAAACTTAGGTATGTCATACTAGCGAAGGAATTCCCCGTCTCTCCCCTCCTAGTTCTATTCTCACATCTTAGCCAGGGATCATATCCCTAAGCTCTGATACCAACTGTGACGCCCCCAAAATTAGGTATACATCACCCATCTTGGGTCGTCAGATACATAGTACAGAATACAAATACAACTTAATAATACAACTGTCGTGTACAATACGACAAAACATAAACTGTGAGTTTGAATACAAATATTATCTTCTAGAGAGTATTCATACTCAAAAGGAGTCCTCATTACATTTATTAACACACCATTACATAGAATAGTGAGGACTACTAACTAATACTATCATTCGGACCATCACTCCGTACCCCGACTTGTCCCAGCTACGTTCTCATTTCCTGAAGAGAACAGTGAAAGAAAGGGTGAGCTCAACTAGCCCAGTAAGAAATATTATGACTAAGATAATGCAGAATAAATTATCATTAGCCTTCAACAATGTTAAACTGATAAAATATAATAGACATCAAGTTTAACTGTAGCGGAACAAGCAATCCATTAAAAGAGTCAAGTAGAAAATAAACTCTACTATCTTTTATGATTTAAAAAGTTTTTCAACACTGTGATCGCTGAGCAGCTTAATAAAATAATCCACATCATCGAATCACCCCTGCACTACGGCCAAGGATATTCGTGTATTCATTAATGGTCATGATCATGCCAACAACTGTCCATCAATGCACTACGGGCCAATGAGGACTTTTACCACATCATTTGTAACATTACGGTCATGATTATACCGAATAATCCCTGGTCATAATCATACCAAGTCCATCTATGCACTACAGGCCACAGATGACTTTCAACATTTTATAAACATGAGGATGATGACAATGATATAAGAATTCAATAAAACAAGTTCAAGAATTAATTTATCCAGGAATTAACAACGTCCAAATTGTCAACATGATACTGCATTGTGGAGTAAAATTCAAGAATGCTTAGAAGAATATTTTCTTGAAAAGATACTGGATGAAACGCAACTATCAAGGATATTCCACAAATTTCATGGAGTATAGAAGTCAAAACTTAACCAACTGAGTACAATAAAGAATGGAATAACAAAAGAAATCACCATGCATGCGATAGACCGCACAGACAGGTTATTCCAACAGAATAATAAATAATGGAACCAGGTCCGGCGTAAACGCACAGACAGGATATTCCGACAGAATAATAAATAATGGAACCAGGTCCGGTGTAAAACACACAGACAGGATGTTCCAACAGAATAATAATAAAAACGGAACCAGGTCCGGTGTAAAACACACAGACAGGATGTTCCAACAGAATAATAAACGGAACCAGGTCCGGTGTAAAACACACAGACAGGATGTTCCAACAGAATAATAGAAGAATGTCACCAAGTATAGGGTAGACCGCGTATACTGGTTATTCCAACAGAATAATAACGAATGGAATAACAGAAGTTCTCTTCATGAATATAAAAGAAATAATATTCCCTACCTTAAAAGAACTGGATATTGGAAAAGTGATGTAGCAGAATACTTTTATTCTCTCTCTCTTATTCTCTCTATACTTTCTCTCTCTATAGCTTGAATGAATTCGTGAAAAATAATGAAGCCCTAGGCCTCTATTTATAGAAAAACTGAGGGTGGCTCTTGGTCTTAACGAAGGGTCAAATGACTTTTGGTCTTAACGAAGGGTCAAATGACTCTTGGTAATATTGAAGGGACAACTACTATTGACGAAAGTAATTACTATTGACCAAGGTAAATACTATTGACGAAGGTAATTACTATTGACCAAGGTAAATACTATTGACCAAGGTAAATAATATTGACGAAGGTAATTACTATTGACCAATGTAAATACTATTGACGACGGTAATTACTATTGACGACGGTAATTACTATTGACGAAGAGACTCTTAGATGATGACATATGGCCCCCCATAAAATAACCAAACTTACCACAACGTCTCAATTATTGATTTAATAATATAACATATTATACAGATGATACTATGACAATAATTTAAGAGATATGATGCAGCAATTACTGTAGCAATAATTGAGTATAGCTGAGTGACTTCTCACGTAAGCATCAATAATCAATACCGTGTGCTACTATGCAACCACGCGTATTACTGTACTTTTACTACCGAGTAGTTCAACAGTTTTAACGGTTTTAACGGTAACACCTCAGCCGTTATTTTTATAGAAAGATAATTATGTCGTTTTCTCAATCCGACAATAATTCCGTTGTGGGGTCCACCAATGATTGTGCCGTCGTACGAATATTCCCCGACAAAAAGAATATTCTCCGACCAAACGAATATTTTATAACAACTTGCTTACTTTGCAAAATTTATAAATATTACCCACAACTATAACATTATATCAAATTAACTCCATAATATTCAAAAATGATATTTATAGAAAATTCATCTTTATTTATAAAAGTTGGGGTCTTACAATCATCTGGTCCATCAGTCCGTTCCCCGACTCGTCCCAGCTATATTCTCATTTCCTGAAGAGAACAGTGAAAGAAAGGGTGAGCTCAACTAGCCCAATAAGAAATATTATGACTAAGATAATGCAGAATAAATTATCATTAGCCTTCAACAGTGTTAAACTGATAAAATATAACGAGCATCAAGTTTAACTGCAGCGGAACAAGCAATCCATTAAAAGAGTCAAGTAGAGAATAAAATCTACTATCTTCTATGATTTAAAAGGTTTTTCAACAATGTTATCACTGGGACTCAGCTTAACAAAATAATCCACATCATCGAATCACCCCTGCACTACGGCCAATGATATTCTTTAGCATCACGACCATAATTATCCATGCACTACGGGCCAAGAATATTTGTGTATTCATTAATGGTCATGATCATGCCAACGACTGTCCATCAATGCACTACGGGCCAATGAGAACTTTTACCACATCATTTGTAATATTACGGTCATGATTATACCGAATGATCCCTGGTCATAATCATACCAAGTCCATCTATGCACTACAGGCCACATATGACTTTCAACATTTTATAAACATGAGGATGATGACAATGATATAAGAATTAAATAAAACAAGTTCAAGAATTAATTTATCCAAGAATTAACAACGTCCAAATTGTCAATATGATACTGCTTTGTGGAGTAAAATTCAAGAATTCCTAGAAGAATATTTCCATGAAAAGATACTAGATGAAGCGCAAATATCAAAGATATTCCACTAATTTCATGGAGTATAGAAGTCAAAATTTTAACTAACTGAGTATAATAAAGAATAGAATAACAAAAGAAATCACCATGCATGCGATAGACCGCACAGACAGGTTATTCCAACAGAATAATAAATAAGAAAACCAGGTCCGACGTAAAACGCACAAACAGGATATTCCAACAGAATAATAATAAAGACGGAACCAGGTCCGGTGTAAAACACACAGACAGGATGTTCCAACAGAATAATAATAAAGACGGAACCAGATCCGGGGTAAAACGCACAGACAGGATGTTCCAACAGAATAATAGAAGAATGTCACCAAGTATAGGGTAGACCGCGTATACAGGTTATTCCAACAGAATAATAAGAAATGGAATAACAACAGTTCTCTTCATGAATAAGAAAGAATAACACCCCTTACCGTTTTAAAGAATAACTGAAATAAGGAAGTAGTTAAGTAGCAGAATATTTTTCTTCTCTCTCTCTCTATAGTTTCTCTCTCTAGAATTTAGTGAATTCGTAAGAAATAATGAAGGAATGAGCTTCTATTTATAGAAAAAAAGAATGCATAGTAACTAATCCATGAACGGTCCAGATTGATTACTTTAATCTGACGGTCCATATTTAAAGAAAAATCTTTTAAATAAAATATAATATATTCTATTTATAGAATAACTTTAATAAAGTATTCTGTTTTATATAAAAAAGATGTTTCTGTTTTATTACGTTAATAATACGAATAAAACAAAACTTCATTATCGCTAAATAATTCATATTATTAACTGACAATAATTGAATCAAACTGAGTGACTTCTCACATAAGCATTAATAATCAATACCGTGTGTTGCTATGCAACCACACGTATTACTGTACTTTTACTACCGAGTAGTTCAACAGTATCAATGGTAAAACTTCCGCCGTTATTTTTAATGAAATATTTTTGTCGTTTTCTCAATCCGATAATAATTCTGTTGTGGGGTCCACCAATGATTGTGCCGTTGTATGAATATTCCCTGTTAAAACGAATATTCCCCGACCAATCGAATATTATATAACAACTTGCGTACTTTGCAAAATTTATAAATATTACACACAACTATAACATTATATCAAATTAACTCCATAATATTCAAAAATGATATTTATAGAAAATTCATCTTTATTTATAAAAGTTGGGGTCTTACACCTTAATACAAGAACTTAGTCAAACTTTCACTGACTTGACATAATAAATGCCAAAAATTATGTGTACAATCATTCATTTACATACCACTATCCCAAACCGAGATATGTTGACAATAATTTCATAAATTGACTTATCTTAACACGAAGTTATAAAAACATACTATCTTTAATACCAAGATAATGTTTAATTTATACGTGTGTGTGTGTATATATATATATATATATATATATATATATATATATATATATATATATATATATATATATATATATATATCCCAAATTACAACATTGTTCTACAAATTAGGGAAATACCACATTTTTTTCTAACATTATTTCATTCATCGGCCATGCCATCCCCTAAAATTTCTCTAAAATATCATAATGGGGCATCAAATGCCCATATTACTGACAATCAAAAAATAAAATGGACATATTTCAATGTTGTTATTTTCCTACACTTCATATGAAATACATTTGTCTCTGGACGCCATCTCTTAATTAGGGCAGACATAAGAGCGGCATCCGTTTTAGTAATTATTGTCAAATGACTAAACACACCAATCCCCCACCCATTTAATAATTTTTTTTATAGTTTGGTCAGTTCCCATTTATCATATATAATTACAGTCGTTGGGTCGACATTAGTGTACCCCTATCAATCACGTTCCATATATGATCTAAAACATGATTTTCTTAATCATAAGGGACACTGGGTGTAAGACCCCGAATTTTATGAAATAAAAGTATTCAATTTTTCTTATAATTACTATTCAGTAAATGGTTAAATTGATAAAAATTTAAAGTTATGAGTGAAATATGATTTTTTTTCAAAATAAGCAAGTGGTTATAAAATAATCATTGTTGTCGGGGAATATTCGTTTGGTCGTGGAATATTCTTTCTGTCGGGAAATATTCGTACGACGGCGCAGCCATTTGTGGGCCCCATAACAGAATAACTGTCGGGTGAAGAAAACGACAAATTTGAGTTTTTACAAATAACGGCGTAGTTGTTACCGTTAACACTGTTAGAATACCCGGTGGTTAAAATACAGTAATACGCGTTATTGCACAGTAGCACACGGTATTGCATAGTATTTTTGAAATTATTGATTCTTACGTAAGAAGACACTACTCAATAATTGTTACAGTAATTACTGTTCAATATTTTATTTTATTGATTCAATAATTGCTACGTTGAAATTTTGTATTATTGTTGTTCAATAATTGTTGCTGCACAGTATTTCCCATTATCAGATCAATAATTCATATTATTTGAATAGTATTATTAGATAGCATTATTGGCAATGTCTAGAAAGTTCTGTCTAAGGAGAGGTTTGGTCATCTAATTGCGCGCCAGTAAGGAGAAATCCTTATTGGAAAGCCCCCTCTTTCCTGGGAACGGCCTGGTTGTCATAAATGTGATTCTGTAATATTATTTGTGAATAATTAATTATTGATTCATATGATAAGAAAATATTTATTTTACGTGGATATAAATGAGGGATATATTTTTGTGGTTAAAAAATGAAGGAGTTAATGTTGAGATTTTTATCCGTATTTTTGTCGGAATGGAGGTATTAAAAATCAGGGTTTCTGAGATATTTTGCAGGGGTTATAATTTTTAATCTGACCGTTGGATCGTGGTAATTTTTGGATATGTTATACATATATAAGTTGAGTATATGTCCACAAATTTTGAACCGTTAAAAATGAACGTATAATTTATTATGAATTTTACAAGATGACTGGTTCAGAAATTGTTGAATTTTCGAATTTTATCATTTTGGTGGAAAATTCTAGAATTGGTGGGCCCCACTTGTGGTTGGTGAAAAAATGTGCTGAATTATATTTCAAATGTGGTGGGTAGGAATAGTAGCAGGTAAAGCCATCAGGTTGCAGGTCAAACCTACCAAAATTTTTCTATAAATAGAGGGCTAAGTTAGAATTGAAAATCACACCAAAAACATAAGCTTTCTCTCTTTCTCTCTCTATATTATGAAGCATATTTTGTGAGTTTTTAGATACTTGGTGAGTTGCTATTTATCAGTGCAAGTTTCCTTCAGCATCATATCCGATATCCAGTCAGAAGTACTGCTCTTTTGAGGTAAGGGATAGTAAGGGATAGTAAGGGATATTAAGGGATATTAAGGAATTTTAAGGGTTGTTATGATTTTCAGTTTCGTAATTTTTCTGATCTTCAAAAATTCTGAAAAAATTTGAAATGATATTTTGATGAGTTTTCTTGATTGTGTCCAAAAATGGTGATTTTTGGATGTATAGATTGAAAGTTATGAATTTTATGAGAAAAGACTATTTTAGAAGTAACAGCTTATAATTCCTTGTGGTTAACTCCAAAATTGATGAAATTTTTATTGGGAGTACATGTATATGATAGAAGTATACTCTGTAAATTTCAGAATTTTTAGACAAAAGTACAATTTTTGATAAATGTCTAAATATTCGGCTATTTTGGCCATATGAAAAATAGTAAATGACTTTTAAAAATTCTGAGAAAAATATATGTTCACTATGGGACTATATTATGCTAAATTCCAGAAAAGAAATATTTTTAGAACTGATTTGGTATTTTTCATGAAAATGGTCTAGCTATGAGTAAATGAATTAAATATGTTTTGTGAAGAAAGAAAATTAGAAAATAGGATTTTATGGCTTGAGAATCCTATATGAGGTATATGCAGATTTTGTTAGAGTTTATGCCCTAGAGGCCAATTATTTGATGTAATTGCTTAACATTTGATATTATTGTTGATTGAATAAATAAATGATTTTATTATGGTTTTAATTACTGCGTAATATAATTGTTAACATAATAAAATTCCTTAGAATAGTGATACAAATTATATAGTTTCAAGTATGTGACTTGAACATGAGATTATATAATTACAATTAGTATCATTGTTCTTAAATGTCCCTAGTCGAGTATCATTGTTGATGGGACAACAATGATGCATTGAGACTAGTATGTGGATTGACTGATGACCAAATCTCATTGGTCATAAATATATGAGATATTAAGTCAATGCATAGGTACATGTTAGAGAACAATGTACTGGACAGACCCACCATGAGAATTCTATATGGAGCATTATGCGAAGTGTCATTAGCAATTCTCATAGTGACAATGATGTAATGGTCCTCCGACCTGAAACCGCTATATTACTACACGAGAATTTATGTACTTTGATATCATCAAATGTCACCTTTAATAGGGTGGACTATAAAGGTGATTATTGGGTTCATTATGAATCGTGTGAGTAATATGAGTGATCTAGATGGAATTTAACCATCCTATATTTTATAGGTGATATCCATAGGCCTCTTGATTGAGTAGGACTATGAAATGCATGGCCATGCTCAAATAGTGATTTGTTTCATATAGTCTACTCATTGATCAAGAAAACTCAGATTAAATTATGAAGAGTATGACACATTCCATGACTCGAGTTTAATCTAGGATATTAAGGTTAAAAGGATTAAATTACATTGAAACATTGGTCACGAAAAGGTTGCATCGAATCATCGATCTTATTATTACTTGGGTAGCAGTGATGCATTACTAGATGCCGCTCACTGTTTATAACTTTATAATATGATTTTAAGGTTATTGCCAACGTAATAATAACCTATAGGGTCACACACAAAGAACGTAATTAAAAGGAAATTAATTTAAATTGTAAAGATTTAAATATGTCAATATGATTGATATAATTTTAAATTATGAATTTAAATTAATAGGATAATTTATATATAGGTATATTAATTAAGTAAGACTTAATTAAGATATATATAAATTCGGATTTTAATAATATTATGTTTTGATTAATTCCTCCTGACTGCTATATATATGATGTATATCAGACTTTAGGTTTTTACGTCAAAACAAAACCCTAGCCACTCTTAGAGAGAGACTAGAGAAAATAGTTCCGAAAATCCTCATCCTTGGTGGCTAGTACCGCGATTCCTTCTTCTGCAGATCGTAAGACGATTCGCGGAGCGTTCGTGTGGATACCGTAGAGACGCAGTCGGTTTGTATTGCGTTGGAGATTCGAGGCGCAGTCGATTTCAGACTCTCGTTTTCATAATCGGTATAATCTCTAAACCTCTTAATTAATTGATTTTTCGCATGGATCCTGTTTTAGGGTTTCGGAAATTGCTTTAAAATTTTAATTTCCGCTGTGCGTTTCTGTGCCGAAACCCTACAGATTTTTTATGAGGGTTTTGGTTATTGATGATGAAATTGTAAGAGTTGACATTTTATGATGATTAAATGCATTAATTAGTAAAGTGTAAACAATTTAAATAAATTATTTATAAGCTTAAGAAATGTTATTCTTTCAATATCATTATACCGAAATATTGGTATAGATTTTATTGTGGAATTTTTATCTTTTTGAGTCGGAGTTACTATTCACGAGTTACTATTCATGATAAAATTGGTTTCTTTTTCTAACCAAATTATAGTTGATTTATGAATATTACTCTGGAGATTAAAACTATATGTTGATCATATTATTTTTATCATCATATATAACATTTTTATAACCCTGATGTTAAAATTCTCTTTCACTGGAGTGTAAAGATGGGTAGATTATTGGTATGATCATGACTAGGGTTCTCTTTGGCCTGTAGTGCAAAGTTGAATTGTGACTGGTATGATCATGACCATTGAATTTATAATTGAATATCTTAAGCTTAAGTGCAAAGGTGAATTGATCAACATGGTTATAATTATTGTTTATAGAAATTCTGAAATGATTATATATTTCTTTGATATATTAATATCTTTGGCCTGTAGTGCAAAGATGAAATATTGATGAATATCTTTGGCCTATAGTGCAAAGATGAATTGTTGATGAATATCTTTGGCCTGTAGTGCAAAGATGAATTGTTGATGAATATCTTTGGCCCGTAGTGCAAAGATGACATGTTGTTGAATATCTTTGGCCAGTAGTGCAAAGATGAACAGATGTTGAGATAAACATGACCAACTGGTGATACAAATGAATATCTTTGGCCGTAGTGCAAAGATGAAGTTATTAGTATGATTATGAACAGGAAATGTGATTTGGTGTAACCATGATCTTTGATGTTTCAGGTAAAGATAGGTGATGAAAATTATCTTCGTCCTGGATGAGAAGAGGAATTTAAAACTACAGTTATGATTATGAGTTATTCATATGATTGTGGACCAGAATTGTTGATTGATGTTACAGGGATAAAACATTATTGGTGGATTTTTAACATGGAGAAGATAATAGACTTTATAGTCTATTTGACTCTTCTAATGGATTGCTCGTTCCGCTGCAACTATGGTTGAAATTTTTATCATTTACCATATGTTCTAAATCTCTGATTTATTGTTGATGAAGGCTATTGATAATTGAATTATCTTTAGTCATGATATTCTTTACTGAGCTAGTTGTGCTCACCCTTTTGCTTCACAATTTCTTTCAGGTAATAAGAGTGTAGCTGGGTCGAGCGGGGGTAACAAGGGAATAGAACGGTGGTCATCATTTAGTAGTTATATTTGGTGAAAAAAATAGGGTGAGGCGAACCCAACGTTGGAAGGGTGTTTTGTCACTATCATACAAGATGTCTAATGACATACAACCTCGTGTCATCATAAGACAGGGTTGTGCTCATCCACTTGCTGAGTATATCTATGGGCACTACCTATATAATCTTGGTGTTTGTTTGAAGTATAATTCTCAATTAGAGACAGTGGAGATAATGATAAGTCAAGAGAAGACTCACCATTGGGAAGAATATGATAGTAATCTTCTCGTTTTTCTTTGGGGTCTATTGGGTCAACCAAGGATAATTCTGTGGCCATATGATATCTATCATAACCTAGATGCATGGCCTCCCATGTACGAAGGTTTCCTTGAGCACTTCCCAAAGATTCTAATTTCTAAAACAATTTTTGACTATACCTTTATGTAAGGTGTTATTGTGAGGTGATGTCCACGGTTGGAACATGAGTCACATTTGGTATATATTTGTATCCAAACTCACAGCATATGTGTTGTTGTATTTTGCACGACAATTGTTGTAATAAAGTTGTAGTTATTTTCTGTACCATGTATTTGACGACTCAGAATGGGTTGGGTGGAATGGACCTATTTTGGGGTCGTTACACTGGGTCAATGGGCCCAACAGTCAATAGTCCATATTTACCTAACAATACCAACAACAACAACAATAAAAATATCTAAATAAAAACATATACAATTCTGCTAATACATATTACCCATGTTGATACCTAATTTGTATTCTTGCATGCTACCTATATTATTATTTCATACATGTAATTCTATTAATATTTTTTGAATTAACAAAAAATCTTACAAAAAAATACCAACAACAATAATAAAACTAATATTCGATGTCTAAAAATATTTCATTATCATATAGTTGCTACCCAATTTATTTACATACATACTACCCAAGAAATATTTCATACATAAAATTCTACTAATATTTTATGAATTCAAAAAAATTTGTAAAAAAAATTAGTAACAATATTCTTACTAATATTTGGAGTAGATTAATCGGAGAGAAGTTGATTTTTGATGTGCTATTAGTGCTTCTGAAGCGGTCAATCAAACTTTGTCTCTTCATCCTCTCTAATTATGCAGCAAACGATAGCTATGGAGGAAAGAGTTTAAATTTGGAACTTCACTTAACTAGCCGTAGGTCCTACTCGTGGTCAGCCAAAACGGTGTTGTATTAGTTGCATGCGCTAGTAGGACATTTTTATACTGACCGCATGTCTTACTAGCGCCCAACATGAAAAAGAATTAAAAATTGGGGGTAGTTTAATAAATGGATTTGCCACATAAAATAGTTGCACTAGTTACAAGTAAAACCTACGGGCATATCCCAATCTCATTCAATCTCAGCTAGGATTGAGCAAAAAACGGATATATCCGAATTATCTAACCGAATCGAAATAAGTTAACCAATTTTTTTTGATAATTCAGTTATTTTTATCATTTCGGTTATATCAGAAATTATATACGGTTTTCGGTTAGTTTATACGGGTATCATTTTTGGGTTATTCGGTTTACCCGAATAACCGAACAAAACATTTGTGATGCCCCAAAAATAGGTATACATCACCCATTCTGAGTCGTCAAATACATGGTACAGAATACAACTACAAACTTAATTATACAACTGTCGTGTAAAATACGACAAAACATAGCTGAGAGTTTAAACAAGAATATTGCCTTCTAGACAATATCCACACTCAATGGAGTCCTCATTACAATTATTATCACACTATTTCATAGAATAGTGAGAACTACTAATGCACCATCTCGGACCATCAATTTGTTCCCTGACTAGTCCCAGCTATATTCTCATTTCCTGAAGAGAACAATGAAAGCAAAAGGGTGAGCTCAACTAGCCTAGTAAGAAATATTATGACTAAGATAATACAGAAGAAATTATCGTTAGCCTTCAACAGTGTTAAACTGATAAAATACAATAAATATCAAGTTTAACTGCAGCGAAACAAACAATCCATTAGAAGAGTCAAATAGAGCATGATATCTACTATCTTATATGATTTAAAAAGTTTTTCATCAACTTTATCGCTGAGACTCAACTTAATAATTAATCCACATCATCAAATCATTCCTGCACTACGGCCAAGGATATTCATTAGTCTCACGACCAGAGGAGGAACTAGGGGGTGGGGGGGCATTTGACCCTGGTAGACCAGCGGTCCAGGCGGAACTAGAGGTGGGGGGATGACATCTAGCCAGGCGCCAGCCAGCAGACTCTGCTCCGGTGCTCCGGTCTTCTTCTTCGCTCCGCCGCTTCAGTCTTCTTCTTCAGTCCAAGGTTTGTTTGTTTTTTTTTAAAACATGAAACGACGTCATTTCATTAAAAAATAAAAAAAAAATCTATCATTTAGGAATTAGGGATTTTAACTCTTTCTCTTTCAATCTTCAGTACTCTTCCGCCTCTTACCTCTGCTAGTCTACTCTGTTCCTGCGGCTCCTCTTGCACTGCTCCTCTTCTTCGCCTCATCAGGTTTGTTTTTCTTGATTTAAACTTTGAAGCAATCAAATGATGTTCTACCTTTTTAAAAAAAATAAGTTTATAGAAATTGGATGGAATATATTTGTTATTGATGTGAAATTGGTTGTGGGAGTTTTGATTATGGAACCATGAAGAGATCAGATGATATAAGGATGGAATAATGTATGGAGATTATATGTTTATATGTTTGGATTTCATGAAACTATGATTTTTAAAGCTTGCATACCATATGTTTGTATAAATGCCATAAAGATGTTAATTTGGTTAAAACATGAAAATTAATGGGTTCTCTCTGTAAATTGATATACATACATGGATTATTAGTTAACTCAAGTTGTTTGAGTGCTTCATCAATTAAAAAAAATCACAAATTAATTTCATCTGTTGTAAGTCCGAGACCAAGTTTCTTGTTTACATATTCTTAAAATGTGTGGATACACAAGTAATTTTATAGAGTTCCTTTTTAGCTTCCTTCTGAGCTTTTATGGCCGCTTTCTCTATCAATTTTTTTTCCTCTTCAACGCCTGCTTAGCTTTAGACATATATTCATTTCGCTTCAATTCCTTCAACTTCCCCTCGTCAACTTCATATTTCTTCGAAAGAGGAATTTCTTTAGACATTTCTAACTCAAATATTGTCTCTCTATCTTTCATAAGACTTTCCTCTATAATACTTTTGTAAGAGGAATTTCTTCGCAACGGATTGTAGCTCGTATCGCCACCACCATGATTTTGCAAGTATATTTTGACCCCCTTCTCAAAAATTTCTGGTTCCGTCACTGATCACGACCACGAATTATCCGTCACTACTACAAAGTACCTAATAGATAACATTTAAATCATAACGTTTTTTATAAAAACGTTGTAGTATTTTTTTTTATAATATTTTTTTTAAAAATATTATAGATATATATGTAAAAACGTTATCTATTTAATAAAATATTTTTTTTTAATTTTAAATAGATAATGTTTTAAAAAAAAAAACGTTGTGTATGCGAAAAACTTGGAGCTTAATTTAGGCAAAAATGAAAACTTAAAATTACAAATCCGTTCTTTCTCTCTCTTTGGATTTCATCTCACAGTTCTCTCTTTCTCTACTCCTAAACAGTCACAAAAACTAGGGTTCAAATGGCCAAAACCAGAGGGGATTCAATATCTCAGATCTTCCCCTTTCTTCATCGCCAAATTTCGTAGCCAAATCTTCCTCGCAAATCTCAGAGCTCAATCATCCTTGCCCGATCTCAAAGCTAGGTTAAAAACCCTCACCGCTGCCCTGCCGATTCTCTCTTCACGTCGTGACCTCCTTTAAGGCCCTCACCGCCTTCGAATCACGTTTCCCGATTTCAAGGTCGGCGGCAAGGCCGGAGCTCTGGGTGATTATGTGTCCGTCGTCCGCGAGAAGAGCAAGATCACCGTCACCTCTAACAACAGCTTCTCCAAAAGGTATTCGAAAATTTAATATTGTGATTTCTTTACCCATTTCTAGGTATGAACATTAGAGTTGATTTATAAAAGCGTCACAATTTTGAAGAATAAATGACCTATTTTTTATGGGTTCGTTTATTTGAGCGTTGAATTCATATCAGGTACTCGTGTGGTGAAGAATAATGTCAACCCCGAGTGGAATGAAAATCTGACACTTTCAATTTCAGACCCCAAACTCCCAGTTAAGCTAGTAAGTCTTTCGATTTTACAGTATTCGATGATTGGATTGGATGTAAGAATGAAATAGATTAGATTGTTGGCATAAGAAGTGAAACGCATTGTTGTTAAATTAGAATTCGATATTGGGTTTTGATTTTATTAATATTTCATTCTTACATCGACTTCAATTTGTGGTATAAAATTTATATTGTTCATTATATGAGTTTCAGATAGTCACTATACAGTGCCTTGCAATTGTTCTTTGGGCCTTTTTGTGAGATTGAGTATTTAGGAACAATTGTTCTCAGCAGATTTGTGCAATTTTTTGTTTATAAATTTCATACAATCAAATGGTGGTTATAGTTTCTTAATAAATTTTCATGTGATCTTTACAGCAAAGTAACTTTATACTACCTTCGTCCCAAATTAAGAGTTGGGAGAATTGGTTGCCAATCTTACTCGTTGAGTCAGCACAGATGGCGAAAGCTTCAGTCTAGAAATTTGCTGATCGCATTTCCAAATATTTTTGTGCCTATGGTATGTTTTTTTATGCTTCATACCTATGAATATTGTGTGAAGTACACCGTACAATTGAACTAATGGGTTCTTGGTCTTTGATAATGAATTGATATTTCTGCAGGTTATTGTTTTCTCTATTTCCACTTGGCTCGCATGGTTTTTAGCTGGAAAATTTAACAGCTACCCAAAATCTTGGATTCCTTCTTCCATGGATAGCTTTCAGCTTGCTCTCCAGTTTGGCATTTCTGTCATGGTCATAGCCTGTCCATGTGCTCTTGGCTTGGCAACTCCAACAGCTGTAATGGTTGGTACGTGTGTGGGTGCCTCTCAAGGCGTGCTTATTAAAGGAGGCCAGGCCCTAGAAAGTGCACATAAGGTCAGCATGTCACACTAACCTTGTTATTTACTAGTAATTTGTGATGAAATTTAAAAGATTTAAAGATTCAGATATATACCTTTTTGCGTGTTCAAAACTAATCACCAAGTCTTTTAGGAGACTATATTCATTCAGTCACATTCTTGTAGGTGAACTGCGTTGTCTTTGACAAGACTGAGACTCTCACAAGGGGCAAGCCACTGGTTGTTAACACGAGACTCTTAAAAAAAAGGTACTTAGAGAATTTTATGAGTTGGTTGTTGTAGCTGAGGTAGGCTTTGGTGTTCAGGGCTTTCATAACTTTGTAGTTTGCATTATCTTTTGCTATTAGATACATCATGGACATTCTAAAAAAGTAAAAGTTGGTCTGTAAAATTCATTGAAATGAATTTAATCTACAATAGTAGTGTAGATTGAGGACTCATAAGGGAATTGCATCATGTTTGTCACACAATACACAACAGGAACAAAGAAGAAATGAAGACAAAAGCATGATTGATTGTTGGACCAAATAGTTTTTTGCTATGGTTTCTTGTGTCCACCAAAACTCCACTTGTATGAAAAGATTTGGAACTTGTTATATTAGTAAACTAACTAAGTTGTAATGGTTGGTTGCTTATGATTGTAAAATTTATTGCCATGCGCTGAACTAGAATGGACTGTGACAGTATGCTTGTTGTTGTGGCTGGGATTTGTGTTATTAACAAGGTGGAAGGTAAGAAACTTGGTAACTAACTATATAAAATCATAAGCTTAATAGTTGTCAATTACTTGAATATACCTATATTCGATTGTATGTTGGACGGTTATGGATTAAAATTAGGCACAAGGAGCTAGGATGGGCTGTGGAGTAATAAGGGGAATAATATGAGTTTACAATGTAAACCTATAGCTATGAAAAGAATGTTTTAAAACTGTGCACATAAGGTACTTGCTAGAATGCTCCCATGAACTGTTTTTATTTAAAACCAAAAGTTTGATAGAATTAAAACTTGGGGATTGATTCCTGTAGTTCATGTGATGATAATTAGTAAGTTTAAATATATTAGAGTGAAACGAAATTCAAATTCAAGCTAACGTAAAAAAAATTGAAAAATGGTATGTCAAGGCAACTTTGAGTGCTGAGTTGGGCTGCCTAGCAAGCTTGAAATAGAGGTTTTATAATTTCTAGACATACTATCTTATGCTATATATTATATATTTAATAAGGGAGGTAAATCATCATATGGTTAGAAGCATGAGATTACGAAAAAAATAGCCATAATAGGTACATAGCTACTGTCTATGGCAGCAGCAGAAATAGGGATATGGTTTAAGTGAGAGCTTGCTTTAAGTTTTCAATTGACAAGCTTGGTAGGTTAGAATTTGGTTGAAGGTTAGAGCATGGTAGCAGTGGAGCATGGTAGAAATTGAGGGTTACCCATAGAGCCTAAATTCCCAACTCCTAAAAAGATAACCTAGTGGAGCAGCAATAACAAAAACAAAACGAGATAGGTAAGACGCGCTAGCAAATCATTGACACAAGACCTTATGACAGATTAAGCCATGTTTATGACATATATTTTAGTAAAAATGCCCCATTGTTCCTTTATATTGGTCATGTATTTGTTCATTGACTGAATGAATAAAACTTTGCACCAGACAGCCACTTGAAGGTGCATTTGGAAAGTGCTGATGATATTGAAACGGCTGTGTAGGATGCTGTGCTGCGTGAACAGGTAAGTCCATTGAGGAATAGCAGGGATTTCAAGATATTCTTTTACACTTTTTGTTATTGATGTGACCAATGTGATCTTTTTGATAACTGATTCTTGTGAGTAATGTCTTTGGTCTGTAATTTTCAGGAAATTGTCGTCCAAAAAATTATATATGGTCAAAGGTGCGATCTGATTTCTTCAATAAAATATCAATTTTTTTTGAATCAGTAAGCTGATGTAACAGTATGTCACTCCTATTCCTGTATTACCTGAATTCAGAGAAGCCAAAAGTGCAACTGAAACTCCTGAGGACCATACTGTCATTTTGGCAGGTCGTCATGACCCAAATGCTATAAAGGTATTTATGTTCTGCTATTTTCTTTAACCTCTTCTTCTTAATCTTATTTTAAACACCAACACTTTAACAGACTCACAGTAGATTGTATATAACCATGATGACTCTAGATTTTTTTTATTTATCATGTACAGGAGCATCTACTTAAAATGACCACATAACATCGTGCACAAATGGCCTTCAAACGTGGCAAGTCTAGTCTTGCCAAGCAGGTGAATTTTTTTTTCATAAGACTATATTTTTGGCTTTAATCTGTGTGTTTGATTCTGAGGGATGAGGGATTCGTTACATGAGTCTAAATCAAGTTTAAGCAGATACACGTTTGTATTTAATGACAATTCATTAAATTGCTAACTTTTCTATCTGAAGATCAATTGGTGTTCTTCAACTTCTAGTTTTAAAGGTTACGTACTAACTTATGGTTGAAATCTAGGTTCTCAGCCGAATATCAGTTCTGGGTTCTGCTTTTTTGGCAATTCTTGCCTGCTGGTCCCGCTCTAATTGAACAAATTACACACTTGACTGCTTTTAAAGGATTCACAGGTACATCAGTTCTCATTCTCGTTGGTTGTGCTACAGACACCGCAAGGAAGGTTCAACCAGAGATAATATCCCAGAAGTACAAGAACATAGAGTTCTATAACATTGAAAAGTATTAGCTTATAAAAGAAGTGATAGAAAGCACAAACATAGATAGAGATTGAAAGAGGGTTTTACAAATTCTCAAATTGTATTTTGCTCATGATCATGTTGTATTGAAGATTACCTAAGTTTTTCTGCATTTCTTTTAGAGCATGTAATCTTGTACAGACTTATGTTGCACAGTTCCAGTAAGGTACATCCTGATTATGTTTTGTTTAGAGCAATAAAAATGGCAAAGTTGTGTCTATTTTATTTAAGTATTTGTTTTGTGAGTAATATATAATTTCGTAGTTGTATGACATTTCTTATTAATTAATTAATATGTTTTCAAGTTATTGAAACTAGCTTTGTTTTATTGTTTTATTTCTTAATTATTTTAAAAATATTGTAGTCTAAATAGATGACACTTTATAAATGTTGTATAAATGAGTCTAAACATTGTCTGATGTACCAAATCACAACATTTTAAGCCAAAAAACGTTGTGGAATTATATCATCTACAACATTTTTAAGTATCCAAGAATTTATGGAAAACAAATATACAACGTTTTTTAAGGAAAAAACGTTGTGTAATGTGTCAAACTACAACGTTTTAAAAACGTTGTATGAAGGTGTCAAATAGATGACACATTTAACCACGACGTTTCTGTAAGACCTTATACAACGTTTTTTACGCGTTATCTATTAACTGTTTTGTAGTAGTGCATGCACTACGGGCCAATGATATTCGTGTTTTCATCAATGGTCATGATCAAATCAACAACTTTCCATCAATGCACTACGGGATAATGAGGACTTTTACCACATCATTTATAACATTACGATCATAATTATACTGAATAATTCCTGGTCATAATCATACATATCAATAGTGCATTTATGCACGTAAGCCTCAGATGACTTTTATCACAATATAAGTATGAGGATGATGACAATGATGTAAGAATTCAATTAAAAGAAAGTAAATGATAAATTTTTAAAAATTTATAATTTAATTTATCCAGAATTCAATAATGTTCAAATTGTCAACATGATACTGCTTTGTGGAGTAAAATTCAAGAATAATATTATATCAAAAATAATTTGGACCGAAAAGAAATCAATTTTTATCATAAATAGTACCCGAGTGAATAGTACCCCGTGAATAGTACTTTAAGAATAGTACCCTGTGAATAGTATCCCGTCATAAAAAATGCCTCGAATACCCGAGTGATTAATATCCAAGTGAATAGTAACTCGGTATGAAAAGTACCCCGAATTCTTGGGTGAATAATATTCGAGTAAATAGTAACCCGTGAATTGTACCCCGGGCGAAAATATTGATATTTAATAAGAAAGTTCATATCAATATTTCAATTAAACGATACTAGATGAAACGCAAAACTCAAGGATATTCCAGTAATTTCAGGAATTATAGAAGCAATACTTATCATAGTAAGTTTAGATTTAAGAATATGAAAAGAAATAATATACGAAACTACAAATGGATTTTCACCTGTCATGCGGTAGTCCGCGTAGACAGATCATTTCCATAATTTAATAACAATTGAATACGAAGGGTTATTCACCAGGCATGCGCTAATCCGCGTAGACAGGTTATTCTCACAGAATAATAAAGAATAAAATAACAAAAGATTTCACCATGCATGCGGTAGTCCGCGTAGACAGGTTATTCCCACATAATAATAAAGAATGGAATAACAAAAGATTTCACCATGCATGCGGTAGTCCGCGTAGACAGGTTGTTCCCACAGAATAATAAAGAATGGAATAACAACCCTTACGAGTATTGAAAGAAAATAACTCTCTTCATGAATACGAAAGAAATAATACCCCTTACGAATACGACAAAAAAATATCTTTTACGAATATTGAACGAAGATAATATTTCTTACGAATACGAAAAATAATATCGTACGTGAATATGAAATAAATAACACCCCTTACCTTAGTAGAAGATTGAATACTGAAGTAGGGTAGTAGCAGAATACTCCTCTTCTTTCTCCCTTTAGTTTTTCTATCTAGAGTTTCAGTAAATTCGTAAGAAATAATGAAGGAATGAGCTTCTATTTATAGGAAAAATGACTGAATAGTAACTAATTCATGAACGACCCAGATTAATTTACTTTTAAACGGATGGTCCATATTGATTTACTATTAAAACTTAAAGCAACGGTTCATACTGATTTACTATTAAAACTTAAAGCAACGATTGATACTGATTTACTATTAAAACTTTAAACCAGCGATCCATATTGATTTACTATTATAACTTTCCACCAGCAGTCCATATTGATTTACTATTATATCTTCAACCAACGATCCATATTGATTTACTATTATAACTTCAACTAACGGTTTAAAAAATTAGCACATCTCCTCATGGAATAATAAGCCAAACTTATAACAAATGCCTCATAACAAACCCCTCTATTTATATAAAAAATTGAATAAATATTTACCACAAATCACTTATCTTTAATAAACACATTTTTAATCTATTAACAATTATTCATCATTAATATTATAACTTACAATATTTAACAATCAGATCATTCCCAGGAAAGAGGGGACTTTCCGATAAGGATTTCTCCATATTGGTGCACAATTAGGTGACCAAACTTCTCCTCGACAGAACTTTTTAGACATCGTCAATATTACAAATAATAATATGAATAACTTTGTTATCTCAATTATTGATTAAATAATATAAAATATTATACTGATGATACTGTGACAATAATTAAATCAAATAACATGAGATACTATGCAGCAATTATTGTAGCAATAATTGAGTATAACTGAGTGACTTCTCTCGTAAGCATCAATAATCAATATCGTGTGCTACTATGCAACCACGCGTATTACTGTACTTTTACCACCAGGTATTTCAACAGTTTAACGGTAAAACTTTCGCCGTTATTTTTATAAAAAGATATTTCTGTCGTTTTCTAACTCCGACAGTTATTCCGTTGTGGGGTCCACCAAAGATGGTGTCGTCGTACGGATATTCCCCGACAAAAAGAATATTCCCCGACACAACGAATATTTTATATAACCTTGCTTACTTTGAAAAATTTTCACATATCACCCTTAACTTTAACCCTTCATCAATTTAACCATTTATTAAATAGAATAATAATTATAAGAAAATTGAATACTTTCATTTCATAAAATTCAGGGTCTTACAACATTAACTTCTCACTGCAGGGCATCCCACTAACACTTAATTTCTTTTATTTATTTAATCCATTATCTTTTGGGTTCTTCTTTACTATTTATTCTGATATCTAATAGATTCATAGTCTAATCTCATCTATATTCTCTCACTCTCTGATCTTATCTCTCTACCCTGTAACCCAAACCAAAACCAAATCGAGACTTACCTTTCTTAAAACAACGACAACAAATTCTGAAACCAAACCAAAACCCAAATCAATATTAAAATCAAAGTTCTTCTACAAATCGAGAAATGCGACTCGCGACTCCGCCTCCTTTTCGGCAATTAACGATTTCTAATTTCTGCAAGTCGATAGGACGATAGGGGGCAGTGTAATACCCGAAAAATAAATAAATAAATTAATGGCATTCAATTTCATTTTTTTAAATATTTTAATTGGGCTTTCTTATGTTTGGGTAAAACAGTGTTTTAATTTATGCGGGCTAAAAATAAGTAAGAGATTTCATTAAATTGGGCCTTAAAAATTAGATTGTGTTTAATTTATATGTGGGTAATATCTAATCCTATTAAAATTGGAAAAAAAAAAGAAAAAACATTAAAACCCTATACGTTGTACGCTACATGATTTGTCTGATAAAAGAAAGAAGAGAGGAAGAGAGAAGCGGCGGCAACAGTGTTAGAAGGAAAAAGGGAGTTGTAAAGTTTTGCTTCAAAAGGTAAATTAAACCTTTTATTGATTTTGCCAATCATATAGATTATGAGTAGGATTTGTTAGATATATTTTTTGTTTGTTATGTAAGATATGTAATCATAAATCAGTACAATTAAAGGAAGGGTATAGCTTTGAATTTTGTGCACCTGTATATGATTATTATATTATTATTATTTTTCACCAAACCTTATTATTGCTATTGTTGGATTCCAAATAGTAGAAGTATTGGCTTGGATTTGTTTAAGGTATTATATATGTTATATGAATTAAAATTGATATTTTTATTTACTAATAAAATATGCATACTTTATATTAACTGTAATCATAGGCAGTACATGAAAACTTTGGTTATTAGTAATCTGGGATGCAAAAAAAAAAAGAAAAGAAAAGAAGAGTCAGTGGTCGGTAAAATTAATATGTATAATATTTTAGTAATTAATTAATGATTAAGCTTATAAACTGTTTTGAGATATTTTTATATATATATATATATTATATCAAACTGAATCATTTTGTTGTTAAAAGTTATAACAGTTAATTAATAATAAATTTACCGGTATCATGTTATTAATGACTATATTTGTAATAAAGTTTTATTTTATTTTATTAGATCGACTTGGAGGAGATTAACATAATATTATTTAAATTTTGGGTATTACATTGCTTAATCCAGGTACGGATTCCGTACTTTTTCAGCGAGACTCATTTATTTTGAATTGTTCGTTTCGTTATTTATTCCGAATTTAGTATTGCCTCTCATAATTATTTCTTGTCAAATTATTGTGATAGTCTGTTTGGGCATTTTTATTAGAACTCCTATTTGTACTCTTTAGACTAGTGTATCTTGTCTATTGAATTATTTTGATCGGTAGTAATGTACATGTTAGTAAATTTTTGGAGGTTTGTGTTGATGATTTGATTCAGTTCAACATGTACATTTTAGAACCCCTTTGTTGTGTCGCATGTGTTGTGACATTATATTTGTTAGAATATCGTAGGGTATACCTGAGCTATAACCACCTGTGGGGGTACCACAGGTATGTCCTCTTGGCACCGAGGCATGACACCTTCCGTGGCGGTGTGATCAGTCCACGGCGTCTCCGTTTTATGCTCCGGTGGGAGTTGGCCATTTGGTGTTTTGTTGTGGGAGGCGTATGGGTCGACCCTAGTTTCTGTTCTGTTATGTTCTGCGGAGTGGCGTTGTTTGTGCCAAAACACGCCTTCCGATTTTACATGCATTGGATTCACGGTCCAATGTGTGTAACTTGCCTGTGTGGCATTATTTGACTTGCCTATGTGGCATTATTTGACTTGCCTGTGTGGCAAGGTATATTTCTGTTTTATTCTGAGCTCGGTATGAAATAACACCCCGCCATTTGATTCAGCCTATTATTTCGTTGTGTTAGTTTTGTTCGTTTCATTTCAGTTAGTTTCGTTTTATTTCATTTAATTGAGTTAGTTATTTCAGTTCATTATTTGTATTCTATATCCGTACTGGGCATTTGGCTCATGCTGTGTTTTTCTTCCGGCAGGTAATCAGGGGAATCAAGGGCAAGTGTGATGAGAGCTCCCTTCTATCCAATAGTTTTGATATATTTCGTTAGGCTATGATACTTTGATTTATTTGGAGTTGTAACAGTTGTGACGCCCCCAAAATAGGTATACAACACCCATTCTGAGTCGCCAAAATACATGGTACAGAAACAACTACATCTTTATTATTACAACACAAGAACTGTGAGTTTAAATACAAATATTGTCATTTAGACAATATCCACACTCAAATAAGCCCTCATTACAATTATTGATACATTATTTCACAAAAATAGTGAGGACTACTAAAGTAACTTCTAGAACCATCATTCCATACCCCGACTAGTACTCGCTACATTCTCGCCTCCTGAGAAAAATGGAACAAAAAGAAAAAGGGTGAGCTCAACTAGCCCAGTAAAGAACATTATGACTAAGATAATACAGAACAAATTATCGTTAGTCTTCAACAGGGAAAAATCTAATAGAATACAATAGACAACAAGTTTTAAATCAATAACTGCAGCGGAAACAGCAAATCATTAGAAGAGTCAAGTAGAGAATGAGTTCTACTATCTTCTAAGATTTAAAAGTCCATCATCAATATTTTATCCCTGTAACAACAATCAATAACCATCTTTAATCAAATATTCATCTTTGCACTACAGGCCAAAGATATTCATTTGTATCACCAGTCGGTCATGTTCATCTCAACACCTGTTCATCTTTGCACTACGGGCCAAAGATATTCATCAGTTAATCATTCATCTTTGCACTACGGCCAAAGATATTCAGTACTATCATCATTTAGGACTGAGGATGATGAAAAATATATTAAAGAAAACGAATCCAGTGAAACAAAATAACAAATATTAAGGATTCGTATTTCGATTTATCCATGTCCAAAAATACCTTATAATTATTCATAGTGAAGTAGAATTCAAGAATGATCAAAACATGGATACAATCAAAGCTAGTACCCAGAATAGATATTTTGGACGAAAAGAAGAAATTTTATTTTTCGGTGAATAGTAACTCGTGAATAGTAACTCGTGAATAGTAACTCATGAATAGTAACCCCGACGTGAAAAGTTCCAAATTTGATAAAAATTTCCAACCAATATTTCGGCATAATGATATTGAAGAAATAATATCATTTTTGAATAAAATAACATCCCTTACCTCGTACAGACAGTACTTCTGGTCGGAATACCGGTATAAGGCTGAAAGACACTTGCTCTGATGAATAGAAACTCTCAAAGTATCTAAATACTCACAAAATACACTCAATAATCTAGAGAGAGAAAGAGAGAAAACTTGTTTCTGGTGTGATTTTCAATTCTAACTTAGCCCTCTATTTATAGGAAAATGTTAGCACGCCGAAGCAGACTTAACCTGCAACCTGATGGCTTTACCTGCTACTATTCCCACCCACCACATTTGAATAAAAATCTCAGCACATTTCTTCACCAACCAAGAGTGGGGCCCACCAATTCTAGAATTTTCTACCAAAATGATTAACTCCGAAAATTCAACAATTTCTGAACCAGTCATCTCGTAAAATTCATAATAAATCATACGTTCATTTTTAACGGTTCAAAATTTGTGGACATATACTCAACTTATATATGTATAACATATCCAAAAATTACCACGATCCAACGGTCGGATTAAAAATTATAACTCCCGCAAAATATCTCAAAAACCCTGATTTTTAATACCTCCATTCCGACAAAAATACTGATAAAAACCTCAACATTAACTCCTTCATTTTTAACCACAAAAATATATCCCTCATTTATATCCACAAAAATAAATATTTCCTTATCATATGAATCAATAATTAATTATTTACAAATAATATTACAGAATCACATTTATGACAACCAGGCCGTTCCCAGGAAAGAGGGGGCTTTCCAATAAGGATTTCTCCTTACTGGCGCGCAATTAGATGACCAAACCTCTCCTTAGACAGAACTTTCTAGACATTGCCAATAATGTTATCTAATAATATTATTCAAATAATATGAATTATTGATCTGATAATGGGAAATACTGTGTAGTGACAATTATTGAAACAACAGTAATATAAAATATCAACGCAGCAATTATTGAATCAATAAAATAAAATACTGAACAGTAATTACTGTAACCATTATTGAGTAGTGCCTTCTTACGTAAAAATCAATAATTGGTGCAATACAGTGTGCTACTGTGTAACAACGCGTATTACTGTGTTTTAACCACCGGGTATTCCAACAGTATTAACGGTAACAACTACGCCGTTATTAATAAAAAACATATACTTGTCGTTTTCTTCATCCAATCGCTTTCCGTTATGGGGCCCACAAAAGACTGCGCCGTCGTACGAATATTCCCCGACAGGAAGAATATTCCACGACCAAACGAATATTCCCCGATAACAATGAATATTTTATAACCACTTGCTTATTTAAAATATTTACGCATTTTACCCATAACTAACCTCATTAATCAATTTAACACTTACTATTTCAAAATAATAAATAGAGGGAATTTAAATTTCATTTATTAATAATTTGGGGTCTTACAACCTCCCCTCCTTATGAAATTTCGTCCTCGAAATTGACGTACGTACCTGGTGTTTCGAAAAGATGAGGATACCTCGCTTTCATTTCCGTTTCCAACTCCCAGGTCATTTCCTCAATAGCATGGTTTCTCCACAAAACTTTAACTTGTGGTATGACCTTCGTGCGTAGGACATGCTCCTTTCTATCCAAGATCTTGACAGGTACCTCTTCGTACGTTAAGTCTTCAGCTATCTCGTCCGGTTCTAACTCAATAACGTGGTCTGGGTCTTTCACATATTTACGTAACACAGATATATGAAAAACATTATGAACACGAGACATACTTGGAGGTAACGCAAGTCTATAGGCCACATTTCCTACTCGGTCAAGAATCTGAAATGGACCAATAAATCGTGGATTGAGCTTTCCTCTCTTCCCAAATCTTGTAACTCCTTTCCATGGAGCCACACGCAACAATACATGATCCCCAATGTCAAATTCCACGTCCTTCCGATGAAGATCCGCATAACTCTTTTGTCGATCCTGTGCCGTTTGTATACGTTGTCGAATCGTTTGGATCTTCTCTGTAGTCATGCGTACCAACTCTGGTCCCAACAATGTTGCTTCACCCACCTCGTCCCAGCATATTGGAGAGCGACACTTTCGTCCATATAATGCTTCAAATGGGGCCACACCTATACTTGCCTGATAACTGTTATTGTAAGAGAATTCCACCAATGGTAGGTACTTATCCCAACTCCCTTTGAAATCTAGGACACAAAGTCTTAATAGATCTTCAAGAGTTTGAATAGTCCTCTCTGATTGTCCGTCCGTTTGAGGATGGTATGCCGAACTAAATCGTAAATCTGTGCCCATAGCTTTTTGCAAGCTAACCCAAAATCTTGAAGTGAATCTTGGGTCACGATCCGAAACTATGGATACTGGCATGCCATGCAGTCTCACAATCTCATCTACGTATATACGAGCAAGACGTTCAAGGGAATAAGTCTCCCGTATCGGCAAGAAATGAGCAGACTTGGTTAATCTATCAACAATAACCCAAATAGCATTAATGCCTTGAGAAACCGTGGGAAGACCCGTAACGAAATCCATGGTAATGTGTTCCCACTTCCATTTCGGAATCTCAAGTGGTTGCAATGGACTCTTTGGTACTTGATGTTCCGCCTTTACACATTGACAAGTTAAACACCTCGAGATAAACTTTGCAATCTCTCTCTTCATATTATTCCACCAAAATGTATGTCGTAGATCACGATACATTTTGGTACTTCCAGGATGGATTGCAAATGGTGTATTGTGTGCTTCCATCATGATCTTGTACTTCAAATCAGAATTGTTAGGAACACAGAGTCTAGAGTGAACTCGAAGTATTCCTTCTTCATCGATTCTTGCTTCTGGAATAGAACCTTCTTGCACTTTCTTCTTCATACGCATCAGCTCTATGTCCGTAGCTTGAGCAGCTTTAACTTTATCGATTAAAGTCGGTTCTACTCGTATATTTGATATCATCATGTGGGTACTTGGAGCCTTCATCTCTATCTCCATCCTTTGCAAGTCATACAAAATGGGCCTTTGTGTTAACAACATTGCACTCGTACCCGCATATGATCTTCTACTCAATGCGTCAGCTACTACGTTTGCTTTTCCAGGATGATATTGGATGGTATGATCGTAATCTTTCAACAGCTCGAGCCAACGTCGCTGCCGCATGTTGAGTTCCTTTTGGGTGAAGAAATATTTTAGGCTTTTATGATCTGTATAGATCTCCACTTTCTCCCCATACAGGTAGTGTCTCCAGATCTTCAACGCGAAAACTACTGCTGCCAACTCCAAATCATGAGTAGGATAATTCCTCTCATATTCTTTGAGTTGTCGCGAGGCATAGGCTATGACTTTCCCATGTTGCATGAGAACACATCCTAACCCTTTGCCTGAAGCATCACTGTAGATAACAAATCCATCCGAACCAGATGGTATTGTCAGAACAGGTGCCGAAATGAGTCTCCTCTTAAGCTCTTGAAAACTCTTCTCGCATTCCTCGCTCCATACGAATTTGATATCTTTCCGAGTCAGCTGAGTTAACGGGGTAGCGATTCGAGAAAACCCTTCCACGAATCTTCGATAATAACCAGCTAAGCCTAGAAAGCTACGTACTTCGGTCACCGTCTTTGGTTGCTCCCAACTTTGTATTGCTTCAATCTTCGCCGGGTCAACAGATACTCCATGTTTTGACACCACGTGCCCTAGAAAAGCTACTTCCTCAAGTCAGAACTCGCATTTCTTCAACTTGGCATATAACTTATTTTCACGCAGCCTTTGGAGTACCAGCTTCAAATGATGCTCATGATCTTCACGGCTTTTGGAATATATGAGGATGTCATCAATAAAGACAACAACGAACTGATCCAAATAATCCTTAAATACTCGGTTCATCATATCCATGAAAGCCGCAGGAGCATTAGTCAATCCAAAAGACATAACTAGGAACTCATAATGCCCGTATCGAGTTCTGAAGGCAGTCTTTGGAATATCCTCAGTTTTAACCTTCAGCTGATGATATCCAGAACGAAGATCGATCTTTGAAAAGAACTGTGCTCCTTGTAACTGGTCAAACAGGTCATCAATACGAGGTAGCGGATACCTATTCTTAATAGTGACATGGTTTAATTCCCGGTAATCAATACAAAGTCGCATACTCCCGTCTTTCTTCTTTACAAATAAAACAGGAGCACCCCAAGGAGATGTACTAGGACGAATGAAACCGATGTCCAACAACTCTTGTAGTTGGACCTTTAACTCCTGAAGTTCAATAGGAGCCATTCGATATGGGGTTTTAGAAATGGGCTTTGTACCAGGTTCAAGATCAATAAAGAATTCAATTTCTCGTTCCGGGGGTAGACCGGGAAGTTCTTCAGGAAATACGTCAGGAAAGTCAATAACAACAGGAATATTATTCAAATTTGACGTGTCTTTATTCAAATCCATAACATGGGCTAAGAAAGCTTGACATCCGTTTTTTAATAAACGAATGGCTTTATGGCTTGATATAACAGTGATTGATTTTAATGGCTTAGTTGTTTGAATTCGTACAACAGGTTGGTTAGGAATATGAAAACTAACAACCTTACGAAAACAATCAATTTTGGCATGATGAGTAGTTAGCCAATCAATCCCTAAAATCACATCAAAAGCAAGTATCTTTAAAGAGATAAGGTCAACAGGTAAGGTGATGGTACCAACTTGGATCACACAAGATTTATAAACAGTGGATGTGATGAAAGTTTCTCCTAACGGAGTCTCCACAGATAAATCAAAGTCTAACTTCTCCGGAGTCAAGTTTAAACGTTGAGCACAAGCAGGAGAGATAAAAGAATGGGTAGAACCGGTATCTAATAAGGTATAAACTTCGCATGAATTTATGATTAGCTTACCCGTGATCACCTCGTTTGGGTTCCTCACATGTTGACCAGTCACGACAAACGCTCTTCCAGGAACCGTTGACTTTATCTTTTCTGGGACAGCTTTTTGAGTCACCATCCCCGCTGGACTTGGTTTTGCTACAGTGCAATCTCGAGCGATATGTCCTTCCTTTCCACAATTATAACATACCTTAAACTGTTGTGGGCAGTTTGGGCTGATATGTCCTTCTTTTCCGCACTTATAGCATATAACCGGTGGTCGTTCTCCTCCCTTGGAACCAATTGCTGTTGGTGCTGACGTCTTCGTATTGTCATTGTTGAATCTCCTCTTTTTAAAATCTCCTCCCGACTCGCTTCTTCTATTTTCATAGCCACGATTACCACCAGAGTGGTTGCCGTTCTTGTCTGTATTTTTCTTTCTCCGCTGGTTATCATTGTTCTGATGACTGCTGTCACCGATATGATCCTGGTTGTGATCCCTCAGTTGACCGTACTCGTTATCTCGCTCTAATAATTGAGCCCTGTTGACAACATCTGAATAGAGAGAAAATTTATGAGAAATGAGATATTGACGTATGCCGGGTTTCAAACCTCTCAGAAACATCCTCGTCATACGTTCCTCATTCTCCACCAAATGAGGTGCAAACCTGGACAACTCTGCAAACTTTGCCTCGTACTGAGATACCGTCATATTATTCTGCTCTAGTCTAATAAACTCTACCTCCTTCATATGACGAATACTTTCAGGAAAGTACTTGTCATTGAACAGTTTTTGAAATGTCTCCCAAGACATGCTGAGTGCGGTTGGATGGGTACGCTTCACAGACTCCCACCAGTAATCTGCCTCGCCACGGAACATAAAGGTGGCGAATGGAACCTTCTGTTCCTCCGTGCATCCCAAGTCATCGAATATCTTGGTAATTTGCTTGACCCACGTTTCCGCCATGATCGGATCCGGCTTTCCCTTAAATTCTGGTGGTCCCAATTCTTTGAACTGTTTGGCTGTGACAAACCGTGAATTGCTATCATTTCCTCCTGTATTTTGAACACGAGTCTCCCTTGTCTGGTTTTGCATGAATTGCAAAAAACTTCTAAACATTCCATCGTTCATCATCTGCTCATTGGTGTTGTTCACAGGAGGAACATTGCCAGCCTGTTGCACGTTCTCCTCGTTGGTAAGCACCGGTGTCTCCACGGTCTCATTTACTCCACTATTAACATTCTCAGTCGACATTCTCAAATACTGCCATAAAACAAGGGTTAATTAAATAAATTAACAAATCACATAATACCCCTATATTATGACTGACCAATAAATAAGCTTAGGTAGGACACACTAGCGAAGGATTCGTCTCTCCCCTCCTAGTTCTATTCCCCGATCTCCGCCAGAGATCATATCCCTAAGCTCTGATACCAACTGTGACGCCCCCAAAATAGGTATACAACACCCATTCTGAGTCGCCAAAATACATGGTACAGAAACAACTACATCTTTATTATTACAACACAAGAACTGTGAGTTTAAATACAAATATTGTCATTTAGACAATATCCACACTCAAATAAGCCCTCATTACAATTATTGATACATTATTTCACAAAAATAGTGAGGACTACTAAAGTAACTTCTAGAACCATCATTCCATACCCCGACTAGTACTCGCTACATTCTCGCCTCCTGAGAAAAATGGAACAAAAAGGAAAAGGGTGAGCTCAACTAGCCCAGTAAAGAACATTATGACTAAGATAATACAGAACAAATTATCGTTAGTCTTCAACAGGGAAAAATCTAATAGAATACAATAGACAACAAGTTTTAAATCAATAACTGCAGCGGAAACAGCAAATCATTAGAAGAGTCAAGTAGAGAATGAGTTCTACTATCTTCTAAGATTTAAAAGTCCATCATCAATATTTTATCCCTGTAACAACAATCAATAACCATCTTTAATCAAATATTCATCTTTGCACTACAGGCCAAAGATATTCATTTGTATCACCAGTCGGTCATGTTCATCTCAACACCTGTTCATCTTTGCACTACGGGCCAAAGATATTCATCAGTTAATCATTCATCTTTGCACTACGGCCAAAGATATTCAGTACTATCATCATTTAGGACTGAGGATGATGAAAAATATATTAAAAAAAACGAATCCAGTGAAACAAAATAACAAATATTAAGGATTCGTATTTCGATTTATCCATGTCCAAAAATACCTTATAATTATTCATAGTGAAGTAGAATTCAAGAATGATCAAAACATGGATACAATCAAAGCTAGTACCCAGAATAGATATTTTGGACGAAAAGAAGAAATTTTATTTTTCGGTGAATAGTAACTCGTGAATAGTAACTCATGAATAGTAACCCCGACGTGAAAAGTTCCAAATTTGATAAAAATTTCCAACCAATATTTCGGCATAATGATATTGAAGAAATAATATCATTTTTGAATAAAATAACATCCCTTACCTCGTACAGACAGTACTTCTGGTCGGAATACCGGTATAAGGCTGAAAGACACTTGCTCTGATGAATAGAAACTCTCAAAGTATCTAAATACTCACAAAATACACTCAATAATCTAGAGAGAGAAAGAGAGAAAACTTGTTTCTGGTGTGATTTTTAATTCTAACTTAGCCCTCTATTTATAGGAAAATGTTAGCACGCCGAAGCAGACTTAACCTGCAACCTGATGGCTTTACCTGCTACTATTCCCACCCACCACATTTGAATAAAAATCTCAGCACATTTCTTCACCAACCAAGAGTGGGGCCCACCAATTCTAGAATTTTCTACCAAAATGATTAACTCCGAAAATTCAACAATTTCTGAACCAGTCATCTCGTAAAATTCATAATAAATCATACGTTCATTTTTAACGGTTCAAAATTTGTGGACATATACTCAACTTATATATGTATAACATATCCAAAAATTACCACGATCCAACGGTCGGATTAAAAATTATAACTCCCGCAAAATATCTCAAAAACCCTGATTTTTAATACCTCCATTCCGACAAAAATACTGATAAAAACCTCAACATTAACTCCTTCATTTTTAACCACAAAAATATATCCCTCATTTATATCCACAAAAATAAATATTTCCTTATCATATGAATCAATAATTAATTATTTACAAATAATATTACAGAATCACATTTATGACAACCAGGCCGTTCCCAGGAAAGAGGGGGCTTTCCAATAAGGATTTCTCCTTACTGGCGCGCAATTAGATGACCAAACCTCTCCTTAGACAGAACTTTCTAGACATTGCCAATAATGTTATCTAATAATATTATTCAAATAATATGAATTATTGATCTGATAATGGGAAATACTGTGTAGTGACAATTATTGAAACAACAGTAATATAAAATATCAACGCAGCAATTATTGAATCAATAAAATAAAATACTGAACAGTAATTACTGTAACCATTATTGAGTAGTGCCTTCTTACGTAAAAATCAATAATTGGTGCAATACAGTGTGCTACTGTGTAACAACGCGTATTACTGTGTTTTAACCACCGGGTATTCCAACAGTATTAACGGTAACAACTACGCCGTTATTAATAAAAAACATATACTTGTCGTTTTCTTCATCCAATCGCTTTCCGTTATGGGGCCCACAAAAGACTGCGCCGTCGTACGAATATTCCCCGACAGGAAGAATATTCCACGACCAAACGAATATTCCCCGATAACAATGAATATTTTATAACCACTTGCTTATTTAAAATATTTACGCATTTTACCCATAACTAACCTCATTAATCAATTTAACACTTACTATTTCAAAATAATAAATAGAGGGAATTTAAATTTCATTTATTAATAATTTGGGGTCTTACAACAGTTATTTCAGATTGTGGTTTGAGCCAGTGTGGCATTTATTATGGTTTGTCTTAAGATATTTAATTAGTTTAAGACTGTTCTTTTGTGGATTAGAGCCTTGTTATTAAATTCGTCAGTTTTGTTATGTTTTGAGTAATCTCTCTCTTTCTATTTCGGAAAGGGGGTGTTACAGAGTTGGTATCAGAGCTTAGGTTCTTTCTTGTAGAAAACCTATTTAGGTTTGACCTGTGAGTTATGGGTAGACTTCTGGGTTAGATTTCTGTTTCGTTTGATTTTCTGTTCAGCTATTATATCAGTTATATTTGAATTTGTCCCTAATTTGCTTTGTTTATATTCGTTATCTCTTTCGTAGATGGCTCGTCGATCCGCTAGAGTTGCTGGGAGGAGAGGTAACAATAGGGGAAGGGGTGACGGTCAGCCCAATGAGCAACCTAATGATCAAATCAATGCTGAACTGGCTAACTTGGTGAATCAGGCAGTGAATCAGGCGTTACCTCAGTTTGTGGCACAGGTTGTACAGGCAATGCAGCAGCCGCCACCAGAAATTCCTGAGCAAGGGAATCCGGGAAATAATGGTCAACAAGCAAATGTCGAGGAAGGGAATACAGATGGTCTTGAACAGCAGGTGGTTCCGATGTATGTATGGTTGGAGAGGTTTCAAAAACAGAAACCACAGGTATTCAGTTCAGCTCCAACTCCAATTGATGCAGAGAATTGGATTGCCCACCTGGAGAAGATTTTTGATGTGTTAGGGTGTTCAGATAATCAGAGAGTGCTGCTTGCTGCTTATAAGCTGGAAGGGGATGCACAGAGGTGGTGGAAAGCGATGAAAACAACAAAAGGTGAAAATTATGCTGAGACACTTAATTGGGCAGAATTTTGTTAGGTCTTTTATCAGCAGTACTTCCCAGCTGCTGATAAAGAGGCCTATGCTAGAGAGTATCTGTCGATTCGGCAGAAGGATGATGAGTCCATCACGGACTTCATGACGAGGTTTACTAGGTTGGCAGGCTTTGCGGGAACTTCTGCAGGGACTGCAGCGGAACAGGCGGAGAAGTTCAAGTGGCGAATTCATTATAGTTATCGTCAGCATCTTATTAATAATAAGTTTACAGACGTGTCAGCAGTGGCCAATGCGGCCAAGAATATTGAGATGGAGCGACAGGACTTTCGGTCTTCTAAACCGGATGGGAGTCGAAAGAGAGACAGAGATGACCAGCAGGGTCAAACTTCAGTTCAGCATGGGAGAAATCAGGGTGGTCAATTGAATAGGAATCGTGGTGGTCAACAGGGGCAGTGGCGTGGTCAAAATCAGAACAGGGGTAATCAGCAGTTGCCTCAACAGGGGCAGAATCGTCCGCTCCAGCTACCTTGGTATGGTCAGAATCGTCAGCAAGGGCAGAATCGTCAGCAGGGACAGAATCAGGATCGATATCCTGGACCAGCTGGTGGGGGTAACCCAAATCTTATTCATATAGTTCCTTGTGCTATGTGTGGGGCTAATCATCCGGGGAGACAGTGTCATAGAGTTACCGGTGCATGTTTCTTGTGTGGACAGATGGGTCACATGGCTAGAGATTGTACCGGGCCACGTGGCAATGGTGGAGGCGGTGATCATGGTGGCAATAGAGGTCAGCGTCAGGGTGGTCGAGTGCTCGCCTTGACACATAATCAGGCGGCAGGTGCACCAGGTACTGTTTCTGGTACTCTTTTAGTTGGCAGTCGTGAGGCTTCTATTTTATTTGATACGGGTTCTACGCATTCTGTTGTTGCTCAGTCTTTTGTTCGGCACCTGGGTGTGCCATCTCAGTTATTAGATTCTGTTATGTCTATTTCTACCCCGATGGGGACTTCTGTTGTTATTTCTGATTTGTATCGAGGATGTCCGATCAGTTTTGGGGATAAGATTCGTAGGGCTAATCTTCTTCCGATGAGTATGCACGATTTTGATGTCATTCTTGGGATGGACTGGTTGGATAAGCACCAAGCCACTATCGATTGTCAGGCGAAGAAGGTTATATTTGGAGATGTGAAATCTCCAGAATTCGTGTTTCAGGGTTCACAACCGAGTAGGGTGGTGAAGTTGATTTCGGCTTTAAAAGCTGGAAAGTTAGTGGCAAAGGGTTGTGAGGGATATTTGGCGTTTGTGAAAGATACCTCCAAGGGGGAGTCTCGTATTGAGGATGTTCCGATTGTTCGTGACTTTTTCGATGTGTTTCCTGAGGAGTTGTCAGGGTTGCCACCACAGCGGGAAGTAGAATTTTCTATTGAGCTTGTTCCTGGTGCGGAGCCTATCTCTAAGGCACCGTATCGGATGGCACCATTGGAGTTGCAGGAGTTGAAAGAGCAGTTGCAGGAACTGTTAGATCGTGGTGTGATTCGGCCGAGTATTTCGCCGTGGGGTGCTCCGGTCTTGTTTGTAAAGAAGAAAGATGGGTCTATGAGGCTGTGTATAGACTACAGAGAGTTGAACAAGATCACCATCAGGAATCGGTATCCATTGCCGAGGATTGATGACTTGTTTGACCAACTTCAAGGGGCAAAATATTTTTCGAAGATAGACTTGAGGTCGGGCTATCATCAGTTGAGGGTGAGGGATGAGGATATCCCTAAGACGGCTTTTCGTACTCGATATGGGCATTACGAGTTTCTGGTGATGCCATTCGGTGTGACTAACGCTCCGGCGGTGTTTATGGATTTGATGAATCGGGTGTTCAGGGAGTACTTGGACCAATTTGTCATTGTCTTTATTGATGACATTTTGGTTTACTCCAAGTCTAAGGAAGAGCATGAGAAGCATCTTCGCACAGTGTTGGGGATTTTGCAGAAAGAGAAATTGTATGCTAAATTCTCTAAATGCGAGTTTTGGTTGGAGCAGATTGCATTTTTGGGTCACGTTGTTTCTGCTGAAGGCATTAAGGTGGATCCTGCGAAGGTTGAGGCTATCACTAAATGGCCAAGACCTACTACGGTGACGGAGATTAGGAGTTTCTTGGGTTTGGCAGGATATTATAAAAGGTTTGTGGAAGGGTTTTCCTTGCTTGCTTTACCATTGACTCAGTTGATGAGAAAGGGCGTGAAGTTTGTGTGGAATGAGGAGCGTGAGAAGAGTTTCGAGGAGTTAAAGAAACGACTTGTGACAGCTCCTATACTTGCATTACCGTCGGGGACTGGAGGTTACCAGATTTATAGTGATGCTTCTAAGAAGGGCTTGGGGTGTGTTTTGATGCAATACGGTAAGGTGATTGCTTATGCTTCTAGGCAGCTTAAATCTTACGAGGTGAATTACCCCACATATGATTTGGAGTTGGCAGCAGTGATCTTTGCCTTAAAGATTTGGAGGCATTATTTGTATGGAGAGACTTGTGATATCTTCACCGATCATAAAAGTCTTAAATACATTTTCACTCAGAAAGAGCTTAACATGAGGCAGAGGCGTTGGTTGGAGCTTCTAAAAGATTATGATGCGAGAATTCAGTATCACCCGGGGAAGGCAAACGTGGTTGCAGATGCTCTTAGCCGGAAGAGTTCTGGGAGTGTAGCAGCCCTTATTACACAACCTCAACTTATTTCGGATATGGAGCGGCTCGAGATGGAATTGCACGTACGAGGTTCAGATGGGCTTTTGGCGGGTATGAGAATGGAGCCCTCTCTTATCTCGCGAGTTAAAGAAGCTCAAAAGGAAGATGGGGAGTTGTGGAGTATGACGCAGAATTTGGAGGAGGGCAAGCAGTCCGAGTTTCGTATTGATGACCATGGTGTGATTTGGTTGGGTGAGCGGTTGTGTGTACCATCCGATCTAATCATTCGGGAGGCGGTGTTGGCTGAGGCTCATAGTTCACCATTTTCTATTCATCCTGGTTCTACAAAGATGTATAGGGATTTGAAGAAGAATTTTTGGTGGAATGGGATGAAACGAGACGTGGCGGAATATGTTGGGAAGTGCCTCACTTGTCAACAAGTGAAGATAGAACATCAACGAGCTAGTGGTTTGCTGCAACAGTTAGACATTCCAGTGTGGAAGTGGGAAGATATCACGATGGATTTTGTGACTGGTTTGCCGAAGACCTTCAGGAAGAATGATGCCATTTGGGTAGTGGTGGACCGACTGACCAAATCGGCACACTTTTTGGCTATCCATGAGGGATACTCGGTGGATAGGTTGGCACAAATTTTTCAGCAGGAGATTGTTAGACTTCATGGTACTCCGGTGTCTATTGTTTCAGATCGGGACCCACGGTTCACCTCTCGGTTTTGGAAAGGGTTTCAACGAGCTTGGGGTACTCGACTCAACTTCAGTACTTATTTCCATCCGCAAACTGATGGACAATCCGAAAGGACTATTCAGATGTTAGAGGACATGTTGAGATCTTGTGCACTTGAGTGGTCGGGTAATTGGGATGATTACTTGAGCTTAGTTGAGTTTGCTTATAACAACAGTTGGCATGCAAGTATTGGGATGGCTCCGTTTGAGGCATTGTATGGTTGGAAGTGTCGAGCACCAACTTGTTGGGATGAGGTTGACGAAAGGGCCATAGAAGGGCCTGAGTTGGTCCAAATCACTACAGAGAAGGTAGCGGTGGCTAAGGAGAAATTGAAGTCGGCTCGATCACGACAGAAGTGTTATGCTGATAAGCATAGGAGGATTTTGGAGTTTGAACCTGGTGAGTATGTGTTTCTAAAAGTTTCTCCTTGGAAGGGCATTCAGCGATTTGGGTTGAAAGGGAAGCTTAGTCCACGTTATATCGACCCATTTGAGATTTTGGAGAGGGTTGGTGAGGTTGCATATCGGTTAGCTTTGCCTCCACAGCTATCTCATGTGCACAATGTATTTCATGTGTCGGTGTTGAGAAATTATCATTATCACCCGTTGCACGTGGTGCAATATCCGTTTGATAAGATTCGGGAGGATCTTACTTGTGAGGAGAAAGCTGAAGCGATTTTGGATCGTCAAGAAAGGATTATGAGGAGGAAGACAATTCCGTTTGTTAAGGTTTTGTGGAGAAATCATTCGGAGCGAGAGGCTACATGGGAAATGGAAGAGTCTATTCGAGTGGAGTATCCACATCTCTTTGAAAATTAGGTGCGTTCCATTTTTTTTATTCCGGGGACGGAATCCTTTTTAAGGGGAAGGTGATGTAATACCCGAAAAATAAATAAATAAATTAATGGCATTCAATTTCATTTTTTTAAATATTTTAATTGGGCTTTCTTATGTTTGGGTAAAACAGTGTTTTAATTTATGCGGGCTAAAAATAAGTAAGAGATTTCATTAAATTGGGCCTTAAAAATTAGATTGTGTTTAATTTATATGTGGGTAATATCTAATCCTATTAAAATTGGAAAAAAAAAGAAGAAAAAACATTAAAACCCTATACGTTGTACGCTACATGATTTGTCTGATAAAAGAAAGAAGAGAGGAAGAGAGAAGCGGCGGCAACAGTGTTAGAAGGAAAAAGGGAGTTGTAAAGTTTTGCTTCAAAAGGTAAATTAAACCTTTTATTGATTTTGCCAATCATATAGATTATGAGTAGGATTTGTTAGATATATTTTTTGTTTGTTATGTAAGATATGTAATCATAAATCAGTACAATTAAAGGAAGGGTATAGCTTTGAATTTTGTGCACCTGTATATGATTATTATATTATTATTATTTTTCACCAAACCTTATTATTGCTATTGTTGGATTCCAAATAGTAGAAGTATTGGCTTGGATTTGTTTAAGGTATTATATATGTTATATGAATTAAAATTGATATTTTTATTTACTAATAAAATATGCATACTTTATATTAACTGTAATCATAGGCAATACATGAAAACTTTGGTTATTAGTAATCTGGGATGCAAAAAAAAAAAAAAAAAAAAAGAAAAGAAGAGTCGGTGGTCGGTAAAATTAATATGTATAATATTTTAGTAATTAATTAATGATTAAGCTTATAAACTGTTTTGAGATATTTTTATATATATATTATATCAAACTGAACCATTTTGTTGTTAAAAGTTATAACAGTTAATTAATAATAAATTTACCGGTATCATGTTATTAATGACTATATTTGTAATAAAGTTTTATTTTATTTTATTAGATCGACTTGGAGGAGATTAACATAATATTATTTAAATTTTGGGTATTACATTGCTTAATCCAGGTACGGATTCCGTACTTTTTCAGCGAGACTCATTTATTTTGAATTGTTCGTTTCGTTATTTATTCCGAATTTAGTATTGCCTCTCATAATTATTTCTTGTCAAATTATTGTGATAGTCTGTTTGGGCACTTTTATTAGAACTCCTATTTGTACTCTTTAGACTAGTGTATCATGTCTATTGAATTATTTTGATCGGTAGTAATGTACATGTTAGTATATTTTTGGAGATTTGTGTTGATGATTTGATTCAGTTCAACATGTACATTTTAGAACCCCTTTGTTGTGTCGCATGTGTTGTGACATTATATTTGTTAGAATATCGTAGGGTATACCTGAGCTATAACCACCTGTGGGGGTACCACAGGCATGTCCTCTTGGCACCGAGGCATGACACCTTCCGTGGCGGTGTGATCAGTCCACGGCGTCTCCGTTTTGTGCTCCGGTGGGAGTTGGCCATTTGGTGTTTTGTTGTGGGAGGCGTATGGGTCGACCCTAGTTTCTGTTCTGTTATGTTCTGCGGAGTGGCGTTGTTTGTGCCAAAACACGCCTTCCGATTTTACATGCATTGGATTCGCGATCCAATGTGTGTAACTTGCCTGTGTGGCATTATTTGACTTGCCTATGTGGCATTATTTGACTTGCCTGTGTGGCAGGTATATTTCTGTTTTATTCTGAGCTCGGTATGAAATAACACCCCGCCATTTGATTCAGCCTATTATTTCGTTGTGTTAGTTTTGTTCGTTTCATTTCAGTTAGTTTCGTTTTATTTCATTTAATTGAGTTAGTTATTTCAGTTCATTATTTGTATTCTATATCCGTACTGGGCATTTGGCTCATGCTGTGTTTTTCTTCCGGCAGGTAATCAGGGGAATCAAGGGCAAGTGTGATGAGAGCTCCCTTCTATCCAATAGTTTTGATATATTTCGTTAGGCTATGATACTTTGATTTATTTGGAGTTGTAACAGTTATTTCAGATTGTGGTTTGAGCCAGTGTGGCATTTATTATGGTTTGTCTTAAGATATTTAATTAGTTTAAGACTGTTCTTTTGTGGATTAGAGCCTTGTTATTAAATTCGTCAGTTTTGTTATGTTTTGAGTAATCTCTCTCTTTCTATTTCGGAAAGGGGGTGTTACAGGCAGGGGCAGATTCAAAACAACGACAACGTTGGCAAGCCAAGGGCTAACTCGACTCACAAAGAAGAATGGAGAAAGCTTGACCCAAATTCCTAGCGTGATTTAAGGTTCATCCCCTTCTATTTTTAGCTGAGGAAATATTATGATTTAAAGTTTGTGCTAGAGGACTTTCGTATGTAAAATACACTCTTGAAGATCGTTGTTAATTATTGATTGAAAAATCTAGTACTATTGAAAATTTGAAATAAATATGTTTTTGTTTGATAATATGGAAAGCAATTTCGGTTATTAACCAAAATAACCGAATAAGTTATTCGGTTATTTGTCAATTCGGGTAGTCTTTCGAATAGCAAAAATAAGTTCGATTCGGTATTTGGTTATAACCGAATAAACTATTCGGTTCGGTTATAACCCGAATGCTCAGTCCTAATCTCAGCACTTAGATCCGTCAATAAACGACCATATATCAATTTACTTGAATAATGCTCTCAACTAATGTGTACTATGAAATAGGTTACATATATATAGAGAGAGAGGAGAGACAGGGTAGGCCGTAGTCTTTTGGGCCTCGTACCTCTTCGGAACTAAAAGAATATTCATCCTCACACCAATATGTGGGAATGATTATAACTCGTACTTCTTTGATGGGATCATGTATCTGGCCCAAACTAAGAAATGGTTAGAAGGTGGATTATATACGGGCTCAGTAAGCGAGCTTGCCACCATGGTCCACTTATTTATTTATTTTACATGGGAGGGGGTTATGACAGCTCACATCTACAAACTGGGCCCAATTGATATTTTGGAAGCTCACATCTACACACCGTAAATCTACTCCTTTTTTATATTGGAATTTATTGCACATACCTACTATCTACTACTTACCTATATACAAAACCAATACCATGTTTTATTCAAACAAACAATGTTACGACATCATGTCCCTAGCTACTAGGCCCATTCATTTTTAATTTCCTTTAATGATTAAATAAACAATAATGTTACTATTACATAAAAAATAATCAAATAATATTCACATACACATATGCATAATATAGCACCTCCTGATATGTGGAGCCCGTAGTATGCATATGTGTGTATGTGAGCATTATATGACCCTTTTTTATGCGACACTGACATTATTTTTAAACAAAATGTAGCCATCCTTCCTTATATTTAGATGCTACCATATATTTATTTTAACTTTTAGTAAGTTGGTCTCAAATATTAGAAGAATAATGCTAGAAACACAAATTATTCTATAAATATTTTATAAACGGCTGATGTAGCATACTCCACATCAACTTTTTATGTTGGGCCAAAGACTACATTGAAGTAATTTGTTGATCAATATACTGAGGTGAAATATGTCACATCAATCGTTTGTAAAATATTTGTGTTTGTAGCATTACTCATATAAGAATTGAAACTAGCTACTTTTGAAGAGTTTCACGTCGTTTTCTATTTCTTTTAAAAATATAAATTTTTGTCAAATTTTTTATTTAAATAAAAAGAAGGCATATTTTTTAGTAATAATAATAATAATATTATGCATTGATATAATATTTTTGAATTTATTATTAAAAGATTATATTATTAAAATAACAACTAGTTACATTTAAAAAATACGTTATCTGTGGAATGTAAGGGAGTATTATTTTTGCATTATTCTTAAATTTCATAATTGAGGGGGCTCTTGAACCGAAGAAGTATTTTCATCGTACAAACGAGCACAAGTGTCGGTGGGTACCCTCTTGAGCAGACAAGTGGCAATTCTTCTCTTGAAGAGGCACGTGGCATTTTTACGACCACATATAATGCCCAACCACACGATGACTCGTTGTGTATGATGACTATGTGGAGGAGAGGAGAGGAGAGAAGAGGAGAGGGGGCTCTTGAACCGAAGAAGTATTTTCATCGTACAAACGAGCACAAGTGTAGGTGGGTACCCTCTTGAGCAGACAAGTGGCAATTCTTCTCTTGAAGAGGCACGTGGCATTTTTACGACCTCATATAATGCCAACCACACCATGACTCGTTGTGTATGATGACTATGTGGAGGAGAGGAGAGGAGAGAAGAGGAGAGGGGAGGGGTAAGAAAGGGAGGTGGTGGAGAACATTATTGCAAAATTAGATGTAACTACTTGATATTCTTGTTGGTATTATAGTACCACGGCTTTGTACACAAGGCCAAAAAAAGGTCTTGGATTACCCCCAACGTAAATGTTTTTAGTGAAAAGCAAAAAGAAGTAATAATTCCCACTCTGTTCTTAAAAGATTATCGTTTAAGGTTAATACACATATTTAAAAATATAATTAATACTTAGCGAAAATACTATAATACTCTTATTAATTGTCTCAACCAATTATCCATTTCCCATGCTTCTTAGTCAATTCTACCAATTACTTCTTATTCAACCAATTACTATTTGGATTATAATATTGAATTAGATAAGAATCATTGGGAAGGGAATAAAGCTTTAAATAGGAGAAAGTTTTAAATAAGGGTAAAGTAGGAAAAAAATAGCTAATGTGTATTAATAAACTTAAAACGACAATCTTTTTGAAACAAAAATTACTTCCTAAAACGACAATCTTTTAGGAACAGAGGGAGTATTATATATATATATATATATATATATATATATATATATATATATAATCCGTTTCTGGTGCATATTTTTTTATTTTACATACCATGTTTACTATTTTTAGTGACAGATCGAGCGACGATTTAATATATCACTATAAAATAAATAAACGATTTATATATTATGGCGACTGATAGAATATAAATTTATTTAAGTTAATTTTCATAATTATATTTTAGATTGATTGATCATATCTTTTGTATAGTTGGTTCTCCTACTTTGTAGTGATTGATATCTTGTAATTATCATTATCCTAGCCTAAAATTGCGTTAATCATTGTTGTATATTAGGGACACTTGTTCAAAGCAATGGAACACACAGAGAATTTCTTTTACTTTCATGGTATCGGAGCATTATACTCATCTAACATAGCAGATTTTTAATTCGGGTCATTAAGGGCACTCACCGGGTTACGAGGGATAGGAGAGATTTTTAGAGTTTCGGCATTTAAGGCATTGTGGTATTTTCGATTTGGCTTGAAAATGTCATGTTGACTACGAGTAGTCACGCGCTAGGCTGATGGTTGGTAGTGAGGTGTGGGCTGCGGAGGGGGGACTGCTGGGATTGGAGAAGAAAGCCCAGATTTTTGATGAGGGGGTATATAGCGCCCTGGTAAGGTAGATGATAGAGGGGTGGTTTGGGCTTGGGGTGGAGAGAGGTGAGCAGGGGAGGCCGGGGATGGAGTAATGGCCAACTGATCGGGCTGGGCCAAAGAATGTGATGGCGTTCTTTGTGGGGAAAAAGGGAAAAGGGGAAAAGGCAACCTGCAAAGGACACTGGACCGGAGAAAGAGATTGAGGGAATTGATGTTGTTGATGTTGGTCGATATTTTGATGCAAGGTGTGAATTTGTAATGGAGACAATCAATCCTCTAAAAAATCATATGTATGAGTATTTGGAGTATGAATTTTGGAAAATAGAAATTGAGTTTCATCAAACTGCACATGACGCGAAATGATAATTTTTCGAGCCGACAAATCATTACACTTGTATCCCCTATGATTGGAAGGATAACCTAAAAAGACAGACGGAGTTGAACGGACTTGGAGTTTATTAATTGTGGTGGATGGAAAGAGTGAGAAGCATAAACACTCAAAAATCCAAAAATGAGAATAGGAAGTTAATTATGAAAATTAACTTAAATAAATTTATATTCTATCAGCGACCGTTTGATCAAATAAAATTGTAAAACTACTTCTTCTGATGTCATTTGGGTGCATTTTTATTGACTTAATATACTTGTATAGTTGAAGGAGATGAAGAGCAAATTTAATAAATGTTGCCATAGAGAAAATAAATTTAGATATTTTTATATTATTTTTTAATATTTTTACATTTTAAATTTATATATTACTCTCTCCATTCTTAAATAAGTGACGTTTTGGAAGAAAAAATTTATTCTAAATTTTCTGTCGTTTATAATTTTTTAGGATATTAAATTATTTACTTTCCTATATCACACTTACCTTCCCTCTTTGTCCCAAAAAATTATCACCCTTAGTATTACTCCAATAGTTTTCAACTTCCCATAAAGGGGTAGTAATGAAATTTTGCACAAATTTTAATTATTAAATGATAGTATTTGACTTTCTTAATCTATGTACAAAAATATTAAACGACACTTATTTAGGAATGGATAGAGTAATTAACCTGTCGAATTTTTATTAATTAATTAATATACGAGTGAAAATATCAGTTACCGTAGTTAAAGGTATCGATAATACGTGGTGTTTTAATCCAACTATAAAGCGGCACTGTCCCTCTGATGTTGTTTTGTGGGGCAATTGGGAATGTGGTAAGGCCAGGCAGAAGGGGAAGATGGATTGGTAGTAACAAAAGTCGGTATGCCTCGTAAAGGTAAAGGGGACGGCATGTGAGAGTTTGGCACATCGTGATCCATTATGAATGTCTTGGTCTTGGCAATGATATTTCTAAATTAAAATAATATAGTAGTAATAATTATCCGATAGTATTTCCTAATCAATCAATCAAGAACAACAACAAGTGTAAACCTTGTGGGACCAACCAAGTACATCAAAATCCAATCCGGAATCTTTGAGATAAGTTGGGACAAGAATGAGATATTCATTGTCATTTAATTAATTAAAACAATATTTTTATTACCAAGTGTTTGTTTTTTGTCTTCTATTTTAAAATTCCGGTCATATATTAGTAAATCTCTTACAATAATAAAACCCTCTCTTTACTACTACTATTATTATTAATTAATTAATACTCCCTCCTCTCCTTTTCATTATATGTTGTTTTTTTCTTCATAATATATGACATTTTATATATATTTAGGACATTTTTTTTTAATCCTTTCTTATTTTACTTCTAAAAATTTTCATAATTGAGTACACCTGGCAAACTGACGGGCAGGCCCCGGCCGGGCCGGGCCGAGCGCGGGCGGGCCAAAAACTAGCCGGGCTAAAAACGGCCCGGGTTTTAGCAGGCTGAAAAAGTGAGGCCCGTGGCCCGGGTTGGCCGGGTCGGGCCGGCCGGAGGGCTTTTTCCTACTTTTTTTTTTGTAAAATCTTGATACACCAAAAATAGTAATAATAATAATTTTAATTACTTAAATTAACTACATATCTCAATCAATTAAAATTTTAATAGTATTATAATTTTAGATATTATTCTAAAGGCATGATTTGGGATAATGATTGATTTACTTTCCAAATAAGTAGGGGGAATGCATAATTAAGGGATAATGATTGATTTACTTTCCAAATGTACTACAACAAATAAGGGGATTGCATAATTAAGGGATAAAATTATCTATATTATTATGTATAGATTTTGGACTTGCAAAGTTACAATCTAAAAAATTAGTGGTTGATTCGGATTATATATTGCTAGTAATTCAAAGTATATAATCAAATTTGATTCTTTAAAATTAATATAATTTATTTAACTTTTAAAAATAATAAATATTGTAATTAATACTAATATATAGATAATTTTAAATTTTTATAATTATATTATCTAACTTAAACTAATAATTATTAGTTTAATAGTTTTATACTTTGAAATTATTAACTACATATCTCAATCGATTAAAATTTTAATAGTATTATAAATTAGTATTATTAATTAATTACCTACATTAACTACATATCTTAATTATAATTTTCAAATATAGTTAAAATTTATTGAAGATTGCATTAAAAATAAATAGTTGTTGTAGCTTAGTTGATTTGAATTCTTATTTATTTACTTACAAGTCTTGTGTTCAAGCCCTACAAGTACCAAAATTCTATTTAAAAAAAAAAAATTTCACGGGCCACGGGCCGGGCCAAAAACGCTCAAATTTCTATGGATTAAAAAAATTAAGCCCAAAACCCAATTTTTACGGGCATGAGCCAATTTTATCAGGTCTATAATTGAGAGAGATAATTATTTAGTGCGAATTTCAAATCAATAATTTATACATCAAATTTTTCTTCATGCCCCAAATGTCAAACTGACATCTCTTTTCCCTTCTCCCTCATTCATTCATGTTCATGAATGTGTAATATCTACTACTTTAAGGAATAAGTCTGGGCAGACCGGAAAATTGGACCGGTCCAATTTTTTTTTTTTTTTTACTAGTGACCTTTAAAAAATGTATAGTATTTATTCCAACAGGAATTTCTATAAAATATAATGTTTTAGGTATAATTTAGATACATATACAAATAATTAGGTATATAACCGGATAACCCTGTATTTGTATATATATCCAAATTACACCTAAAATACTATATTTTGTAGAAATTCCGGTTGAAATAAATACTATATATTTTTTAAGGGTCACTAACAAAAAAAATAATAATAATAATAAAAAATTGGACCGGTCCAATTTTCCGGTCTAACTTTCCTGTCCGCGTAGCATTACTCCTACTTTAAGTCTCCTGGAATCAAAACCAAACACGTCTCCAATCTCCACAAATTTCCATCTGCCATTCACGTGGTCACCACCCCCATCTGCCACCTCTATCTCCCCTCCCCTCCCCTCCACTCCATATGCATATCCATTTCTTCAGTGTATACACCACCAACTTCACTCCCACTACAAACTTAACCTCAATGGCCGGAGATTGTTACACAACCACAGTCAACGACCTCCCCGATGTAATCCTCTCAAACATAATGGCCTCCGTCACCGACGTTCGCAGCCGCAACTCCGCCGCCCTCGTCTGCCGGAAATGGCTCCTCCTCGAAAGATCAACCCGCACTTCCCTCACTCTCCGCGGCAACGCCCGTGATCTCTTCATGGTCCCGTCTTGCTTCCGATCGGTAACCCACCTCGACCTCTCTCTCCTCTCTCCTTGGGGACACCCGCTCCTCTGTTCCTCCTCCGACCCCGCCCTCATCTCTCACCTCCTCCGGCAGGCCTTCCCTTTCCTCAATTCCCTTACAGTCTACGCTCGAAACCCATTAACCCTTCAATTCCTAGTCCCTCACTGGCCGCAACTGAACCAAATTAAACTAGTCAGGTGGCACCAACGGCCTCTATTGCCATCTGGGTCCGATTTCACCCCTCTATTTGAAAACCTTAATTCCCTTTACCAGCTTGACTTGTCCAGCTTCTATTGCTATACTGAGGATCTTTTTCCCGCGCTTGAATCTTATCCACACATTGCAGTGAAGCTCACCTCCCTTAATTTGCTAAACCCTTCATTTTCCGAAGGGTTTAAAGCCCAGGAGCTGGAGGATGTTTCAAAAGCTTGTCCCAATCTGAAAGAGTTTCTTGTTGCTTGTATGTTTGATCCTAGGTACATTGGCTTTGTTGGGGATCAAACTTTATTAGCTATAGCTGCCAATTGTCCAAAACTGTCGCGGCTACATCTTTTCGATACGTTGGCTTTGGTGAATGTCAGAGCTGATCCAAATGATGAGGGAATCACTCCCGACGATGCAAGGATTACTGTGGCGACGCTAATTGAGGTGTTTTCGGGTCTTCCTTTGCTCGAGGACTTTGCTCTAGATGTTTGTAATAATGTTACACATAGTAGTCCTGCATTTGAGATTCTTCAATCGAAATGTCCCAATTTGAGGAAGCTTAAATTGGGGCAGTTTCATGGAATTTGTATGCCGGTTGAATCGAAGCTGGATGGGATCGCACTTTGTCAAGGGCTTGAATGTTTGTCGATTAGGAACGTGGCTGACTTGACGGATTTGGGGTTAATTGCTATTGCTAGGGGGTGTTCGAGGTTGGTTAAGTTTGAAGTTCAGGGTTGTAAGAAGATTACTGTGAAGGGAATGAGGACTTTAGCTTGCTTGCTTCACCGTACATTGGTTGATGTCAAGATCTCTTGCTGCAAGAATCTGGGCGCCATGTCGATGTTAAAAGCGTTGGAGCCAATCCAGGACCGAATTCTGCGGCTTCACATTGATTGCGTTTGGGATAGTGTTGAACAATTTGAGAATTTTGATGGGGTTGAGTTCAACTTTGATCTCAACAAGTTGGACGAGGGTCCTGTTTCCAATAAGCCTGCAGAATTCACCAATTTCTTTGAAAATACAACGTACAAAGACTTGTGTAACAAGAGGAAAAGGTGCAAATATTCTTATGATCAGAATTGTAGTTATGATAAAGTCAATGGCATAACAAGTAGTAATGGCAATGATTTTTATGGTAGAACATGGGATAAGCTGCAACATCTTTCACTCTGGATATCTGTTGGTGAGCTTTTGGCTCCATTGGTAACAGCAGGTCTTGAAAATTGTCCCAATTTGGAGGAAATCCGTATAAAGGTTGAAGGAGATTCCAGAAACTGGTCCAAACCATCTCAGCGTGAATTTGGATTGAGCATCCTTGCTCGGTACCCGAGTCTAACAAAGATGCATTTGGATTGTGGAGACATGATAGGTTTTGCACATACTGCTCCATCCGGCCACATGGACTTGAGCCTCTGGGAACGATTCTATTTATTTGGAATTGGAGGTTTGAGTCTCCGTGAACTCGATTACTGGCCACCACAGGACAGGGATGTTAACCAAAGGAGTCTCTCCCTGCCAGCAGCTGGACTGCTTCAAGAATGCCTTATGCTAAGGAAACTATTTATCCATGGCACAGCTCATGAACATTTTATGAATTTCCTTCTCAGAATCCCAAACTTAAGGGATGTTCAATTGAGAGAAGATTACTATCCAGCCCCAGAAAATGATATGAGTACAGAGATGAGAGCAGATTCGTGCAGTCGTTTTGAAGATGCACTGAATGGACGTCAAATCATTGATTGACACCAAGTGCCTGGTGAAAATCTGGCAGTGCAGATCAAATGAAATAACAGCTTGACTTCGAGTGTTAGTTTTGAGAGAGGTGGTCCCATTCCAATTTTGTAACAATTTTTTTAAATGTTATGTATTGCAAAGGGAGTGCATGAAGGAATCATCCATTGCTTCAAACAAGACTGGATTTTACTTCTGATTGCACAAAAAAGAGGATCATAGATTTTGCCGTTTAAAGCAGAAGATGAACCAGTACATGTTCTTTTTTAGAACTGCAAAATCATACAGAAGGTTGAATACAATTTGAGCCAAGAACATATCGTAAAAAGAAAACCTCTACTATTTTGTTTTTATATACAACAAACATATTGTTTGCATTAGCCGAGTGATTACTTGCAGTCTAGCAAGCGGCCGAGGGTATCCTCGCATCTTGGTCGGTCTTGGGGTTCTGCCCAGCAATCTGCATCAAGGAAGTCAAGGCATGAGTTTCTCCTAAACCGTCTACCAATTTCTTTTTGGTTTTATTTTTATGGACATTGCCTAACAGTATTCAGTTTCGTAAATTTTGTTAAAATTTAATGTGGAAGACCTGCAATTAGTCTGCCCAATGGACCTTCAGGGATCTCCAATCGTGATCCCTCATTTGCAACAGCATAAACAACCTAAGTAGGAGAAACAAATGTTGGTCTGTCAAATTTTATTTAGTTCTTAATACCAATGGAGAGCAGAGACGTAAACTAGCATCATACTGTACTAAACATTGAAATATGTCAACGTACCCTTTCTGGTGCTGTACCATACCATGGCCTACTTAGAGTGCACAGTTCCCACATTATCACACCCAGGCTGAAAATATCACACTTCTCAGTGAAGGGTTCATTTCGGATAAGTTCAGGAGCCATCCACTCCGGAGTCCCAGCTGACGAGGAGTCATTTATGGGTGTGTCTATCATCATTCTTGAAAGTCCGAAATCACAGATCTTAACTGTCCAATGCTTATTCACAAGGCAATTGGCACTTTTTAGATCGTGATGAACTATCTTCAACCGGTGTATACACATCAGCCCTCTTAGTTGCCAGAAAAAGACGACAGTCAGTTTAGAGTTGCAATACCATTTTATCACAATTATTTTTTTTATCATAGAACATTTTATTATAGAGGAGAAGTGGAACTGCAATACACATGGACAACAAGAGTCCACTCCACCCAAAAAAAAAAGAAAACAATAAGAAGCAAGAACACAAATGATAAAAACATCCTGGCAGAAATGAGTTGCATCTTGCCGGAATCTATTCAAGTCTGACAAAGTTCCTCAAAAAGCTAGCATGGAAAAAAAACATACAGATGCATAAAAGGACACTAAGTCACATTCTTCAACCAACCACAGCAGTGCTAAGATTCTTCTCGGTCCATACACCCCACAAAATGGTAAAAAGAAGCATACTAACACAAAATCCGCCTAGCCTTTCTTCCACACTAGGAGGAGAAAACCAACATTGCCGACCACACTAAACAATAAGCGCCAAGCTGCCAAACCATCGGGCAATAAAATAAACTAACGAGAATGAGTCTCACTATCCTGCATACACCCTACACACATCCGGAGATAAACTTTTTTTTAGGGGCTAGATGCCTAATGCATGTCATTAGTATCGAGTAAACCAACAGTCAGACACAAAAGTTCTAATTTAGAGGGAACAAGGTGCGAGCCTTTGCTTTCTAAATAAAAAATGATCAGGAAAAGTGGAGATTTGGGAATGAGCCTTATCAAGCAGAGCTTGAAGTTGATCAGGATTGATTTGTTAAGCAATCAGCATAAGATGATAGCTTAAGCTGGATTAATCCAACACCGAATGAGCTTCAACAAGTAATTTTAAAACTGAGATCTGAACAAATGCACATGTAAACATCACAATGAAAACAACATCAACCAAAGTTTGACCCTTGCAAGTGCATAAATAAATTTCATGTGCAGGACATTACTATTGTCTTAAGATTGATAAATTCAGCAACAATAAAAATACTAATTACTGAAAACATAAAGAAACTAACATAGGAAATATATAATATATTGCATTATTAGGCTAACCTGCATATATCACACAACATTTTAAGCCTTCTCCTCCAGTTGAGTTTCTTCTTCTGACCACTCAAATGGATCAAGTAATATAATGATCCCATCTCCATGCAGTAACCATTGATAATTGTGACGGCTTCGTGCATGCTCCAAGAAATAATATAACTGAAATAAACAGCATCAATGGAATGTACAATACATAAGCAGTAAAAAAGACAGTTTAGTAAAACATTAGCACTTTTTTTTTCTTTTATAAAGTTCAAATGCGAGTAACTATTTTTTCGTATTTATCCTTATAGGTAAAACATACTTTACATGGAAATATCTACATGTTGAAATCTTCTTATATTAGTTTCTCTTACATTTGGTCTTAGACATGCTGGCAGGATATGGTGTGGAAGTGCTTTTTCGCAAAACTCTAGATTTTCTTATTTTAAACCCTCTAGGGTAGCAATCTACGGAATGGACAAATCTGAGAAAAACAAACAAATTGAACAAAGATAGAGAAGATAAATACCATTTGGATGTCGGAGTCGGCTGGAAAAAAACAAGAGAAACATCACAAGAAAGATGGCCAAGTTAAAAAGATATATAACTATAAAAAAAATACTACCGGCACTTTATTCAAGATTAAATACCTCAGGATGGATATTTCATTGCAGAAATCTTCCATGTTTTCAGCAGTAAGATCTTGCTCCAGGAAAACCTTAATTGCAACATCTGTTCCATTCCAAATGCCACGAAAAACTTCTCCAAAGAAACCTAGGAATTAACCGCCAAGAGATGAGTAATAACAACACAAGGATTATCAAAAAACATGAATATATATAAATATCTATGTATGAATAAGCACAGTATATGCATACTCCCTTTGGTGGCAGGCAACTGAATGATGTAAAAATCTACCTACTAACAACCTTAGTTTTATGTGGAATTCACTCAAAAACATTAGTTATAAATTTCAAAACAACTTGGGTGTAGTTCTTAAAAGTTTGGACCAGAATTTGCATACATCTTAAGGCCAAATGTATTTTATAGATATTATTTATCAGGACTTTTCTTCGTATTTACCCGCATTAGGTTTAGCATTGTAGCTCGTACATTATACATATATACGACAAAAATGCTCTTCTACACGCGCGCGTGCACACACACTGACACGGTTCACAAAGGAAGGAAAGGAAGAAAATCCAAGCCCAACAGGGGTTGACACTGTTCCGTTTGGAGTCATGGGACCCATGACCCCATAATATATCAAATCAAAGCTTACGATGAGCCCTACACGACGCATTGCCTTCGACCCTAATGAACACCATTTTAAGCCCAAAAATGGCAGGGGGAGATGTGTTTACGCCTTCCAAAGTTTTTATCAGTTTTGAACTAAATTGGTTTTTTTCGTAATTTTGGTATTCATTTCGTAATTAGGGTCTCCAGCTTATTGTTTAGTTTTTAAAGAATGTTTTTGTGTGTTTTTAAGTTTAACTCTTATTATTCAGATTTTATCCAAATATTATGGCCACTTAGTCAATTTATCTAACTTTGTGAATTCGTGTGATTGCAAATTTACATAGATTCAATTTCTGTGATTGTTTCTGTTCTTTTATTAGTCTTTCGCTGTGTTGCACACACACATATATCACATAATGTTTTAAGACACAACAGAGAGAGATAGATATAGAATAGTTAAGTTTTCCTGCTTTAGAATGTGTCATTGCTAATGGATATGTTACGCAGATTCATTGCAAGGGTAAAGCACGAATCTTCTGTAACCCCTTCCTTTTATGAGCTATTTGCTTACTGTTAGATTGGTAATGGAGTCGAAACTTGGTTTGACATTCTTATTGATAAACGTCATGTTGTACAGAATTCAGTGCACCATCAGAAAATCCTACCAAACCTCACCATACTGTCAAAATGGCAACTGAGTTGTGTTACATGGACTCTTTCAAAATCCAAAAGTACCAGCGTCAACACAATACAACACGGTTGTGGGTGTCAGACGCAACAATTTGGTAGAAAATGAGCCAAAATGTTTAAAAAATAGGCTTGCTCGTGTCGTGTCATTTTAAGGATTCTAGAGGTTGCCGAGTCCATGTAACATAGCAACCGATTCAAAACTTAGTTTGACATCATATTAATAAACTTCATTTTTTACAAAATTTTATCACCCCATCACAAAATCCTACCACACCTCACCATACCCTCACATGACTGTGCTAAGTCAACAATCTATTTGTGTCTTACCATCACTACTCCTAGTTATTTCCACTCATATAATTCTTACCTTTAAAAACTCAAAGTGAAACTACAACCATCCCAAGGTTAAGTTTTAGTCAACAAGCATTCTGAACATCGAGTTATTTAGCTAGAATCAAATCACAAATTTGTTGTCACACCGATGTCCACATAATTATTTCAGACCAATATAAAGAATTAGTACCATCAATTTATCCTTCCTTTGCCTTCATATTCATTCAAAGTTCAAACACCTATATCGACATCCCAAGAACATGCTGACAATGTGACAATATCTGCCTTCATAACTGCTAATAGTTTAGTCATCAACACTCTCATTGCAACCCTTGTGAAAGTATTGCATCATCAATTATGCACCCCATTGTCATGCTCACCAAAAAGCTTAGTCCCTGGTTGTTGTCAACCTAGGAATAGGATTAACGACTATTGGGTAAAGTAAATATCAACCTAACCTTGGTAATTAGATTCAAACCGACAATTATTCTCATACATACTAAATGTTTTGAATCTTGACCTAGTCCACATAATTATAAAAAGTAAACTAACACATCAGATTGGCATGTTGGAGCTCTTTTATATTTAATAGTCCTTTTAATAATACTGGACATAAGGATGGAACTATTACTTGAAATGTTGAGCATAAGGATTAGACTGTTACACCTACATTGCCAAAAGACCAAAGGAAATCCAATAGGCAAAACTAGCAGTTACTCCACTATACGTGATCATTTTTGTGCAATAACTCACTCGGCTTTTAATTTATGCAATTGCCCCATTAAACTAATTAAAATTTTGTAATTTGGTCAATCTATTAAATTAAGTGGACGGAAGTTAACTTATTACCTACGTGGCGGTCTAAACAAAATAAGAAATTAAAATAAGTGACTTGGACAAATAAATAAAGACAAATAAGACAAAATAAAAGGGAAAAATATGATTTTGTCCTATGTGCATTATTTTGTTGTCCAAGTGATTTATTTAATTTTTTATTTTATTTTAAACTGCCCCGTAGGCAAAAAGTTAATTTCCGTCCAATTAATTGTACAGAATGACCCAGTTAAAAATTTTAATTAGTTGTCTGAATGGGGTAACTGCTACTCTTGCCAAATCCAGTAAGATGTCCATGACCATACGAAAATCATAAATCATATGCTGTATAGCCCAAGTAATACTCTAGTAATACTAAACCTTGGGAGTAAAATCTAAGCTTGTTTCCTCTTGAATATTTGAACAGTTTTGAATTTTCAGAAAATGCCTCTATAAATTTGTTTACTGGAGATCATTAGGAACAAACAAACTTCCACACTAGCCCGTAGAAATCCTCCAAGTTTCATAGAAAGATTACTTACAGATGCCCCTGTACATAAGGTTTTTGTACAGGACACAGTTAAATCACCAAATTCGAATTTTCACATTAAGTGTATGGAAAATCTCCAACTACGCCATGAGTGAAGACCCTAGTTAGTAAAAAATAAAATACGTGCTAAAATTTCTCTAAAGCATAAATCCACCGTATTTTGACATATTGACTATTGCACAGAGAGCAAATATATTGATTAAATGAGTGAATGCTGAAAATTAATCTGATTCTGATAGTGTTACTAAATCTCTTCTCCTTATAAACACAGGACATGCTCAGTCTTAAGAGAAAAACCTGCAGCAATCAGTAAATGTTTTTTTTAGTGGGGGAGGGGGGATTGGGGGTGGAATTGAGGCATCCACTCATAGGGCATTAACAACTGAAAAGGCTGTTAATCAGTTCCACACAAACCGAATTCTAGTTATAATATTCTCAAACTAAATTCACAGGAAGACCTTCAATATTAATAACTCTGTTACTCAGTTAACAGGATGCAAATTCGTAATTCTATATGTGTACACTTCAAAATCTGGGATGATTCACAAGGGACTCGTAGATGGAAATATCAGTTAAATGGTTGCAGCAATACCTCAACCCTAGTTTCTAGATGATGGTTGGTCCACATGGAATCCACAAACATATAAAATTCCAGTGGCAGTTGTTTTACACCACCAGATATTATTCCACTATCGGAGTACTAATTACATTAAACATGATCCCAAAAGAAAGGCAATCACTACCAGTTACTTATTCTTGTGTGCTGTAAAGCAACCTACGATTATCCAAATAATCATATTTATGGAATTCACAGAAACCCATATCAGAGGGTTACTTTGACAAATAGTTCAATAAGTTCAGCTAATTTTTTCATATTATGCAGTCGAGGTGAAAAAATCTGAAGATAAAAGTACCTCAGAGAATAATATTAAGAATAATGCTCACCGATCCCAACACGAGTGCCAACGGTCATTTCTGAGAAGTCAATTTTCCATTCATGGAAAGGTAACAGAGGCTTGTTTTGGAACATTGGTGATTCCAAAATTTTGGTCCATGTTGAGACTATTTCATCATTTGCCCCACTTCTCCCTGAAGCCCAACTCCTATATTCATGAGGAGACGAAGGTAATGATATTGCCTTTTGGGAATTGAAATCCTCCTTGGGAAAAGCATACAAAGAAGACCTTCCACCAGATAATTCATCACGATCATAGAGGTGAATATCAGATACCTGAAGTAATGCACTAAAAATTACAATGATATAGAAACCAAATATGGTGAAACACCAAGTCTCCATGAAATGAACATGCTACAGTTTCATGCTACAGTATTGCAGATGTGAAACCGAAACCAAAACCAAAACATGTTTCACAACTACAGTAATGGATTGACGGTAGTAATAGCTAACAGAAATTTTAGTTGTGAGAATTCACACCTTCCTCTTATAGAGTACATCAAAAAGAATCAACACCATTAACCGCCACAATACCTAAGACTCCATCTAACACAACCTAAACACAACCATATTGAGCTGGTAGAAAAGTAAATAAACAGTCCTATTCTAAAGCATAAGTAAGACAACTAGAGGATTCAGAAGGCAAGGCGGTAGGAATTTCAGTTCATTGTGCATTCTATCTTTCAAATTAGTTCACTGTTCTGGGATGGATTTCTAATTTTATCCTGCCTCCTTCTATTCTTGTTCTTTTCTCAATCAAACTAGCCTCCTCCTGCCCCCTTGGGTGGTTATGGTAGATTAGCTGCAGGTTGAATTTATCATCCTCCCCTGATTTGACCAATCATTAAAGCCAAGTTATCAGAGCCATGTTGAGGCAGAAAAGAAAATATATTTACACATTTTCTGAGATATAATCAGCGATGGGTTGTACATTGTTTGAGATGGAAATCGTAATGATCAAAGTTATAAACACCATTAAACCATTAACATACATCAAATAGATAAATTCATCACAAACAGTATTCTTGTCAGTGCTCAAGGAAATGGTGACAAGAAGTACTAGAACCGTCCACAATAGCAAGATAAGCATACATTATTTTGAAGATCTTGACCCTTGTTCTTGTCATCTGAAGAGTGAGGATATGACCTATTATTCCCTTGTTCTCTCAAGACGCTATTCTGCTTCAATGTTTCATTCATTGCTCGTACAGCCCTACAAAATCCATTACAATAAAAAAATTAATTTCATTTTTGGTATGAAGAATGTGAAAATTCTTGGTGTATCAATCTAGTATTTTGAGAGTGTCCACAGCTTTCCTAATGCCTTTTCTTTTAATTACAATGTCACAGACTCGAGTAATAGTTAACAACTCATACATGGAAACACATACTGTGTTTGTTTGACGAAATTGTAACCTTTAGGTTTTATTGAATGGTTGCAAATACTGGTTTACCTATTCCGCAATTGGAGTTGCAGGCTGCAGCTGCTGCAGAATTAGATGTACATGACGAGGTGTGTATATACTTGCAATTATTTCATGTTTACTTACATATGCAATTTTTATCTTTAATGCTGTTATATATGTTCCTCATGGAGGGTTGTTTTAAATGAATCTACGCATTAAAGTTATGTTTTCCTTTTCTAATTTGCATGACAGAGAGAGAGAGACTACCTTGCAAGGTAGCCTCACAAGATATGAGTTTAATCATAAAGTCCTAAATATTTCCAATTTTATGATCACAATCAAAAGGGTCAATTATTTTCTTATACAACTCTTTTTGGGTGTTACTTGAAAGATGCTGCAAGTATTGTGCAAGTGATATACAAAAAGACGACGTAATTAATCCATGATGTTGAATTCAAAAATGAGATTTTATATAATACAAAATAAATCTTTATTATACATATCAGATACTTATGGATCAGATTGTGCTAACTTTTTCTGAGTCTTCTACAAGCATTACTAAATAAAGGATCATACATGAATCACAAAATTGGTCCAAGAATTTGAAATTCACTTCTTTTACTGGGTCCTAGTTTCAACATGCCTAAAGATTGCAGGGGGCTTCACTCTAAATTTAGACATGTGAAAGTGACTGACTGAATTTTATTATCAAATACAACACTTGCCACTGCCCTTATGACTGCCTATTTAATGTGAGCTAAAAGTAGACACATATGGTTTTTCCTGCACTAAACCAAGTTTGACATACAAAGACCATGGCACACCTGCAATGGATAAATAGTCATCACAAATATCAATGTAATATCATATGATGTATTATGGAAGGGTTCCGGTGCATCACCAATTGTTAAAAAAGGAAACGTCATGAGAAAACAAACCTTTTTGGCGAGTGGCTTCAATCTAGCTAGATTGCTTTGATTCCCCTTGATATATCATTTCCCAAAAGGTTATATGAAAAACCAGACCACTAACTTCTTTATATGATGGATGGGCTGAGTTTCCCAAATATCAAGGCAAGAGAAAGACGTCAGATCTTAGTGGAAGACACGCGTCTCATCAACAAAGGTGAGGGGATATGAAGCCTTAAGAGTGAAAGAAGTGAGAACCATTGCCAGCCACAGGGGATGGAAGGTCAGGTCAGACTTTTTTAAGCATCATCTTTATCATCTCTGTCTCTCGAGGGTTTTCCTTTTAGGCACCCAGTATCCAATTTATCCATGAATTCAACCAATAACTTTCAAAGTTACAATTTTGTCCCATGACTTCGGTTTATTTTCAAGACTGGCAACTCATTTTGTCATCTACTCTATGAGGCTAATATGGTCCTTTAGAGTGAGAGTTACCAGATACTTTAATCGACCTAGCGAACCACGTATTGGTACTTGCATACCCAAACACAATACTCTTACGTATCAATACTCTAAATTTAGATTTATCGTACCCAAAAATTTCTTTGTTATTTTACCTATAATTGCACAAATATCAATATTCTAAGTTAGTATTGAACGCTCAAACATTACATTTGTCCTAAATTATTTATAATTTATAAAACAACCAACTTGTTAATTCAACTAAAAATCTTCTATAAAACTTAAGTCTATTTCATTTAGATTTTAAGAGAATTTCTAACTTATATAAAAATACCCTAGCATAATGCATTTTAGCAATGTAACGTACCACGTACCCGTATTTGTATCGCGTACCGAAACGAACCACATTTCAGGTAACAAAAGTTTAGACTAGTCATGATTTAATAACTCCATTTACTTATATTTGGTCTTTATCATCCCCTAGGCTCAATAGTTTCTCATATCACTTTTTCTTAGCGACAGTTGTTGCTTATGGATACACATACCCCATCATGTTCACTTTCAACTCCAGCTTTAAGAGTTGTACAATATTGTATTTAATATTTTTCGATTTTTTTGGTAATTTAGTACTTAACAAATTTCTCATTATAAATTATGATGTGATTTTATAACCCAAATTGAAAAACTGAATATACATATATGTTTGCCATAAACAGATAAAGAAAAAACAAACTTAATAGATTAATCATTGATATTTTAACATTTTGTAAAGAAAATAGATTTGGAGCTATTCACTTGTTAACATATAAGTAAATTGTCTTCAATAAATCCCAAATTTTCATCATATAATTGAAAATTACAATGCATGACTAGAACCTACCATGACTTGGTTTCTGAAATTACACAATCCAATAAAGCAACTCTAATGATATTTTTTGAATCAACTAGTAAGTATACTCAAGTTAAATCAGTTTATGAAGGGTTTCAAACTTGCCAAAAAAATATATACACAGTTTTTTTATCAGTAAATTGAAAAGAAATGATAACCATAAGACAGAATAGGGCTAGCATTAACCTTACGATGTCATCACCAATTTCTGGAGTAATACTAAGGCTTCTTCTTCTTAGTCTACGGGTTTCTGGAATCGATGCTCCTTCTGACCTGTAGCTAATTCGGAACAGAAATCAATAATCAGCAATTTAGCACCTTACTAACTTAGGCTGTACTAGAAAGTATTCTCCTTGAAATTCAGCATACCGCCAAGAAAAGGAAAACACAAGTAATAACTATTATCAGTACCTACCAAAAAAAAACAATTATCAGTAAAAGTTCAACAACAAAACAAAAACAAGCCAACACCACAATATCTCTGGTACTAAATCAAACCACTATATCCATAATGAGAAACAGAGAGACTAGAAATCATGCTTTAGAGCCAACAGCAAGTCACTAATTCCTTCAAAAACTAAGACTAATAGAGAATGGGCCCAATAAGGTATACCATGACTTTTTTCACATGCAAGCAGGACACACATGGAGAGATAAACCGAGTGCATCATAATGAAAACCAGACAGAGTGCAATTGCAGAAATAACATAAATGGATGGAATCAAATGCAATCAGAAGACTCAAATACAAGACCAATCATAACTCTTTTATCATATTTAAACATCCAACTCGAAACATATTCGTTATGAATGGAATAGCCACATGATTTATATGTATAGGATATTGTCAACAATATCTTTTTTTCAAAGGAAAGTAAAATGAAAAATTACATACTTCAATAGAAAATGATGTCTACAAGTTTTACTTAAGAATAGGTTAAAACTATAAATATACAAATACCAAAACAAGAAAATATATTACCTAAACACCATTAATACACAAGCAACTTATAAGCTAACAATCCAGATAACTTGATACACAAGCAACTTATAAGCTAACAAGCCAGATAACTTGATGGCCTTTGTAGCCACACCATGCAGACATGGAATCATCATGTAAGCACATAAAAGAAAGGGTAAGAAGTTGTAATAAGCACCTTGATTTGGCAATATCATCAGAATACTCTCTAAATGATTTGCAATCACCACTAAGCATGGAGCGTCCATGTGCTCGAAACGAAGGATGCTCCGGACTACAAAAGCCAAATGAAAAACAAAACTAAGAGTATAACAAAAACAAAAATACGATAGTAAGATAGAAAATAAACTTTTAGACATGGAGCAACTTCAACGTTGCATCGAAGTTCTCTCTTCTGGGCCAGAGTATATTCATAATGTTTCATATCATATATTGAAGAAGTCTTTTTTCATCTTTTTTTTCCTTTGATAATAGGTAATTTTGACCTCGAGTATGGGGATTGGAACCACTACCATGAGGATATAATTCAAGAACTCTGCCATTTCTCCCACCACATAGGTTCTGGATGAAAGAATCTTATTAAGAAGATGAGACAATACAACTAACCAGGTCAAGATTTCTCACACAACTGAAGTAGAAAAATTACAATATCCTACATTAGAACAGCCACCAAGTCCCTATGGAGGTTTGAAACAGAAACTCCTGTAAAAGCCCTCATAGCTGGATGCACAAATGGAAGCTACAGTAAAACCTAAACCATGGAACATTTAATCATAATTATTGTGCAACGTTAAAACTAAAATATCACTTTCTTTTATTTATAATTGAACCTAAAAATTTATATTAGCATCGAGAAAAACCTTGGACTTGAAGTCCTCTGTTCAGCAATGACCTTTCTCCGGCTCCTTCGCCAAAATGTAGTAGCAATATTGGGTTCACTGTGTGATAAATTGAGACAGTGAAAAAAAGATCAAATAAGAGTCCATCCCACTTCAATGCTCCAAGAAAGTTATGAATCTTTTTGAAAAAGGATAAAAAGGCTATGGAGAGGATAAAAGATCGTTTCACATTCCTTTTCAGGTCAAAGTTATGGATTGTCAAAATGAGTAATTGAGCACTATTGTCACCTCAAATTTCTGTCTATAGAGGTTGAACGCAACATCACACTCCTCAAAGAAGGCCCTGGAACATTTAAAGATGCTTCTAGTCTACGTTGATATTGTAGGCCATCATCTTTGTCAGCACTGCAGAATACAGCACAGCAATAATAAACCCTTCAACTATGTGTTTAAAGAGCGCAACACCCAAAGTTGAAGCAAATTCTAAAAATCAATTACCCGCAGAAAACTTTTCAGAAATACTTCAACTGAATATGCAACTCAAACTGGACATATATTATATCTGCTACTAACCTCTCAGGATCAACTTTATCTGAAAACCCATATTGAGGACTGTTTGGTTCAAGGGGCGAATCACAGGAATCATTTCCAGCAGAATCACTCTCCCTGGCTGCAGATACGTGGGTCATAAAAATTGCCTTGGTAGGTAGATCGGGGTATCAGTTGGCCAGGAAACCGCATAAGATCTACCAGTAGTTCTATAGAATTTAGTACAACTATTACAGACATAGGCTTATATGAGTCTACGCACTCAGCTGCTCCTTCATTAGGAAATCCCAGTATGAAAAACTGTTCGAGAAAGGAGGAAACATAAAGGATTCAGAAATACTTCAACTGAATATGCAACTCAAACTGGACATATATTATATCTGCTACTAACCTCTCAGGATCAACTTTATCTGAAAACCCATATAGAGGAATGTTTGGTTCAAGGGGCGAATCATAGAAATCATTTCCAGCAGAATCACTCTCCCTGGCTGCAGATACGTGGGTCATAAAAATTGCCTTGGTAGATCGGGGTATCAGTTGGCCAGGAAACCGCATAAGATCTACCAGTAGTTCTATAGAATTTAGTACAACTATTACAGACATATGCTTATATGAGTCTACGCACTCAGCTGCTCCTTCATTAGGAAATCCCTGTATGAAAAACTGTTCGAGAAAGGAGGAAACATAAAGGATTCAGAACAATCTTTATGATGAATAGCAATAATAAATATGACAACCATACTTAGGTGGTGTTTGATTGCATCCTAATGCATCTTAACAGTTCATCTCTTAATGCATCTTAACAACCTACATCTTTGTATTAAGAAGTCCTCGGAATAGTTTAGACTCATATTTGTATTTGTATTTGTATTTTAACTATTCAGAGAACCTCTTAATACAAAGATGAGGGATATTAAAATGCATTAAGAGGTACAAAGATGTGGGTTGTTAAAATACATTAAGAGGTGAAATGTTCAGATGCATTAAGATACAATCAAACACCACCTCAAGCTCATTAATTAGATCTGCCACAAAATATTTTGACATTAAATATATTGTATGAAAAAATATATATAAAAAAGTAAATGATATTAATAAATAAAAAAACCATTTTATAACATAGGTAAAGCTTACCGCCATTAGGCTACTTTCAAGACCTACAGCATCTGCAAGAACTTTGAATAATATTGCTCGAGGACGGCATGAACCATTCTTTATTTGTCCCAACATCTGAACACCTCGACAGCCAGATGCATGAGAGGTTCCCTCAAGTGCAGCTTTTGCAGAACTTAAGTCCAAATTTGGTCGTTTATAGAAATCAGACACCTAAAGAAGAAATAACAAAAAAATTAACATGGAAGAGAATATTTTCTCCTAAAAACTATACAAGAGCATACTTAAGATGCAATAAGAACAGCTACTAACTAACTGACCATAGGAGGTTTACAGGTCGAGAATCTTCCTTCTTTATCCAATGACATCAAGATACTGATAACGACCCAATTAGAGTTTCAAATCTCTCACCTCTCTCTATCTGCCCAAGGCAATAACATTTTCCTTTCCATTACGAATCAAAAAATGAATTTATAAATTACATGATGAAAAGACACCAAATTTAACCCAGGACCTCATCTAGGCTCTTCGAAATAATATTATTCATGTGAGGTGTAGAGGGCAGCACATCTGTGGCACCTTAATATATGAATACAAGGTGTGGGGCAACATATGTTTTTCTTCAATTGTTATAAAATGCGAACTACAAACTTGAATGAAAACATACACCGGCAGGCATGTTATCTATTTTAGTTTAAACTTTAGAATGGACATCTCAGATTTTGGTTAGCCACCGCTACACAATTCCTCCCCATTGACAAGTTTGAGGTATGAGAGGACTAAAAGCAACCCCCTACACAATTCCTCCCCTATCTCCAAAGCTCTTCCTCACTATTACCTTATAAAGAAATTGCAATTCACAAGGAACATAGAGAAGGTGAATTAAAATATTTAAGGAGTTTATGATATTCTAAAAACATTAAAGGAATATGAGAATAATTCACCCAAAACAGTAATAGATTGCCAAAAACAATAACCACGCAGTCACGCACTACATCGCTAACAAGTTTTCAACGGATTGATGATCAAATACTAGAAGTCCAAGATTTATAGAAAAATTCTCGCCAAACCAAAAATCTTTTTTATCATGGCCGCAGGATTTGAGCTTAAACCTTTCGCCAGTGTCACAATCAACTGCTTTAGCATAGAAAGCTTCTTATCTTTCTCTGCATATACAAGTATGATATCAGCCTGTAATCCCTTAAGCTTTAGAGCAGCGAGCTCCTCCAAAGTAGGAATATAGTCAAAAAGATCTTAAAGCCTCTTCTCCTGAACAAGAAGTACATGTTCAATTGGAAAGTGACACACTAATTAAAACCCAACCAAAGAAGATATATCTGCAGAAACAGTAAATAATTCAACAAGGTATATCTTTCTGGCCTTTCAACAAAATCTGTGGTCTGAAAACAAGAACTGCAACTGCACAATTACTATCTCGTTCTCTTCAAATTATATGTTATTTCTCTCCTTCCAAATGGTATATCACAAACAACGAGGATAAAATTAATACAATGGGTAAAATGGGAACTTTATCGACAACAAACCTAATCCTGCATATATATGCCTCAAACACACCACAGTTGTCAATCCAAACATTTTTCTCAAAAACCCTAATTCGTTAACCCTATGTTTATCATCTTGTTAGATTTATAAAATGGGCCAAAAGATTAATATATAAAAACATCAAGTTCTCTAACTCAAAACCAATTGGCAATGAGAAGAGTTGCCCCAGCTCATTATATACTAGACATAGTTTGTCAAGGTATTCGATGTGGGACAAGATATATACTCTAACACTCCCCCTCACGTGTAATCCAATGTATTGAGGGTTATACGTGGACCTGATGAATATAAAGCAAGCCCAGAAGAAGCTAGTCAGAAACAAGCCCAGAAGAAATCTAGTAAACCATGGGCAACTATTGGCCCAATTGATAAGTGGTACTAGTTAAGAAATGGGAAATTTGACCCTTAAGAAATGGACTGCAAGTGGGTAAGAATGAAGGCTAAGAAAGTGTTTAATTAGGACCAAGGATAACCCGCTCTGATACTATGTTAGAATTATAAAATGGGCCCAAAGTCTAGTATATAAAAACATCAAGCTCTCTAACTCAAAACAAATTGGCAATGAGAAGAGTTGGCCCAACTCATTATATACTAGACATACTTTGTCAAGTATTCAATGTGGAACAAGATATATACTCTAACACATCTCATTACAAAAACAAAAGCGGCATAACAAGCATACATTATATACATAATTAATGTGACCATGCAGATATCCCTTTTTCCCATGGGGACTCTACTAACCACAGATGTAAATATGAATGCAGTATAATAGCACTTTAACAGAACCTACTGCTCCAAAGATAAATGCAAATCAAACTCATATGTGAACATTTCTTTAAAAATATCACTCAATTCATATTTGATGCTCATAATATCAGAGATATAATTAGAAGGACCCACTATGGCAACATAATTTAACAGCAATAATAGCAAAGTGAGTGTTAGGTCTCACGGGAACGACAGAGTAAAAACCATCTGGAATAGGTTCAGAAAGCATTCCAGTGCTCCAGAGGATCTGTGACGCCATCTGATATGAATAATGAGCATAAGCATTATTGCCCATTGATTCTTTGACTTAAAACTTCTTCTTTAGAATCGAAAGAGATGGATCCAAACTTTTCAATGAAGTCTGCAGGCCACCAAATAATATTAGAATGCCTTTGCTGTGAGGGTCTGGATTCATCTCATGAGACTTCCATTTCCATGTATTTGTAAAAGTTACTACCATCTTGTCCTTAGTTATTACCCCATACAAGCCCTTTCCGGTCCAGAAGTTATTTTAGTACAATTCATTAATTAACTAAAATCCTTAGTTTGCACTCCCATTAGATGGAGGCCAGGTGACCTGCAAAATGAAAAACCCAAGGGTTCAAACTCAAATCTCAGATTCACCTTCTTCATTGGCTTTCAATACAATACCAGTGTGTGTGTGTATAATTTGGAATCAAAAGTTAACTATATATAACAACCGAAGACAGAACTATTGAAAGTTAACTATATATGCAATAGGCAATCAACAACTAAAGTCAGAACTATTGAAGACGTGACATATGCAAAGAATATTTTGTGCAAGAGTTTCAGTATCACCAAAAGATGAAAAAACAGTCTCTCAACCAAAACAAGAAAGATATAGCCAACAGACTGAAAATCTGAAATAACTTTTCTTTTTCTTTTTCCCTCCCTATAACAGTTGAAGTGCTAAATCTAGTGTCATTATCATATGAAAAAACAAATAAGAGTGAGAAAGAGCCTACAAACCTGAGCTCCCAGTATCCACATGATAAATTACAGTAAGATGTATTCAATGTTGTAAAAGAGAAATATAAGAGCTTGGCGAATGAATTCTATGGTAATTTTATAGAATATATATATATATACGTACACACACGTACACATACATATATGCAAGATAACTATGAACTTGTACAGGAATAAACAATGAAAAATAAAAATGAAGGATTCAAATGGTGGAGTTCTAGGTAAGCTGGCTAGGCAGAGACCTTGGGCTTCAGAAAATTGCCTGCCAAGCTGAAACTCTCCCATGGGCAATGGCAGATAATATTTGTGCTTTAATTTCCAATATCAGATTCTTGAAGTCACTCTAACAGCCAGATGACCCAGATCCCATTCTGATTATCTATTACACTACTACTGAGCTCCAGCAAACATAGAACCTGTAAACATCTTGATTGAATTCTTTACCTCCAAAGAGGATTATATTTCAATATCAAATCTCAATTTCACAATCGTTGCGTGTCTTTAATTCCTATATCAGATAATATGTATGTTACCCACTCTAAAGATTGGTATAGGGCCTTTCAAGCTTTCAGCACCTTATTCCAGCTAAGTAGTGAACTTATAGGCTGTCTGATCAATAAAAAGCTATGCAGGATGTTCTAATCAGTCACGTAGGCTAATTTGGGATGCAAACATAGGCATTTGAGAATTCCACCAACGGTAACCATTGTTAACAATTTCGAGACAACTTAAATAAAAATAAAATCATGGGGCAGCTTCTTGCATGTTCTTATTGATACTGAAATACATATATACTTCTATACTTATGATCCTTCTGCTCAAAAATTGGCTTTACCCCTCAATGTTGAGAGAGAATCCTAAAGGACTTTTACAAATTCTGTGTTGGATTAATCGATAGTAGCGCCAACATTATTTTTATAGGAGATACAGATACCTAACAATAAGACTTGAGGTAACGCGTGGAGCTGTTCCACTGCTATTTCAAGATGTATCAGCATTAACCTCTTAGCGTTTGATAGGTTTACTGAGCAGTAAAGAACATGGCACTAGATGGAGTATCAATTACCCCTTTCCACAATAAATTATGATCCATTTATATTAAAGACATGGGCGATCCTACATGTCCACTTTCCCACACCAAATAAATTAACATGGAAAATGAGAAAACCAAATTACAAAGTTCACCTCTTTGGAGCTCATCACAATAATTCTCAGAGATCATTTGACAAGTAAAAGTTATGTAAGCATTGCAAATTAAATTTGACCCCCAACTGTTGCCCTTTCTCTGCCAAATCCTGAATCTCTTGGCACTAAAGACTAAACATCATATCAATCAAGTTGGACTACCAGGTGGGTTTAATACTCATTTGGACTGTAAGTATTAATATTTCAAAAAAGAATCAAATAGCTTTCCACAACATGCAAAACCATGCATCTAATGAATTCCATGTGTATACATCAGCATAAACAGCTGTGATGCCCAAATTCATAATCAGACAGTTTTCATGCAGAAAAAGAAATTTTCAAGTGTGCTCACATTCAGGGCATCCAACTTCTGAAGTTCATAAAGAAACTTAGTTCCCATTTGCAATTAACTTTTCTGCAAACAGCAAGTACTCAACCAACACTCCTTTGAGTTATAATGGCAGTCCATCATCACTCCCTCAAACAACTAATGTAACTGAAACCTAAAAATAAAATCAACTATAATAATACTCAATTCAATCCTACAGCCTTTAAACAACAATTTAATCATTCAAGTTTTAATTAAACCTTGCAATGACTGAATACGAATTCATGTCAAGTTATCAACTTTAAGCATTCTCTACCCAAGGTCATGATTCAATCAAATTCTTCTAACAAAAGCAACATACCTAGAATCCGCAGCATACGCCAATACATATATAACACACGTATGTTATTAAACTATGTATTAATACTAACAGATAAAGACAGAGAGAGGGATGAGCTTACCGGCTGTAGATACAAACACTTGAATCTTCATCTCTGTCTACGCCAGAACGTTGCATTAAATCCCAACTCTTCCGTAAAAAACAACATGCCTGAATCAAGCTTTTAGAGGTAGAGGGGTTCAAAATAGACTGATGAATGGGAGAGAGATACAGACTGTGTGTATACTGTATACTGTATACTGTATACACGAGAATGAGATATATGTAGTGAAAGTGATGAGAGAGATGCAAACGAACAGAGGGTGGTGGGGGTTCGATTCAATATTTGGGTTTATATGTTAGGAGGGTGTATTCAATGACTTCTTAAAAAAAACATTAGGTAACAGAAGACTTTGTGGATTTTAATTATTTTTAAATATTTATAAAATTATTTTTAAAGACTCTATAAAATAAGTGATAAATTTTTATAGATTTTTTTATCAAGATTTTGAATTTTTGATAGATATTTTATACTTTTAATATAACTTGTAGCTTATATTAATGGTTAAAAAGTCAATAAATATCTTATATTTTAGATGAAATGATTACGATATTAAATAATATTAAAATATTTTGACCATGTAACAATCTAATTTGAAATAAAAAAGCATTGTTGAAGTTGAATTATTATATCATACTCAGTCTATTACCAAAAAAAATGTCTTATTTCATAATTTTAATATTTCATACAAAAGTTATTTTCTATTAACAGTAATATAAAATAACAATTTCAATTTTAAAATTGTTCATTGTTGTTTTCCTATCAAGTGATTATTACTAAACTAACAATTTATAATTTTCAACAAATAACAAAATTAACAAATTTATTACTTTTAAAAATAAACATAAGATAAAATAGCTCCTTAATACTTACAAATATATTAAATGAGATTTTTTATGGGAGACAAAAAAATATAAAATGATATTAAAATATTTGTTATCTCTATTTATACCATTGGTTCTATTTAGAACCCTTAACATTACGAGAGCAGATCCTATGTCCCCATTTTTCTTATCTCATTGTGTCCCTCGCTTAAATTTTGACATCTAATATCTTACTTAACACCAATTAACTCTAAAATTAAATAAGAGGCTATGTGTCAAAATTTAAGTGGGGAACAGAAAAAATGGGGCCAGATGATCTGTTCTCAAACGTTACTCCCTCTTTTTAACTCCTCCTCCTTTTTGGATCAGGATCCTCCACAAGGATTTCTCTGTGAGGATCTTGTAAGGGTTTTGCTGTAGGATTGACAACACATCAAAAAAGAGATCTAATGACTCACAACTCTTTTTTTTGTCTATGTATCAAAACGACGTCATTTTGATATATTTTTTTTTACAAGTTGACAAAAAATTAGAAGCCACCAAACGCCGTTTATTTTTACATATAATTATTTTAAATTTCTTGATTACTCTGTATATGTGTTTTTTTATATTTAACAACTTAGCTTGCTATTAATATTAGGATAACTACAAACTTAACTCAAAAAAATGAATAAATATATCGGTTATAATTATCGTTAATATTTTCAATGAGGCTTTAATTATTTTTCGTTTATTATTGTTTTTGTTTGTTTATTTATATTATTATTTTTTTATTATTATTATAATTTATATTTATCTGTCACATAAAAGAGTTTACTCTCACCATTGAAAATATTATTATTATTTTCTCTAACCATTGGGTCGGCTGTGTCAACCAATAAAATATTCTAGACCTATCAATTATTATTATTTACATACTCCTTTATATATTTTTTTATTATTAATAATCGTTTTATTTTACCTCTCTTAATCCACTGTTCAACGGAGACAATCACCATCATAACTCAAATACTATTTTAAATGTACTCTTTTACTTTACTTTGCTTGTTTGGTAAAAGTAAACTGCGTTTGATAGTTTTCAATTTTCTGTCAACTTGTTAAAAAAATTTTATATTAAAACGACGTCGTTTTGATACACAGACAAAAAAATAATTGTGAGCCATTGAATCTCTTTTTTAATGTGTTGTCAATCCCATAACAAAACTCTCACAAGATCCTCACAGAAAAATCCTCATAGAGGATCTGGATCTCTCCTTTTTATCTTTCTTTACCTACTATAATAACTCTCTTCCTTTTTGAAGTTTTTATTTTGAGAGGATTGAGATAGAGAGAGAAAGCGATATATATATATATATATATATATATATATATATATATATATATATATATATATATATATATATATATATATATATATATATATATACGGTAAGGATCAAGAGCATCCACCTTAAAGAGCAACCAGAGCATCCACCTCAAAACGACGTAGTTTTGGAGGGACGCGGTGGTATTTTTGTAAATACGTGAGAGACGCGGTGGCATTTTTATAAATACAATGCCACCGCGTATTTATAAAAATGTCATCGCGTCTCTCCAAAACTACGTCGTTTTGATACGTAGATGTTATTTAAGGTCTGGTTGCTCTTTAAGGTGGATGCTCTTGAACCTTACCATATATATATATATACTTCCTCCGTTTCCAAAAGATTATTGTTTAAGGTTTTGGCATATAGATTAAGGAAGTGTCATTTACTAAGTAAAATTTGTTTGAAATTTCATCACTACCCTTTATGGAAAATTGAAAACAATTAATACAAGGGAGAGAATTCCTTGAGACAATGAGAGAAGGTATGGGTAATATAGGAAAGTAAATAATTTATTCTCCTCGAAAGTTGTAAACAACAAACTTTTTAGATTTTTTTTCTTCATAAAACAACAATCTTTTAGGAACGAAGGGAGTATTATTTTGTGTTTCTCTTATTTGTTTGATCTACTCTATCTCTTTCTCTTTTGTTCATCTTTTCCATTTCTCAAATATTTAGAAGTCTTTAAAAATTTTTAGAGATGAGGTCAGATTTTGGATATTGATATCTCTTATTCTAAAGTCTGTTAAACTCTACCATTTGATAGAAATCTAAAAAATCAATGACTTTTTGAATACCAAAATATTTTTATAGACTTTATAAAAATATCAATTTAATACCACATAACTTTTAAAGACATTACAAAAGTTGTAATTGAATACCAGTACACTTTTATAAACTTTTTAAATTTCTTGATTGAATATAACTAAATTTTTAAGAAAATTTAAAATCTTAATTGAATACACTTTTCTTAATTGTTAGTCTGTAAAGCGGATTGTTTTAGGGTTATTCCATTCCCAAAAAGAAACAAAAAACAAAAAACAAAAAATAAATATTCATTTAATTATTTACAAAGTCAAGCATGTAAAAAAGACCCCCACTTTTCAAAATTTAAAGGATGAATTACATATTCTATTATATTTTTAAAAATAATTATGTGACGCCCCCAAAATAGGTATACAACACCCATTCTGAGTCGTCAAAATACATGGTACAGAAACAACTACATCTTTACTGTTACAACATAAGAACTGTGAGTTTAAATACAAATATTGTCATCTAGACAATATCCACACTCAAATAAGTCCTCATTACAATTATTGATACATTATTTCACAAAAATGGTGAGGACTACTAAAATAACTTCTATAACCATCATTCCATACCCCGACTAGTACTCGCTACATTATCGCCTCCTGAGAAAAATAGAACAAAAAGGAAAAGGGTGAACTCAACTAGCCCAGTAAAGAACATTATGACTAAGATAATACAGAACAAATTATCGTTAGCCTTCAACAGGGAAAAATCTAATAGAATACAATAGACAACAAGTTTTAAATCAATAACTGCAGCGGAAACAGCAAACCATTAGAAGAGTCAAGTAGAGAATGAGTTCTACTATCTTTTAAGATTTAAAAGTCCATCATCAATATTTTATCCCTGTAACAACAATCAATAACCATCTTTAATCAAATATTCATCTTTGCACTACAGGCCAAAGATATTCATTTGTATCACCAGTCGGTCATGTTCATCTCAACATCTGTTCATCTTTGCACTACGGGCCAAAGATATTCATCAGTTAATCATTCATCTTTACACTACAGGCCAACGATATTCAGTAATATCATCATTTAGGACTGAGGATGATGAAAAATATCTTAAAGAAAACGAATCCAGCGAAATAAAATAACAAATATTAAGGATTCGTATTTCGATTTATCCATGTCCAAAAATACCTTATAATTATTCATAGTGAAGTAAAATTCAAGAATGATCAAAACATGGATGCAATCAAAGCTAGTACCCAGAATAAATATTTTGGACGAAAAGAAGAAATTTTCATTTTTCGGTGAATAGTAACTCGTGAATAGTAACTCATGAATAGTAATTTCGACGTGAAAAGTTCTAAATTTGATAAAAAAAATTCCAACCAATATTTTGGCATAATGATATTGAAGAAATAATATCATTTTCGAATAAAATAACATCCCTTACCTCGTAAAGACAATACTTCTGGTCGGAATACCGGTATAAGGCTGAAAGAAACTTGCTCTGATGAATAGAAACTCTCAAAGTATCTAAATACTCATAAAATACACTCAATAATCTAGAGAGAGAAAGAGAGAAAACTTGTTTCTGGTGTGATTTTCAATTCTAACTTAGCCCTCTATTTATAGGAAAATGTTAGCACACCGAAGCAGACTTAACCTGCAATCTGATGGCTTTACCTGCTACTATTCAAGCCTACCACATTTGAATAAAAATCTCAGCATATTTCTTCACCAACCAAGAGTGGGGCCCACCAATTCTAGAATTTTCCACCAAAATGATAAACTCCGAAAATTTAACAATTTCTGAACCAGTCATCTCGTAAAATTCATAATAAATCATACGTTCATTTTTAACGGTTCAAAATTTGTGGACTTATACTCAACTTATATATGTATAACATATCCAAAAATTACCACGATCCAACGGTCGGATTAAAAATTATAACCCCCATAAAATATCTCAAAAATCCTGATTTTTAATACCTCCATTCCGACAAAAATACTGATAAAAATCTCAACATTAACTCCTTCATTTTTAACCACAAAAATATATCCCTCATTTATATCCATATAAAATAAATATTTCCTTATCATATGAATCAATAATTAATTATTCATAAATAATATTACAGAATCATATTTATGACAACCAGGCCGTTCCCAGGAAAGAGGGGGCTTTCCAATAAGTATTTCTCCTTACTGGCGCGTAATTAGATGACCAAACCTCTCCTTAGACAGAACTTTCTAGACATTGCCAATAATGTTATCTAATAATATTATTCAAATAATATGAATTATTGATCTGATAATGGAAAATACTGTGTAGTGACAATTATTGAAACAACAGTAATATAAAATATCAACGCAGCAATTATTGAATCAATAAAATAAAATACTGAACAGTAATTACTGTAACCATTATTGAGTAGTGCCTTCTTACGTAATAATCAATAATTGGTGCAATACAGTGTGCTACTGTGCAACAACACGTATTACTGTGTTTTAACCACCGGGTATTCCAACAGTATTAACGGTAACAACTACGCCGTTATTTATAACCAACTTATACTTGTCGTTTTCTTCATCCAATCGCTTTCCGTTATGGGGCCCACAAAAGACTGCGCCGTCGTACGAATATTTCCCGACATGAAGAATATTCCACGACCAAACGAATATTCCCCGACAACAATGAGTATTTTATAACCACCTGCTTATTTGAAATAGTTGCGCATTTTACCCATAACTAACCTCATTAATCAATTTAACCCTTACTATTTCAAAATAATAAATAGAGGGAATTTAAATTTCATTTATTAATAATTTGGGGTCTTACAACCTCCCCTCCTTATGAAATTTCGTCCTCAAAATTGACGTACGTACCTGGTGTTTCGAAAAGATGAGGATACATCGCTTTCATTTCCGTTTCTAACTCCCAGGTCATTTCCTCAATAGCATGGTTTCTCCACAAAACTTTAACTTATGGTATGACCTTCGTGCGTAGGACATGCTCTTTTCTATCCAAGATCTTGACAGGTACCTCTTCGTACGTTAATTCTTCAGCTATCTCGTCCGGTTCTAACTCAATAACGTGGTTTGGGTCTTTCACATATTTACGTAACACAGATATATAAAAAATATTATGAACACGAGACATACTTGGAGGTAACGTGAGTCTATAGGCCACATTTCCTACTCGGTCAAGAATCTGAAATGGACCAATAAATCGTGGATTGAGCTTTCCTCTCTTCCCAAATCTTGTAACTCCTTTCCATGGAGCCACACGCAACAATACATGATCCCCAATGTCAAATTCCACGTCCTTTCGATGAAGATCCGCATAACTCTTTTGTCGATCATGTGCCGTTTGTATACTTTGTCGAATCGTTTGGATCTTCTCTGTAGTCATTCGTACCAACTCTGGTCCTAGCAGTGTTGCTTCTCCCACCTCATCCCAACATACTGGAGAGCGACACTTTTGTCCATATAATATTTCAAATGGGGCCACACCTATATTTGCCTGATAACTGTTATTGTAGGAGAATTCCACCAATGGTAGGTACTTATCCCAACTCCCTTTAAAATCTAGGACACAAAGTCTTAATAGATCTTCAAGAGTTTGAATAGTCCTCTTTGATTGTCCGTCCGTTTGAGGATGGTATGCCGAACTAAATCGTAAATCTGTGTCCATAGCTTTTTGCAAGCTAACCCAAAATCTTGAAGTGAATCTTGGGTCACGATCCGAAACTATGGATACTGGCATGCCATGCAGTCTCGCAATCTCATCTACGTATATACGAGCAAGACGTTCAAGGGAATAAGTCTCCCGTATCGGCGAGAAATGAGCAGACTTGGTTAGTCTATCAACAATAACCCAAATAACATTTATGCCTTGAGAAACCGTGGGAAGACCCGTAACGAAATCCATGGTAATATGTTCCCACTTCCATTTCGGAATCTCAAGTGGTTGCAATGGACCCTTTGGCACTTGATGTTCCGCCTTTACACGTTGACAAGTTAAACACCTCGAGATAAACTTTGCAATCTCTCTCTTCATATTGTTCCACCAAAATGTATGTCGAAGATCACGATACGTTTTGGTACTTTCAGGAAGGATTGCAAATGGTGTATTGTGTGCTTCCATCATGATCTTGTACTTCAAATCAGAATCGTTAGGAACACAATATCTGGAGTGGACTCGAAGTATTCCTTCTTCATCAATTCTTGCTTCTTGAATAGCACCTTCTTGCACTTTCTTCTTTATACGCATCAGCTCCGGGTTTGTGGTTTGAGTAACTTTAACTTTATCAATTAAAGTTGGTTCTATGCGTATACTTGACATCATCGCACTCGTTCCTGCATATGATCTTCTACTCAACGCGTCAGCTACCACGTTTGCTTTTCCAGGATGATATTGAATAGTGTGGTCGTAATCTTTCAACAGCTCGAGCCAACGTCGTTGCCGCATGTTGAGTTCTTTTTGAGTGAAGAAATATTTGAGACTTTTATGGTCTGAATAAATCTCCACTTTCTCCCCATATAGATAGTGCCTCCAGATCTTTAGCGCGAAACGACTGCTGCCAACTCTAGATCATGAGTAGGATAATTTCTCTCATATTCTTTAAGTTGTCGCGAGGCATAGGCTATAACTTTCTCACGTTGCATGAGAACACATCCTAGCCCTCTGCCTGAAGCATCGCTGTAGATAACAAATCCATCCGAACCAGATGGTATGGTCAAAACAGGTGCCGAAATGAGTCTCCTCTTAAGCTCTTAAAAACTCTTCTCGCATTCCTCGCTCCATACGAATTTGATATCTTTCCAAGTCAGCTGAGTTAACGGGGTAGCGATTCGAGAAAACCCTTCCACGAATCTCCGATAGTAACCAACTAAGCCCAGAAAGCTACGTACTTCGGTCACCGTCTTTGGTTGCTCCCAAATTTGTATTGCTTCAATCTTTGTTGGGTCAACAAATACTCTATGTTTTGACACCACGTGCCCAAGGAATGCTACTTCCTCAAGCCAGAACTCGCATTTCTTCAACTTAACATATAACTTATTTTCACGCAGCCTTTAAAGTACCAGCTTCAAATGGTGCTCATGATCTTCACGGCTTTTGAAATATATGAGGATGTCATCAATAAAAACAACAACGAACTGATCCAAATAATCCTTGAATACTCGGTTCATCATATCCATGTAAGCCGCAGGAGCATTAGTCAATCCAAAAGACATGACTAGGAATTCATAATGCCCGTACCGAGTTCTGAAGGCAGTCTTTGGAATATCCTCAGTTTTAACCTTCAGCTGATGATATCCAGAATGAAGATCGATCTTTGAAAAGAATTGTGCTCCTTGTAACTGGTCAAACATGTATACAACACCCATTTTGAGTCGCCAAAATACATGGTACAGAAACAACTACATCTTTACTGTTATAACATAAGAACTGTGAGTTTAAATACAAATATTGTCATCTAGACAATATCCACACTCAAATAAGTCCTCATTACAATTATTGATACATTATTTCACAAAAATGGTGAGGACTACTAAAATAACTTCTAGAACCATCATTCCATACCCCGACTAGTACTCGCTACATTCTCGCCTCCTGAGAAAAATAGAACAAAAAGGAAAAGGGTGAGCTCAACTAGCCCTGTAAAGAACATTATGACTAAGATAATACATAACAAATTATCGTTAGTCTTCAACAGGGAAAAATCTAATAGAATACAATAGACAACAAGTTTTAAATCAATAACTACAGCGGAAACAACAAACCATTAGAAGAGTCAAATAGAGAATGAGTTCTACTATCTTCTAAGATTTAAAAGTCCATCATCAATATTTTAACTCTGTAACAACAATCAATAACCATCTTTAATCAAATATTCATCTTTGCACTAGAGGCCAAAGATATTCATTTGTATCACCAGTCAGTCATGTTCATCTCAACACCTGTTCATCTTTGCACTACGGGCCAAAGATATTCATCAGTTAATCATTCATCTTTGCACTACAGGCCAAGGATATTCAGTAATATCATCATTTAGGACTAAGAATGATGAAAAATATCTTAAAGAAAACGAATCCAGCGAAACAAAATAACAAATATTAAGGATTCGTATTTCGATTTATCCATGTCCAAAAATACTTTATAATTATTCATAGTGAAGTAAAATTCAAGAATGATCAAAACATGGAAACAATCAAAGCTAGTACCCAGAATAGATATTTTGGACGAAAAGAAGAAAATTTCATTTTTCGGTGAATAGTAACTCGTGACTAGTAACCCCGACGTGAAAAGTTCCAAATTTGATAAAAATTTCCAACCAATATTTCGGCATAATTATATTAAAGAAATAATATCATTTTCGAATAAAATAACATCCCTTACCTCGTACAGACAGTACTTCTGGTCGGAATACCGGTATAAGGCTGAAAGACACTTGCTCTGATGAATAGAAACTCTCAAAGTATCTAAATACTCACAAAATACACTCAATAATCTAGAGAGAGAAAGAGAGAAAACTTGTTTCTGGTGTGATTTTCAATTCTAACTTAGCCCTCTATTTATAGGAAAATGTTAGCACGCCGAAGCAGACTTAACCTGCAACCTGATGGCTTTACCTGCTACTATTCAAGCCTACCACGTTTGAATAAAAATTTCAGCACATTTCTTCACCAACCAAGAGTGGGGCCCACCAATTCTATAATTTTTTACCAAAATGATAAACTCCGAAAATTCAACAATTTCTGAACCAGTCATCTCGTAAAATTCATAATAAATCATACGTTCATTTTTAATGGTTCAAAATTTGTGGACATATATTCAACTTATATATGTATAACATATCCAAAAATTACCACGATCCAACGGTCGGATTAAAAATTATAACCCCCGCAAAATATCTCAAAAACTTTAATTTTTATTACCTCCATTCCGACAAAAATACTGATAAAAATCTCAACATTAACTCCTTCATTTTTAACCACAAAAATATATCCCTCATTTATATACACATAAAATAAATATTTCCTTATCACATGAATCAATAATTAATTATTCACAAATAATATTACAGAATCACATTTATGACAACCAGACCGTTCCCAGGAAAGAGGGGGCTTTCCAATAAGGATTTCTCCTTACTGGCGCGCAATTAGATGACCAAACCTCTCCTTAGACAGAACTTTCTAGACATTGCCAATAATGTTATCTAATAATATTATTCAAATAATATGAATTTTTGATCTGATAATGGGAAATACTGTGTAGTGACAATTATTGAAACAACAGTAATATAAAATATTAACGCAGCAATTATTGAATCAATAAAATAAAATACTGAACAGTAATTATTGTAACCATTATTGAGTATTGTCTTCTTACGTAAGAATCAATAATTGGTGCAATATAGTGTGCTACTGTGCAACAACGCGTATTACTGTGTTTTAACCACCGGGTATTCCAACAGTATTAACGGTAATAACTACGCCGTTATTTTTAAACAACTTATACTTATCGTTTTCTTCATCCAATCGCTTTCCGTTATGGGGCCCATAAAAGACTGCGCCGTCGTACGAATATTCCCCGACAAGAAGAATATTTCACGACCAAACGAATATTCCCCGACAACAATGAATATTTTATAACCACCTGCTTATTTGAAATATTTGCGCATTTTACCCATAACTAACTTCATTAATCAATTTAACCCTTACTATTTCAAAATAATAAATAGAGGGAATTTAAATTTCATTTATTAATAATTTGGGGTCTTACAAATTACAACAATAGTGCACTCATAAAATATTTACACAACTAATATACTTCCATATTTATTTACAATATTAGTGCAATTAGGATTCCTTAATTTAGGAAATTAGTATTCAATTAGAATTCCTTAATTTAGGGATTTGTTATACCCATGACTTATTCTCTCCCTCCTCATCTATAACAACTGCAGTTAGTCATCACTCTTCTTTTTCATTCAACGTATTATTTCTCTCTATATATATATATATATATATATATATATATATTAGTTAGTCGTGCATGCTTCTCATAAATCGTTGTATTCTTCATTAATCATTTCTCCAATCACAGTCAAAACGATGATACAGAACATACAGATAATGACGATGACAATGATAACAGTGATGACGATGGAGATGATAATGATGTGGAGGTCCATGATGACAGTCAAAACGATGAAGTCCATGAAGGTACGATTTTTTAATTTTTTTTATTACTGTACTTCTGCTTCTCATTGTTTGTTAACTTCTGTGTTTTCGGTATATATGTAAGCAAGTCGGAATGTACTTTTAGTTCCAATCAATTCGTGCTTCATATATATATATATATATATATATATATATATGAGTCAACTGTGATGCCCCCAAAATTAGGTATACATCACCCATCTTGGGTCGTCAGATACATGGTACATAATACAAATACAACTTACCAATACAACTGTCGTGTACAATACGACAAAACATAACTGTGAGTTTGAATACAATTATTGTCTACTAGAGACTATACAAACTCAAAAGGAGTCCTCATTACAATTATTGTTACACTATTTAACAGAATAGTGAGGACTATTAATACTATCATCTGGTCCATCACTCCGTTCCCCGACTCGTCCCAGCTATATTCTCATTTCCTGAAGAGCACGGTGAAAGAAAGGTTGAGCTCAACTAGCCCAGTAAGAAATATTATGACTAAGATAATGCAGAATAAATTATCATTAGCCTTCAACAGTGTTAAACTGATAAAATATAACGATCATCAAGTTTAACAAGCAATCCATTAAAAGAGTCAAGTAGAAAATAAAATCTACTATCTTCTATGATTTAAAAGGTTTTTCAACACTGTTATCGCTGGGACTCACCTTAATAAAATAATCCACATCATCGAATCACCCTTGCACTACGGCGAAGGATATTCGTGTATTCATTAATGGTCATGATCATGCCAACAACTATTCATCAATGCACTACGGGCCAATGATGACTTTTACCACATCATTTGTAACATTACGGTCATGATTATACCGAATAATCTCTGGTCATAATCATACCAAGTCCATCTATGCACTACAGGCCACAGATGACTTTCAACATTTTATAAACATGAGGATGATGACAATGATATAAGAATTCAATAAAACAAGTTCAAGAATTAATTTATCCAAGAATTAACAACGTCCAAATTGTCAACATGATACTGCTTTGTGGAGTAAAATTCAAGAATGCTTAGAAGAATATTTTCATGAAAAGATGCTGGATGAAACGCAATTATCAAGGATATTCCACAAATTTTATGGAGTATAGAAGTCAAAACTTAACCAACTGAGTATAATAAAGAATGGAATAACAAAAGAAATCATCATGCATGCGATAGACCGCACAGATAGGTTATTCCAACAGAATAATAAATAATGGAACCAGGTCCGGCGTAAAACGCACAGACAGGATATTCCAACAGAATAATAACAAAGACGGAACTAGGTCCGGTATAAAACACACAGACAGGATGTTCCAACAAAATAATAATAAAGACGGAACCAGGTCTGGTATGAAACACACATACAGGATGTTTCAACAGAATAATAATAAAGACGGAACCAGGTCCGGTGTAAAACACACAGACAAGATGTTCTAACAGAATAATAGAAGAATGTCACCAAGTATAGGGTAGACCGCGTATACAGGTTATTCCAAGAGAATAATAAGAAATGAAATAACAACAGTTCTCTTCATGAATAAGAAAGAATAACACCCCTTACCGCTTTAAAGAAGAACTGAAATAAGAAAGTAGTTAAGTAGCAGAATACTTTTCTTCTCTCTCTATAGTTTCTCTTTATAGTTTCTCTCTCTAGAGTTCAGTGAATTCGTAAGAAATAATGAAGAAATGAGCTACTATTTATAGAAAAATAGAATGCATAGTAACTAATCCATGAACGATCCAGATTGATTACTTTAATCTGACGGTCCATATTTAAAGAAAAATCTTTTAAATAAAATATAATATATTCTATTTATAGAATAACTTTAATAAAGTATTCTGTTTTATATAAAAAGATGTTTCTGTTTTATTACGTTAATAATACGAATAAAACAAAACTTCATTATCGCTAAATAATTCATATTATTAACTGACAATAATTGAATCAAACTGAGTGACTTCTCACATAAGCATTAATAATCAATACCGTGTGCTACTATGCAACCACACGTATTACTGTACTTTTACTACCGAGTAGTTCAACAGTATCAATGGTAAAACTTCCACCGTTATTTTTAATAAAATATTTTTGTCGTTTTCTCAATCTTACAATAATTCCGTTGTCGGGTCCACCAATGATTGTGTCGTTGTACGAATATTTTCTGTTAAAACGAATATTCCCCGACCAATAGAATATTATATAACAACTTGCGTACTTTACAAAATTTATAAATATTACCCACAACTATAACATTATATCAAATTAACTCCATAATATTCAAAAATGATATTTATAGAAAATTCATCTTTATTTATAAAAGTTGGGGTCTTACAACCTCCTCTTCTTATGAAATTTCACCCTCAAAATTAGGGTACGTACTTGGTATGTCGAAGAAGTAGGGATACCTTGACTTCATTTCAGATTCTAACTCCCAAGTCATTTCCTCAACATCGCGATTTCTCCACAAAACTTTGACTTGAGGTATAACCTTGGAGCGTAGAATATGTTCCTTCTTATCCAAGATTTGAACAGGAACTTCTTCATACGTCAAATCCTCCGCTATTTCGTCCGGTTCTAACTCAATAATGTGGTTCAGGTCTTCCATATATTTACGTAACATGGATATGTGAAAAACGTTATGAACACGAGACATACTTGGTGATAAAGCGAGTCTATAAGCTACAGTTTCTACTCGATCAAGGATTAAAAATGGACCGATGAATCGAGGATTGAGCTTTCCTCTCTTTCCAAATCTCGTAACTCATTTCCATGGAGCAACACGTAAGAACACATGATCTCCTATATCAAATTCCACGTCCTTTCGATGAAGATCAACATAACTCTTTTGTCGATCTTGTGAGGTTTTTATACGTTGTCGGATCGCTTGAATCTTTTCTGTAGTCATACGTACCAACTCCGGTCCCAACAACGTTGCTTCACCCACCTCATCCCAGCATACTAGAGAATGACATTTTCTTCCATACAATGCATCGAATAGAGCCATGCCAATACTTGCTTGATAACTGTTGTTGTAAAAAAACTCCACCAATGGTAAGAACTTGTCCCAACTTCCCTTAAATTCAAGGACACAGAGTCTTAATAAATCTTCTAGAGTTTGAATAATCCTCTCTAATTGTCCGTCCGTCTGAGGATGATATGCCGAACTAAATCGTAAATCCGTGCCCATAACTTTTTGTAAACTAACCCAAAATCGTGAAGTGAATCTTGGGTCTCGATCAGAAACTATGGATACAGGCATACCATGCAGTCTTACAATCTCGTTTATGTACATTCGAGCAAGACGTTCAAGTGTATAAGTTTCTCGTATCGGTAAGAAATGAGCAGACTTGGTCAATCTATCAACAATGACCCAAATCACATTTATGCCTTGAGAAACCTTAGGAAGACCGGTAACGAAATCCATGGTAATGTGCTCCCACTTCCATTCTGGAATTTCAAGTGGTTGCAATGGACCTTTTGGTACTTGATGCTCCGCCTTGACTCGTTGACAAGTTAGACACCTTGAGATAAACATCGCTATCTCTTGCTTCATATTGCTCCACCAAAATGTATGACGAAGATCATGATACATTTTGGTATTCCCATGATGGATTGCAAACGGTGTGTTGTGTGCCTTCATCATGATTTCATACTTTAAATCAGGGTCGTTAGGAACACGAAGTCTGGAGTTGACTCGAAGTATTTCTTCTTCATCGATTCTTGCTTCCGGCATAGCACCTTCTTGCACTTTCTTCCTCATACGCATCAGCTCCAGGTATGTAGCTTGAGCAGCTTTAACTTTATCGATTAAAGTCGGTTCTACTCGTATATTCGCCATCATCACATGGGTCCCTGGAGTCTTTAACTCTATCTCCATCCTTTGCAAGTCACACAAAATGGGCCTTTGTGTTGACAATATCGCACTCGTACTTGCATATGATCTTCTACTCAATGCGTCAGCTACCACGTTCGCTTTTCTAGGATGGTATTGAATGATATAATCATAATCTTTCAACAGTTCAAGCCAACGTCGTTGTCGCATGTTGAGTTCCTTTTGAGTGAAAAAATATTTGAGGCTTTTATGATCCGTAAAGATCTCCATATTCTCCCCATACAAGTAATGCCTCCAAATTTTAAGTGCAAAGACAACAGCTGCCAACTCTAGATCATGAGTAGGATAATTCCTCTCATATTCCTTGAGTTGTCTTGATGCATAGGCTATGACTTTTCCATGTTGCATGAGAACGCATCTCAACCCTTTACTCGAAGCATCATTGTAGATGACAAATCCCTCTGAGCCAGATGGTATTGTTAGAACAGGTGCTGAAATGAGTCTCCTCTTGAGTTCTTGAAAACTCTTATCACATTCTTCGCTCCAACCGAACTTTGTATCTTTCCGAGTCAGCTGAGTTAATGGAGTAGCGATTCGAGAAAATCCTTCCACGAATCTCCGATAATAACCAGCTAAACCAAGAAGGCTACGTACTTCGGTCACTGATTTAGGTTGTTCCCAGCTTTGAATAGCTTCAATCTTTGCCGGGTCAACAGATAATCCACGACTTGATACTACGTGCCCAAGAAATGTTATCTCCTTCAGCCAGAACTCGCATTTCTTCAACTTGGCATAAAGCTTGTATTCACGAAGCTTTTGGAGTACCAGCCTCAAGTGTTGCTCATGATCTTCACGGCTTTTGGAATAAATAAGGATGTCATCAATAAAGACGACCACAAAGTGATCCAAATATTCTTTGAATACACGGTTCATCATATCCATGAAGGCAGCAGGAGCATTAGTCAATCCAAAGGACATGACTAGGAATTCATAATGCCCGTACCGAGTTCTAAAAGCCGTCTTTGGAATATCCTCAGTTCTAACCTTCAGCTGATGATATCCAGAACGAAGATCGATCTTTGAAAAGAATTGTGCTCCTTGCAACTGGTCAAACAGGTCATCAATACGTGGCAATGGGTACCTGTTTTTTATGGTGACATGATTCAACTCCCGATAATCAATACAAAGTCGCATACTTCCATCTTTCTTCTTCACGAATAGAACAGGAGCACCCCAAGGAGAAGTACTAGGACGAATAAAGCCAATGTCTAACAATTCCTGCAGTTGGATCTTTAACTCCCGAAGTTCAATAGGAGCCATTCGATATGGGGCTTTAGAAATGGGTTTTGTACCGGGTTCAAGGTCGATACAAAATTCAATTTCACGCTCTGGGGGTAGGCCGGGAAGTTCTTCAGGGAATACGTCAGGAAATTTATTAACAATAGAAATATCATTCAAAACTGACGTATTTTTGTTTAGATCCGTGACATGAGCTAAGAAAGCTTGACATCCGTTTTTTAATAAACGAATAGCTTTTTGGTTTGAGATGACAGCGATTGATTTTAATGGTTTGGTTGCTTGAATTCGCATAATAGGTCGATTAGGAATATGAAAGCTAACAACCTTACGAAAACAATCAATTTTTGCATGATTAGTAGTTAACCAATCAATCCCTAGAATCACGTCAAATGCAAGTATTTTTAATGAAATCAGATCGACAGGTAATGTGTAGGTACCAACTTGAACCAAACAAGACTTATAAACCGTGGATGTAATGAAGGTTTCTCCCAATGGAGTTTCAACAGATAAGTCAAAGTCTAATTTCTCCGGAGTCAAATTTAATCGATGAGCGCAAGTAGGAGAAATAAAAGAATGGATAGAACCGGTATCAAATAAAGTATAGACTTCGTTAGAGTTTATGATAAGCTTACCCGTGATGACCTCATTCGGGTTCCTTGCTTTCTGGGAGGTCACAACAAATGCTCTCCCTTACACTACCGGTTTTGACTTTTCTAGAACAGCCTTTGGTGCCTCCATCCTGGCTTGGTAAACGACAAAATCGAGCAAAATGATCTTCTCTTCCACAATTATAACATGCTTTAGACGGCATCACGCAGTTTGAACTGATGTGCCCCTCCCCTCCGTATTTGAAACATATGATAGGTGGTCGTTCTCCTTCCTTAACAACGGGTGTTGGTGCTGACGTCTTTCCATCATTGTTGAATCTCCTATTCTTGAAATGACCATTCTTATTATTTTGGCCCTGATTACCACCGAAGTGGTTACCATTTCTGGCCTGTTGATTCCCTCCACGCTTGTTGTCACCGCTTCGATGACTGCTCTCACTAGTATTATCATTTTGTCGACTGCTCTCTTTTGGTTGCGTTGACTTGTTATCGCGCTCCACTAACTGAGCCCTATTCACAATATCTGAATACAAACACAGTTTATGAGAAATAAGATGTTGACGTATCTCAGGTTTCAAACCTCGCAAAAACATTCGCGTCATTAGCTCTTCATTATCCACTAAGTGGGACGCAAACCGGGACAACTCAGCAAATTTAGCCTCATACTGCGACACGGTCATATTATTCTGCTCCAATTTGATGAACTCCACCTCCTTCATGTGTCGAACACTTTTGGAAAAGTATTTATCATTGAACAGCTCTTGGAACTTCTCCCAAGACATCTTCAGTGCGGCAGGTTGAGTACGCTTAATCGATTCCCACCAGTAATCTGCCTCTCCTCGTAACATAAAGGCGGCAAAGGGAACCTTTTGCTCTTCGGAGCATCCCAAGACATCAAATATCTTGGTGATCTGCTTTATCCATATTTTCGCTATAAGTGGTTTTGGCTCTCCCTTAAACTCTGGTGGTCCCAGCTCCTTGAACTGTTTAGTGGTGACCGTCCGAGAGTTTTCAGTGTTTCCACCTACATTTTGAACAGGAGCCGCTCTCGCCTGCTGTTGCATGAACTGCATAAAGCTTCTGAACATTCCATCATTCATCATTTGGTCAGTATTGTTGTTTGCATGAGGATTATCGCCTTCCTGATGCACATTATCCCGATTATTGATATGTGGTGAATCAACAGTCGCCTGTGCTACATTGCTATTCTCAACATTCTCGGATGCCATTTTCAGATACTGCCACAAAACAAAAGTTAATTGATATGTCATATATTATCCTTATATTTTGACCGACCAATTAAATACCATGCAAATAAACTTAGGTAGGTCATACTAGCGAAGGAATTTTCCATCTCTCCCCTCCTAGTTCTATTCTCACATCTTAGCCAGGGATCATATCCCTAAGCTCTAATACCAACTGTGACGCCCCCAAAATTAGGTATACATCACCCATCTTGGGTCGTCAGATACATGGTACAGAATACAAATACAACTTACTAATACAACTGTCGTGTACAATACGACAAAACATAACTGTGAGTTTGAATACAATTGTATTATTGTCTACTAGAGACTATACAAACTCAAAAGGAGTCCTCATTACAATTATTGGCACGCTATTTAACAGAATAGTGAGGACTACTAATACTATCATCTGGTCCATCACTCCGTTCCCCGACTCGTCTCAGCTATATTCTCATTTCCTGAAGAGAACAATGAAAGAAAGGGTGAGCTCAACTAGCCCAGTAAAAAATATTATGACTAAAATAATGCAGAATAAATTATCATTAGTCTTCAACAGTGTTAAACTGATAAAATATAACGATCATCAAGTTTAACTGCAGCGGAACAGGCAATCCATTAAAAGAGTCGAGTAAAAAATAAAATCTACTATCTTCTATGATTTAAAAGGTTTTTCAACACTGTTATCGCTGGGACTCAGCTCTATAAAATAATCCACATCATCGAATCACCCCTGCACTACGGCCAAGGATATTCATGTATTCATTAATGGTCATGATCATGCCAACAACTGTCCATCAATGCACTACGGGCCAATGAGGACTTTTACCACATCATTTGTAACATTACGGTCATGATTATATCGAATAATCCCTGGTCATAATCATACAAAGTTCATCTATGCACTACAGGCCACAGATGACTTTCAATATTTTATAAACATGAGGATGATGACAATGATATAAGAATTCAGTAAAACAAGTTCAAGAATTAATTTATCCAAGAATTAACAACGTCCAAATTGTCAACATGATACTGTTTTGTGGAGTAAAATTTAAGAATGCTTAGAAGAATATTTTCATGAAAAGATACTGGATGAAACGCAATTATCAAGGATATTCCACAAATTTCATGGAGTATAGAAGTCAAAACTTAACCAACTGAGTATAATAAAGAATAGAATAACAAAAGAAATCATCATGCATGCGATAGACCGCACAGACAGGTTATTCCAGCAGAATAATAAATAATGAAACCAGGTCCGGCGTAAAACGTACAGACAGGATATTCCAACAGAATAATAACAAAGACAGAACCAGGTCCGGAGTAAAACACACAGACAGGATGTTCCAACAGAATAATAATAAAGACGGAACCATGTCTGGTGTGAAACACACAAACAGAATATTCCAACAGAATAATAATAAAGATGGAACCAGGTCCGGTGTAAAACACACAGACAGTATGTTCCAACAGAATAATAGAAGAATGTCACCAAGTATAGGGTAGACCGCGTATACAAGTTATTCCAACAGAATAATAATAAATGGAATAACAACAGTTCTCTTCATGAATAAGAAAGAATAACACCCCTTACCGCTTTAAAGAAGAACTGAAATAAGGAAGTAGTTAAGTAGCAGAATACTTTTCTTCTCTCTCTCTCTATAGTTTCTCTCTCTAGAGTTCAGTGAATTCGTAAGAAATAATGAAGGAATGAGCTGCTATTTATAGAAAAATAGAATGCATAGTAACTAATCTATGAACGGTCCAGATTGACTACTTTAATCTGACGGTCCATATTTAAAGAAAAATCTTTTAAATAAAATAAAATATATTCTATTTATAGAATAACTTTAATAAAGTATTCTGTTTTATATAAAAAGATGTTTCTGTTTTATTACGTTAATAATACGAATAAAACAAAACTTCATTATCGCTAAATAATTCATATTATTAACTGACAATAATTGAATCAAACTGAGTGACTTCTCACATAAGCATTAATAATCAATACCGTGTGTTACTATGCAACCACACGTATTACTGTACTTTTACTATCGAGTAGTTCAACAGTATCAATGGTAAAACTTTCGCCGTTATTTTTAATAAAATATTTTTGTCATTTTCTCAATCCGACAATAATTCTGTTGTGGGGTCTACCAATGATTGTGCCGTTGTACGAATATTTTCCTGTTAAAACGAATATTCCCCCGACCAATCGAATATTATATAACAACTTGCGTACTTTATAAAATTTATAAATATTACTCACAACTATAACATTATATCAAATTAACTCTATAATATTTAAAAATGATATTTATAGAAAATTTATCTTTATTTATAAAAGTTGGGGTCTTACATCAACCAACTGTATATCTCCAGTAACTTCTCAAAATGAAGGGTCAAAATGGAGGTGGATGTGACAACCCCAAAATAGGTCCATTCCATCCAACCTATTCTGAGTCGCCAAATACATGGTACAGAAAATAACTACAACTTTATTACAACAATTGTCGTGCAAAATACAACAACACATATGCTGTGAGTTTGGATACAAATATATACCAAGTGTGACTCATGTTCCAACCGTGGACATCACCTCACAATGACACCTTACATAAATGTATAGTCAAAAACTGTTTTAGAAATTAGAATCTTTGGGAAGTGCTCAAGGAAACCTTCGTACATGGGAGGCCACGCGTCTAGGTTATGATAGATATCATATGGCCACAGAATTATCCTTGGTTGACCCAATAGACCCCAAAGAAAAACGAGAAGATTACTATCATATTCTTCCCAATGGTGAGTCTTCTCTTGACTTATCATTATCTCCACTGTCTCTAATTGAGAATTATACTTCAAACAAACACCAAGATTATATAGGTAGTGCCCATAGATATACTCAGCAAGTGGATGAGCACAACCCTGTCTTATGATGACACGAGGTTGTATGTCATTAGACATCTTGTATGATAGTGACAAAACACCCTTCCAACGTTGGGTTCGCCTCACCCTATTTTCTTCACCAAATATAACTACTAAATGATGACCACCGTTCTATTCCCTTGTTACCCCCGCTCGACCCAGCTACACTCTTATTACCTGAAAGGAATTGTGAACAAAAGGGTGAGCACAACTAGCCCAGTAAAGAATATCATGACTAAAGATAAATAAATTATCAATAGTCTTCATCAATAATAAATCAGAGATTTAGAACATATGGTAATGATAATAAAAAATTCAACCATAGTTGCAGCGGAACATGCAATCCATTAGAAGAGTCAAATAGACTATAAAGTCTATTATCTTCTCCATGTTAAAAATCCACCAACAATGTTTTATCCCTGTAACATCACTCAACAGTTCTGGTCCACAATCATATGAATAACTCATAATCATAATTGTGACTATAAATTTTTCTTCGCACCCAGGACGAAGAATATTTTCATCACCTGTCTTTACCTGAAACATCAAAGATCATGGTTATACCAAATCACAGTTCCTGTTTATAATCATACTAACAATTCCATCTTTGCACTACGGGCCAAAGATATTCATCAACAAACCATCTTTGCACTACGGGCCAAAGATATTCATCAACAAACCATCTTTGCACTACGGGCCAAAGATATTCAACAACAGTTCATCTTTGCACTACAGGCCAAAGATATTCATCAACAGGCCATCTTTGCACTACATGCCAAAGATATTCATCAACAATTCATATTTGCACTACAGGCCAAATATATTCATATCTCAAAGAAATATATAATCATTTCAGAATTTATATAAACAATAATTATAACCATGTTGATCAATTCACCTTTGCACTTAAGCTTAAGATATTCAATTATAAATTCAATGGTCATGATCATACCAGTCACAATTCAACTTTGCACTACAGGCCAAAGAGAACCCTAGTCATGATCATACCAATAATCTACCCATCTTTACACTCCAGTGAAAGAGAATTTCAACATCAGGGTTATAAAAATGTTATATATGATAATAAAATCAATATAATCAACATATAGATTTAATCTCAAGAGTAATATTCATAAATCAACTATAATTTGGTTAGTAAAAGAAACCAATTTTGTCGTGAATAGTAACTCGTGAATAGTAACTCATGAATAGTAACTCGTGAATAGTAACACCGACTCAAAAAGGTAGAAATTCTACAATAAAATTCATACCAATATTTCGGTATAATGATATTGAAAGAATAACATTTCTTAAGCTTATAAACAATTTATTTAAATTGTTTACACTTTACTAATTAATGCATTTAATCATCATAAAATGCCAACTCTTAAGATTTCATCATCAATAACCAAAACCCTCATCAAAAATCTGCATATACCTCATATAGGATTCTCAAGCCATAAAATCCTATTTTCCAATTTTCTTACTTCACATAACATATTTAATTCATTTACTCATAACTAGACTATTTTCATGAAAAATACCAAATCAGTTCCAAAAATATTTCTTTTCTGAAATTTAGCATAATATAGTCCCATAGTGAACATATATTTTTCTCAGAATTTTTAAAAGTCATTTACTATTTTTCATATGGCCAAAATAGCCGAATATTTAGACATTTATCAAAAATTATACTTTTGTCTAAAAATTCTGAAATTTACAGAGTATACTTCTATCATATACATGTACTCCCAATAAAAATTTTATCAATTTTGGAGTTAACCACAAGGAATTATAAGCAGTTACTTTTAAAATAGTCTTTTCTCATAAAATTCATAACTCTCAATCTATACATCCAAAAATCACCATTTTTGGACACAATCAATAAAACTCATCAAAATATCATTTCAAATTTTTCCAGAATTTTTGAAGTTCAGAAAAATTACGAAACTGAAAAACATAACAACCCTTAAAATCCCTTACTATCCCTTACTATCCCTTACCTCAAAAGAGCAGTACTTCTGATCGGTATAAGGCTGAAGGAAACTTGCACTGATGAATAGAAACTCACAAGTATCTAAATACTCACAAAATACACTCAATAATATAGAGAGAGAAAGAGAGAAAACTTATGTTTCTGGTGTGATTTTCAATTCTAACTTAGCCCTCTATTTATAGGAAAATTTTGGTAGGTTTGACCTGCAACCTGATGGCTTTACCTGCTACTATTCCCACCCACCACATTTGAAATATAATTCAGCACATTTCTTCACCAACCACAAGTGGGGCCCACCAATTCTAGAATTTTTCACCAAAATGATAAACTCCGAAAATTCAACAATTTCTGAACCAGTCATCTCGTAAAATTCATAATAAATCATACGTTCATTTTTAACGGTTCAAAATTTGTGGACATATACTCAACTTATATATGTATAACATATCCAAAAATTACCACGATCCAACGGTCGGATTAAAAATTATAACCCCCGCAAAATATCTCAAAAATCCTGATTTTTAATACCTCCATTCCGACAAAAATACGGATAAAAACCTCAACATTAACTCCTTCATTTTTAACCACAAAAATATATCCCTCATTTATATCCACATAAAATAAATATTTCCTTATCATATGAATCAATAATTAATTATTCACAAATAATATTACAGAATCACATTTATGACAACCAGGCCGTTCCCAGGAAAGAGGGGGCTTTCCAATAAGAATTTCTCCTTACTGGCGCGCAATTAGATGACCAAACCTCTCCTTAGACAGAACTTTCTAGACATTGTCAATAATGCTATCTAATAATATTATTCAAATAATATGAATTATTGATCTGATAATGAAAATACTGTGCAGCAACAATTATTGAAACAACAATAATATAAAATATCAACGCAGCAATTATTGAATCAATATAATAAAATATTGAACAGTAATTACTGTAACAATTATTGAGTAGTGCCTTCTTACGTAAGAATCAATAATTCAAAAATACTGTGCAATACCGTGTGCTACTGTGCAATAACGCGTATTACTGTATTTTAACCACCGGGTATTCTAACAGTGTTAACGGTAACAACTACGCCGTTATTTATAAAAACTCAAATTTTTTGTCGTTATCTTCATCCGACAGTTATTCTGTTATGGGGCCCACAAACGGCTGCGCCGTCGTACGAATATTCCCCGACAGAAAGAATATTCCACGACCAAACGAATATTCCCCGACAAAAATGATTATTTTATAACCACTTGCTTATTTTGAAAAAAAATTCATATTTCACCCATAACTTTAAACTTTTATCAATTTAACCATTTACTGAATAGTAATTATAAGAAAAATTGAATACTTTTATTTCATAAAATTCGGGGTCTTACAATCTCCCCTCCTTATGAAATTTCGTCTCCGAAATTTACGTACCTGGTATTTCGAAGAGTTGAGAATACCTTACTTTCATTTCAGATTTCATCTTCTCTGTCATCATAATTTCTCCATTGCTCATCTCCTGTATTTCAAATAACATTCTAGAATACAGCTTCAAAACAAGTGTTAATTTAACAAATTAACATATCACATAATATCCCAATATTATGACTGACCAACAAATAAGCTTAGGTAGGACACACTAGCGAAGGATTTACTCATCTCTCCCCTCCTAGTTGTATTCCCCGATCTCCGCCAGAGATCATATCCCTAAGCTCTGATACCACCTGTGACAAATGTCCCATCAGTGGACAGCACCTCACATTGGTACCTATCAGTTTGCCACCGCAGAACGGCGTCCCCTACGGAAAGTCTGGCTTCGGTGCATCCCCCATCAACAGGAAGTCACCAGCGAGAGGCGAAAGGCTCTTTACTTATAGCTCTGATACCACATGTGACAACCCCAAAATAAGTCCATTCCATCCAACCTATTCTGAGTCGCCAAATACATGGTACAGAAAATAACTACAACTTTATTACAACAATTGTCGTGCAAAATACAACAACACATATGCTGTGAGTTTGGATACAAATATATACCAAGTGTGACTCATGTTCCAACCGTGGACATCACCTCACAATGACACCTTACATAAAGGTATAGTCAAAAACTGTTTTAGAAATTAGAATCTTTGGGAAGTGCTCAAGGAAACCTTCGTACATGGGAGGCCACGCGTCTAGGTTATGATAGATATCATATGGCCACAGAATTATCCTTGGTTGACCCAATAGACCCCAAAGAAAAACGAGAAGATTACTATCATATTCTTCCCAATGGTGAGTCTTCTCTTGACTTATCATTATCTCCACTGTCTCTAATTGAGAATTATACTTCAAACAAACACCAAGATTATATAGGTAGTGCCCATAGATATACTCAGCAAGTGGATGAGCACAACCCTGTCTTATGATGACACGAGGTTGTATGTCATTAGACATCTTGTATGATAGTGACAAAACACCCTTCCAACGTTGGGTTCGCCTCACCCTATTTTCTTCACCAAATATAACTACTAAATGATGACCACCGTTCTATTCCCTTGTTACCCCCGCTCGACCCAGCTACACTCTTATTACCTGAAAGGAATTGTGAAGCAAAAGGGTGAGCACAACTAGCCCAGTAAAGAATATCATGACTAAAGATAAATAAATTATCAATAGTCTTCATCAATAATAAATCAGAGATTTAGAACATATGGTAGATGATAAAAAAAATTTCAACCATAGTTGCAGCGGAACATGCAATCCATTAGAAGAGTCAAATAGACTATAAAGTCTATTATCTTCTCCATGTTAAAAATCCACCAACAATGTTTTATCCCTGTAACATCACTCAACAGTTCTGGTCCACAATCATATAAATAACTCATAATCATAATTGTGACTATAAATTTTTCTTCGCACCCAGGACGAAGAATATTTTCATCACCTGTCTTTACCTGAAACATCAAAGATCATGGTTATACCAAATCACAGTTCCTGTTTATAATCATACTAACAATTCCATCTTTGCACTACGGGCCAAAGATATTCATCAACAAACCATCTTTGCACTACGGGCCAAAGATATTCATCAACAAACCATCTTTGCACTACGGGCCAAAGATATTCAACAACAGTTCATCTTTGCACTACAGGCCAAAGATATTCATCAACAGGCCATCTTTGCACTACATGCCAAAGATATTCATCAACAATTCATATTTGCACTACAGGCCAAATATATTCATATCTCAAAGAAATATATAATCATTTCAGAATTTATATAAACAATAATTATAACCATGTTGATCAATTCACCTTTGCACTTAAGCTTAAGATATTCAATTATAAATTCAATGGTCATGATCATACCAGTCACAATTCAACTTTGCACTACAGGCCAAAGAGAACCCTAGTCATGATCATACCAATAATCTACCCATCTTTACACTCCAGTGAAAGAGAATTTCAACATCAGGGTTATAAAAATATTATATATGATAATAAAATCAATATAATCAACATATAGATTTAATCTCAAGAGTAATATTCATAAATCAACTATAATTTGGTTAGTAAAAGAAACCAATTTTGTCGTGAATAGTAACTCGTGAATAGTAACTCATGAATAGTAACTCGTGAATAGTAACACCGACTCAAAAAGGTAGAAATTCCACAATAAAATTCATACCAAAAATTCGGTATAATGATATTGAAAGAATAACATTTCTTAAGCTTATAAACAATTTATTTAAATTGTTTACACTTTACTAATTAATGCATTTAATCATCATAAAATGTCAACTCTTAAGATTTCATCATCAATAACCAAAACCCTCATCAAAAATCTGCATATACCTCATATAGGATTCTCAAGCCATAAAATCCTATTTTCCAATTTTCTTACTTCACATAACATATTTAATTCATTTCTCATAACTAGACTATTTTCATGAAAAATACCAAATCAGTTCCAAAAATATTTCTTTTCTGAAATTTAGCATAATATAGTCCCATAGTGAACATATATTTTTCTCAGAATTTTTAAAAGTCATTTACTATTTTTCATATGGCCAAAATAGCCGAATATTTAGACATTTATCAAAAATTATACTTTTGTCTAAAAATTCTGAAATTTACAGAGTATACTTCTATCATATACATGTACTCCCAATAAAAATTTTATCAATTTTGGAGTTAACCACAAGGAATTATAAGCAGTTACTTTTAAAATAGTCTTTTCTCATAAAATTCATAACTCTCAATCTATACATCCAAAAATCACCATTTTTGGACACAATCAATAAAACTCATCAAAATATCATTTCAAATTTTTCCAGAATTTTTGAAGTTCAGAAAAATTACGAAACTGAAAAACATAACAACTCTTAAAATCCCTTACTATCCCTTACTATCCCTTACCTCAAAAGAGCAGTACTTCTGATCGGTATAAGGCTGAAGGAAACTTGCACTGATGAATAGAAACTCACAGAGTATCTAAATACTCACAAAATACACTCAATAATCTAGAGAGAGAAAGAGAGAAAACTTATGTTTCTGGTGTGATTTTCAATTCTAACTTAGCCCTCTATTTATAGGAAAATTTTGGTAGGTTTGACCTGCAACCTGATGGCTTTACCTGCTACTATTCCCACCCACCACATTTGAAATATAATTCAGCACATTTCTTCACCAACCACAAGTGGGGCCCACCAATTCTAGAATTTTCCACCAAAATGATAAACTCCGAAAATTCAACAATTTCTGAACCAGTCATCTCGTAAAATTCATAATAAATCATACGTTCATTTTTAACGGTTCAAAATTTGTGGACATATACTCAACTTATATATGTATAACATATCCAAAAATTATCACGATCCAACGGTCGGATTAAAAATTATAACCCCCGCAAAATATCTCAAAAATTCTGATTTTTAATACCTCCATTCCGACAAAAATACGGATAAAAACCTCAACATTAACTCCTTCATTTTTAACCACAAAAATATATCTCTCATTTATATCCACATAAAATAAATATTTCCTTATCATATGAATCAATAATTAATTATTCACAAATAATATTACAGAATCACATTTATGACAACCAGGCCGTTCCCAGGAAAGAGGGGGCTTTCCAATAAGAATTTCTCCTTACTGGCGCGCAATTAAATGACCAAACCTCTCCTTAGACAGAACTTTCTAGACATTGTCAATAATGCTATCTAATAATATTATTTAAATAATATGAATTATTGATCTGATAATGAAAAATACTGTGCAGCAACAATTATTGAAACAACAATAATATAAAATATCAACGCAACAATTATTGAATCAATAAAATAAAATATTGAACAGTAATTACTGTAACAATTATTGAGTAGTGCCTTCTTACGTAAGGATCAATAATTCAAAAATACTGTGCAATACCATGTGCTACTATGCAATAACGCGTATTACTGTATTTTAACCACCGGGTATTCTAATAGTGTTAACGGTAACAACTACGCCGTTAATTATAAAAACTCAATTTTTTTGTCGTTATCTTCATCCGACAGTTATTCTGTTATGGGGCCCACAAATGGCTGCGCCGTCGTACGAATATTCCCCGACAGAAAGAATATTCCACCACCAAACGAATATTCCCCGACAAAAATGATTATTTTATAACCACTTGCTTATTTTGAAAAAAAATTCATATTTTACCCATAACTTTAAACTTTTATCAATTTAACCATTTACTGAATAGTAATTATAAGAAAAATTGAATACTTTTATTTCATAAAATTCGGGGTCTTACAGTGGATATGAAGATTCAGGCGGTGGCGGCGGTGGATATGAATACTGGATGATGGTAACCAAACATTCATACCAAGGTAACCAAACTGTCATATCAAAGTAACCAATCAACCTCCACACTTTAAATTTTTTTTCTTAGTTCAGTTGGTTACCAAACCTTCAGATCAAGGTAAGCAAACCTTCGTACCAAGGTAACAAAACCTTCATACCAAAGTAACTAATTCACATCTACACATGCTATTTTTTCATAGTGCAGTTGGTAGCCAAACCTTCAAATAAGGTAACCAATTTAATTTTATTAAGTTACCAATTTCGTTTGAATGTGATGCAGTTGGTAGCCAACTATTCATACAAAGGTAACCATTTTATTATTTATGAGTAACAAAATAGTAATAAAAAAAATTCAGAACATTAAAAGTTACATCTATTTATTTTTAAACTTTGGGTAGGGCGAATCTTTTTCTTATTCTCATTGGCGTTTTAGACAACGGAGATTCGTGGTGTTGTAGCGGCGGAGTATGTAAGGTGTAGCAGTGGACTATTATTTCAAAGTGTATGTGAGGAAGATGAAGATTTGAATTTGAATATTTAAATTTGAATTATTATTTTGAATTTGAATTTATTTTTGTTGTTAGATCCAAATATTTGAATTTGAATTATTAATTATGACAGTTATTTGTCCTTGATTTTAGGTTTCCTTATTAATATGAATTGTACTATTTTTGTAATATGGATCCTAATTACACTCTTTTTGTAATTATTTGGTTGATGCACTTTTCTTGTAATTACTTTCTATTTATTGTATACTTATGTAAAGAACCAAAATTTAAATGAGTGCGGGCTTGCTTAAAGGAAATTTATGTCGGTCCAATAATAGAGGACCCAAATAAATTACACCGAACGAAACAATATCCTTCCTACTATAACGATCCGAATACATTGGACTCGGGCTCAACAGTCTAAAAAGACCCCCACTTTGAGATTGGATCTAATAAAATACAACTGATTTTGAATTTTTCGCTCACCCTAATAAATCATCTGGACCGTCTAAAGTTTAGGATATATCCCACCATACATGAAGTGCCGGAGGCACGGGACACCGCTAGTATATATATATATATATAGCAAGTATAGTGGGACTAGTGCTCCTATAAAAGTAGGGTGGAGTATATAATATCACCAGAAGTAATAAATTATACTTTTTTTTCAGGAATTTATTGCTCAAGTCTCTCATAAAAATAAGTACACTATCCATGCCTGGACAAGTTTATAAAATAATTAATTTATTAATTCAAACGTATTTCTGTTCTAAAGAAAGACAATGAGGAAATATAATTTTGTTGAGAGATTACAAAAATAGTTATCTAATAAAACTTATTTTCAAAATAAAATATGTGACAACCCCAAAATAGGTCCATTCCATCCAACCCATTCTGAGTCGTCAAATACATGGTACAGAAAATAACTACAACTTTATTACAACAATTGTTGTGCAAAATACAACAACACATATGCTGTGAGTTTGGATACAAATATATACCAAATGTGACATTGGACACCATCATGTATCAACACCTCACAAAGGTACCTTACATAAAGGTACAGTCAAAAACTGTTTTAGAAACTAGAATCTTTGGGAAGTGCTCAAGAAAACCTTCGTACATGGGAGGCCATGCGTCTAGGTTATGATAGATATCATATGGCCACAGAATTATCCTTGGTTGACCCAATAGACCCCAAAGAAAAACGAGAAGATTACTATCATATTCTTCCCAATGGTGAGTCTTCTCTTGACTTATCATTATCTCCACTGTCTCTAATTGAGAATTATACTTCAAACAAACACCAAGATTATATAGGTAGTGCCCATAGATATACTCAGCAAGTGGATGAGCACAACCCTGTCCTATGATGATACGAGGTTGTATGTCGTTAGACATCTTGTATGATAGTGGCAAACCACCCTTCCAACGTTGGGTTCGCCTCACCCTATTTTCTTCACCAAATATAACTACTAAATGATGACCACCGTTCTATTCCCTTGTTACCCCCGCTCGACCCAGCTACACTCTTATTACCTGAAAGGAATTGTGAAGCAAAAGGGTGAGCACAACTAGCTCAGTAAAGAATATCATGACTAAAGATAATTCAATTATCAATAGCCTTCATCAACAATAAATCAGAGATTTAGAACATATGGTAAATGATAAAAATTTTAACCATAGTTGCAGCGGAACGAGCAATCCATTAGAAGAGTCAAATAGACTATAAAGTCTATTATCTTCTCCATGTTAAAAATCCACCAATAATATTTTATCCATGTAACATCACTCAACAGTTCCTTTCCACAATCATATGAATAACTCATAATCATAATTGTGACTATAAATTTTTCTTCGCACCCAGGACGAAGAATATTTTCATCACCTGTCTTTACCTGAAACATCAAAGATCATGGTTATACCAAATCACAGTTCCTGTTTATAATCATACTAACAAATCCATCTTTGCACTACGGGCCAAAGATATTCATCAACAAACCATCTTTGCACTACGGGCCAAAGATATTCAACAACAGTTCATCTTTGCACTACAGGCCAAAGATATTCATCAGCAGGCCATCTTTGCACTACATGCCAAAGATATTCATCAACAATTCATATTTGCACTACAGGCCAAATATATTCATATCTCAAAGAAATATATAATCATTTCAGAATTTATATAAACAATAATTATAACCATGTTGATCAATTCACCTTTGCACTTAAGCTTAAGATATTCAATTATAAATTCAATGGTCATGATCATACCAGTCACAATTCAACTTTACACTACAGGCCAAAGAGAACCCTAGTCATGATCATACCAATAATCTACCCATCTTTACACTCCAGTGAAAGAGAATTTCAACATCAGGGTTATAAAAATGTTATATGTGATGATAAAAATAATATGATCAACATATAGTTTTAATCTCAAGAGTAATATTCGTAACTCATGAATAGTAACCCCGACACAAAAGATAGAAATTCTACAATAAAATTCATACCAATATTTCGGTATAATGATATTGAAAGAATAACATTACTTAAATTTATAAACAATTTATTTTAATTGTTTACACTTTACTAATTAATGCATTTAATCATCATAAAATGCCAACTCTTACAATTTCATCATCAATAACTAAAACCCTCATCAAAAATCTGCATATACCTCATATAGAATTCTCAAGTCATAAAATCTTATTTTTCAATTTTCTTACTTCACAAAACATATTTAATTCATTTACTCATAACTAAAACATTTTCATGAAAAATACCAAATCAGTTCTAAAAATATTTCTTTTCTGGGATTTAGCATAATATAGTCCCATAGTGAACATAAATTTTTTTCAGAATTTTTAAAACTCATTTACTATTTTTCATATGGCCAAAACCACCGAATATTTAGACATTTATCAAAAATTATACTTTTGTCTAAAAAATCTGAAATTTACAGAGTATACTTCTATCATACACATGTACTCCCAATAAAAATTTCATCAATTTTGGAGTTAACCACAAGGAATTATAAGCGGTTACTTTTAAAATAGTCTTTTCCCGTAAAATTCATAACTCTTAATCTATACATCCAAAAATCACCATTTTTGGACACAATCAATAAAACTCATCAAAATATCATTTCAAATTTTTCCATAATTTTTGAAGATCAGAAAAATTACGAAACTGAAAATCATAACAACCCTTAAAATCCATTACTATCCCTTACTATCCCTTACCTCAAAAGAGCAGTACTTCTGACTGGATATCGGATATGACGCTGAAGGAAACTCGCACTGATGAATAGCAACTCACCAAGTATCTAAATACTCACAAAATACACTCAATAATCTAGAGAGAGAAAGAGAGAAAGCTTATGTTTCTGGTGTGATTTTCAATTCTAACTTAGCCCTCTATTTATAGGAAAATTTTGGTAGGTTTGACCTGCAACCTGATGGCTTTACCTGCTACTATTCCCACCCACCACATTTGAAATATAATTCAGCACATTTCTTCACCAACCACAAGTGGGGTCCACCAATTCTAGAATTTTCCACCAAAAATGATTTACTCCAAAAATTCAACAATTTCTGAACCAGTCATCTTGTAAAATTCATAATAAATCATACGTTCATTTTTAACGGTTCAAAATTTGTGGGCATATACTCAACTTATATATGTATAACATATCCAAAAATTACCACGATCCAACGGTCGGATTAAAAATTATAACACCCTCAATATTTCTCAAAAACCCTGATTTGATTGTTAATACCTCCATTCCGATAAAAATACGGATAAAAACCTCAACATTAACTCCTTCATTTTTAACCACAAAAATATATCCCTCGTTTATATCCACATAAAATAAATATTTCCTTATCATATGAATCAATAATTAATTATTCACAAATAATATTACAGAATCACATTTATGACAACCAGGCCGTTCCCAGGAAAGAGGGGGCTTTCCAATAAGAATTTCTCCTTACTGGCGCGCAATTAGGTGACCAAACCTCTCCTTAGACAGAACTTTCTAGTCATTGCCAATAATGTTATCTAATAATATTATTCAAATAATATGAATTATTGATCTGATAATGGGAAATACTGTGCAGTGACAATTATTGAACAACAATAATATTAAATTTCAACGTAGCAATTATTGAATCAATAAAACAAAATATTGAACAGTAATTACTGTAACAATTATTGAGTAGTGTCTTCTTACGTAAGAATCAATAATTTTAAAAATACTATACAATACCGTGTGCTACTGTGCAATAACGCGTATTACTGTATTTTAACCACCGGGTATTCCAACAGTGTTAACGGTAACAACTACGCCGTTATTTGTAAAAACTCAAATTTATCGTTTTCTTCACCCGACAGTTATTCGTTATGGGGCCCACAAATAGCTGCGCCGTCGTACGAATATTCCCCGACAGAAAGAATATTCCACGACCAAACGAATATTCCCCGACAACAATGATTATTTTATAACCACTTGTGTATTTTGAAAAAAAATCATATATCACCCTTAACTTTAAACTTGTTATCAATTTAACCATTTACTAAATAGAAAAATTGAATAATTTTATTTCATAAAATTCGGGGTCTTACAAAATACGAATGAGAGATACATGTCGTGGGAAGAGTTTTGGTGTATCGGCGGCTCATCACCAACGATACCGTAGTTTTTACCACCTCCCCTCTTTTAATCATTCTGTACGTGTTTCAATCTCTCTATATATATATATATATATATATATATATATATATATATATATATATGTGTGTGTGTGTGTGTGTGTGTGTGACGCCCCCAAAATAGGTATACATCACCTATTCTAAGTCGCCAAATACATGGTATAAAATTCAAATACAACTTATTTATACAACAGTCGTGTAAAATACGACTAAACATATACTGTGAGTTTTAATACAAATATTGTCAGATAAACAATATACAAACTCAATGGGGTCCTCATTACATTTATTATCAGACTATTATATAGAATAGTGAGGACTACTAATGCTATCATCTGGTCCATCACTCCGTTCTCCGACTCGTTCCAACTATATTCTCGTTTCCTGAAGAGAACAGTGAAAGAAAGGGTTAGCTCAACAAGCCCAGTAAGAAATATTATGACTAAGATAATGCAGAATAAATTATCATTAGCCTTAAACAGTGTTAAACTGATACAATATAACAAACATCAAGTTTAACTGCAGCGGAACAAGTAACCCATTAGAAGAGTCAAGTAGATAATAAAATCTACTATCTTCTATGATTTAAAAGGTTTTTCATGACTTTTATCGCTGGAACTCAGCTTAATAAATAATTCACATCATCGAATCACCCCTGCACTACGACCAAGGATATTCTTTTGTAAGACCCCAAATTATTAATAAATGAAATTTAATTTCCTCTATTTATTATTCTGAAATAGTAAGAGTTGATTTGATTAATGTGGTTAGTTATGGGTAAAATGCGCAAATATTTTAAATAAGCAAGTGGTTATAAAATATTCATTGTTGTCGGGGAATATTTATTTGGTCGTGGAATATTCTTGTTGTCGGGAAATATTCGTACGACGGCGCAGCCTTGTGTGGGCCCCATAACAGAAAACGATTGGATGAAGAAAACGATAAAAATAAGTTGTTTATAAATAACGGCGTAGTTGTTACCATTAATACTGTTGGAATACCCGGTGGTTAAAACACGGTAATACGCGTAGCACACGGTATTGCACCAATTATTGATTCTTACGTAAGAAGGCACTACTCAATAATTGTTACAGTAATTACTGTTCAATATTGTATTTTATTGATTCAATAATTGCTGCGTTGATATTTTATATTACTGTTGTTTCAATAATTGTCACTACGCAGTATTTTTTATTATCGGCGCAATAATTCATATTATCTGAATAATATTATTAGATAACATTATTGACAATGTCTAGAAAGTTCTGTCTAAGGAGAGGTTTGGTCATCTAATTGCGCGCCAGTAAGGAGAGATCCTTATTGGAAAGCCCACTCTTTCCTGGGAACGGCCTGGTTGCTAGTACTTTGATTCTGTAATATTATTTGTGTATAATTAATTATTGATTTATATGACGAGGAAAATAGTGATTTTATGTGGATATAGGTAGAGAAAAATTTTAATGTGACAATTGTTGAAAATTAATATTTTATCTTTTTCTGATAAAATAATTCATTTAAATATATTATTTTAATAATATATTGATGGTGGTATTTTTACAATGAATGTGAGATATATGAGTGTATGAGGAGGAAGAGTATTTTTGTGGCATTAAATGATTAACACATGTTTTGTGTGTTGGTGGACATAATTCTTGACCGAAAATTTATTATTGACTATAAAATCGCCCGTTTATGAATTTCGGTCAATTTCTGTTTGGAATTTGGAAAAACTTTCTTCTGCAAAGTTGTAGAGAATTGAATTTCCTATAAAAACTCGCGAGATTCGAATTTTCTGATAAAAGAGCTATTTATTATGAATTATTGAAGTTCTGAAGTTCCGAAATAATTGATTTTTGGAAGTTTTATTTATTATTTTGAAGAAAAACATTTTTTGGCATTTAAGTGGGCTAACATGTGATATAAATGGGCTGAGATCAGATGTCTAGAGGTGGGCTAAGGAAAATTTGATAAATATATTATTATTATATTAAATTTTCTGCTTTGGTGTTCTAAGCATTTTCCTATAAATAGGGTGCTTAGGTTAGAATTGAAATCACACCAGAAACACAAGTTTCTCTCTATTTCTCTCTCTATAGCGAGCTTATTCTTGTGAGTATTTGATACTTTGAGTGTTGCTTTACGGTGCAAGTTTCCTTCAGCACTATATCTAGTATTCCAGTCAGAAGTACCGTCTTTCCGAGGTAAGGGATGTTATTTCTTCTTAAATGATATTATTTTCTTCAATATCATTATGCCGAAGTATTGATCTGAACTTTTTATCAAATTTGGAACTTTTCATGTCGGGGTTACTATTCATGAGTTACTATTCACGAGTTACTATTTACCGAAAAATAAAATTTTCTTCTTTTCGTCCAAAATATCTATTCTGGATACTAGCTTTGATTGTATCCATGTTTTGATCATTCTTGAATTTTACTTCACTATGATTATTTATGAGGTATTTTTGGACATGGAATAGCTGAAATACGAATCCTTAATATTTATTATTTTGTTTCACTGGATTCGTTTCCTTAAAAATATTTTTCATCATCCTCAGTCCTAAATGATGATATAAATGAATATCTTTGGCCTGTAGTGCAAAGATTAATAATTTCTGATGAATATCTTTGGCCCGTAGTGCAAAGATGAACAGGTGTTGAGGTGAACATGACCAACTGATGGATATCTTTGGCCTGTAGTGCAAAGATGACTATTTGATTCAAGATATTTATTGATTGATGTTACAGGGATAAAATATTGATGATGGGCTTTTAAATTCACAGATAATTATAGATTTCATCCTCTACGTAACTTCTCTATGAATTATTATTTTTTCGCTGCGAATATTGATTTAAAACTTGTTGTCTATTGTATTCTATTAAATTTTTCCCTGTTGAAGACTAACGATAATTTGTTGTATATTATCTTAGTCATAATATTCTTTACTGGGCTAGTTGAGCTCACCCTTTTCCTTGTTGTTCCATTTTCTTCTCAGGAGGCGAGAATGTAGCAGGTACTAGTCGGGGTATGGAATGAAGGTTCTAGAAAGTTGTTTTAGTAGTCCTCACCATTTTTTTTTGTAAAATATTGTTCCAATAATTGTAATGAGGACTTATTTGAGTGTGGATATTGTCTAGATGACAATATTTGTATTTACACTCACAGTTTTTATGTTGTATTAATAAAGTTGTAGTTGTTTCTGTACCATGTTATTGACGACTCAGAATGGGTGTTGTATACCTGTTTTGGGGGCGTCACAGTTGGTATCAGAGCTTAGGGATATGATCTCTGGCGGAGATCGGGGAATAGAACTAGGAGGGGAGAGACGAGTAAATCCTTCGCTAGTGTGTCCTACCTAAGCTTATTTGTTGGTCGGTCATAATATAGGGATATTATGTGATTTGTTAATTTGTTAAATTAACCCTTGTTTTATGGCAGTATTTGAGAATGTCGACTGAGAATGTTAACAGTGGAGTAAATGAAACCGTGGAGACACATGTACTCACCAACGAGGAGAACGTGCAACAGGCTGGCAATGTTCCTCCTGTGAACAACACCACTGAGCAGACGGTGAACGATGAGATGTTTAGAAGCTTTTTGCGATTCATGCAAAACCAGACGAAGGAGATTCCTGTTCAAAATATAGGAAGAAACAATGGCAACGCACAGCTGGTCACAGCCAAGCAGTTCAAAGAGTTGGGACCACCAGAATTCTGGGGAAAGCCGGATCCGATTAAGGCGGAGACATGGTTCAAGCAAATTACCAAGATATTTGATGTCTTGGGATGCACGGAGGAACAGAAGGTTCCATTTGCCACCTTTATGTTCCGTGGCGAGGCAGACTACTGGTGGGAATCTGTGAAGCGTACCCATCCAGCTGCACTCAGCATGTCTTGGGAGACATTTCAGAAACTATTCAATGACAAGTACTTTCCTGAAAGTATTCGTCATATGAAGGAGGTAGAGTTTATTAGACTGGAGCAGAATAACATGATGGTGTCCCAGTACGAGGCGAAGTTTGCAGAGTTATCCAGGTTTGCACCTCATTTGGTGGAGAATGAGGAACGTATGACACGGATGTTTCTGAGAGGTTTGAAACCCGGCATACGTCAATATCTCATTTCTCATAAATTTTTTCTCTATTCAGATGTTGTCAACAAGGCTCAATTGTTGGAGCGAGATAACGAGTACGGTCAACCGAGGGACCACAACCAGGATCATATCGGTGACAACAGTCATCAGAACAATGATAATCAGCGGAGAAAGAAAAATACAGACAAGAACGGCAACCACTCTGGTGGTAATCGTGGCTATGAAAATAGAAGAAGCGAGTCGGGAAGAGATTTTAAAAAGAGGAGATTCAACAATGACAATACGAAGACGTCAGCACCAGCAACAACTGGTTCCAAGGGAGGAGAACGACCACCGGTCATATGCTATAAATGTGGAAAAGAGGGACATATCAGCCCAAACTGTCCACAATAGTTCAAGGTATGCTATAATTGTGGAAAGGAAGGACATATCGCTCGAGATTGTACGATAGCGAAACCAAGTTCAGCGGGGACGGTGACTCAAAAGGCTGTCCCAGAAAAGTCAAAGTCAACGGTTCCTGGAAGAGCGTTTGTCGTGACTGGTCAACATGCGAGGAACCCAAACGAGGTGATCACGGGTAAGCTAATCATAAATTCATGTGAAGTTTATACCTTACTAGATACCGGTGCTACCCATTCATTTATTTCTCCTGCTTGTGCTCAACGTTTAAACTTGACTCCGGAGAAATTAGACTTTGATTTATCTGTGGAGACTCCGTTAGGGGAAACTTTCATCACATCCACTATTTATAAATCTTGTTTGATCCAAGTTGGTACCATCACCTTACCTGTTGACCTTATCTCTTTAAAGATACTTGCATTTGACGTGATTTTAGGAATTGATTGGTTAACTACTCATCATGCCAAAATTGATTGTTTTCGTAAGGTGATTAGTTTTCATATTCCTAATCAACCTGTTGTTCGAATTCAAGCAACAAAGCCATTAAAATCAATCACTGTCATATCAAGTCATAAAGCTATTCGTTTATTGAAAAACGGATGTCAAGCTTTCCTAGCCCATGTTATGGATTTGAATAAAGACACGTCAAATTTGAATAATATTCTTGTTGTTAGTAACTTTCCTGACGTATTTCCTGAAGAACTTCCCGGTCTACCCCCAGAACGTGAAGTTGAATTCTTCATTGATCTTGAACCTGGTACAAAGCCCATTTCTAAAACCCCATATCGAATGGCTCCTATTGAACTTCAGGAGTTAAAAGTCCAACTACAAGAGTTGTTGGACATCGGTTTCATTCGTCCTAGTACATCTCCTTGGGGTGCTCCTGTTTTATTTGTAAAGAAGAAAGACGGGAGTATACGACTTTGTATCGATTACGGGAATTAAACCATGTCACCATCAAGAATAGGTATCCGCTACCTCGTATTGATGACCTGTTTGACCAGTTACAAGGAGCACAATTCTTTTCAAAAATCGATCTTCGTTCTGGATATCATCAGCTGAAGGTTAAAACTGAGGATATTCCGAAGACTGCCTTTAGAACTCGGTACGGGCATTATGAATTCTTAGTCATGTCTTTTGGATTGACTAATGCTCCTGCGGCTTTCATGGATATGATGAACCGAGTATTCAAGGATTATTTGGATCAGTTCGTTGTTGTCTTTATTGATGACATCCTCATATATTCCAAAAGCCGAGAAGATCATGAGCACCATTTGAAGCTGGTACTCCAAAGGCTGCGTGAAAACAAGTTATATGTTAAGTTGAAGAAATGCGAGTTCTGGCTTGAGGAAGTAGCATTCCTAGGGCACGTGGTGTCGAAACATGGAGTATCTGTGGACCCGGCGAAGATTGAAGCAATACAAAGCTGGGAGCAACCGAAGACTGTGACCGATGTACGTAGCTTTCTAGGCTTAGCTGGTTATTATCGGAGATTCGTAGAAGGGTTTTCTCGAATCGCTACCCCGTTAACTCAGCTGACTCGGAAGGATATCAAATTCGTATGGAGCGAAGAATGCGAGAAGAGTTTCCAAGAGCTTAAGAGGAGACTCATTTCGGCACCTGTTCTGACAATACCATCTGGTTCGGATGGATTTGTTATCTACAGCGATGCTTCAGGCAAAGGGTTAGGATGTGTTCTCATGCAACGTGGGAAAGTCATAGCCTATGCCTCGCGACAACTTAAAGAATATGAGAGGAATTATCCTACTCATGATCTAGAGTTGGCAGCAGTCGTTTTCGCACTAAAGATCTGGAGGCACTATCTATATGGGGAGAAGGTGGAGATATATTCAGACCATAAAAGCCTCAAATATTTCTTCACTCAAAAAGAACTCAACATGCGGCAACGACGTTGGCTCGAGCTGTTGAAAGATTACGACCACACTATTCAATACCATCCTGAAAAAGTAAACGTGGTAGCTGATGCGTTGAGTAGAAGATCATATGCAGGAACGAGTGCGATGATGTCAAGTATACGCGTAGAACCAACTTTAATCGATAAAGTTAAAGTTGCTCAAGCTACAGACCCGGAGCTGATGCGTATGAAGAAGAAAGTGCAAGAAGGTGCTATTCCAGAAGCAAGAATCGATGAAGAAGGAATACTTCGAGTCCACTCTAGACTTTGTGTTCCTAACGATTCTGATTTAAAGTACAAGATCATGATGGAGGCACACAATACACCATTTGCAATCCATCCTGGAAGTACTAAAATGTATCGTGATCTTCGACATACATTTTGGTGGAACAATATGAAGAGAGAGATTGCAAAGTTTATCTCGAGGTGTTTAACTTGTCAACGTGTAAAGGCGGAGTATCAAGTACCAAAGGGTCCATTGCAACCACTTGAGATTCCGAAATGGAAGTGGGAACACATTACCATCGATTTTGTTACGGGTCTTCCCACGGTTTCTCAAGGTATAAATGCTATTTGGGTTATAGTTGATAGATTAACCGAGTCTGCTCATTTCTTGCCGATACGGGAGACTTATTCCCTTGAACGTCTTGCTAGTATGTACGTGAATGAGATTGTAAGGTTGCATGGCATGCAGTATCCATAGTTTCGGATCGTGACCCAAGATTCACTTCAAGATTTTGGGTTAGCTTGCAAAAAGCTATGGGCACGGATTTACGGTTCAGTTCGGCATACCATCCTCAAACGGACGGGCAATTAGAGAGGACTATTCAAACTCTTAAAGATCTATTAAGACTTTGTGTCCTAGTTTTCAAAGGAAGTTGGGATAAGTACCTACCATTGGTGGAATTCTCCTATAACAACAGTTATCAGGCAAGTATAGGTGTAGCTCCCTTTGAAGCATTGTATGGACGAAAGTGTCGCTCTCCAGTATGTTGGGATGAGGTGGGAGAAGCAACGTTGTTGGGACCAGAGTTGGTACGAATGACTACAGAGAAGATCCAAACGATTCGACAACGTATACAAACGGCACAGGATCGACAAAAGAGTTATGTGGATCTTCATCGAAAGGACGTGGAATTTGACATTGGGGATCATGTATTATTACGTGTAGCTCCATGGAAAGGAGTTACAAGATTTGGGAAGAGAGGAAAGCTCAATCCACGATTTATTGGTCCATTTCAGATTCTTGACCGAGTAGAAAATGTGGCCTATAGACTTGCGTTACCTCCAAGTATGTCTCGTGTTCATAATGTTTTTCATATATCTGTGCTTCGTAAATATGTGAAAGACCCGAACCATGTTATTGAGTTAGAACCGGACGAGATAGCTGAAGACTTAACGTATGAGGAGGTACCTATCAAGATCATGGATAAAAAGGAGCATGTCCTACGCACGAAGGTCATACCACAAGTTAAAGTTTTGTGGAGAAACCATGCTATTGAGGAAATGACCTGGGAGTTGGAAACAGAAATGAAAGCGAGGTATCCTAATCTTTTCGAAACACCAGGTACGTATGTCAATTTCGAGGACGAAATTTCATAAGGAGGGGAGGTTGTAAGACCCCAAATTATTAATAAATGAAATTTAATTTCCTCTATTTATTATTCTGAAATAGTAAGAGTTGATTTGATTAATGTGGTTAGTTATGGGTAAAATGCGCAAATATTTTAAATAAGCAAGTGGTTATAAAATATTCATTGTTGTCGGGGAATATTTGTTTGGTCGTGGAATATTCTTGTTGTCGGGGAATATTCGTACGACGGCGCAGCCTTGTGTGGGCCCCATAACAGAAAACGATTGGATGAAGAAAACGACAAAAATAAGTTGTTTATAAATAACGGCGTAGTTGTTACCATTAATACTGTTGGAATACCCGGTGGTTAAAACACGGTAATACGCGTAGCACACGGTATTGCACCAATTATTGATTCTTACGTAAGAAGGCACTACTCAATAATTGTTACAGTAATTACTGTTCAATATTGTATTTTATTGATTCAATAATTGCTGCGTTGATATTTTATATTACTGTTGTTTCAATAATTGTCACTACGCAGTATTTTTTATTATCGGCGCAATAATTCATATTATCTGAATAATATTATTAGATAACATTATTGACAATGTCTAGAAAGTTCTGTCTAAGGAGAGGTTTGGTCATCTAATTGCGCGCCAGTAAGGAGAGATCCTTATTGGAAAGCCCCCTCTTTCCTGGGAACGGCCTGGTTGCTAGTACTTTGATTCTGTAATATTATTTGTGTATAATTAATTATTGATTTATATGACGAGGAAAATTGTGATTTTATGTGGATACAGGTAGAGAAAAATTTTAATGTGACAATTGTTGAAAATTAATATTTTATCTTTTTCTGATAAAATAATTCATTTAAATATATTATTTTAATAATATATTGATGGTGGTATTTTTACAATGAATGTGGGATATATGAGTGTATGAGGAGGAAGAGTATTTTTGTGGCATTAAATGATTAACACATGTTTTGTGTGTTGGTGGACATAATTCTTGACCGAAAATTTATTATTGACTATAAAATCGCCCGTTTATGAATTTCGGTCAATTTCTGTTTGGAATTTGGAAAAACTTTCTTCTGCAAAGTTGTAGAGAATTGAATTTCCTATAAAAACTCGCGAGATTCGAATTTTCTGATAAAAGAGCTATTTATTATGAATTATTGAAGTTCTGAAGTTCCGAAATAATTGATTTTTGGAAGTTTTATTTATTATTTTGAAGAAAAACATTTTTTGGCATTTAAGTGGGCTAACATGTGATATAAATGGGCTGAGATCAGATGTCTAGAGGTGGGCTAAAGAAAATTTGATAAATATATTATTATTATATTAAATTTTCTGCTTTGGTGTTCTAAGCATTTTCCTATAAATAGGGTGCTTAGGTTAGAATTGAAATCACACCAGAAACACAAGTTTCTCTCTATTTCTCTCTCTATAGCGAGCTTATTCTTGTGAGTATTTGATACTTTGAGTGTTGCTTTACGGTGCAAGTTTCCTTCAGCACTATATCTAGTATTCCAGTCAGAAGTACCGTCTTTCCGAGGTAAGGGATGTTATTTCTTCTTAAATGATATTATTTTCTTCAATATCATTATGCCGAAGTATTGATCTGAACTTTTTATCAAATTTGGAACTTTTCATGTCGGGGTTACTATTCATGAGTTACTATTCACGAGTTACTATTTACCGAAAAATAAAATTTTCTTCTTTTCGTCCAAAATATCTATTCTGGATACTAGCTTTGATTGTATCCATGTTTTGATCATTCTTGAATTTTACTTCACTATGATTATTTATGAGGTATTTTTGGACATGGAATAGCTGAAATACGAATCCTTAATATTTATTATTTTGTTTCACTGGATTCGTTTCCTTAAAAATATTTTTCATCATCCTCAGTCCTAAATGATGATATAAATGAATATCTTTGGCCTGTAGTGCAAAGATTAATAATTTCTGATGAATATCTTTGGCCCGTAGTGCAAAGATGAACAGGTGTTGAGGTGAACATGACCAACTGATGGATATCTTTGGCCTGTAGTGCAAAGATGACTATTTGATTCAAGATATTTATTGATTGATGTTACAGGGATAAAATATTGATGATGGGCTTTTAAATTCACAGATAATTATAGATTTCATCCTCTACGTAACTTCTCTATGAATTATTATTTTTTCGCTGCGAATATTGATTTAAAACTTGTTGTCTATTGTATTATATTAAATTTTTCCCTGTTGAAGACTAACGATAATTTGTTGTATATTATCTTAGTCATAATATTCTTTACTGGGCTAGTTGAGCTCACCCTTTTTCTTGTTGTTCCATTTTCTTCTCAGGAGGCGAGAATGTAGCAGGTACTAGTCGGGGTATGGAATGAAGGTTCTAGAAAGTTGTTTTAGTAGTCCTCACCATTTTTTTTTGTAAAATATTGTTCCAATAATTGTAATGAGGACTTATTTGAGTGTGGATATTGTCTAGATGACAATATTTGTATTTACACTCACAGTTTTTATGTTGTATTAATAAAGTTGTAGTTGTTTCTGTACCATGTTATTGACGACTCAGAATGGGTGTTGTATACCTGTTTTGGGGGCGTCACAGTTGGTATCAGAGCTTAGGGATATGATCTCTGGCGGAGATCGGGGAATAGAACTAGGAGGGGAGAGACGAGTAAATCCTTCGCTAGTGTGTCCTACCTAAGCTTATTTGTTGGTCGGTCATAATATAGGGATATTATGTGATTTGTTAATTTGTTAAATTAACCCTTGTTTTATGGCAGTATTTGAGAATGTCGACTGAGAATGTTAACAGTGGAGTAAATGAAACCGTGGAGACACCTGTACTCACCAACGAGGAGAACGTGCAACAGGCTGGCAATGTTCCTCCTGTGAACAACACCACTGAGCAGACGGTGAACGATGAGATGTTTAGAAGCTTTTTGCGATTCATGCAAAACCAGACGAAGGAGATTCCTGTTCAAAATATAGGAAGAAACAATGGCAACGCACAGCTGGTCACAGCCAAGCAGTTCAAAGAGTTGGGACCACCAGAATTCTGGGGAAAGCCGGATCCGATTAAGGCGGAGACATGGTTCAAGCAAATTACCAAGATATTTGATGTCTTGGGATGCACGGAGGAACAGAAGGTTCCATTTGCCACCTTTATGTTCCGTGGCGAGGCAGACTACTGGTGGGAATCTGTGAAGCGTACCCATCCAGCTGCACTCAGCATGTCTTGGGAGACATTTCAGAAACTATTCAATGACAAGTACTTTCCTGAAAGTATTCGTCATATGAAGGAGGTAGAGTTTATTAGACTGGAGCAGAATAACATGACGGTGTCCCAGTACGAGGCGAAGTTTGCAGAGTTGTCCAGGTTTGCACCTCATTTGGTGGAGAATGAGGAACGTATGACACGGATGTTTCTGAGAGGTTTGAAACCCGGCATACGTCAATATCTCATTTCTCATAAATTTTTTCTCTATTCAGATGTTGTCAACAAGGCTCAATTGTTGGAGCGAGATAACGAGTACGGTCAACCGAGGGACCACAACCAGGATCATATCGGTGACAACAGTCATCAGAACAATGATAATCAGCGGAGAAAGAAAAATACAGACAAGAACGGCAACCACTCTGGTGGTAATCGTGGCTATGAAAATAGAAGAAGCGAGTCGGGAAGAGATTTTAAAAAGAGGAGATTCAACAATGACAATACGAAGACGTCAGCACCAGCAACAACTGGTTCCAAGGGAGGAGAACGACCACCGGTCATATGCTATAAATGTGGAAAAGAGGGACATATCAGCCCAAACTGTCCACAATAGTTCAAGGTATGCTATAATTGTGGAAAGGAAGGACATATCGCTCGAGATTGTACGATAGCGAAACCAAGTTCAGCGGGGACGGTGACTCAAAAGGCTGTCCCAGAAAAGTCAAAGTCAACGGTTCCTGGAAGAGCGTTTGTCGTGACTGGTCAACATGCGAGGAACCCAAACGAGGTGATCACGGGTAAGCTAATCATAAATTCATGTGAAGTTTATACCTTACTAGATACCGGTGCTACCCATTCATTTATTTCTCCTGCTTGTGCTCAACGTTTAAACTTGACTCCGGAGAAATTAGACTTTGATTTATCTGTGGAGACTCCGTTAGGGGAAACTTTCATCACATCCACTATTTATAAATCTTGTTTGATCCAAGTTGGTACCATCACCTTACCTGTTGACCTTATCTCTTTAAAGATACTTGCATTTGACGTGATTTTAGGAATTGAGTGGTTAACTACTCATCATGCCAAAATTGATTGTTTTCGTAAGGTGATTAGTTTTCATATTCCTAATCAACCTGTTGTTCGAATTCAAGCAACAAAGCCATTAAAATCAATCACTGTCATATCAAGTCATAAAGCTATTCGTTTATTGAAAAACGGATGTCAAGCTTTCCTAGCCCATGTTATGGATTTGAATAAAGACACGTCAAATTTGAATAATATTCCTGTTGTTAGTAACTTTCCTGACGTATTTCCTGAAGAACTTCCCGGTCTACCCCCAGAACGTGAAGTTGAATTCTTCATTGATCTTGAACCTGGTACAAAGCCCATTTCTAAAACCCCATATCGAATGGCTCCTATTGAACTTCAGGAGTTAAAAGTCCAACTACAAGAGTTGTTGGACATCGGTTTCATTCGTCCTAGTACATCTCCTTGGGGTGCTCCTGTTTTATTTGTAAAGAAGAAAGACGGGAGTATACGACTTTGTATCGATTACTGGGAATTAAACCATGTCACCATCAAGAATAGGTATCCGCTACCTCGTATTGATGACCTGTTTGACCAGTTACAAGGAGCACAATTCTTTTCAAAAATCGATCTTCGTTCTGGATATCATCAGCTGAAGGTTAAAACTGAGGATATTCCGAAGACTGCCTTTAGAACTCGGTACGGGCATTATGAATTCTTAGTCATGTCTTTTGGATTGACTAATGCTCCTGCGGCTTTCATGGATATGATGAACCGAGTATTCAAGGATTATTTGGATCAGTTCGTTGTTGTCTTTATTGATGACATCCTCATATATTCCAAAAGCCGAGAAGATCATGAGCACCATTTGAAGCTGGTACTCCAAAGGCTGCGTGAAAACAAGTTATATGTTAAGTTGAAGAAATGCGAGTTCTGGCTTGAGGAAGTAGCATTCCTAGGGCACGTGGTGTCGAAACATGGAGTATCTGTGGACCCGGCGAAGATTGAAGCAATACAAAGCTGGGAGCAACCGAAGACGGTGACCGATGTACGTAGCTTTCTAGGCTTAGCTGGTTATTATCGGAGATTCGTAGAAGGGTTTTCTCGAATCGCTACCCCGTTAACTCAGCTGACTCGGAAGGATATCAAATTCGTATGGAGCGAAGAATGCGAGAAGAGTTTCCAAGAGCTTAAGAGGAGACTCATTTCGGCACCTGTTCTGACAATACCATCTGGTTCGGATGGATTTGTTATCTACAGCGATGCTTCAGGCAAAGGGTTAGGATGTGTTCTCATGCAACGTGGGAAAGTCATAGCCTATGCCTCGCGACAACTTAAAGAATATGAGAGGAATTATCCTACTCATGATCTAGAGTTGGCAGCAGTCGTTTTCGCACTAAAGATCTAGAGGCACTATCTATATGGGGAGAAGGTGGAGATATATTCAGACCATAAAAGCCTCAAATATTTCTTCACTCAAAAAGAACTCAACATGCGGCAACGACGTTGGCTCGAGCTGTTGAAAGATTACGACCACACTATTCAATACCATCCTGAAAAAGTAAACGTGGTAGCTGATGCGTTGAGTAGAAGATCATATGCAGGAACGAGTGCGATGATGTCAAGTATACGCGTAGAACCAACTTTAATCGATAAAGTTAAAGTTGCTCAAGCTACAGACCCGGAGCTGATGCGTATGAAGAAGAAAGTGCAAGAAGGTGCTATTCCAGAAGCAAGAATCGATGAAGAAGGAATACTTCGAGTCCACTCTAGACTTTGTGTTCCTAACGATTCTGATTTAAAGTACAAGATCATGATGGAGGCACACAATACACCATTTGCAATCCATCCTGGAAGTACTAAAATGTATCGTGATCTTCGACATACATTTTGGTGGAACAATATGAAGAGAGAGATTGCAAAGTTTATCTCGAGGTGTTTAACTTGTCAACGTGTAAAGGCGGAGTATCAAGTACCAAAGGGTCCATTGCAACCACTTGAGATTCCGAAATGGAAGTGGGAACACATTACCATGGATTTTGTTACGGGTCTTCCCACGGTTTCTCAAGGTATAAATGCTATTTGGGTTATAGTTGATAGATTAACCGAGTCTGCTCATTTCTTGCCGATACGGGAGACTTATTCTCTTGAACGTCTTGCTAGTATGTACGTGACTGAGATTGTAAGGTTGCATGGCATGCTAGTATCCATAGTTTCGGATCGTGACCCAAGATTCACTTCAAGATTTTGGGTTAGCTTGCAAAAAGCTATGGGCACGGATTTACGGTTCAGTTCGGCATACCATCCTCAAACGGACGGGCAATTAGAGAGGACTATTCAAACTCTTAAAGATCTATTAAGACTTTGTGTCCTAGTTTTCAAAGGAAGTTGGGATAAGTACCTACCATTGGTGGAATTCTCCTATAACAACAGTTATCAGGCAAGTATAGGTGTAGCTCCCTTTGAAGCATTGTATGGACGAAAGTGTCGCTCTCCAGTATGTTGGGATGAGGTGGGAGAAGCAACGTTGTTGGGACCAGAGTTGGTACGAATGACTACAGAGAAGATCCAAACGATTCGACAACGTATACAAACGGCACAGGATCGACAAAAGAGTTATGTGGATCTTCATCGAAAGGACGTGGAATTTGACATTGGGGATCATGTATTATTACGTGTAGCTCCATGGAAAGGAGTTACAAGATTTGGGAAGAGAGGAAAGCTCAATCCACGATTTATTGGTCCATTTCAGATTCTTGACCGAGTAGAAAATGTGGCCTATAGACTTGCGTTACCTCCAAGTATGTCTCGTGTTCATAATGTTTTTCATATATCTGTGCTTCGTAAATATGTGAAAGACCCGAACCATGTTATTGAGTTAGAACCGGACGAGATAGCTGAAGACTTAACGTATGAGGAGGTACCTATCAAGATCATGGATAAAAAGGAGCATGTCCTACGCACGAAGGTCATACCACAAGTTAAAGTTTTGTGGAGAAACCATGCTATTGAGGAAATGACCTGGGAGTTGGAAACGGAAATGAAAGCGAGGTATCCTAATCTTTTCGAAACACCAGGTACGTATGTCAATTTCGAGGACGAAATTTCATAAGGAGGGGAGGTTGTAAGACCCCAAATTATTAATAAATGAAATTTAATTTCCTCTATTTATTATTCTGAAATAGTAAGAGTTGATTTGATTAATGTGGTTAGTTATGGGTAAAATGCGCAAATATTTTAAATAAGCAAGTGGTTATAAAATATTCATTGTTGTCGGGGAATATTTGTTTGGTCGTGGAATATTCTTGTTGTCGGGGAATATTCGTACGACGGCGCAGCCTTGTGTGGGCCCCATAACAGAAAACGATTGGATGAAGAAAACGACAAAAATAAGTTGTTTATAAATAACGGCGTAGTTGTTACCATTAATACTGTTGGAATACCCGGTGGTTAAAACACGGTAATACGCGTAGCACACGGTATTGCACCAATTATTGATTCTTACGTAAGAAGGCACTACTCAATAATTGTTACAGTAATTACTGTTCAATATTGTATTTTATTGATTCAATAATTGCTGCGTTGATATTTTATATTACTGTTGTTTCAATAATTGTCACTACGCAGTATTTTTTATTATCGGCGCAATAATTCATATTATCTGAATAATATTATTAGATAACATTATTGGCAATGTCTAGAAAGTTCTGTCTAAGGAGAGGTTTGGTCATCTAATTGCGCGCCAGTAAGGAGAGATCCTTATTGGAAAGCCCCCTCTTTCCTGGGAACGGCCTGGTTGCTAGTACTTTGATTCTGTAATATTATTTGTGTATAATTAATTATTGATTTATATGACGAGGAAAATAGTGATTTTATGTGGATATAGATAGAGAAAAAATTTTAATGTAACAATTGTTGAAAATTAATATTTTATCTTTTTCTGATAAAATAATTCATTTAAATATATTATTTTAATAATATATTGATGGTGGTATTTTTACAATGAATGTGGGATATATGAGTGTATGAGGAGGAAGAGTATTTTTGTGACATTAAATGATTAACACATGTTTTGTGTGTTGGTGGACATAATTCTTGACCGAAAATTTATTATTGACTATAAAATCGCCCGTTTATGAATTTCGGTCAATTTCTGTTTGGAATTTGAAAAAACTTTCTTCTGCAAAGTTGTAGAGAATTGAATTTCCTATAAAAACTCGCAAGATTCGAATTTTCTGATAAAAGGGCTATTTATTATGAATTATTGAAGTTCTGAAGTTCCGAAATAATTGATTTTTGGAAGTTTTATTTATTATTTTGAAGAAAAACGTTTTTTGGCATTTAAGTGGGCTAACATGTGATATAAATGGGCTGAGATCAGATGTCTAGAGGTGGGCTAAGAAAAATTTGATAAACATATTATTATTATATTAAATTTTCTGCTTTGGTGTTCTAAGCATTTTCCTATAAATAGGGTGCTTAGGTTAGAATTGAAATCACACCAGAAACACAAGTTTATCTCTATTTCTCTCTCTATAGCGAGCGTATTCTTGTGAGTATTTGATACTTTGAGTGTTGCTTTACAGTGCAAGTTTCCTTCAGCACTATATCTAGTATTCCAGTCAGAAGTACCGTCTTTCCGAGGTAAGGGATGTTATTTCTTCTTAAATGATATTATTTTCTTCAATATCATTATGCCGAAGTATTGATCTGAACTTTTTATCAAATTTGAAACTTTTCATGTCGGGGTTACTATTCATAAGTTACTATTCACGAGTTACTATTCACGAGTTACTATTCACCGAAAAATAAATTTTTCTTCTTTTCGTCCAAAATATCTATTCTGGTTACTAGCTTTGATTGTATCCATGTTTTGATCATTCTTGAATTTTACTTCACTATGATTATTTATGAGGTATTTTTGGACATGGAATAGCTGAAATACGAATCCTTAATATTTATTATTTTGTTTCACTGGATTCGTTTCCTTAAAAATATTTTTCATCATCCTCAGTCCTAAATGATGATATAAATGAATATCTTTGGCCTGTAGTGCAAAGATTAATGATTTCTGATGAATATCTTTGGCCCGTAGTGCAAAGATGAACAGGTGTTGAGGTGAACATGACCAACTGATGGATATCTTTGGCCTGTAGTGCAAAGATGACTATTTGATTCAAGATATTTATTGATTGATGTTATAGGGATAAAATGTTGATGATGGGCTTTTAAATTCATAGATAATTATAGATTTCATCCTCTACGTAACTTCTCTATGAATTATTATTTTTCCGCTGCGAATATTGATTTAGAACTTGTTGTCTATTGTATTCTATTAAATTTTTCCCTGTTGAAGACTAACGATAATTTGTTGTATATTATCTTAGTCATAATATTCTTTACTGGGCTAGTTGAGCTCACCCTTTTTTTTGTTGTTCCATTTTCTTCTCAGGAGGCGAGAATGTAGCAGGTACTAGTCGGGGTATGGAATGAAGGTTCTAGGAAGTTGTTTTAGTAGTCCTCACCATTTTTTTTTGTAAAATATTGTTCCAATAATTGTAATGAGGACTTATTTGAGTGTGGATATTGTCTAGATGACAATATTTGTATTTACACTCACAGTTTTTATGTTGTATTAATAAAGTTGTAGTTGTTTCTGTACCATGTTATTGACGACTCAGAATGGGTGTTGTATACCTGTTTTGGGGGCGTCACATCTTTAGTATCACGACCATAATTATCCATGCACTACGGGTTAAAAATATTTGTGTATTCATTAATGGTTATGATCATGCCGACCACTGTCCATCAATGCACTACGGGCCAATGAGGACTTTTACCACATCATTTGTAACATTACGGTCATGATTATACCGAATAATCCCTGGTCATAATCATACCAAGTCCATCTATGCACTACAGGTCACAGATGACTTTTAACAGAATATAAACACGAGAATGATGACAATGATATAAGAAGTCAATAAAACAAGTTCAAGAATTAATTTATCCAAGAACCAACAACGTCCAAATTGTCAACATGATACTGCTTTGTAGAGTAAAATTCAAGAATGCTCTGAAGAATATGTTCATGAAAAGATACTGGATGAAGCGCAAATATCAAAGATATTCCACTAATTTTATGGAATATAAAAGCTAAAACTTTAACCAACTGAGTATAATAAAGAATGGAATAACAAAAGAATTCACCAAGCATGCGATAGACCGCACAGACAGTTTATTACAACAGAAAAATAAATAGTGGAACCAGGTTATGCGTAAATGTACCGACAGGATATTCCGACAGAATAATAAATAATGGAACCAGGTCCGGCGTAAACGCACAGACAGAATATTCCGACAGAATAATAAATAATAGAACCAGGTTCGGCGTAAAACACAGACATGATATTTCGACAGAATAATAAATAATATAATAACAGAAGAATTTCACCAAGTATAAGGTAGCCCGTGTATACAGGTTATTCCAACAGAATAATAAAGAATGGAATAACAGAAGTTCTCTTCATGAATAAGAAAGAAAGAATACCCTTTACGAGTACAACAAATAATATCCCTTACCGTAAAAGAAACTTGATATCGGAGTAATGAAGTAGCAGAACACTTTTCTTCTTTCTCTCTATAGTTTATTCTCTAGAGTTTCAGTGAATTCGTAAGAAAATAATGAAGGAATGAGCTTCTATTTATAGAAAAATGTACTGCATAGTAACTAACTCATGAACGGTCTAGATTGATTTACTTTAATCTGACGGTCCATATTCAAAGCAAAATTTTTTAAATAAAATATAATATATTCTATTTATAATCTAATAAAACGAATAATTTTATAAAAGATTTTACTATGCAAATGCTATGCAGGCACTATGTAAATACTATGCATAATAAAATATAATATATTCTAATTATTGTCTAATAAAACAGATAACTTTATAAAAGTATTCTGTTTTATATAAACAGATTTTACTATTAGCCTAATAAAACGAATAACTTTATAAAAGTATTATGTTTTATATAAAAAGTTTTTCTGTTTTATTACATTAATAATACCAATAAAACAAAACTGAGTGACTTATCACGTAAGCATCAATAATCAATACCGCGTGCTACTATGCAACCATGCGTATTACTATACTTTTATTACTGAGTATTTCAACAATATTAATGGTAAAACTTCCGCCGTTATTTTCATAAAGTATTTTTGTCGTTTTTTCAATCCGACAATAATTCTGTTGTGGGGTCCACCAATGATTATGTCGTCGTACGAATATTCCGTGTTAAATCGAATATTCCACAACCAATCGAATATTATATAGCAACTTGCGTACTTTGCAAAACTTATAAATATTACCCACAACTATAACATTATATCAATTTCACTCCATAATATTCAAAAATGATATTTATAGAAAATTTATCTTTATTTATAAAAGTTGGGGTCTTACATATATATATATATATATATATATATATATATATATATATATATATATATATATATATATGTATATATGTATGTATGTTAGGACTTTAGTAAGTATGGTGGAGGAGTTCAGGGAGCTAAAATGTATAGAAATTTGTAAAGGGTATTTAGTGAAGGATGAAGGATATATCTCAACTCTTTGATTTTATAATTTAATTTGAATAATTCGTACCTACAAAATCAACTTGTTTGTATATTTACGTACGGAAATTTATGATTAAATTCAATTTAATTTATTTAACTCGATATTTACTCGGAAAAATTTAGTCAAATTAAAAAATCATCTATTCAAGAAAGTATTGATACTGTTGTAGTTAGGTATTAAAATATTGATATTGATTGGTTGATGATTGTAACAGTTCAAGTCAAGCATGTCAAAATTCTGGACAACACCTTTCAAGAAAGCGCCTTGTCAGTAATGACTGAATAATATTAATTAATGCCTCAACATTTTGAAGGGAAGAAAGGGCTCCAAACTTTCATAAAGGTGGGATTGTTGTGAATTACCCTAATACAAAAATCAATAAAGTCTAGCCGGACAGGATTATTGGACAGGCGAATTTTTTTTTTTTTTTTTTTTTTTGCTTGTGACTCCAAAAAATATATAATATTTATTTCAACAGCAATTTTTATAAAATATAGTGTTTTAGGTGTAATTTGGATACACATACAAATATAGGGTTATACAGTCTGTATAACCCTGTATTTTTATGTGTATCCAAATTACACCTAAAACACTATATTTTATAAAAATTCCTGTTAGAATAAATACTATACATTTTTTGAGAGTCACAGTAAAAAAAAATAAAAAATAAAAAAAATTGCAGCCGGTCCAATTTTCCTGTCCCATTTCCCTGTCTGCGTAGCAATGCTCTACAAAAATACAAAGGCGGTTAACAGGCGTGTCTCTGATTCGATCAGATATATAACTTATTTGATAAGTAAAATTTATGTCTTTTAATCGGTAAAATTAAAAAATAATGTCAAATCATTTAGAGTCACATTGAGAGAGTTTATGTTTTTTTTGGGACTAAAACAACGTCAACAATATTACAAAATCCTTCATTTATTCCCAATACAATTTTAACCTACTAATTTCTCCCTCTCAAATCTTCACTATTCTTTCGCCGATAAATCTTATCTCCTTTCTTCATCTATTGTTTATTGTTTATTATTGCTCTATTGGTGATTACTCTAATTTTTTTGTGATTTCAATTTTTTTTTCCAAATCTCCTTCACTGCTTTGGGTATTTTTTGTTGGCATTATATACATGTAGGTGTGTAAATTAATAACGCTCACAAGGCTTTGTTTTCAACTATCGGAAGAAGAATATTGAAGAATCTATCTATTCATGACGTAGTCGATCGAATTTATTCTTTAAAAATGCTTTTAGTTTGGGCGTTTTTGATATATAACATACAACATATACAAAAAGAGGAGGAAGGGGAGGGAGAAAAGATGTTTTTTTTAAAAGATTTTTCTTATTTGCCATTGTATGTATTTTCCTCTTTGGAATCCCTTCTATAAATAATTTCAGAAATATATATTCTATTTTTTTCTTTCGTTTTTTGGCTTAGAATCGACCTATTGAGCAGACTTCATCCTTGAAATGTTATGCTCGAAATGTAAGCATGCATCTTCATTTCGAGATGAACCACTGTATAGGCTATGTAACTTGATTTAATATGAAACAAAATCCCTGTGTAGTGCAATGCCAATAAACAACTGTTGTAAAGGGCTCTGTTTCCAGTTGCAGTTTTATCAAACAATATTTTTTTATTAAGACACAATTCTGAACAGAGGTTCTATATTATTCAGATATCTAAACTGTCCCGATCTTAACATTCAATTTTATCAGACACCAACTAAGATTTAATTTCACAATAGTTACTGTTACTTGTGTGACCAATGTATGAGTTTATAAGCTTACTTTCATCTATATGCACTAATTGTGCATTATTTATTTGATACGTGATTATGTATCCCAACACATATTTCATGTATGACGTAATTTTGAGATTTAATAATAATTTTAATTCACAACTCTAAAACATCAAATATAAAAAAATGGAGAAATTATTATTTTTCAAAATTTAGTTTAAAATACAAAAATAAGTCTTGTAATTTTTTTAGAATGGATAGACTAGACACTAGAGACCAGAGAGTATATAGTTTACATATCTCAAATGAGTTCTTCTAGGCTGACCGGCCTTTTCCGACCGGGTAGTGACCGGCCGGAATTTTATTTTATTTTTTTTTTGTTTTTGACTACAAAATAATTAATGTGATTTATTAGAACTGAAATTTTTATAAAATGCAGTGATTTAGGTATCTGTTTGGATACACGTAACAAACAGGGTTATACAGACATCTAAATCACTGCATTTTATAAAAATTTCAATTCCAATAAATCATATTAATTATTTTGTAGTAAAAAAAAAAAAAAAAAAATTCCGGCCGGTCACTATCCCGGTCGGAAAAGGCCGGTCGGCCTAGAATTTTTCATCTCGAATACATATGTGCAGTGCAGTGCAGTGCAGTGCCACCCTATAATAATTAATAAATTATGAATCGAAAGAAGCAAATCATGTAAAATCATTACAATGTTGATAAGGGAGAACCTCAATCATTTTACAGATATAAAATGTTAAAAGTGAGAAAAATGATGTACCTAATTAATTAATAGCATTCGCCATATAGGCTAGCGCACCAACCAGTACTACACGTATCAAAAATATACTACTAATATTTTATCTGTTTTAAAATTAAAAATATAATTTAATTTTTAAGATCAGACGATAATATATTAGATTTTAAAATAATATAAATTTAATTGATATAACGAAACTTTAAAAATCAAATTTACTTGTAAAAAAGTTGAGAGGCAGCACACGGTGGAGATGTATTTAATGTCACAGATTTCAAACTCGGATGTTGAATGATGGATGTCTGGGGGCTCCCTTGACTATGACTTTTGGGCCCATGTTTTAAATAAATATCATCACATGATCCCATACAAAGTGACCAAAACCAAAAGTCCAAGAAAACAAAACTAATTCAGCTAGGCAACGTATTGATTCCCATAAATCTTTGAAAAATACTGCTCCTCCATTAGAATTATATATATCTACATATATAGTAGAAGTTTCCATTGACAAGAGGTAAGCTCAAAACTCAGAGCTAAAGGAAATTATTAGTATAACACAATGGTTTATTCTTCACTTGTTGATATCTCTCTGGTTTATTCTTTGGTTTACAGCTCCTCCATGCTCAATCATTCAGCTTAACAGATTGTATCAGATAAACATTGTTTAAGGTACTATTTCTCACTCAGTTTCTCTCATCTTTATTTTGTATACTTAATTGATGTTTTGGCTTTTTTTGAAGTTTTTCTTATGCTAGTTGATGGTTGTTGGGTTGTAAGTTTTATTCATAAATTTGAAGTTAAAATGTTCTTAGGGTCTGATATGAATGTTCATGGGAAAATTAGGGTTATTTGTAGTTGAATTTATTACCTGGTTTCATGTTCCATCCTAAATATTATTGGAGAAATTGTTGTTTCTGCTGCAAATTCTCTGTCTTTATTAGCGTATTGATAATTGAAATTCAATAAGGATCAACATTTGGTGATGTATGTAATTGGGTTTGATAAGGTTCTCAATTGGGAAACATAGGGAAGGTTATGTCTGTATATAAATACAGCAGGATGACGAATGTTGATTTGTGAAAAGGCAATTGGCAAGGCTTTTATAGGTTGTACTTAGTTACTTCAATCAGATTGTGTTGAAAAGTTGAATCTGTTTTGTTTTAATTTAATATACTTGGCTCCTCGAGGGTCCTCTCTCCCAGTATTTGTCATGTCAATGCCAATGCAAATGCAAATGCAGTGACATATGTTTTGTTTGCTCTCAGCGTATGTTCTAGGACTCCAACTCTTATTTTCATGCTGGATGCGCCAACCTACTATATCTAGGGTCTAGGCACACTAAAACTTTCTTTGTTTTCTCAATTCTTATCAAGTCGCAACCGAAGCTATTTACTTTTGTTCTTTTCAATCTATCCTCTTCCTTTTTTTCTTTTTTTGGGGTGGTGGTGGTGAGATTAGGGTTCTGAGTTTGAAATTACAAAGCAGTAGACAAAGATTAGAGTCGGAAATTAAGCTATATGTACTTTACAGTTGTCATTTTCTGCACCACTTCATTTTTCTAAATCACGCTTACCGGAGCCATCGCTGGTTGTGAGCTATTTACAGAAGTCACTTGGTTTCATGCTAAGAATCTGATGGAAGACAAACAATTAAATTTTTATCAACCACTTCTATCTGTGAGGCGCTCCTCACCAACAGTGCCCTCAGTCAAGGATGAAAAAAGGAAAACTGATTATTCCCAATCCAAAATACCTCCTCTTCCTACTTATAAATCAGAGCTGAATTCAGGCCCATTAAGCAATGCAGGAACGGTTCCTTTTGTCTGGGAAAAGAGCCCAGGAAAACCCAAGGGTGAAAGCAGACCGCGAAACCATGCAGATGAACAACCTCCAATTGCCCCAAAACTTCCTCCAGGGTGGATCTTGAAAACCACAAAACAAGATTCTGATAAAAGTTCTGAACATCCTAGTCTCAGTAAGCGCCATGGGGAAATTCCCTATTGTTCGCAGAGTGTTTCAACTTCAAATCAAGATGTAACTAAACTAGAGAGCTGCAGAGATATAATGGATGTGGAAAGTTCTGATTCAGGGGAAGGTGATGAAACGTATTTGGATGCTCTTGATACACTTTCAAGGGCTGAATCAGTCTCTTTAAATTGTAGTGTAAGTGGTATAAGTGGATTGGACTATTCAGGTTTAAATACATCTGGAGCCTTCTTGGCAGATCTACAAACTCGAGATTTCATGATGGGTCGGTTCCTGCCAGCAGCTAAGGCAATGACTTCAGAAACACCTCAATATGCCCCCAGGAAGCAGCCTGTTGTTTGGGAGCAACCAAGACAGATAATGAATGCAGTAAGTGGAGATAAAAGGCCTTCACTTCAGTATGGGCCTAATGTTGGACCGCATTACACTCAGGAGAAAGATTTAGAAGAAAGTGATGACGGCTATGATGAACATGGACAAGTTCCAGCTAAAGTTTGTGGTTTACTACCTCGATTTTGCTTAAAAAGTTCTCTTTGCCGATTAAACCCTGTCCCGGGAATGAGTGTGAGGACACGAGTGCCCATATCTCCTGGTAGTAGAACACATGGTAGCTCTTCTTCTGCTGGTTCTTCCGGTGAAGATGAGAATGAGGTACTACTTTAAAAAAAATCCAATCTGTATTTTTTTCTTTTCTCCTCAGTTTTTTTGTTGATTAATTGAAACTTTAAATTTTCTATAGCACATCAGGACTACTGTTTATAAGCAAAGATCATTGGGTGAACTCCAGGCAACTGAGTTTCACGAAGATACGATTGGTTCAAATTATAAGTTAGACCAACTTAGTTGCCCGTTTAATCCTCATAAGCTAGAAGGATCAGACTTATACAAACGTTTGCAGGGTAATGGTATGCCAACCCACCATAATGAATTACCTAGATCTGCCTTTTCTGGACAAAAAGGATTTCGCAGCACTCCTGGGGAAGCAAAAAGTATTCGTTTCAGTTCACTTAGCAAAGGTTCTAGCACCTTTCAGGAACTATTGGCTGACAATGGGGAAATAGACACAGGGAGTCCTATGATTGAGAAAACTCTATACGTAGATATTGTACATAAGGTGGAATCTTCTAGTATAAATTCATATGATTCAGATATGAAGGGGGGGAATGTTTTCAAAAATCTTTCAAAATGGAAGCCGATAGAAGATACTCCCTTAGTAGAGTCTTCATTTAAGGATACTGAAAATTTGAACGTTGAAGGCGAGGAGGCAAATTTAAATGATATTTCCCAGAAACATGTTGATTTTAGTGTACCATCTCTAGCTGACAAATCAAATCAGGTATTAGCGACAAACACACTGAAGGGATTTGGACATTATGAAGGTCTTACCAATGATTTAACTACCTCCGTAAAATCAAAGGTGCCTCACAACGTAAACATGGATTTTGAAACTCAGCAGCCTCCAAAAGCAGAAGATTTAGAAATATCTAATGGAAACTACTTCAAGTTTCCTGTTCCCCCACCTTTACCAAAATCTCCATCGGATTCTTGGCTTTGGCGTACTCTGCCTTCCAAGTCTTCAAGGACTCCAACTTTACGTTCACATCCTGGAAACCATGCCTCCAAGACATCATCTGTTCATCTCAATTGGGGGACAACTGTTAAAACTACCATGGGGCAACACCAAAATGTGCGATCTTCTGAGGTAACAAAATTTATTTTTCATTTCTTTTGCTTACTGATTTAAATTCTGAGCTGCACTCACACATTCCTCTTTCTATCAGGAACTATTAACGCCTATACCAGAGACTTAGCAGAAGGCCTATTCTGAATTTCTTTAGCTTGTAAATATGCTTAGGCTGGAAGTCCATTGGTTAGAGAAATTTAAAGGTGTGATAAAGTAAATATTTTCCTCTTAATTGTCTTCGCAGGTGCTTGCTATATTGGTTTACTGGGATAATAATGGGTTGGTAAATGTAAATTTGGTGACCACATCCTATTCTGCAATTAAAATGTGCAATAATAGTTTCTTGTAAAGGCCAGGAATTGATTGAACTTTATTTCCTTACTGAATAAAGGAGATAATACTCGTATAGCCTTGTAAATATTCTCTTGTGCATGTTTCGGTTATCATGAACGAGTGTTCTTATAAAGACGCTGGAATTTTCATTTGGAGAGTTAATTGTTCATTTGCTGCCAGATCTGCCACAAGTAGGCCCCTTGATTTGATGCTTCAACTGCTGCTATGCTTACTTAAGTTATATGTTATTACTAATTTGATTAGCAAAGTATTAGATGTTAGTTTCTCACAGTTGGTATTTTAGACATTCTAGTAGAAGAACTTCACACTGTGTTGTCTATGCAAATTGTAAGAAACTATATTTATACCAAAACTGAACAGGTTTGTATGAAACTCCTGCTTAACAAACCACCTGGAGGCCAGGCAAGAAACATCCAAAGTTGTACTTTTAAAAATAAGTTAGGATCATCCACTCCCTTATTTGCTAGTACCTTATAAAATACAGAGTTTGCTGCTCCAAAGCAAAAATGCAACTAACCCTCTATTTCTTCACCATCCATCCAATATCAGGGAAAAAACGAAAGAATAACCTTGTAGACAGTCCTGGAACAGCACTCCATCCAATATTAGGGAAAAAACAAAAGAATAAGCTTGTAAACAGTCATGGAACAGCACTCTGAAGGAAAGGCTTATGAGTGACACAACTTTATTTAGGCATCCCCTGCACCCATTCCATGTCATTTCCCAAACTTTGAATTTTGTTATGAAGTAAGGTAACATCAAGTTTTTTTATGGAGTGAGAAGATGAAACTTATGTAGAGCACCTGAAAATATGGTTATCGGAAGAAATTGGCAGGCGCGAAATCTTAAATTTCATGGCAGGCTTCCCAAAAACCTTCCTTCTTGACTCTGCTGCATTCTGTCTAATTGAAATGAAAGAAACTAGGATTGGAATTCCTAGTTTACGAGAAAAAATTGTTGGAGATAATGAAATCACCAACAGATTGTTGTCCCTCTTAAGGAAATTATTCGATTCCCATATTGAGAGGCTTATATAACATGCACACTGTTGGATGCTGCAGACGTAAAAGTTAGAACCACAATCAATTAGTTAGTGGAAATGCTCATGGGCCACGGACGGCGGCAGTGTGGCCAACTGAAAGAGTCTTGGAAATGAATGGGTTGGTTTTGAACATCTATAACTCAGAAACATTTATTTGGCTCGCAATCAAGAAAGGAAAACCAAGCTGGTGCTTGAGATGAGAAATAATTTCAGCGAGTAACCAGTGAAGCCTCATGCTAGTAAGGCTACAGCTCCAAGGACCTCAAATTCCAACTTTCCCAATGTTAATTTAATCTTCCAGGCAAGGAGTTGTGTGAGTCGCCCTAATCGAGCTCAAGAATTTGCAAAACAAACTTGACAGTAGTCACGAGAAAAAACACAAAGAAAGGTGAAAAACTCTGGCGATGGCCTTCCACCTAATCTTAACATGGGCAATATCCAGCCTGACATCCCAACTATATTACTCAGTGTTCCACTTGCTTAGGCGATGCCACCGGACAATAAATGGAAGCATGTATATTAATATGTACAACTCAAATGATTACATTTCCAACAAAAATAATTAGTATTTCACAGCTGTTGAAACCCATTACTAGAGTTTAGCTCAATACTGCCTAAATGAAGGCTTAAGTTCTTATAAATGCAAGGGAAGCTCTCCAAAAAAAATCTCATGCTTTAATAGCACGGCCCTTGTACTTGACTCTTCGAATCACAAAGTCATCAGGAGGTTGAAACTCTTCTAACCAAGTCACCTCAGGGACCGCCACACTGTCCACTTCAAGATTACCTTCAATGAGGGGGGAAAACAAAACAAATGAACTATCAATCATGAAAAGTCATTTGGAAAGGATAGGAGTAATCTCAATATCAATACAATAATCAAAAAGCGAAATTATGCTAATAAGATGATGATGGTGATCAAAACTGAGAGATAACAAAGATTAAGTTTGATTACCTGGTAGATCCCCTCTTGGAGACCTGCGAAAATAAGTGCAGTGCCGACCATCCTCTGATGAGTAAGGTGGAGACAAAATGTCAAAGATAGCGCAAGGAGTTAATGCTTTGAAACAATGTATGTTGCCTCCACTAGTTGGATACAAAACTGTTGTTGCACAAGGTGCAATCATCTCATCATCTCTAACAAGCTTCGCAGGTCTCTCCACTATTAAACCATTCACAACTTATCACTAATAGAATCTTAAAGTCCAACCCTACAGAAAAAGTAAAGAATCTAACAAGAGTAATTTGTCTATAGGAAAAATATTTCCTTTTCTTTGTTATAGGTAAGCTTTTTCATTGAAAAAAATACCAAAAGCGGGAACCAAGAAAGTACATTGTTTTCCCTGAGCAATTGGGGGTCAACAAAGCTCTCAAACCATTGGCAGTCTATAGAAACGCCACAAGGTTTCTACTCCACCCACTAATGCACACAACATTTTACATTTGAACAAGAGACAGCAACTAGAGGTGAGTTATATACTATAATGTGAACAATGTTGCACGCGCATGTATCATGTTGCACCTCAAATCATCATCTCGATGTAGATAACTGTGTTACATTGAATCACCCGGGTATACTCTAAGATTACAAGAAATTATAAATGGCAGGAGGCAAACATTAGCTAATTTATAGAATGGATCATACAATCACTTTCTCCAGAAACATGAATGCACGCCAGTGAGATGATGCTTCTACAATTTTATGTAACATCTTGTACACATGAAAAGTAATAATGATGAACTGATGATCAAATGAACTTTCCTACTCGAAGCAATTAGCACTAAACAATTCACCTCAACACTAAATATAATCATAAATTTATTTATTTTTTTTAAAAAAAAAGAAGAAAAAAAGAAAAGAATAATTCAAGTCCACTTTGTTCATAAATACAATGGGATATATTCTGATATTCACACTTTGTGAGTTGGAGTTCTCCCCAATTTGCTGGTTTTATGATTTGTGCAAATTCCAAAGGTTGCCTGGTTCACTACAAGTTCTAACAACATATTCAAATGTGCATGATCAACTTCGATATTTGCCTACACAGAGCTCCAAAATGCCCCCTCAGAAGCATTAAGTCATGAATCTAGCACCAAGTGTGGGTTCAATTTAATTTGATCTGTCAGCTTAATGCGGACAGGAAACTAGAAAAGAAGATGGGCACTTTTGTAAAACTATGAGAATGCTAGGAAGGATATCCATACGACCACCAACTATATTCATATTAAGCGTTCAACAATGGATCATATTTGACTTATATATTACATTTATTTCTTCAGAAAAATAAATTTTAGTATTATGTACTACCTCCAACCCACAGCAGTTGTCACATTTGGTGATTTCATGGAAATTATCAAATTAAGAAAGTCAATCTTTGAAACTTAAAAGACTAATTTGTGAAAGAATTTCCAATATTACTCATATTATCGATCCAGTATAAGCATATGTGCTTATTCTTGCAATGGACCCCAATCAAAAAGTATAGTCCTATTTTTTCCTTTCCTTGCCTTTTTTTCCACTAATGTTGCCTAGACATGAGAAAATTACATCATTTTGAGATAAAATAAAACAAACTGTGAAAATATTTGTGAGGGAGGGACTAATGTTTTATGCTTCATTTGTCTCAAAGAAAAAGTATTACCATTTTATTTTTTTTGGAAAATGACACTGTATGTCCTTTTTCAAAACTCTATGATATACTCTCTTTATCAAAGCCTTGTAAATTGTTAGATAACTTCTGAAATAATTTTGTAAATTGTTATATAAGTAGTTACAGTATTATATATATTAAATGTAACATCAAAAGTGTTCAATTTATTATTTTCTAGCAGTGTCAAGAAAAAAATAAGAAAAAAGAAGAAGCCTTTTTTAGCAAGCAGCTATTTAATCCAGTTATTATGAAATAATATTTGTGTATAGTCTAGTATCAGACATCCCACAGTTCGAAACGTCGAAGAATGACTTCTATTTACAAATTACAATTACTGCCATTTCATGATGTGGAAAAATCTAAAATGTTCAAGAGCAAAAGAAATGTAAAGGCTTCTTCTCCAAGGGAAAAAACAGAGGTAAAAAATGACTTAAAGAGGGATGCATTCATAGATATCTTAGAAACAAACTTAAGTCGAGTTCCTAAACTTGATTAGCAACAATCTTGTTTCAGGACGGAAATGGAAGCTTCTACACAATGAACAAAACAGTGAAGAAAACATAACAGAGACAAGTAACTCTATGTTCTTATTAAATTATCAAAGGCTGAAAAAGCACACACCTAGTGATTGATCAGAAGGACCAGGTATGTCAATCCAATCATATGATTTTACTTGTAACGAACCATATAAGAGCTTGCTTAAAACGGTCATTCCAGGATGATTATGAAGAGGAATGATAGAGGAAGGTGGCATGCAAAATATTCCCAGCTGCCAGAAAATTCAAATAAAAGGATCGCAGTCATTATACAGGATGCACTGAAATACAATATTACGAGCAAACAGATATACCATACGTGCTACACTTACAGTGAAGCTGTCGCCCTCATATAAATGAAGATATTTGATTGGTGGCAGTGATCGATGGCCCCCATATCGTTCATTCACGGAGTCTGTCCACCCACGAACTAATTGTGCCTCCTGCTCAAGACCAACATCAGAAGGCTTGATTTTATCTGAAACAAAACTGAAAGTCTCATAAATCCCTCATACAACAGGTAAATCATGTATTGAATAAATGTCTGGATAGTACTTGACTAAGTAATAGAAGCCATTAACGAAAATATGAAGAATTAAGTCATAAAAAGATGGCGTAAAACCAATTATTTCTAACAACTTAGAATCATGCTTACAAGTTGGTAACAAAAAATATTACATAAACTCCTGACTACATTTATAACAACGGTTAGAATCATACAATGTCTAGCAAATATGATGCTCCCTCCGTTCCAAAATATATGATTAAGTTAAACTTTTTGAAGTCAATTTGAGATATTTTCAAAATCGAAATTGATATGAAATCATTTATTGTTTCTAAAAAGTAAATGAATAACATCAATTTTGAATTTGAAAATATCTCAAATTGACTTTAGAAAGTCTAACTTGAATATTTTGGAACGGAGGGAGGAGTATATAGGAATACAGTTGGTGGCTATGTCTGAGGTGATAATTAGCTCATACTAATTGAACTGCCTTTCTTTATTGCAAGAAACAATTAAAGAAAAAGAGAAACCGGAAAACAGATATGGATGACAAAAGAGCAAAAGAATGGGAAATCCTTTGAGGACTAGATGCGACTTAATATCATAGTAGGAAGACCAAAAGGGGGGGAAACCAGACAAAAGAAAGAACGAGACATTATTCTAGCTTTTGATACCATGGTTACTTTCACCATTCTGCTAAATGGTTTGTCTTATATATACATACATATGTATGCATATATAGAGGACGGATGTAAATCATATCTCTTAAAACTACGTCGTTTTGGAGATTCTTTAAAAAAATAAAATAATATTAAAAGAGAGTTGTCTCACTTGCTTTCTTTTTATTTACAAAAATATCATCCGCGGCCCCACTTGTTTTTAAAAGAATCACCAAAACGAAGTAGTTTTAATAAAGGTATGTTATTTAAGAGAGGTATGTTTTAGATTTGTTCTCTGTATATATATATATATATATATATATATATATATATATATATATATATATATATATATATATATATATATATACACATGTATACATGTTCACCCTTTTCATAGAAGAAGGTGTTAATAAGTTTACAAATTCTGAAAAATAGATGAAGTTTTCCTTTGACGGGGATTAAACAATGTTACAACATAACTGCACATAATGGTTGACAACGGTACCATGGACAATCATAAATTTGATAGTTTACTGTGCCACATTCAGGCCATAGAATCGGAACAACACGGCAACAAATTTTGGATTGTACAATAACGATTGAATATTCTCAATTACTTTCATATGCGGCAGCAATTCATTAAACATGTTCAAGATGGGAATCATATGACAACAATGATGTAATAACAATAAGGATAAAAGTAATAGGTTCCAAGTATTGCAATTAATAGAGGAAAGATATCAGTCTAATTGCCATTAGAACAAGATTAGTACTCCACGTGCTTTTTCACATATCAATTCTACACTATTTCACATGTTCCCTATACATATAAAACTTGAACACAACTAATATATCAAGCGTGCATTTCAAGAATATATTATATCCAATCGTGCTGCAAATCATTCAGCTTGATAATAAACTCGCAAGATATATATAAGAATAAGTGCATAACCATTCTAATTACATACTTACATATGCTTTAGATACACAATCAAAATTGCAAGGCTGAACTTTTAGAAACAAAAAATGAAAGGCAAGGAAAGGAAAGGCGTCTGTCTTGCTACCTAACATGGAGCGAACTTTTTCAATAGCATCTTCTGATATGGGCCCATTGGTAGAAAGAGACACTTTACAAACATTATAAAGCTTCTGTATAGCTGGCATGATGTAAAACAATACCAGTAAACCTAACCCCAGGAAATAGATATCCTTAACGCCTTTCCAAAACACAAAATTGATGGCAAAGCTGAAATCCCAATCAGAAGGGTCCTCTACTTCTTAGAAGACCCTTCAATACAACTATAGATGTCGTGCAATGAATCAAGAACACAGTTGGTCAAAAACTGGATCTTAAAATTTGAACCAAATCAGCATATCTACATGGCAGTTAATTCCTTCCGTTCCACATGCTTCCGCGAACACCTACCGTGTGAAGAGAATTAGAACAAAAGTAACACTAAATCTTGCCCTTCAATCAATTATTATATAACTATTTGAGCTTAATAATCACGCAACGTTTCAAATTTAAATAATGCAATTAATGTGTGCTTGGTTGCAAGAAATCCATAGCATGGAATTCGAATTGGGGGCATGCTAGTAGAATTCCAATGTACTAATTTACACATCAAAACACAGTGTAAATGCAAAATACAAATAATTCCAATGAACAAATATCATATCAAAAGTATCCACTTTCAACAATTACCATTCAATATCGATTGAAGATACCTATAATGATTCCGTAACAGCTAATCAAGCAATTGGAGAATCCCTCGGAAGTTCGCTACAATTAAATCATGGGCCCAGTAAATAAAAACAAAAACCCGAGTGTTTATTGATTAGGTGGTCGATTGAATTCAATCGTTACAATTCCGTATAAATTTGAAGAATAAGAGACAGTAATATTCATACATATATGTGTATATATACTGAGAGATATAATGTTGGGTGAAGTATGCAAGACAAGGGAGAAGAACAGTAGTTTATGCCATACCTGATTTAGAGAGAGAGAGAGAGAGAGAGGAGAGAATTAGTGAAGGATCGTCCCAATTAATAATAATAATAATAATGAGAGAAGAAGGAGGAGGAAGATCTTGTAGTATACGTACCATATGTCTATTAAATTCAAGTTTCAATTGATTTGCAAATATCAATGAATTATTAAACATGTGTATGGTAGTCAATGTTCAAGTTAAAAGAAAATTTGAGATACGTAAATTACTCCCTTCGTTTTTCATACAAAATAAATGAGAACGTGTATTTTTTTAAAGGCTATACACAGTAGCATGGTATACATCCATTTATAGCCATAATTTTTTTATGTTGTAGCTACGGTTCACCTGTCATCGTATATCAAAATAATTATAGCGACATGTTAACAGTCACTATAGTCTAAAAACTGTATACTACACAGATGCGTATATATATATTTTTTATTTTTTTATAATTTTTAAAAAATATTATTTATTTTAAATTTTATTATTTTGTAATTTTTAATAATCATCTCAAATTTTAATTTAAAAATATCTCGTATTAATGTTTAAAATTTAATAACGATTATATAAGTTAGAACAAAATATAATTTTGTGGGGGGTATAATTTACGTATAGACTTGACAAATTAGTGGTGTCTACCCCATTTTTGCTACATACATGATAAAAGATAAAATAAATGAACCATCAAGAGTTGGTTCTCACGTACAAGTCGCAATAAAAGAGAAGTTTCAAACAATTTTGGATGCTTACTTCAAATATATATCTAATTTTAACCAAGTTTTATTTGGCAATATCTGTTAAGGGGAGTACATTATACTTTTCGCCCAAAGGAAAATAAAAAAAAGTTATTTAATATAAAATTATTAAATTCTTGTAAAGTCATGAAAAATACATATATATATATATATATAAATATATTTTTTTTGGTTCAAAATTACTATTTTTGTATAGATTATCAAAAATATTTAAAACTTTACTATATAAATTAACGTGTTTACTTATACATAAAATATAAAATGGATCATTCTAATCCTTATCAAATTTATAAATTTTATTCATTTGAGTTGGGTATGGAATAACTTGTTACAGCCGAATTGGAATGAAATATTTCATTATTTATTTTATTACCTTTCCTATTTCATTCTTTCGATTATCATACATATTTCAGATTTAGTAATTAAGTCGGTCATTCTTGTCGATGGCTTTTACTTAACCGTTCTCCATCCGTTTCATAAGAGTCTTAAAGAAAAAAGTTTCTAGTTACTGATAGTATTTGGAAATGATGCTTTCAAATTATATTAATTCCCTAAAGAGTACAAGATTTTGATATGGTATTTTTTTACCATAATTTCATTGTTAAGCCATTACTTTTAAGCCAAATATTTATTATTTTTATGGTAAATAAAAATAAAAATATATCCTTATTATTTTTAAATTTTACAAATTAGACTCTCTCTTTTCCTTTTGAAGTGGAAGGAGTATTAGTGCTACAAAGAGTTGGTACCATTTTATTTGCAAATGGGGGTTTCTATGTTTTATTGTAATATATCTGTTTTATTTTTATTTTTTATGAGATTTTATCAATATCAAATTTTCAAAGTCAATTTGAGATGTATTCATAGTTGTTAAAACATGTTATTTTAAAATTTTAGTATTATTTGTTGATATTTTAAAAAGTATATATCTTGTAGTAGATATTATTTTTTTAGATTAATTGCATTACCTAATATTAAATTAAATTTATATTTAAAAATGTCTCGGTTGACTTTAAAAAATAAATTTTAATTTTAAATTTTGGAATAGAAAGAGTATTATTATATTGAAAATAAATAAAATTCAGAAGTTAATTATTGTAAAAAGTTGTACTTCTCCTAAAGCACTTTCCAAATTTATTTTTATTGGGACCAAAAATCTATATTAGATACCAGGTCATACACATGCAAATATAATTGTATTCAAAGTAATATACTTTACACAACTTCTCCAACTATTTTTAAAATAAATCACGTCTATATTTATAAATTAAATATTTTATAAACGAGATAAAATTTTGACGGGTGTGACGGTCTCATAAAAAGACTGCAAGTGTTGATAATTTTTTTTCTTCCACCACTATTTTACTATGACTTTATCGACAATAGCGCCAAGTTGATATTATGGTTTCATTTCCTTTGATTTTGGATTTTGGTAATTAGTGGGGCAGTTTAAAGTTTTCTTCAAAGGTTAATAATCGTCATATTTATAAAAATAATATTAAGAATTTTAAATTTTTGACTAAAATATTATGATATTAAATATTTTAATAATAATTTATAGCATAGTATCTATCTAACTAATGTTATGATGACACATTATTTGAGACACCTAACTTTACTTTATTTAAAATAAGCTACTGTTAAAATTTGTATATTTAAATTTGATGTTGAATGTGATTAATGTATATCTGTATCACTAAGTTTTGTAAAGTCCGTATTAATGTTTTGATTTAATGTACAAGGACTTGTATTAGAAAGATTAAATATTATTAGGTTTATCATGTTAATTTGATCTGATATATAGATGATAGGATTTTAACTTTCGTAAAGTTACTCTACTAGTTAGTACTGTGAAGATGGATCACAGAATAAACGCATGTCATAGTACATCAGATGAATCGCAAAATATTTGCACTTATAGCAAAGTTCATTTCAAATCGTAAAACAAATATCAGTTCGTAAAGTGGACAAATGAATAGTAAAGAAAACCGAAGTTCGTTGAGTGCGACCTGAATGTATAGTACTCTAAACAATCGCCGAGTAAAAGACTTATCGTAAAGTAACTCAATGATCGTTTAGTAAAATAATATCGCAAAGTTCATATGTAGAATGACATCACAAAGTTCATCCGTAAAATAATATCGCAAAGTTCATCGTACGCAACCCTACAAGGACGATTAGAACTGTCTCCGTCGAGTCTGTTTCTTCGCCCACACGCCGGACCATATTAGGGTTCTAAGTCCGAGGGTTGTGGGTCATGGCGATTCTTATGATGGGTCCCCGCGGAGGCTGTGTTTCGAGGGGTCTTGTTTGCCCACAGAGTCGCTGTCGTTGTCTCCGATGGCTAACTCCCTCAACCGGTCTCTAAGTTCGAGCTCAATCAGCGAAATGGTGGCCTCTCTGCGTCAGTTGCAGCTAAACAAGGTGAAGTGATTGCTGCTGGGAGGGGTTTGTCGACGGTCAGGATTTATTGGATGATGAAGAGGAGTGGTTGGGGTCAGGATTTATGGGATGATGAAGAGGAGTCTTATATATGTAGTTGGGGGTTAATAAAAATTGGATCAAGTTAGCATGAAGTTATTTTTTTGGTAAGTTGGTCAATTGGCCAATAGAATACTGACACATATACAACCTCATCTGCGTGTCAGTATTCTATTGGTCAATTGACCAACTTACTCTAAAATAAACTTCATACTAACCACTTCTATAAAATTTGGTTATCAATATTCAATGGTCCATTCCTTGTATTGTGTTGTCCCACCTTTTTCTATTGCTTACAACTGGAATCTACACATTACCACATTTTATATTCCAAAACACATATCAACATGTCATCATCACATGCATACTTGAGGAGTTGTGTGACATTCGGTTATTCGGTTATCCGAGTAACTTATTTTTTAAAATCATACCCGAAATCGAATATCAAAATTAAATCGAATATAACCGAAATTAAGAAAAAAACCGAAAAACCGAAATAATTCGGTTAAAATAATTCAGTTGTGTTCGGTAATTCGGTTTTATCCATTTTTTGTTCACTCCTTCCTCTTTACATCATTTAATCAACTGTTTGTTATGGGACTTAGTAACCCAGATTCTGAGTCTCAGTGACTTAAAGAAACCTAAGTGGTTCAGTGGTGATTCTGAGACTTAGTGACTCGAAGTAACCTTAGTGATTTAAGTGTAATAGATCTTTGTGATCTTGATCCTTAATAGAGTTTCTATCCGAGGAATAGAAAAGTTGATTATGAGTAATTTAGACTCCGAACCACTTAAATTTTGTTGTGTCATTTACTTTTTCAGTTCTTATATTTATGTCAGATTATTTATCTTGCTTGTGGTTGATTACCTAGCTAATTTCAAAATTGAGATTCTTTTTTAATTTTAAGGGGGTTTTCAACAATTATATTTCGCTGTGCTTAATCAATCTGATTAACTAATTATTTGGTAATATCTTATAAACAATCAAGAGTTTTAAAAGATTTATTTAATCCCCATTCTAAATCTATAAGGGGAAATAACAGCTACTCTCTACGTTTCTAAAAAGATGATTAAATATATAAATTTTTTATCCCAAAAGAATGAGACAAATTACATAAAATGAAGGGTAAATGTGTCATTTAGTGGGTTTCATTAGTATAAAATAAAAATAAAAATACTCATCACTTTATATAATTTTACGGGATCACTAAATATAAATTTGAATTTTTTTCACTTTTTAAATTTTTTTAATATTACTTATCTTTTTGAGACAAATAATTTATAGCTTTGTGTATATTTGTTACTTCTATATCTTAATAAAAGGCTTCAATATTATTTATATTATTATAGAAGAAAAAATAAAAAAGACTTATAAATTAGAATATTACTCCTTAAGTCCCCAAAATAATGATAAAAATTATAAATTTTTTTATCTTCAAAATGATAAGATAAAATACATAAAGTAAAAGATAACTAAGTCATTTAGTAGGGTCTATTTATATAAAAAAATAAAAGTACTCATTAATTTATAAAATCTTATGAGATCACTAAAAATAAATTTAAAATATTATATATATATATATATATATATATTAATCTTTTGGACAGTGGAAGTATTTGGTACAATTATGTTCTTGTATATGTATCCAAATTATACTTAAAATTATATTCCGTAAAAATTTTAATTAAAATAAATATTATACATTTTTTAAAAAAGTCACCAAAAAAAATAAAAAAATATAAAAAATGTCCAATAATTGGGTCCTCATAGAAGGACTCATACGAGTGCAGGGACAGAAGAACTGGTGCGCACTGCGCAGAGCATTTGCTGGATAATGAAACAGGTGAAAGTACATTTTTGTCATTTTATCTCCCTCCTTTATATAAGGTTATAAAATGAGCAAACAATTCGGATTCGATTCGTACTCATTCGACTAAAAATTCGATTCGAGCTCGATTCAAAAAATAAATGAGTCAAATATAAGCACATTTTAAAGTTCAATAAATTACTCGAACTTTCTCAAATTATAATTTACTATTGATACTCGGATCATATTCGTTAAAAAAATCCAAACTGTTTGGACTCGATTCGAAATCGTGCTCGACTCGGTAGCTAAACGAGTCTCAACCAAATCTTATTTTATACTCGATAAATTTTATAAACTAAATCTGAGCAACTAATAGACGGTTCGTTTTCCACATGCTCTCTCTCTCTCCTTCCTGTCTAATTAACACTGTACGCACGTGCCACCCAGAAAAGAGTGCCTTCAAACAAATGCCCTTCCACTTCTTCTATATTTGCATTCATGACTACTAGTGTTTGCATTCCTTGATGCTTAGACCAGCAGATTCATTAATCTTAACAAAAAGGTACCGGCTAGTTTATGTCTTTTTTATAGACAAATGAATGTAATGTAACACGTGCATGTTTCCGCCTCACCTTCTCTTCTCTTTAAGCATCAACTAAAAGGGTATCCAATAAGATATCCAAACTTATTCATTAAATGAAGATAATTAATTAGGTAACAAAAAGAGTTTATTCATGAACATGATGAAATTTAAATATAAAGCCAAAATATGGATTATCAACACCTGACAGAAAATTGGCTGCCATAATATGGATTTTAACATAGAAAAACAACAACAAAGTAGAACTCCATCATGATAAGATAATCTTTTACTGAGGATAAACCATATAAACTTCAAAAATACAAGGGCTTCCATACAAAATAAAAATCTACTGTTTCCCGCGCCACAAAACAAACACCTGAAAAATAAGTCTCTCTCTCTCTCTCTTCAAAACTCGAAAATTACTCTCTCTCATCCATGGCTTCTTAATTTAGCTCTCACTCCAATTTCTAGGGTTTTTGGGTTTTTATCTATTTATATAACTAATTATCGAATGCAATGGAACCAGAAGAAGAAGAGTACAAGAGAAAAGATCACCTAGCTCTGGTCATAATTCTCGTGCTCGCCTTTCTTGCCGTCGCTTCATTGTTCGTAGCCTTCAGTTACTATTGCTACATTCGCAACAAAGTCTCCAAGCGCTTGAGAGATGATAAAAAGAGTGAGTCTTTTTCTTTCACACGCACTTTACTATTTTTCAAACTTTCCCTGTTTTTCATATATACCCAATTCTCGTTGCTGGTTTTTATTAAGACCCAAGACTTTATCAAGTTTTTTTTTTTGGGGGCTTGTTTACCCTCTCTAAGATTCCTGAGAAAATGGGTAAGAGATGAAATTTGGATATTATATTTTTGGGTTCTATAATGTGGTTACAGGTCTAGAAATTTATTAGCCAAGTAATCTCTGCTCCAAATTATTTTATTTTTATTTATTTTTGGTTTTAGTCTATGTTTTGGAAATTGGAGCATGTTAAAAATATATATAAAAGGTCAAAAAAATAAAAATCTAAAGATCCATTAAACTTGATTTTAGTATTAGACATGAGTTTTAGGTTTGCTGCAAGAATACATAATTTTATACGTGGTAATTGAAGGGCTTTACTGTACCTTTCAATTGTTTCCCCCCAAGTGAATTGAATCACCCCCCCCCCCCCCACTCACCATTTCCCTTTGTCGAACATGGTTCATTGTTTATTCTTGACCTATATAGCTTCTCATAAACCTGACAAATACGGTGTTGTGATTACTAAGTTTAAGATTGTTGATGTTGTTACCATCTTTTAGTGGGTAGGAGAATGTTGCAGGAAGTGAAATTGGATTTTAGTAAAAGAGGAAAAGAAGGGATTTTGGATCCTTGTCCTCCATAACTGATTGTAGTTGGCTAAAAAGTTGTTCTTATATTATTGTCTTGTTAAAGGGATTGATTATGAAGATAAAGGGGGTACTTTTGCAAATATTCAAGTTGCTACTGAGAAAGGACTTCACCTGTTCACTTTCAAGCAGCTGCATTCTGCCACTGGTGGTTTTGGCAAATCTAACATAATTGGACATGGTGGGTTTGGGTTAGTGTACCGAGGAGTGCTTCAAGACGGGAGAAAGGTTGCGGTCAAATTGATGGATACAGCTGGAAAGCAGGGAGAAGAGGAATTTCAAGTAGAGGTTATATCTCTATTAACTACTCAAATATTGCATTTTTGATCTTTCCTACTTTGTGCTAGAACTTTTGATTTCACTTCATTTCTTACTCCTTGATTGGTTGTCTGTATGGATATTAGGTGGAATTGCTGAGTCGACTGCGCTCTCCATATTTGCTGACTTTGGTTGGTTACTGTTCTGAGAGTAATCACAAACTGTTGGTGTATGAGTTTATGGCAAATGGTGGTCTGCAGGAGCACTTGTATCCCATAAGTGGTAAGTGGATTTTATGTTGCTTAGACAATTTGCTTTTTCATTAGTCGTTAAATAGCACTTAAGCCTAAAGTATTTGTCACTGTTATTAAATCCCATGTCGATTTGAAAACTAAGACACTAAAATGTTGTGGGGATGAATTTCCAAAAACAATGTCAAGAGAAGAGAACTACTCTGGTTTTCCATCAGTAAAGCTGTGAAGAAATAGGAATGTCCTAAATAAAGGGGCTGCAATCACTGAAGCGGGTTGTGGTCTAGCAGCAGAATGTAGAACAAGAACCGAGGAAAAGGAGTGTGGTGGATTGTTAGATGATGAAGGCTGACCTTCACCGACGCTGAGAGAGCTACACTAGCATCCATAAAGGCAATTACAGAGAGAAGAACCTGTAGGAAGACCAGCTTTTACCCATACTCCAAAACTGTTCGTATTCGTTTTGATGTAATTATATTAACCAAAAAGAGGGGATCATAAATTTCAAGCTAATGCGTGTGTAGGTGGGTATAGAGTAAAATTCAAGTAAAGTTGAATGATAGATCCACATTTACTTTACTTTATTAGAATCTTGGATTGTTGAGACCTTTTCTGGTTAATGGCCTTCTATACACCTTTTCTGGATGCAATTGTAAGTAAGTTAATGGTGACGCAGTTCCCAATTTCACTAATCTTTAGCACTTGTTTTACCTTTCCCGTCCTTAGGAGAGCTGACCCGAGTTATGGTTTATGAGTAACAATAGAGCGAAGCGAGTGCTAAATGTATGTACAAGCATAGGTTTTCATTTGTTGTATTTTTGATAAGGGATTGACGAGCTGACTCTGAGTGGAGTTGTAACTATCCTGCCAAGCGGAAGGCTAACCACTGTAGTAGCGATAATAGATATTTTGTTAATAAATTTCTCTTAAATCTACAGGTTCTAAGGCTGTTTCTTCGTTGAACTGGGAGACCCGATTGAGAATAGCTTTGGAAGCAGCAAAAGGTTTGGAATATCTTCATGAGCATGTCAGTCCCCCGGTTATTCACAGGGATTTTAAGAGCAGCAACATCCTTTTGGACAGAAATTTACATGCCAGAGTGTCTGATTTTGGATTGGCCAAGCTTGGATCAGACAAAGCTGGTGGACATGTGTCCACTCGAGTGTTGGGTACCCAGGGATATGTTGCCCCGGAGTAAGGACATACTTTTTACTATTTGTTGGATGTTTTTTCTTAATTTATTTATTTTTTCTTAAAGTTATAATTTGACAATGAATTTTGGTTGGTGTTATGCAGGTATGCATTAACTGGCCATTTGACAACAAAATCAGATGTTTATAGCTATGGGGTTGTCCTTCTTGAGTTGCTCACTGGTAGAGTTCCAGTTGATATGAAGAGAGCTCCTGGGGAAGGTGTTCTTGTATCGTGGGTAGGTTCTTCATTTAGTTTCCCCTGTGATATGAAGAGAGCTCCTGGTTTTGCAAATTTCATCATCCGTATTAATTGTCATACTCTCTTTCTTTCTCCCATGAATTTCCTTTCCTTTCCTGTTCCTTTTCCTCTTGAATTGTGACATATTTGCTATTGGTTTACAATAGGCTTTGCCCCGGCTGACCGACAGAGAGAAGGTTGTACCAATTATGGATCCAGCACTGGAGGGTCAGTACTCTATGAAGGAGGTTATCCAGGTTGCCGCCATTGCTGCAATGTGTGTACAACCAGAGGCAGATTATAGGCCACTAATGGCAGATGTTGTGCAGTCACTGGTCCCCCTGGTGAAACTTCTAAGGTAAGCAACTGCTCTAGTGTCAGTGCTACTCAATCTCCTAAGACATAGGACTTTGGTAAAGCTAGTGGTCGAAGACAAATCGGAGTTATATTAATATGTTTTCGTGGTCTCCATAATATGCAAACACATCCATCATTCAGGCATCAGATAGCTGTTGTATTTAGGTTCCTGGTGAAGGATGATTTATGTAAACTTGAATTTAATCAGCAACTTTATTTTTGTTACGAGTAAACACATCACGGTCGTATTACTATTAGATTTGATTTAAGAAAACTTTTTTATTGTTTCATTATTTATTTAAATTAATAGACTAGATGTTACTCTTTATGTTTTTTTTATTAAAAATGAATTTTTGTAAATCCTTGCTGAAACGGCTCTTGGCGCTAAGCATAATAATTTCCATATCCTTTTGGTATTAAACCTTTTGAGTTGTCAATATAAAATTTTTCAAGTGTTAATTATTTTGTTCCCTATAGAAATTTCTCTTGTAGTTAGTTTTTTGGTTCAACTCTTTGGTCCTGGCTTAAAATTTAACTAGAAATAAAATAATAAACTTAAAATTGAACTACAATTAAAACACGTGTAAAGAAAGGAGTCTTCTTAATTTTTTTCAACACGTGTCTTAGCCAAACTTAGTTAAGATTACTTAGAAAATCTCCTAGGGTCAAGTTTTTTATAAATAATTATTAATTATAATTTTTACGCAAAACTACATGGTTTTGTTAAGTAGCCAAGCTATGTCTTATATTACTTTTGTTTTTTTTTTATCACTCTTACTATTATTTGACTTGTTGATATGTAATGAATATGATTGTCAATTGGGTCGGTCAAGCACAAAGCCCGATTGTTCGACTCATTGAAAGTTTGCTTGAATTCTATTTGAGAATGAGCCTAGTTAAGTTTGGACAAAATATCGATCAAGCCTGAAGTAAAATTCACATCGAGTTTGGTCAATAGGTCATTCGACCTATTATAGGCCCGATCAAATTATAGTGTTAAAAACATATTATATATATATATCTATATATATTATTACATATTTACTCTCAATTTATATTTATATATAGTATTCTCAACTAAAAATTAAGTATCATATCTTATATCATTGTCATAATAAAATATAGTAATGACATAAAAAAGCACTGAGATTAAATATTAAAAATAATAAATACTAGAGTACTTATAAAGAAGTTTATTTATGTAATTTAAACTTCGATTCGATTAATAAAAAGAATGATGTATGTCAAACATTTTAAACGAATTAGTTTAAATTATATTTTTTTGGGTCTACAATCAATATTAATAATTTTATATTTTAATATGGGTCTGACCGAAAAAACCTGAAACTTGTGATCTTATTTGGGCTGCTGAGTTTGAATAAAATGGATCACGTCAAACTTAAACCCGAATGAGCTGAACTTGAACAAAGCTTAAACACGACTCACCTGTCAGCCATATTTTTATAAAAATTATCAATTTCTATTGTGGGCCATGGCATCCCTAAAGCATAATTATTCTAGTAATTGACTGGTAAGTTGGACTAGGGAGTTGTTAATTGGTTGGCTAGACCTTGACATTTAGATCAATTGACTCGCCCACTTGAGTTTTTCACCGTCCATTATTATTATTATTTTTACTATAAATATAAATATATATATATATATATAGCGAAATAACATAAAAAAATCGATTTTTTATGGGGAGCCGCTGATTTGGCATAAAAGTCCAATCCTCTCTCGTGATGTGGTCGCATTAATGCCCTTTGCGTATATTGTTGGGACTTTGGATGCATCTTGCAAAGTCAACTACACCCAAAGCTAAAAAGAACGCGTTGAGCAGCAAACTTTGAAATTACGTACAAGGCTCTCTCTCTCACTCACTCATATATAGTCCTATGCACAATATCGATCTAGCTGCTCTATAAAAGCAGCACTACTCCATAACTAATCCTTCATCCTTAGTTTTAGGATTTTCTACGTATTTAATTACAAGTCACAATCCCATTTTTGTGCGTGCGTACGTGCGTGCTATCTAGCTAGCTACACATGATATATATATATATAATTAATCGGGTGAGCAACTAATTAATTAACATTGTATTAAAGAAATGGCGTCCTTAAGTAACAGTAATTTCTTTGTTACACGACTCATCTCCATCATCATCATTTCTCTCCTCTTTGCTTGTTTTTCTTGTAAAGCCCAGCTCTCCCCAACCTTTTATGCCACCATCTGCCCTAGACTCCAAACCATTGTGCGCACCACAATGGCCTCTACTGTTAATAGCCAGCCCCGCCTTGCCGCCTCCATTCTTCGCTTGTTCTTTCACGACTGCTTCGTTAATGTACGTGCATATGTACCTATATATCTACGTATTACGTATATATATATTTAGCGTTAATTAATTTTTCCTAATTCAATATTCCTCCATGCATGCATGCATATATATATATATATATGGTTTTGTACTAATAGTATCCGATATTCATTTTGATTCATTGTTAATTTCAGGGCTGCGATGCATCCATACTGTTGGATGACACGTCAACTTTCACCGGGGAAAAGAACGCAAGGCCAAATCGAAACTCAGCAAGAGGATTTGAAGTGATTGATACCATTAAAACTCGTGTTGAAGCTGTTTGTAATGCCACCGTATCTTGTGCCGACATCTTAGCAGTTGCAGCAAGGGATGGAGTTTCTCTGGTGAGCTATCTAATTGGAAAAATCTTAGTTTGACAATAAAAATAATTATAATTCATATTAAATAGTTAAAATGAAATTAATTCATATCACATTTAGAACTTTGGGAATCAACTTCGAAATTAATTAATACTGTCGATCAAATGTGAATCTTTTGTAAAAGTAGATAATGTTGATCATAAATATATAAGGTATGATCGACCAAAAGGAATTCCAAACCTTTTGAGTTAAAAACCAACAACTTTGTCAACTTGAATTAAGGAACACTTTTGTCATTAAACCTATAATTAATTTTCTGATGATTACGAAACTACAGTCTCTTAAACAATTTTGTATAAATATATATATAGTTGGGAGGAGCATCGTGGACGGTTGCACTAGGGCGAAGAGATGCAAGAACAGCAAGTCAGAGTGCAGCCAACTCCCAAATCCCGGGCCCATCCTCTAGCCTTTCAATCCTCACCTCCATGTTTTCTGCCAAAGGTCTCACCGCCAACGAGATGGTGGCGCTTTCTGGCGGCCACACTATAGGCCTAGCCCAATGCGTCAATTTTCGTGCACACATATATAATGACACAAATATAGACCCTAGTTTTAGAACTACTCGACAGGCGAATTGCCCAGCTACACCTCCAAATGGTGACACCAACTTGGCCCGGCTCGATATTCAGAACTCAAACCCTCGTTTTGGGAATTCATACTATCAGAACCTTGTGGCCCAACGTGGGCTTCTCCATTCGGACCAGGAGCTCTTCAACGGTGGACCGGCAGATGCACTGGTTAGGACGTATGCGGGGAATAATACAGCTTTCCTTAGAGATTTTGCTGCAGCCATGGTCAAAATGGGGAATATAAGCCCGTTAACAGGAACAAATGGAGAGATTAGAAGGAACTGCAGGGTGCGTAACTGATCGATCTTTCAAGATTTCCATAGGCTCTCTTATATTCAAGTGTCAAATTATGAATTTTAATTTTTTTCTCCCGTTTGTTTCTTTGGTGGTTTTTTTTCTCTTTTATCGTTTTTAAGTCAAGTTAAAGGGCTAATTACACTTATCTTACATGAAATACCATCAAATTTATAATTCGGCCGTTGAAAAATTTGAGCTTATAATTTACTACTTCAAGTGCCTAATTTGATATAATTTAACCCCCAATTTTCGAATCCGGCCAAAATTGACCAGAATATCCGACTCGCCCAAGAATCTATACCAGTTGATCGTATAAATATACGGTTTGACTTAATTTTAAAAAAAGGCTATTTAAAGTTTCGTTATATTAAATACCACCATATTCATGATTTGGTCCCCCAAAAAAATTAAAATTATAAATATAATAATTTTTAGCCGTTTTAAAAAAAAGTAACTAATACCGTAAAAATACGGTATAAAATTATAATACAAATTTTAAAATTTAGGTTGTAAAATTTATAATTTATGATATAATTTATAATTTGCAAGATTTAAGTTGTAAAATTTATACAATTTGTCAAATTATAGATGCAATTTTAAAATTAATTTTTTATAAATACAATATATGTATTAATTATTGTTTGTTTGAAGAATAAAACGGTTAACAGACGGAAAGAAAGTTTTGTTGGATAAACAAATTAACTACTATTTGTTTGTAAAATCTTTTAACCAAATAAAAAATAACTCACTTTCCAAATCCAAAATACATTACATATGTCGTCTTATGTACCTTTTCTCTTTGCAACTCATTTTTTGCATACTATCTTCTCTCTCTTCCTCCTCTAATGGCGATAACAGCCTTTTTTTGTCAGAAAATTAAGTTTTTGAATTAACATAAAATTTCAAGTTATTTTTCGATTAAGTAGATCATATCTATTAGACAGAATATTCCAAGCTGAATTTTTTAAATTTGAAGGATCGAACAAAATAATTTGAAGGATTAGGAAGAGGAGAGAGGAGAGAGAGAGTAAATGGGTCATTAATTTTTTCCCTGTTTTCTTTTTCAATTTTTTCCTCCTCCTTTTGTATGCTCTTTCAATATAAAAAGGGTATAATTTAATTAATTAAATTTTGGGCACTTTTGTCAATTGTTTAAAAGTTTAATATTATTTGTGTTAATGTTTAAAAGTTTATTGATTTTGTTGGTAATTAATTCTTTTTTAAAATTTTAAAATAAAAAAATTATATTTGGTAATCTTTGTATTAATATTTTATTTTAATAATTTAACATATAATAATTATTTATAAGAATTTATACAGATTTAATACGTCAAAATAAATATTTATACAAATTTTATACGAATTAGATGCTTGATGTAATAAATTGTGAATTTGGTGGTACTTGATGTAACATGAGTGTTATTAGCCCGTATTTTATACAATCAAATCGTATATAATTTTTATCTGGCCGAAAAATTAGGTATTTTGGCCAATTTTAGTCAGATTCTAAAATTAGGGACTAAATTGTATCAAATTAGAGACTTAATGTATTAAAGTGTAAACTCAAATTTTTTAAAAGCTAATCATGAATATGATGGTAGTTGATGTTTTTAGCCCCAAATTAAATAAGTGTTATGCACTGAACTATATATATATATATATATATATATATATATATATATATATATTCCAGTTTTTTAAAATATTATTCCTACCAGTAGTTAATTAGAATGTAGTAATAGTAGTCACATGTTATTACTCAATCAATCAAACCAAGAAGATTAAAATAATGACACCTTAATAAATTTATGTCATTTTATATAAAAATAAAATGTATTTCTAACTACGGATTAAAAAATATTTGTAACTCTGGAATGGAAGTGTACGGAGAAAGAGAGAAGTTCCTTGGACTGATCAGCAAATTAAGTACGTAGTCGAACAATCTTAATTACTAATGCTCGGTTTTTGTGAACAAGTTTAATTAATTGGACATGTAATTTAGACTTCGATGAAACTTTAAAGAGGAAAATTAACTATTCAGTAAAACTGTAAAAGTATTCAAAAAATTACGTGTAACAGTTAACCTAATTGTTGATGTTAGAATTTACGGTTAAAGATCAATCTGCCTTAATATTCAATACCAAATTTTATCTTAATTTGTTGATGTTGTACTATTCTTCTTTGAATGTTTAATTCCACAACATTATATATATATATATATATATATATATATATATATATATATATATATATATATATATCAATTTTCTCTAGCGAACTGGAGATATCGAACTAAGAACGAACTGTCTTTCTATCCTATAGAGACGGAAAATACCATCACTATAGCCGTTTCGTTCTTAATTCGCTCTTTCTAATTCACTGGAGAAGCGGACTATATATATATATAGTGTAAAATGTATCTTATATCAACTTAATAAGTTATTTTAGATCACTTCCAATGTAACGTCATTTGATCGTCAACTTAATAATTTAACCATACAAATTAATTAACATGCAAACATACGAGAGTATATAAAATTTAGTTTGATTTAAGGCATTGGAATGTCATTTTTTGAATAATGTAAATGATATATATATATATATATATATATATATATATAGCAAGGATCTTAAGCTCACCCTTATTGAGCTCACCCCGAGCTCACCCTGCCTTTTTTTTTTTAAAAAAAAAACCCATAACTAATAAAAAATGTATAATAATTTTTGGAATTGAAAGTTTTTTTAAAAAAATTGTTTTGGGTGTGATTTGGGTACATATAACAAAACAGTGTTGTACATACTGTACAACACTTTCAATTCCAAAAATTATTATATATTTTTTATTATTTATGTTTTTTTTTAAAAAAAAAAAAGGCAGGGTGAGCTCGGGGTGAGCTCAATAAGGGTGAGCTTAAGAAATGGACTATATATATATATATATATATATATATATATATATATATATATATATATTTCGACAGCTTAAATTTTAGTAAATTCTCAAACAAAATTTTACACTCACATATTTTTACATACTCTTTATTTAAATCCGTACGTTAGATTATTAAATTAATGATCAAATGATATTATATTAAAATTAAAGTAATCTATGATAACTTATTATAAGTCAATCTTTTAACTATATAAATACACACACACACACACATATATATATATATATATATGTAAAATTAATTAAAAATAGATATCATTAATATAAGTTTAACATAATATAATAATAATTATATCAATAAATATAATATGTCACATCTAATAACATTAAACTATAAATAAAATTATAATTACTAAATAAAATAGGCACCAAACCTATATAAGTCATCCTCACATGAGTTAAGATTTACGGGGGTTTTGGACGATACTAGGTTAAAACATTGTACATAAACCAATTAAACAAGAGGAAAAAGTAGGGGGCGGTGGCCCCCACTTGCAATTCCGTCCTTCGCTGAGCCTGCCCTGCATAAAGAGGAATGCAAATTAAAATTAGTGATCAAGGTTCTTTCTCCTACCGTCAATTAAGGAAAAATGGCCTTCAAAGTGGGGGTAAGTTAGATAGATGCATTAATGATAATGATCCTAATTCAAACAAATTAAGAAAGTCAATAAAACATTAATAAATTGTGTGTGTGTGTGTGTATATATATATATAATGGATTTGCTCAAATCTTAATGTTGAAATTTAATTCATGCATGTGTTATAATTTTTTAAGTGATGTATTCTATATAGGACCTTTAAGAATTTATTTAGTCGTTTTAGATTAGATTTATCATAATAATAATAATAAAAATTGTTGGTCAAACATGAAGGTAAATTATATTTTACTTCTATATACGTTGACTAGAATACAATATATAACAAACCAACCCTAAATTAATCACATCGATATGTATAAATGATTAAAGAATTAACCTTCTTTGTATTTGACTTTACAATATTTACATTCTTACTCCTACACGCTCTTGTCAGTTGTCATGCATGATCTTGCTTATCACCTCTTCCGAAAAATAAAACTAAAAGAAATGAAAAGAGAGGGGGAATTAAACAAAAGGTATATTAAAATGAATATATATATATATGATCCATGCACTAGCTAGCATTATTTTAATTTTAGAAAGCACCATATATCTACATTCAATACCTAATCCCAGCCTAATCGAGTAGAAACATACAACACTTGTTGGTGCCATGCATGGCGGTATATATGTTTTAAAGAACCCCAAAGAATTTGTATTCAATATTTCCTTAGATTAGCAGTTGAGTATGCATGAAGTCGAAGACAAATTATTCCCAACAAAAATTAATATTGGTGTTAAAGTTGATTTTAGAAAAATATCAACAACAAAAAAACTAAAATATGTCCTAAAAAAATCTTAATATACCTTACTTTACCTATAGTCAATGCAATGCCATTCACAGCAACTTCATGAGCAAACGTACATTTCCTTTTCTCATTTTCAACTAAAAAGACAAGTAAATGTATAAAATGTCAATACATAATTAAAATGTCTATAAGTTCCATGGATTGTGACACTTGCTATTACTTTAATTACCAGTTGAGTATAAAGCTATATATATAGCAGTCATCCCAACAGTAACTTGCTCCCTAAGTAGCTAGGTAACTCTTGATCATAAACTTTAATTCTTGTGTCATTCCCGAGTTCTTGATCTTATTTCTAACAGTTCTACTCCCCCTGTTCCTTAATATAAGTCGTTTTAGAAAAATATTTTTGTTCCTTAATATAAGTTATTTTAGAATTTCAAGTAAGCATTAATTGCTTAGTTTCCAATATTACCCCAAGTATTAAATGTAACTTTGGTTATCTTACTATTTTATGTCCAATAAATAACATTCTCTTCTTCCAATACAAGGGCAAAATAGACAATTGATATTATAGTTAATTCTATACAATCATTTTCTTAATACTTGTGCACAACTCTAAAACGACCTATATTAAGGAACGGAGGGAGTATTGTATATTGTGAAAGTTTTTAGACGAATTATGATTGCGACGTACTATAAGCTATGTGATAGATAGATAAGAATTAAGAAGGCTCTCACATTATGTATTCTATCTTCTCACATACACTTTCACGTTTGTTATAATTCAATTTCGTCAAATATTTATCGATATATATGAATATGATAAATACAGGGCATATATAATCATAAATACGAAAGTTATATTTCCTGATTCAAAAAGTTAGAATTCTACGAATATTCCGTAAAAATACTCATTAATTAGAAGTACATTTCTAAAACGACAGCTGATTTTTAAGGAATTTTTTCTTTTATCAAACATCTTCGTACCATTAATTACAAGTATTATAGTGGTGCCATGATAATATACTGATCAAAGAATAAAAATAAAAGTAATAACATATTAGTTATAAGTTCATGTTAATTTAGTCAAAAATTAATTATAAATGTATATTTAATTTTGGAATAAATAAAAAAGAAAAATATATTTTCTAATTATGGAATATTGGGAGGTATATATATTCCCTAATTATAAATAGGATATACTTTTAATTTTTTTCAATAGCATTTTTACTAATTAAAGGCTTTAGTCTTTGAAAGAAGTAGATCTTAATATGCCAATTAAAAAAATATCGTAAAGAGCATTTAACTGAATGAGTCTAAATCAGATTTATATATATATATATATATATATATATATATATATATATATATATATATATATATATATATATATATGTTGCAAGTAAAATTAGGGGCTCCAATTCTTGAGATCTCAAATAAGTGTGTTATTTACGTACAACATGACATGACATGACATGAAAAAATCTCCCAGTAAATTAACATATCTGCTGGATTGTAGTATATATGTTTACTAGCTCGTATATATATATAGAACTCGTATAGAAAAACTGTAGTGTAAACACATACTTTGTACGTATCTTGAAATACTTGCGCAACAGACCGACCTAGTGAATCTTCTTTAATTTTCTAAAAATGTCCAAATCATCCATATATATATATATATATATATATATATATATATATATATATATATATATATAGCTGCTTTTTCATTTGCATGCCATGTTGATTTTTGCCTCGGTCAAACTGCACTTCTGGTTGTATTGCTAGCTACCAATCCAATCACTAATGCATGTAATCCCTAAGACCAAATCACCAAATCCTTAATTAATTACAGCAGAAAACTTTGAAATATCATACATAACATTACCTAATCGATCGCTCTATCCCTCTCATATGCATGCACAATACGTGTCTATAAATACAGACACCATTCATAGCTAAATAATCATCCAAAGCTTTAGGAATAAGTACCTGCAGTACTATATTCAAGAAATTAAATGGCTTCCCTAAATATTAACAGTATCTTGTTTACAATACTACTTTCCATCCTTTCTCTCCTTTCTTGCTTTGCTAATGCTCAGCTCTCGGCAAACTTCTATTCTAGTACTTGCCCTAATGTTCAATCCATTGTGCGCACGGCCATGACTCAGGCTGTCAAAAATCAGCCACGACAGGCCGCTTCTGTTCTTCGCTTGTTCTTCCATGACTGCTTTGTCAATGTAAGCGAGATCCTAGCTAGTCCCCATATATATATATATATATATATATATATATAAACTTAATTAATATCAGCAAACTAATTTTTGTTATTAATTAAGGTAGTGTTCCTAATATATATAGCTGATAATATTTTTCTTAATTTTCTTGTGAGTGTTAATATATTTCAGGGTTGTGATGGATCCGTACTGTTGGACGACACATCAGGTTTCACAGGAGAAAAAAATGCAGTGCCAAACCGAAATTCAGCAAGAGGTTTTGAAGTGATTGACAACATTAAAACTCGTGTCGAAGCTGCTTGTAATGCCACTGTATCTTGTGCTGATATCCTTGCACTTGCAGCACGAGACGGAGTTGTTGCAGTAAGTGCCGCTACCCACCTTCCATAATTTATAACCGTCTCGTGTTTTTTTGGTATAAATTTTAAGACGTGCAAAATATGTATAAATATGATATTTATTTATACATGTGTATGTATGTCAACAAATTTTTTAAGAAAATGTAAAATACAATTACAAAAAAATTAAAAAAGTTTATACACGTAATATATATATATATATATATATATATATATATATATATATATATATATATTGTTAGGTGTCTCTTTTTAAAAATTAAAGCTGATAGTTACTTAATATATATTATGTCTATCAATTCACTCCTTGGTTCAACTACAAACTCTTTTAGCTCTTTCTTTTTTCTTTTTCACTTTTAATAGTTTTTGCAAAATTAGTTGGATTTAATTATCAGATAATTAATTACTATTTTTAATTTTTGCTATATATAGTTGGGAGGACCAACGTGGACTGTGCCACTAGGACGACGAGATTCAAGAACAGCAAGCCAGAGTGCAGCCAACTCCCAAATCCCGGCCCCAACCTCAAATCTCGGAACTCTCATCTCCATGTTTTCTGCCAAGGGCCTTAACGCCCGAGATATGGTGGCACTGGCCGGTGGCCACACCATAGGCCAAGCCCAATGTCGCAACTTCCGAGCACACATTTATAATGAGAATAATATCAACGCCGCTTTTGCAACTACTCGCAAGGCAAATTGCCCGGTTACTGCTCCTAATGGTGATTCCAATTTGGCTCCGCTGGATATTCAGAGCCCAACCACGTTTGATAATAAATACTATCAGAACCTTGTGGCCCAACGCGGACTTCTCCATTCGGACCAAGAGCTATTCAATGGTGGATCTCAAGATGGACAAACTAAGACTTATAGTAGTAATAATGCGGCTTTTTTTAGTGATTTTGCAGCAGCCATGGTTAAAATGGGGAATATAAGCCCATTAACAGGATCAAATGGAGAGATTAGAAGGAACTGCAGGCTTCGTAACTGATCTTAATTAATTTCAAGCTTTTGAATAAGCAGCTTTGTTATGGTTTCCTATTTTGAATAAGTTGATGTTTGAAAGTTTACTTTCTATGTTGTATAATAATTGAATTAGAAATCAATCAGAAATATTAATCAGTCGGCTATGACGATGGTTTTTTGAGCTATGGCGACGGAATTTCGTCACTAGCTATTCTGGGCTATGGCGACGGGTAACTGTCGTCATAGCCCTACTATGTAATACACAGCTGTGTATATACATATGGCTATATATATATATATATAAAGTCCGCTTTTGTAGTTTATGGACCAAAACGAACCGACTATAGCAACGGTTCAAACCATCGCTATGTCTTAAAAAACCGCTGTCACTAGCTCGATTCTGTCTTTGGTTCGCTTTTTTGGATAAACTTTTCATATATATATATGAGTAATTCAACAATACTTAATTGCCAAAAAAAAAAATCTTATGTACGTAGCTGCATGCACGTTCTTAATGTGTGCCATAAAGAAGAAAAATGGTTCAAGTATGTGGAACGAAGTTGGCCGGGTGATACTAATACGTAGTCCTTATATAATAAAACAACTAAATGAAGATTAAATTAAAACATACTTTTAACATTTAAATATTTCATTAGGAAGTTATGTTAATTCAAATTCATATTACTATTATTAATTCCTTGTCGTAGTTCTTCTTAATTAATTAATTATCAACTCTACGGGAAAATAAAATTTAAAAAGAAGATGAAAAGTTAACATGTTGATTTTGAAAATATATAAATAATTGGGCAGCTAGCTCTAACAACATATTTTTGATTTCTCAAATCAATTTTAGACATTTTTAAATTTATAACTATTATGTGTTATTCAAGTTTTACAGATATAAATTTTGTAAATAATAGTATTTATTTTTAGATATTTTACATTATTTATAATTGAATCAATTGAAATTAAATGATCAATTTTAATTAAATGTAGAAAGTTAACATGTCTCTTGTAACTTAAAACGGATGGAGCAACAAGTATATGTGAGAAATTAAAACAGTTTGGTTGCTATAATATATATATATATATACACTTAATTTTGACTAATAAAATAATAATAATAATAATACAGAATAAAAGAAGTATATATCATCAATAATATTTATATATGTGAATGATGTTGAATAATATTCCTCTAATTATATTATTATTTGTGTTAGTAATGGATCGATCAGTGTACGTACTAAAGTTATTAATAATTTGACTACTAGTCCTGGCACTTGTCTTTGTTACTAACTGTTTAGAAAGCAACATCATCTCTGCCTAACTTAATGAATGGGAGTAGATATATATCCATCCAGTACATGCGACATTTTTGGTCGTTAATTTGAACAATTAAGTTGTCTAATTAAATTGAAATATATATATATCAAATGATGCATACTTTTCCTTTTTAGGAATTATTCTCTCTCGTCTTCTTAAGGTGAATTAATCAAAACAGAGCGCATTGGGCATTTCTAGCTATTATTATAAATTAATTAATGATTTTCTACCTTAAATTGTACGAGATATTATTTATTAATTTCCAGTTGGGAAAGGGTCTAAATTGTTAATATTCTCTCTCCTCCCTATAAAGAATCTAGCTACCTACCTCATTTAGCATTTTGATATAAATTTATAAAAATAGGATAGGTAGTTCGGGCAAAATATATATATATATATATATGGGGATATAAAAATTATAGTAACAAATGTGCCCTTGCCATTTAAATAGGATGAGGATGAAACAACGAATAAGGTAGAGCACATCTTTTGTTCTTATTTTTTCTGTTCTCTTGTGTTTTTTTATTTAAATTTTGATATATAGTCTCTTACTTAACACTAATTAATTTTAAAATTAAATAAAAATTCAGGTGTCAAAATTTAAGTGGAGGACACAATGAGTACAAGAAAAATGGGTATGAAAAAAATAAAAACAGAGGATCTGCTCTCCGATTAAGGGTATATAGATATGAATAAGAATAATTATATAAAATTTAACTAATTTAAATAGTATAACATTGTACGAATTGAGTTTAAATGAGACATATTTTTTTGATGGAGTTAAAAAACATAAAAGAGTGTCGGTTTGGATATCGCTCTTTGTTTGGGCGATATCTGCCCATTCAAATTAGTGAGTTGAGTTTGAGCGTATTGGTTCGAATTTGGGAATACGCGAAAATATTTAATCTCTATTTACCTGAACAAAAAAAATCTGATGATTCCCATCTCATCTACTGTTCTGTTTTCTTTTTTTAATGCAAGACTATTTTATTGGTTATTGCTATCCACGAACAGAACATTGAATTGTCGCGTGCCCGTACACTCTCTCTTCTCGCGTGGGTCTAACTTGCCCCCACACCTCTTGTCCGTCTATCTAGTTCCTCGCCAACAGTAACTTGATACACCACTCACCCGTATATTCCCATTCCCAATCCTATAACAAAATCTAGAGACTAACACACACACAGTCAAGTATTATTGTATAGAGAGAGAAAGACGGGCACATGGACATGGCCTCGTTGCCGCTGGGACCTCAGCATCCGCCAGACAATCATGACCCGTTGAAGCTCGCCGCTCCTCACCGGACGGAGATGGACTCCGATAAGGTAAACTATCTCTTTCATCTTCAACTTTCAGGCGATCTCCCACTCCGTCGTTTATTTCTTGTAATCATCCCAACCTTTTTAAATACAGAAATTTGAGCTGGCACTTTTTCGTATTATTCGTTGATCTAGCTCGGAGACCTTTAATTTACTTGATCTATCTGTTAATTTTATTTTTGAGCTGTTTGTAGACGTGGGTTTGGAGTTTTCCAATCTAGATTCTAGAGAGAGGGGTTTGAGTTGCATATCTTATTTTTGTGCGTTCTCTTATCAATTGTGATTTTTGAAACAACTTGTTTTTTCTTTTTTTTGGCTTTGTTATGCTTTGGTGGGGTGGTAGTGAAACTGAAAGGAAAAATAAATTAAATTAAAAGCGAAGTAATAGAAATCACTTTAATATTTAACATTATATAATATCTACAACCTGATAAGTGCCAAAATCAAGTTTAGTATGCAGTTCGTGATTTGTTTTTCCAGAAATTTTAGTTTTGATGTGGGTTTTGTATTTCTGATCGTGTAGCTTGATTTTTGGTATGGCGTCCTTGTGCCCTGATGTATTTTCTTTTAAGCTATCTTATGTTTTGGGATTTCGTACAGTCTAGGTCCCTGTTCAAACCTTTTTGGCCCCTTTTCTTTCTATTTAGGTTGATTGTGCTTCAATCTGTTTGGTTTGCTTCTTGCAGTTAATGACATTTGATTCTCTAATAGTTTCTTACTTCAAATGCAAGCCTTCCGGCATGTGATACTTGCTTGGCAGTTATGGTTATGTCATTATTATATTTTCTAATGCTTATCTTTTAAGATTTTTAACACTATGCCTTCCTGTTACCTTGACATTGAAAGGGTTATCGATCATTCTTCATGTGTGGTATTCAGCTGTGTAGTTACATGGGATTTTTGAAGCTACCTAAACTATGGTATTTTGTTATTATGTTTCACGTGGATGATGTTTGTGATTATATTGATCCTTTGATCTGGCTTGTATTGTAGGAGATGTCAGCTGCTGTTATTGAGGGGAATGATCAAGTTACTGGTCACATCATTTCTACAACAATAGGTGGCAAAAATGGCGAACCGAAAAGGGTTAGAAATGGTTTAATTTTATTTATTCTGCTCTACTGGCTTATATGCTGTATTTATGGATTTATGCAATGCGGAGTTATATACTCACAATCCTTGTTAAAGGTTTAAAGTGCTAAGAATCTATTTCACTTATTATGGGATGGTTTTTTCTATAATGATTTTTCTTTTTAGTTCTTAAATGTGACTATTTATAAATTTTCTTTAAAAAGATTTTTTTTTATTATCAAGGTGGGTGAGGGGGACATAGAACCTAATCTCTCACCCTACAAGAAGTATGCCAATAGGTTATTGGAGATATCTTCAACAATATTATATAAGTCCTAATGAGATTTGATCCCTACACCTCCCCGTTAGAGGATGGGAGGTACCACTAGAGTTAGAGTTCATTGGTCACTATTTATAGCTTTTTAGTGCAACTTTATTACTGAATTAAAGAATACCATTGTTAAGTAAATTATGAATAATTCAGAGTAAATATTTCTGCTTCGAATTTAGAAAGCTTAAATGCTTCTTATAACGTTTTACAGACTATTAGTTACATGGCAGAGCGTGTCGTGGGTACTGGATCATTCGGAATCGTTTTTCAGGTACTTTAACCTTACTTTTGTTACAACTTTTGCGGTCTCGCCGTTGACTTCTTCTGTTGATAATGTGATGTCACTAATCCAGGCAAAGTGCTTGGAAACCGGAGAAACCATTGCTATAAAGAAGGTTTTGCAGGACAGGCGGTACAAAAATCGTGAGCTACAATTAATGCGCTTAATGGATCACCCCAATGTGGTTTGTCTGAAGCATTGTTTTTTTTCCACAACTACTAAAGATGAACTTTTCCTCAATCTGGTAATGGAATATGTCCCTGAGACTATGTACCGGGTTCTCAAGCACTACAGCAATGTAAATCAAAGAATGCCGCTTATTTATGTCAAACTTTACACCTACCAGGTTTGAAGTATTCTATTTATCTCTTTTAGCTATGCTATATGATTGTATCTCTAATCCACACTGATAAAAGCTAAAATACTTGTCAGATATTTAGGGGGCTGGCTTATATCCATACTGTTCCAGGTGTTTGCCATAGGGATGTGAAGCCTCAAAATCTTCTAGTACGAGTTAAACATCTTTGTTTCTTAAACTTTAGGTTGATCAGTAATCTGAACCTACATTATGTTCAATGTGCAGGTTGATCCTCTCACCCACCAAGTTAAGCTTTGTGACTTTGGAAGTGCAAAGAATTTGGTATGCTTGCCTTATTAATTATGCCCACATCTTAGTTCCTCGAGTTATGTAAAGTCATACATTGGCATCTCATTGAAATCTTGTATTGTTGTGTTATTTTGAATTTTAATGTTGCTAGTTATCTTTACATTTGCGAGTTTGATACTTTATAGACCTACAGAATGGGCTATTAAAATTATTTCATACCCGTGGCTTTATAGTTTTGGCCAAAACTCACCCTGATGTCTTGATAGTTAATAAATTTGGCATTCTGGAAAAGAAACCTGGTTAAATGTTGGAAGAGTTTGAGAATATTAAAGAAAACATTTAGTATTCTCAAACTCTTCCAACATTTAGAGAAACCTATCATTTTTTTTTTTTTGGGGGGGGTGGCGGCAGGGGTGAGGAGAAGGTGTTATTATTTGTAAAGTGACCTAGTATTTGATGTCATGTATTTTAATGTTGTATTTAATGCTACACGAGTTTTGTTCACATTTCCTGATCTACTTCTCCAAGAGTTTTGCTAGTTAATGTTTCCTTACATGGGGCACTGTAGCCCTTCCAGACAGGCAAAAAAATTTCATGCTCAACTCTGATGAACATAGTTATATTTGCGATTTTATTTATCAGATTTTAATAGGTAAGCCTCCTTAACTTCATTGTTCTCTGCAAATTGCCCTGTTAAATACTAGTCCACTTCAAAATATAAGTGCAATTTGACTTATTTGAAGTCAATTTAACATATTTTAGAATTAAAATTAATGACACTCCTTTAAATTCTGAAAATGATAAATCTTGTAATTAGTATTGTTTTTAAATAGTTTACAGTATATGTAATTGTATCAACTAAAATTATAGAACTCATATAGATTTGAATTTGAAATTCTCAGTTTGACTTTAAAATGTCAAAATAACTCTTATATTTTGGAACATGGGAAGTACATAATTACCTCTCCTATAATATTACCTTGTGAAAAACTCTAAAATCTTTTCTAATTTAGAATTACTTGGTTATAATTATGATACAACATGCCCAATTGTGCAGCCCAATTTCCAGTGGTGAACTCATATGTTTCTCATCTAACTAAATATCAAATACATTGGCCATCTCAAAAGTAGTTGCCATTGCTTCCGTGTGGTTGATATTTTAGGCTGAGCTTTTATCTTGCTCTGCTTGTTTTAGTTGTTTGTCTCTTTTAATATTTTTTGGATTTTTTTCTTTTCCTTTTGGGGGTTGGGGGAGGGATTTACCTAATCATGCCTGAATTGTTTGTTTTTATTTGATTCTCTTTGTATTGTGTTCACTTTTTCTCTTTTGAAGTCTTTCTATAGGGTTGCGTAATGTCTTTAACATTTTTTCTAATAAATTACGCAAATTCTCAGCTTGTTAGATGTCACGACTTATTACGCAAGCAAGTAATTTTTCCCTGTGCAATCTTCAATATTTCACCAATAAATTTTATCTAATCAGGTCAAGGGTGAGGCTAATATATCATACATATGCTCTCGTTATTACCGAGCCCCAGAACTAATATTTGGTGCAACGGAATATACTACCTCAATTGATATTTGGTCTGCTGGTTGTGTCCTTGCTGAGCTTCTTTTGGGGCAGGTTCGCAATTTTCATCGCATTATTGATTCTGTTGGTTATTGCCAGTTTCCTGAATGGTATATAGATATAATTTTAGTTCTATCGCGAACTTTACATTGTTTCAAATTTATCACAGCCATTGTTTCCTGGCGAAAATGCAGTGGACCAACTTGTAGAGATTATCAAGGTGTTGCGTTGTTATCCCTGTTTACGTGTAGGTTTTGAAATCACATGATCGCTTGTACTCAAGTTTAGGATCTTTGTACAGGTTCTTGGTACTCCAACTCGAGAAGAAATACGATGTATGAATCCAAGTTACACTGATTTTAGATTCCCTCAAATAAAAGCTCATCCTTGGCACAAGGTATGTGTCTCCGCTTTCAGTTCTGATATTTCAGTTTCTTTGTGTTTCACCATAAACTGGATTATGTTGAAAGGTGGATGACATGGTCCTCTGGTTCAGGTTTTCCACAAAAGGATGCCTCCTGAAGCAATTGATCTTGCTTCACGCCTCCTACAGTACTCACCAAGTCTTCGCTGTACTGCTGTGAGTTCAATTTCTTTTCTCAATTTGTTCATTTCAACCATCTGCATCTTTGAACTCAGTCTTTATGAAGTTTTAAACCATGTCTCACTTAATGGGTTAAATGATTTTTACATCACTGTATTTTAGGTCAACTTACTAATGACTAACAATTTTTTTTTCTTACAATCAACTAACTTAACTTTTGTTTTCTTACAAAAATTTGAATTTCCGTCATTGGCGTTAAATTTTTTAACAGAAGTTATACATGGCAGTGCCACATGCATGCTGAATCCTAGTTGGAATGTTCTTTTAATAGTTTTTTACATGTCATCTCTAGCCCCACCCAAAAAAACAAATATAGCCACCCAAATCCATGAACATTTGACTCGACCCAACTACTAATCATAATAAATAATATATTTGAAATTAAAAGGGGTTACATTTTTGAATTTTTTTTCTTCATCTTCTTCCTCTAATCAAACCAAACAAAGTTGAAACTGCAACGATATGCAGGTTTTATAGAAAGAGAGAACATTCACATATAAAAAAAGCATTCTCAAATCGAAGAAAGAAAGAACATTCATAGATAGATTAATGAATGGAGAATTAATTTACTTGTGTGACCACCCCGAATTAGGTGAAAATTATGCCTTGAATTGAAGAAGAAACCAGAATCCTCCGTCAATTGGGTATTCCATGCGGTAATTAGTTTCTCGATCCATTTATGGACACCTTTTGGCATTTTTGGGGGTGTCTCTGTAGCTATCAACACCAAAATTTATGAATTTTGGGGCTATGAATTGGGTTTACTCTTGGTTGTCGATTGCTAGTGTTTTTTTGTAGATGAGTTCTTCTGCTAAATTAGATGAAAAAGAAGATGAATAGAGATGGGGTTGATAGGTTAAAGAGAGAAAGAGATTGAGAAATATTATTGTTATAATATGATTTGGCTATTTTGTTATTGATTGTGATTCTTAATTCATCACCCATGTTGGTGACGACGACGTGGTACCGGCGGTAGAGGCGGATAATGCGGTGGTACTGGAAGAAGATTGAAGATGGGTTTGTTATTTTGCTTAAGTATAAATATATGGGTTTGTTATTTTGCTTAAGTATAATATATTTATATATTGTTATATATGATTATATTTGCTTTCAATAATTGATAATTATTTGTCCAATATATATAAATATGTATGTATATAAAGTCAATAAGAATTTATTTTGAAAAGATTTTTAATTTTTGCATATTTTTATTTTTTATAATTTCCATAATTATATTTGTTATAATTACATAAAAACTCCTTTTGTTATTAAATACAAAAATAACTAAATTATATTTTTTATTTTTAAAATTCTTCTATGTATTTTTTGCTTAATTTTCTATTTTAATTATTTATTTTAAGATTTCCATGTCATCTTTCTCTCTTATGTGGAATTACGTGGCAAACCGTTTAAAGTCAACATGATTTAACGGATTTTGTAACATTTTGTAAGAAAATAAAAGTTTTGTTAGTTGGTTGTAAGAAAAAAAGTATTATTAGTCATTTGTAAGTTGATATAAAGTACAGTGATACAAAAAGCATTTAACCCCTCACTTAATTGATTTGATAGTAGAACTATTATGCTTATAGTTTTCTTGTGGATCCTACATTTGTGCAGTCATTTGATGTTATTTTAGATAATTTCTATCGTACGTACATTTCCTCAAAAAGTTTTGGATACTACAATCTTTTCAAATTGACTCGTCTTTTTTTGTTGCAGCTAGAAGCGTGTGCCCATTCTTTCTTTGATGAGCTAAGGGATCCCAATGCCCGCCTTCCCAATGGTCGCCCTTTACCCCCTCTTTTGAACTTCAAGCAGGAAGTATGCCTCAAAACTATTGCCTTTTGTTAATATGACACTTGGGAAAACTGTGATCTCCTAATATCATTTCCATCCTTGTGGATTTCTGCCTAATTAATCTACCGTTAGCTTGCTTCAAATACTTGTTTGATCTGACTAGACACGAACAAACTATCATGAATCTTCTCCAATTATATGGGCCTTTGAACAAATAGCTTGAAGTTATAATTCCTGGAAAATGAGAGGTAAACTTAACACATTTAACATTAACGAGATCCTGTCTGACAAAAAGAGAATAAAAAAGAAGGGAGGAGAGCTGGGTCATTTCTTAGCTACTTGTTTTCTTTTTTGGTTCTTTGTAATATGGACTTATCTTTTTAATCTTTCAATTAAATTAAAATCTGCTTCTTTTTTTCTTTTTTCTTTTTAATTTATTGATCACTGCACCAGTGAAATATGCAATTGATTTGCCTGTAATAAGTAAACTGCAAAATACTTTAGAAAGAAAGAATGGAGTGGTGAAATCAGCATCTTTAATTGTTTCAGAAATGGTTTCTCATATATGTTTTTTAGTCTTCATAATTCCGATTTTCATCTTTATCTAAAAACAAAAAGGTGAGCAAAATATTGGAAGGATTGTGTTGTAAACTTGTAATGGACAGCCATTGCTTGTACGATATTGTTCTTTTATTTCTTAAAAGATACTCCTTATCTTTGTTGGTATAGAAATTTTGTTGAAGTACATATTCACATATTATTCTAATGTTTAATGTTTGTACTAGGATGATAGATTATCAAAACACTTGCATTGTCATACATTCTTCCCCTGGACATTGGTAACACCTTGGAATCATAAATAAATAACTTACAGTTATAGGTGGTGTATGAATTGATCCTAATTTGTTTTTGGATCATGATGCATAAGTTGATACATATTCATAGAGTTACTTAATTTCTAACTTCATAACTTTCATTTACCCGAATTCCATGTGGTTGCAGTTAACTGGGGCTTCGCCTGAGCTGATCAACAGGCTTATTCCAGAACACATCCGGAGGCAGAGTGGTCTAAGCTTCCCACATCCAGCTGGGACGTAATCAAGTTGATCAACTGTTGTGCTAGTTGATGGAAGGTGAACATAAGGGGTCTCTTTGTTTGTTTATATCACCAGTCTTTTTGCCCTAACCAGTGATTTTCTTTCTCAAGAGAGATGTATGCGTGAACTGGTTGTTTTGGCTTAGCTGCTGAAAGAACTTCCCCTACTTCTGTAAATTGTTTTTGATCGCAAAAGATTTCAGAACGCTAGAGGCATACAAAATCTGGCAATTCTAGTCAAGGCTAGCTAGGCAGATGCTCTAAAGAAACAGGAAGAACGCTAGGGGCTTGAAGTTTCCCTTGTTTATTTATATGGTGTTATTCCTAGTGCTGCACTCAAAATTTTCATTATTGGTGAAAATTACTGTTTCTATCTCGTCTGCTTCATCTGATAATTTTTAGTTTTTGCTTATACCAGTCACTTTCTTTGGGATTTTGGTGTTATGTGCAGTAGAAGTGTGTTCCACTTTAATGTGGGTTGGGATGGTTACAAGTGCTGTAGGGTGCTTGTATTCTGATATATAGCATAGTGTGGTGTGGAAATTATGTAAAAATATAGAGAATTGCACTTTCCTTTGTTCCAAAGGCTAATTATCAAAGGATGGTATGGTGGGGTGGAGTGGGGTGGGGTGGGGGGGGTCACTTCTTACGACAAACGATCTCCTTTGCAATATAAAGCCGGTGGCTTCTGCTCTCAAGCGTCTATCTTTTGTCCATCCATATAACATGTGCCCCGGTGGGTTTGACCAACGTCCAAACCAAAGAATGCTTCTTGTTGCCTGTTTTGTCAATCTTGGCTGCCTCTATTTTCCAAATTCCAACTATAAAAACCCGAATCCTAATTATAGAAATTTATGATCCCTCCCTCCGCTTTTATAATGGAGATTTATCCCTCCCTACTAAATCAAATCAAATTCGGCACCTTCAACGTGGCCAGCATTCCTTATGGCAACTAGCGCCTTTATTATATTCTTTCCGGTTTCCACAAAGTCCCAAACATCACATAATATTAAAATTATATATATATATATATATACAGAACTCCCGGACCTGATCAAAAACGGGCCATTTTTTTTTTTGTTTTTTTTTTAAACAACTAAAAAAAAAATTTAATATTTTATGGAACTGAAATTTTACCATAATACAATGTTTTGGACGTGTTTTGGATATCTATACTAAAAAATGGTGGTACAGTCTGCACATACTGTACCACCATGTTTTGTTATGCGTACCCAAATCACACTCAAAACACTGTATTATGAAAAAAATTTAATTCCATAATTTTTTATTTATTTTTTTTTAGTTGTTTTAAAAAAAACAAAAAAAAAATCTGAATTTTGGTCCGGTCCGGGAGTCCGGACCTGATCCGGACTATATATATATATAATATCAGAACAGATTTAAATTATACCTCTTTTAAATAATATATTTTTATTAAAATTACGTCGTTTTAATGATTCTTTTAAAAATAAGTTCGGCCACGGGTGATATTTTTATAAATAAAAGGAAAGTAAATTGGAGCTAGACCTGGGAATATAGTTTGTTAAGTGTCGGGTCAACCCATATTAACTTGAACTAAATGGGTTAGTTAACTATTTTTATTTATTTGGGTTGGGTAAAGTTTGAAACCATATTTAAAAAAATAAATATAGTTCCATCCTGGTTAACCATTTTTTGACCCATATTTTATTCCAAATCCAAATCAAAAGTTCTTTCCACCCATATTTACATATTCAAGAAGTTCAACTATCCACCCACCCTACCCCACAGCACCCCACCTAACCCCCGCAACCCAACCCACCCCCACCCCCACCCCCACCCCCACAACCACACCCAAATCTAAAAAAAATAATATTATGTGATTATGTATACACCCCTTACCCCCACACTTCCATCCCACCCCACCCCCCACCCCCACCCCCACCCCCACCCCCACCTAACCTCCACAAAAAAATAATATTATTTGATTATGTATACACCCCTTACCCCTCACCCCGCCCCACCCCTCACCTCACCCCGCCATCCCACTCCTCACCCCACCCCCATCCCACCCACCCCCCACCCCCAATCCCCACCCACACCCACACCCACACCCACACTCAAACCCAAAAAAAATAATATTATGTAATTATGTATACACCTTTACCCCCCACCCCACCCCACCCCCCCACCCACTCCTCACCCCTCACCCCACACCAAAAAAATAATATGTATACACCACCCACCCCACCCTCCACGCCCACCCCACCCACTCACCTACCCACCGCCCCATGCACCTATTTACCCACCCACCCACCCCCACCCCACCTACCCACCCAACACTCCTTCCCAAGAAAAAATAATATCAAGCGATTATGTATACACCACTTACCCTCCACCCCCACACCCTACCCCACACGCCACCCCCACCCAAAAAATAATATTATGTGATTACGTATATATCCCTTACCCCCCGCCCACGCCCACCCACACCCAAAAAAATAATATTATGTGATTATGTATACACCCCTTACCCCCCACTCTACCCCACCCCCCACCTCCACTCATAAGCATACACCACCCACCCCACCCCACGCCATCCATATTAAAAGTTCATTTAAAAGTTCTGTTTAAAAGTCAAACTATTTAAAAAATGGTTAATATGGTTTTGAACCATAACCATATGGTTTCAACTCACATAACACATATTAAAAATGGTTAATATGATTTTAGTTCTTAAATTGAATCATAACCATATTTTAAAAATCAAAACCAACCCATAACCATATTTTGTCGGACCTAATTGGAGTACTCTTTTTTAATATTATTTTATTTTTTAAAAGAATCAAGTATGTTAGTTGAGAGAGGTATGTTTTAAAAAAAACACTTAACATTCGCTAATCATCGGAATAAGAGTCGGAATAAGAGTTTGGTTTTATAAATAAATGTTTAGGGTTTAACTAATTAGAACAAGTGTTCGGAATAAGAGTTTGGTTTTATAAATAAATGTTTAGGGTTTAACTAATTAGAACAAGTGTTGGTTAAACTTAAAACCACTGGTGTCCAATAGTATTTTCTTGGGTTATCTTAGCGCACCACAGGCTCACCCAAAAGTTTACGATTTGAAGGTATTATTGGTAGTAACTTATTTTCTTATATGCAGAAAAAAAAATTCATACCTTTCGATGTAGGACTGAGGTGTTACACTAAATCTTGGTTAATAAATCCTAAACCGCAGCTAATAAACACTAACATTTATTGGTTAAGCCAAAATCTTATTATAATTAACTAAATCCTAAACATTTATTGGTCAAGCCAAACCTTATTCTGATTAACTATAAACATTTATTTGTAAAGTCAAAATCATTATTCTATTAGTGTCGCTACTATTAGTAATAGATGGTATGTGTTTTTTTTACTGTCCGCAAATAGTTGTTGACGTCGATTTTTAATTTCTAATTTTGACCACTCCTTGTTTTCAATGATATAAATGGTGTATGCTCAATAAAAATTTATAACAAATACATGGTATGAATCATTGGAAAACCTTCTCTAGCGAACTCGATGAACGGACTACAAACGAACTGCAGCGAAAAAAACACGCATATTACATTTGTAAATACGTGGGTCGGCAAAATGGGTCAAACAAAATAAAACCCATTACGCCTCAGCCATCAATTTCTCTCACTAACTCTTCCCCCTCTCTCTCACCACGAACCTGTAGCAAACAGAAGGTAAAGGAACAGACACGTAGTACTTGCTAAAGCTAAAGGTTTTCTCCCGCTAAAAACAGTCTATTAGATAAGCCAAATAAAGAAGTGCCAGATACAGATGAAATGGTTTTCTCTCCTTTTTAGAGAAGTCAATTCCTCCTCCCCCTTGTATAGTAAGGGGTACTTCTATTTAAGTTTTAGAGAATCCAGGTCCAGCGGAAGACTAAGGTTGTGTTTGATAAATTTGGAAATTAAGATCTGAATGATTATGATGTCTTAATAAATTAGATCATCTGAATGGTTATGAGGTCTGAATCTAAAAAATTGTTTGATAACAAAAAAGTAAGTTGTCTTTTAATGACACTATTTTACCATTTTAAAGGGTAAAATTTTATTTAATAATTTTAAATATTCAATTTAATAAAAATGAGTGCATAATATTATTGAATATATTTATATAAAAAAAATTATGAAAAAAATTTCATTAAGAGGCACCTCTTAATTATTAAGATTTCATTTTCTGTCTTACCGATTAAGAGGCATTCAGAGGTAATAAAAAACAAAATAACAACATCATGCCTCTTAGCGAATAAGAGGCAATCCATTAAGAGGCAATCAGATGTAAACAAACAGCACCTAAGTAAGGTACGGTATAAAGTCCAATCAATCTCCTCCAACAGACAACAGAGGCTCCTCCTATTACTGAAGACCCGATACCTGGCTGGAAACAGAAGGGAAAGCCAAATGATTGATTCGATACCGGAGGTGGTATCAACGATTCGGGGCCTGGGAACAGCTTTCAATACGTTTTTGGACGGAGACTGGTAAGGAAACAGATTTGGTGTGACTCCGGCCAACGCAAGCATCTGTAAACGAAGGTGTGGATACTTCACTTTATTAATTTTGTAAGTTTTGTTTTTCGCGTAAGAAATCTAGAGTTTATTAGGTGATTTTGAATTGCCATATTGATTCCAAGGCTAATTATCCACAGTCAATTGTGATTCTAAATCATTCCCATATATATTTATATGAAGTATATAAATATATAAACACAATAAAGTGAGATAACTTTAAATTCGAATTATCTAAACTTACAGGTGTCTAGTTTAATAATTGAAAATGAATGTAAACCATCATTCATCAAACATTAATCACAGTCCTCAATCGTCTCATGCAACAACTTGAACCCATTACATCTCCAACTTGGTACCAATTACATATAGCCAAGCTGAAGGTTAGTAGTTGACAAAGCCAAAGGAATCAAGTTCCATTCTTAAACAATCACAGTATATTTTCCAAAATTCAAATCTTGGAGTTCCCCACGACAATATGTTATTTCTATTTTCTTTGAAATTAGGAAAGAAAGAAAATATGACGGGCTTATTAGCATTGATCATTCTCAGTTGAAGAGAGAACAGAAAAAAATAAAAATAAAAATCTCGCCATATAACCTCGGTAAATTTCAATGGCCGCCCGCCTGTTACATTATTCTTCTCTGTAGTTGATGTTTCTGCAACAAGAAACTAGTTAGATTTTGTGACTTCATGGATAGCATTCGCCAAGTATCCAACATTGCCTGTAGTAATCCCTGCCATACTGCACATATTGTTTGGTTATTAGCAATATTCCAAATCTCCAAAGTATATATAGACTATATAGTAAGAGTTATTTGCATTCATGTGAGTTGCATAATAATATTGTTATATGATATGAAGTGTGGGTAAACATTCATGTATACCCTATTGACATATAATAATATCAATTGTTAAATTAATAATAATTTCATTAAGTTAATTATGATAATAGCAGTCATGGTATGTGCATGGATTATATGTATGTGCACTACTTGATACCTTATAATTAGGAAATACATTATATGTTCTTTAAATCATTATAACTTATGTTATGTGAAATGAATTGTGCATACATAATTTATAACCAAAGTTTATATTATGGGTATATATGGTATTAGCCAATTGTTACATTCCATTTTGTGCAAATGCTGAGAATTGTTCTCTTGTCCCATAATAAGAGTCCCATTTCTTTCTTCCCACGTGAACAGGCTAGCAAGCCTAGCCTAACTTCATCTCAAATTCATCACACCTAGATCAATTAGTGGATGGGGAGTGGGATTCATGATTGAATTAACCAACTCTCTCTTAACCCTTGTGCATTCTTGATATTTTTTGGTTTGATTTGGGAGGTAATCCCATTATCTAGATAATCAATCTTCTATAAATAAGATCTTCACCTTCCTTGTTGCAAATTGCTGAGAATTAGTTTATATAAAGTGAGGAAAGAGAATGAGAGAAGGAAAATATATAACCGTGTACATAATGTAATTAAAATTATAATTTTTGATTGGGCATATTACCTAATCCGACCGTTCCGAGTCATGTAAATATGAAATTCATTTGTCAAGCGATCAACTTGTTCAGGTGTCATCCCACTATAGCAAAACATGCCAATCTGCTTGCAATACCCGGCATGGTTGTAACAACATATAAGAATTCCAAACCAGTCGAAAAAGTCAAAGACAAATATAAAAAAGATTGATGAATTTCAATACCTGATTAGTTATATGTTCCCATGAAAGTGGAGAGTCCAATTTTTCAAGATTTTCTCGAAGAGTAGTTCGCATCCCAATTATGCGGTCAGCCATGTCCTAGATAGAGGAATATCACTGTTAGTGTTGACATTTGGAGAGTGATATAAGATAATTCCTTGTTATTTATAGTTTAATTTATGTCTCAAAATGATTGCATATTTGTATTAAAATAATTGTATATTGTAAACCTTTGCTTAACAAACATCTAATCATTTTGCATAGGAAAAAGTATTCATTTCCTTGCAGGAAGGAGGGAGGAGGTACAATAAGCAAAATTGGTTAACCTAGTACGTAAGCTAAGACATATAGAACTTCTCTTTCAAAATATAAGATTAGTTGCCTTAGTATTTTAGAAACTTAGTATTAAACACCTGGCAACAAGATGTATGTACCGTGTCTAATCCCAGGTTAGACACTTACTAATCTCAATCATTACTCGAGTCAGAAGCATGTTTTCCATGTTTATATACGACCAGTGAAATTTTTTCTATCATTAAAAGTTAAAACCCCGATAAACCATCAAACTAATATTGCCACTAGTTTTTCTTATAATGTTATAGGAACTCACCTTAACTTCCTTGAGCCACAATTTCTTCAAGTCTGGATCACCAAGGATAGTTGAAATAATTAGAGCACCATGAACCGGTGGATTACTGTACATTGGTCTGGCAAGCTGCTGCAACTGACTTTTCACTGCCAGGGCTTGTTTTTCATCTTCGCAAACCACACTGCAGTTAATAGAGAAAGTCATTAGAAGAAGGGATAACAGAATTCTGCACTTCCTAAATTTCTCGACAAAGAGATAGAGAAGTCTACATAAATCTATATGTTTCATTGTTAGACTCCAATAATATATTAAAAGCAGTAAATACACTAGCAATGGTGTGTGGTTTCCCATGCCATAGTTTCTAAAACTAGAAAGAAAATAAATAATTTAAGAGCCTTTTCTTTCTTTTCTTCTTTTCTCCCTAGACAATGATCCACCATTTTCCAAGAACCCTGTCATCTAGCTATATATATATATATATATATATATATATATATATATATATATATATATATATATATAAGAATTTCAGAACTCAGAAATGGAAGATAATTGCAGTTAGGGATCTGGTTGTGGAAATGATGAACAAGGACTTGCAGGTTGTGAGCAAGAGTACTTGTCTAAAGGTAGCTCCTTAGCAAATTATGAGCCATTATAGTATGTACATTTTCGTACATGACCATATTACAACCCCCCCCCAATAAATAAATAAATAAATATTAGTGGTAAATGATAATAATAATGAACCCCAACACTTTCGTAGCGGTTATTGGTAGAAACACCAAACCTTTTTGTGTGCTTTAACTAGATAACTAAGGCCTGACTACAATTTTAGCTAATATGTAAACCAATACATTATTTTATTAATTCTTTAGACAGTTTTATGCAGGTCCCTATAGTTTACTATGATGATCTTTTTCTTTTACATCATGAGGTCTTTTCTTATAAATATTTACAGTGTATATAGCACAATCCACTTGAAGGCCTGATTGATCTGAACAACTAGTAAATTTGGCTTTGATCATCATGTACTTAATATCTTCTACTTAATCTGGGAAACCTCCTCAGTCAAAGTCACAGTTCAGTTCTTTTTGTCTCCTAGAAACTACAGCATCACAGTTTGCCAGAAATCAACAGTCTATACCCTCCTCATATGGCCTCACTTATACAGCTCTCTTTTTTATGGTTCCCCTATGCACTCCCTCACAACAGGATGCCTTCATTCCTGCATACCCCTAATAAATCCATGGCTACCAGTTTTTGGAGTGATGAGCCTCTGTTAAATTCTGCATATGGGGTAACCACAAAGCCACATTGGACAATTTGACACTGGTTAATTGTCAAAGCTCATAATATGTGGCCTCACACTCACACTGATGGAACTCAGCTCCTTTTTAATATGCACAAGGTTTTTCATAATACACTTTTCTCCAGGATCGGGCTCTGGCTCTTGGATCTGCACCAATTTTAGGGTGATCCAATAAGGCACCTATTATCCAACCAGGATGGAGGCGCGAAGTTTTATCATGTATTTTAGACCAAATAAAAACGAAATCATGCAGCTAGAGTAATCTTGTACAAAAAAAGGAAGCTATTTCCTGTTTCAGATGAAGGTTTTAAATGGCAATCACCTGAGGCAGCCGACTCTCTGGCCATAAAGTCCCATATTTTTTGCGTAAGATTGGGAGCATCCAATTAGATGGCCATCCTCAAGAAAAATCCTGATAGACTTTGCATCCTTCTCTGGATCACCACTAGCAAAACCTTGATATGCCATGTCGAAGAAAGCAAAATGTCCTTTGACCTGAAATTTAATAATTACATTTTAATAAATGAAATGAAATAGAGAGGGAAGGATGAAACAGAAACAATCCATGAGATGTCTACCTTGAATTGGTAAGATATCTCTTTCCATTGTTCCTCTGTAGGATCCACCCCTGTAGGATTATGTGCGCAAGCATGAAGCAGAAAGAATGATCCATTTGGTGCATTCTGCACGAAATAACATACAATCGGTTGAAAAAAATAGAGATGATCACAGAAAGCAATAGCAACAGAGAAAATGAAAAAAGAAAAGAAGGCCACTATCTATAAGGCCAACTCAATTTAAGCCATTAAATGTGCTCTGGCTACCTTTACGTCATCAATCAGGGAAGCAAAATCTAACCCTTTGGTTTCTGGATGATAATAATGGAATGTCCTTTGTGGGACGCGGGCATCTCTCCATATGTTATGATGACTGTTAAAATTTCCAAGTTAGTATCTCAAAGCACCATATATGATAATAGAATGTACATGAAGGAACTTATTCTAATTGGCTAGCCTTTAAAGTAAGAGAACCCCTACACGGAGTTAAGGAGAATTCTGCAAACAATACTAACTTGGACCAGGTAGGGACTGGAATGTAGATTTGGGAATCAGGGCAAAACCGCTTCTGAAAGTCTGCAAAAAGTCGGCATGCACCAGTTCCAGAGAGAGCTTGCACTGCTGCTATCTGTTTATCTTTGATTAAATCAGAATTCTCCCCATAGGCAAGCTTCAGTGTTTCGTCAACCATCTTCAAGCTTCCACCCATTGGGAGATACTCCCTGAAAAATTAAACCTTGTTCAATAGAGCTTAGACTATTGTTTTTTAACATAGAAATATATCACCCAAAGTGGAATGGTATAGTCAAGATCAACATGAGCTGAAAGTTATCTTAACTGTTTATCAAACAAAACATTTAGTATTAAATAAACTATGCATTGAGAAAACAAGTGAAACATACACAAGATACAGATCAAAACCTCTTAGGAGTCCTTATCTTCATAAAATTCATCCAGTTCTCAGTTCTCACCCGAATCATTTTGGAATGAAGGGATTTCTAGAAAAGGAAATTGATATCAATCAAAACATTAAAAGCTCAATCAAAATTTCAATTTCCAGTTATCATGTTCTAAATAAAATCTAATGCCAAAATGTCTTGTTTAGTACTTGGTCAGTTATGGCTTCCTTTAGCTAATTAGCTCATTGCATCTATTTGACAGCAAACTAGCTAAGTATATCAGAGTTGCTCCTTATATTTGCATGTTTTATATTCCTTTTGTATCTGACTTTATCATCAGCACTAACTAAGAATAAGGCAGATATATCTCTTGGGTCAGAAAAATTCAAGGTGCCTTTAGTTTAAAGAAATACTTTCTTTTGGAGTTTCTTCTCTATGGAAACTTGAAGATCATTAGTATAGTAATTATTATTTGTTTAATATTTCCAGTAATTGTATTTGCTTAACCTGACAATCTGAAATATGTAAGGCTATATTTTCAATTTAGACTCTCACACGTGAAGTAAATTACGAATTGGAAAACCCAACCACATATTTGACCCAATGTTTCCCAAATTTCAAAAGCCCAAGTTCCTATTACATACTGGGATCTTTTAGGCTTTTAGGTACATTTATCTACTGTAATTCTGATTACCGAGAAATTAAGGTGATTTTATCATGCATCTTCATTGCCATGATATTGGACTTTCGCACCACATTTTGTTCACCAGGACATTTTCCAGAAGACCAAAACAGCACCTTGTAACATCCCATAAATTATTGCTCTGCCAATAAAAATCAATTGAATATTTTCCCAACTAAACAAAGCTTGTGAAACTGAACTGAATTAGAAATTTTGCATCTTTCTCACTTAGTATCTAGACTCACATGCTAAATACTGAAATAAAGATACTAAAAACCAGGAAAAGTGTCCATAATCCCACTATCATACTGTTCTGAATAGTTGACAAATCTTTTAGGATATAAGAATCAAACGCGTGTAAGTAAGGGATAAAAAAGTAGAGAGATATGGACCAGGACATGAAAGCAACATCTGCCTGCAAAAAAGCGCAATTGGTCACACTTGCATAGAAAGTAACGCCACTAACTAAACTTACCACCTGTTAGTTTTTTGGGTCACCGAAAAATTCTTAGGAAAAGATTATTATTAGGAGTATTTTTTTTTTTCAGAGAGAGTTAATTACTACTCCCTACACGGAGTACTTGATGGAGTACTACAGTACAGTAGTAATAAATGAACCCTCCTCACTAAAAGCAGGTAGTAATTAAATTTCCTTAATGTAAGCTTAACGATTGATTTAATACGATTAAAAATTAAATGCTCTGTTTTCATTTATTTTTGCGAATATTAAAAAGGGAAAAGAAGAGAAGAAGTAAAATCACTCACATATTCAGATTTCCGGCGATTCTCCGTTCAGCTTGTCTGACACACTCGAGAACAACCGGCTTTCCATTATCGTCACGGTAAGCTCCCTTCAAAAATCAAAATTCGCATAGATAAATTTGGAGAATAAATACGAATAAAGGAAAGAAGGGCTGAAACAAATGCTAGACTTACAACTCCGACATTGACTTTATCCGGGCTGGGATCTGCAAGAAAAGCTTCGGTGACACCGAGAATTGGGTCTTTCGGGGAGGGGTCCACGCTTCGCCACCATGAGGACATCGATCGCGCTCCGTAGGCCGAGGTCGGACTGAGGAATCGTTTGGAAATTGCAGTTGGGAGCGCCATTTGTATGGTGTGAAATGGAGGTACAGAAAAGAAGCCTCTTGACTGTTATGGAAGAGAGAGAAATGGAAGAGTATTTCTCGTGTATGCGTGTGTTTATATATTTATTTATTTATACTACTAAATGCGAAAGAGGCGTGAGGTTGCAAATTGTTACAACTGACATTGAAATGCGTGAGACTGCTGTAAAAACTTACACACACCATTCATTCACCAGAGTAATTAGTATGGAGTGAAATTTCATTGAGTATAAATTAAATTTAATATAAAATTCATTTCATACTGACCGATTCACCATTCACATATTTTCAGCTTGGTTTCTTCCCCACGGTAATATTTTGAGGAAATAATTAAAGAATAAAGTACTGCTCTTTAGTTCCAACTACCAACTTCCAACTTCCAACTTCCAACTTGAGATATGGCCGTACATTTTGAACTTTTATATTACTCATTCCGTCTCATAATAACTGTCGCTTTAGCTTGATGCACATGAATTAAAAAAATCATTTAGTACTATCATTTATTAATTAAAATTGGTGTGAAATTTCATCACTACTCCTTTATGGGAATTTAAAAACTATTAATACAATAAAAAAATTTCTTGGGACAATGAGAGAAGGTAGGGGTGATATAGAAAAGTAAATAATTTATTCTCCTAGAAAGTTGTAAACGACAAATAAATTGGGAAAAAAATTTCCTTCTAAAACGACAGTTATTATGGGATGGAGGTAGTAGTAGTTTAAAATTATTAGTAGTAAAATTTATTTTAATTTTCAATGTTTACCACTGATTTTTATAAAAAAACAAATTAATTCATATTTAAACAAACCAGATAAAATTTTTATTTTGAAACAAATGAATTATATAATTCAAAGAGTTATAACTATTTGTATACAAAGTATTAAATTATTGAATTTTATTTTTTTTTCTTCTTAATAGACTATGAGTTGTCTTGCAACGGCTTATTCGTAATCTCTGTTGGTTTAATTTTAAAAACACAGCTAATTATGAATATTTTATTTGGATAAAGACAACTAAGCACCCCATGTTGAGAACTCCAATTTGGTTATTCGTATCTAGATGTGTTTATATTATACTACTACTTTGTTTATTATTTTTTTCTCTTGCTTAGTCATTTAAAAATAAAATTTGATATTATCAAACGTTGTAATGAGATATTTTTTAATTTTGTTGTGCATGGTTAAATGTTTAGCGAATGTAATTTCTTTTATGTTGCTCAAGGTTATATTGACCATTTACCTAAAAATTAAATAGGTTATTATTTATTAAAAATAATAAAAAAAATGTCCACCCTACATATTAGAAAAATCACCAACAATCCATCTTACTATACACGGTGACAAATTTTTGTCGATGTTAGATATTACTCCATTATTCTATCTTGCTTCCTCATTTTCATTATACAAGTCATTTAAGATATAATTATGGAGTATGCTGTTAGGTAATTAATATTGGTTTCAAATTTCATTTATATTCATGCACTAATTAATTACTCTTTTTCCTCCTTCTCAATTACTCTATTTTTTTTAGGGACAAAATATAAAAGAAATAGTTTTTTCTTCTAAATATATGTAAAAGAAGTAAGGGTGTAAACGAGTCGAACCGGAGCGAACAGAGAGTTACTCGAATTCGACTCGAAATGATAAATTCGTACTTGAATTCGGCTCGAATTCAAATTATATTTGAAAAATCCTACTCAGATTCGACTCGACTCGAATATTTATTCAAACTACTCACAAACTTCAAATTCAAGCTCGAATTCGAGTTTTCACATAATAACTAGTTTTATAATAAATATAATTATAAATTAAATTTGTTATTTTACTTAAAAATGAGAAAATATATTTATTATTACACTTTACAAATATAAAATCACAATTAAAAACAAAACAAAACAAAATAATAACTAATTATCCTAATTTGATTTAAATTTGTATATATTATAAGAGAATGTATCGAACATCTAATCGAATATGTACTAACCGAGAATGTATCGAATCACAATCAAAAATTCGAGTAGTTTGAATCTTAAACGAGTTGAGTATAAACATGCTCAGATTCTACTCATATTTTTATTCGAACTATTTTTAATGCTCAGATTTAAATCATATTATTAACGAATCCGAATCTCGCTTGTATTTTTTCGAGTCGAGCCCGAATCGTGTTGACTGGTTTACAGTCTTAAAAAGAAGGAAGTATTATGTTGCATAAATATCTCTTTCTCTCTCCTCATGCTAGGTGGCTATTGGGCTTCATGTCCAATCTAATTACCCCCATTAATTTTTATGGGCCACTTGAATTTGGGCTTAGTCTGGCTCGAGACTACAAAAAATAATAGTCCAACATATTTTGTATTATGCACCGACCGAAATTGGACAATTTATAACCATGGTTCCACCGATCATCATCTTAGAGTATTAATAACAGTTTATTTAATCAACTCTCTATCCCTAATTTTGAAGAATATTGTAAGACCCCAACTTTTATAAATAAAGATGAATTTTCTATAAATATCATTTTTGAATATTATGGAGTTAATTTGATATAATGTTATAGTTGTGGGTAATATTTATAAAGTTTGCAAATTACCCAAGTTGTTATATAATATTCGATTGGTCGGGGAATATTCGTTTTAACAGGGAATATTCGTATATAACGGCACAATCATTGGTGGACCCCACAACGGAATTATTGTCAGATTGAGAAAACGACAAAAATATTTTATTAAAAAATAACGGTGGAAGTTTTACCATTGATACTGTTGAACTACTCGGTAGTAAAAGTACAGTAATACGTGTGGTTGCATAGTAGCACACGGTATTGATTATTAATGCTTATGTGAGAAGTCACTCAATTTGATTTAATTATTGTCAGTTAATAATATGAATTATTTAGCGATAATGACGTTTTGTTTTATTCGTATTATTAACGTAATAAAACAGAAACATCTTTTTATATAAAACAAAATACTTTATTAAAGTTATTCTATAAATAGAATATATTATATTTTATTTAAAAGATTTTTCTTTAAATATGGACCGTCAGATTAAAGTAATCAATCTGGACCGTTCATGGATTAGTTACTATGCATTCTATTTTTCTATAAATAGCAGTTCATTCCTTCATTATTTCTTACGAATTCACTGAACTCTAGAGAGAGAAACTATAGAGAGAGAGAAGAAGAGTATTCAACTACTTAACTACTTCTTTATTTCAGCTCTACTTTAAAACGGTAAGGGGTGTTATTCTTTCTTATTCATGAAGAGAACTGTTGTTATTCTATTTCTTATTATTCTGTTGGAATAACCTGTATACGCGGTCTACCCTATACTTGGTGACATTCTTCTATTATTCTGTTAGAACATCCTGTCTGTGTGTTTTACACCGGACCTGGTTCCGTTTTTATTATTATTCTGTTGGAACATCCTGTCTGTGTGTTTTACACCGGACCTGGTTCCGTTTTTATTATTATTCTGTTGGAACATCATGTCTGTGTGTTTTACGCCGGACCTGGTTCCGTCTTTATTATTATTCTGTTGGAATATCTTGTCTGTGCGTTTTACGCCGGACCTGATTCTGTCTTTATTATTATTCTGTCAGAATATCCTGTTTGTGCGTTTTACGCCGGACCTGGTTCCATTATTTATTATTATGTTGGAATAACCTGTCTGTACGGTCTATCGCATGCATGGTAATTTCTTTTGTTATTCCATTCTTTATTATACTCAGTTGGTTAAGTTTTGACTTCTATACTCCATGAAATTTGTAAAATATCCTTGATAATTGCGTTTCATCCAGTATCTTTTCATGAAAATAATCTTCTAAGCATTCTTGAATTTTACTCCACAAAGCAGTATCATGTTGACAATTTGGACGTTGTTAATTCTTGGATAAATTAATTCTTGAACTTGTTTTATTGAATTCTTATATCATTGTCATCATCCTCATGTTTATAAAATGTTGAAAGTCATCTGTGGCCTGTAGTGCATAGATGGACTTGGTATGATTATGACCAAGGATTATTCGGTATAATCATGACCGTAATGTTACAAATGATGTGGTAAAAGTCCTCATTGGCCCGTAGTGCATTGATGGACAGTTGTTGGCATGATCATGACCATTAATGAATGCACGAATATCCTTGGTCGTAGTGCAGGGGTGATTCGATGATGTGGATTATTTTATTAAGCTGAGTCCCAGCGATCACAATGTTGAAAAACTTTTTAAATCATAAAAGATAGTAGAGTTTATTTTCTACTTGACTCTTTTAATGGATTGCTTGTTCCGCTGCAGTTAAACTTGATGTCTATTATATTTTATCAGTTTAACATTGTTGAAGGCTAATGATAATTTATTCTGCATTATCTTAGTCATAATATTTTTTACTGGGCTAGTTGAGCTCACCCTTTCTTTCACTGTTCTCTTCAGAAAATGAGAACGTAGCTGGGGCAAGTCGGGGAACGGAGTGATGGTCCGAATGATTGTATTAGTTAGTAGTCCTCACTATTCTATGTAATAGTGTGTTAATAAATGTAATGAGGACTCCTTTTGAGTATGAATACTCTCTAGAAGATAATATTTGTATTCAAACTCACAGTTTATGTTTTATCGTATTGTACACGACAGTTGTATTAATCAGTTGTATTTGTATTCTGTACTATGTATCTGACGACCCAAGATGGGTGATGTATACCTAATTTTGGGGGCGTCACAGTTGGTATCAGAGCTTAGGGATATGATCCCTGGCTAAGATGTGAGAATAGGACTAGGAGGGGAGAGACGGGGAATTCCTTCGCTAGTATGACCTACCTAAGTTTATTTGCATGGTATTTAATTAGTCGGCCATAATATAAGGATAATATATGACATATCAATTAACTTTTATTTTGTGGCAGTATCTGAAAATGGCATCTGAGAATGTTGAGAATAGCAATGGAGCACAGGCGACTGTTGATTCACCACATATCAATAATCAGGATAATGTGCATCAGAAATGTGGCAATCCTCATGCAAACAACAACACTGACCAGATGATGAATGATGGAATGTTCAGAAACTTTATGCAGTTCATGCAACAGCAGGCGAGAGCGGCTCCTGTCCAAAATATAGGTGGAAACACTGAAATCTCTCGGACGGTCACCGCTAAACAGTTCAAGGAGCTGGGACCACCAGAGTTTAAGGGAGAGCCAAAACCACTTATAGCGGAAACATGGATAAAGTAGATTACCAAGATATTTGATGTCTTGGGATGCTCCGAGGAGCAAAAGGTTCCCTTTGCCGCCTTTATATTGCGAGGAGAGGCAGATTACTGGTGGGAATCGATTAAGCGTACTCAACCTGCCGCACTGAAGATGTCTTGGGAGAAGTTCCAAGAGATGTTCAATGACAAATACTTTTCCAAAAGTGTTCGTCACATGAAGGAGGTGGAGTTCATCAAATTGGAGCAGAATAATATGACCATTTGCGTCCCACTTGGTGGATAATGAAGAGCGAATGACGCGAATATTTTTGCGAGATTTGAAACCTGAGATACGTCAACATCTTATTTCTCATAAACTGTGTTTGTATTCAGATGTCAGTTAGTGGAGCCCGATAACGAGTCAACGCAATCAAAAGAGAGCAGTCGGCAAAATGACAATACCAGTGAGAGCAGTCATCGAAGCGGTGACAACAAGCGTGGAGGGAATCAATAGGCAAGAAATGGTAATAACTTCGGTGGTAATCAGGGCCAAACCAATAAGAATGGTCATTTCAAGAAGAGGAGATTCAACAATGATGGAAAGACGTCAGCACCAGCACCCGTTGTTAAGGAAGGAGAACGACCACCTATCATATGTTTCAAATGCGGAGGGGAGGGGTACATCAGTCCAAACTGCGCGATGCCGTCTAAAGCATGTTATAATTGTGGAAGAGAAGGTCATTTAGCTCGATTTTGTCGTTTATCAAAAACAAGTTCAGCCAAGATGGAGACACCAAAGGACGTCCCAGAAAAGTCAAAACCGGTAGTACAAGGGAGAGCGTTTGTTGTGACCTCCCAGAAAGCAAGGAACCCGAATGAGGTCATCACGGGTAAGCTTATCATAAACTCTAACGAAGTCTATACTTTATTTGATACCGGTTCTACCCATTCTTTTATTTCTCCTACTTGCGCTCATCGATTAAATTTGACTCCAGAGAAATTAGACTTTGATTTATCTGTTGAAACTCCATTGGGAGATACCTTCATTACATCCACAGTTTATAAGTCTTGTTTGGTTCAAGTTGGTACCCACACATTACCTGTTTATCTGATTTCATTAAAAATACTTGCATTTGACGTGATTCTAGGGATTGATTGGTTAACTACTCATCATGCAAAAATTGATTATTTTCGTAAGGTTGTTAGCTTTCATATTCCTAATCGACCTATTATGCGAATTCAAGCAACCAAAACATTAAAATCAATCGCTGTCATCTCAAGCCATAAAGCTATTCGTTTATTGAAAAACGGATGCAAGCTTTCTTAGCTCATGTCACGGATCTAAACAAAAATACGTCAGTTTGAATGATATTTCTATTGTTAATAAATTCCCTGACGTATTCCCTGAAGAACTTCCTGGCCTACCCCCAGAGCGTAAAATTAAATTTTGTATCGACCTTGAACCCGGTACAAAACCCATTTTCATAGCCCCATATCGAATGACTCCTATTGAACTTCAGGAGTTAAAGATCCAACTGCAGGAATTGTTAGACATTGGCTTTATTCGTCCTAGTACTTTTCCTTGGGGTGCTCATGTGCTATTCGTGAAGAAGAAAGATGGAAGTATGCGACTTTGTATTGATTATCGGGAGTTGAATCATGTCACCATCAAAAACAGGTACCCATTGCCACGTATTGATGACCTGTTTGACCAGTTGCAAGGAGCACAATTCTTTTTAAAGATCGATCTTCGCTCTGGATATCATCAGCTGAAGGTTAGAATTGAGGATATTCCAAAGACTGCTTTCAGAACTCGGTACGGGCATTATGAATTCCTAGTCATGTCATTTGGATTGACTAATGCTCCTGCTGCCTTCATGGATATGATGAACCGGGTATTCAAGGAATATTTGGATCACTTTGTGGTCGTCTTTATTGATGGCATCCTTATTTATTCCAAAAGCCGTGAAGATCATGAGCAACACTTGAGGCTGGTACTCCAAAAGCTTCGTGAATACAAGCTTTATGCCAAGTTGAAGAAATGCGAGTTCTGGCTGGAGGAGGTAGCATTCCTTGGGCACGTAGTATCAAGTCGTGGAATATCAGTTGACCCGGCAAAGATTGAAGCTATTCAAAGCTGGGAGCAACCTAAATCAGTGACCGAAGTACGTAGCTTTCTTGGTTTAGCTGGTTATTATCGGAGATTTGTGGAAGGATTTTCTCGAATCGCTACTCCATTAACTCAACTGACTCAAAACAATACAAAGTTCGGTTGGAGCGAAGAATGTGAACAAAGTTTTCAAGAACTCAAGAGGAGACTCATTTCAGCATCTGTTCTAACAATACCATTTGGCTCGGAGGGATTTGTCATCTACAGTGATGCTTCGAGCAAAGGGTTGGGATGCGTTCTCATGCAACATGGAAAAGTCATAGCCTATGCATCAAGACAACTCAAGGAATATGAGAGGAATTATCCTACTCATGATCTAGAGTTGGCAGCTGTTGTCTTTGCACTTAAAATTTGGAGGCATTACTTGTATGGGGAGAAGGTGGAGATCTTTACGGATCATAAAAGCCTCAAATATTTTTTCACTCAAAAGGACATGCGACAACGACGTTGGCTTGAACTATTGAAAGATTATGATCATACCATTCAATACCATCCTGGAAAAACGAACGTGGTAGCTGACGCATTGAGTAGAAGATCATATGCAAGTACGAGTGCAATATTGTCAACACAAAGGCCCATTTTGTGTGACTTGCAAAGGATGGAGATAGAGTTAAAGACTCCAGGGACCCATATGATGATGGCGAATATACGAGTAGAACCAACTTTAATCGATAAAGTTAAAGCTGCTCAAGCTACAGACCTGGAGCTGATGCGTATGAGGAAGAAAGTGCAAGAAGGTGCTATGCCGGAAGCAAGAATCGATGAAGAAGGAATACTTCGAGTCAACTCCAGACTTTGTGTTCCTAACAACCCTGATTTAAAGTATGAAATCATGATGGAGGCGCACAACACACTGTTTGCAATCCATCCTGGAAGTACCAAAATGTATCATGATCTTTGTCATACATTTTGGTGGAGCAATATGACGAGAGAGATAGCGCTGTTTATCTCAAGGTGTTTAACTTGTCAACGAGTCAAAGCGGAGCATCAAGTACCAAAAGGTCCATTGCAACCACTTGAAATTCCAGAATGGAAGTGGGAGCACATTACCATGGATTTCGTTACCGGTCTTCCTAAGGTTTCTCAAGGTATAGATGCGATTTGGGTCATTGTTGATAGATTGACCAAGTCTGCTCATTTCTTACCGATACGAGAAACTTATACACTTGAACGTCTTGCTCGTATGTACATAAACGAGATTGTAAGACTGCATGGTATGCCAGTATCCATAGTTTCTGATCGAGACCCAAGATTCACTTCACGATTTTGGGTTAGTTTACAAAAAGCTATGGGCACAGATTTACGATTTAGTTCGGCATATCATCCTCAGACGGACGGACAATCAGAGAGGACTATTCAAACTCTAGAAGATTTATTAAGACTCTGTGTCCTTGACTTCAAGGGAAGTTGGGACAAGTTCTTACCATTGGTTGAGTTTTCCTACAACAACAGTTATCAAGCAAGTATTGGCATGGCTCCATTCGAAGCATTGTATGGAAGAAAATGTCGTTCTTTGGGATGAGGTGGGTGAAGCAACGTTGTTGGGACCGGAGTTGGTACGTATGACTACAGAAAAGATTCAAACGATCCGACAACGTATAAAAACCTCACAAGATCGACAAAAGAGTTATGCTGATCTTCATCGAAAGGACGTGGAATTTGATGTAGGAGATCATGTGTTCTTACGTGTTGCTCCATGGAAAGGAGTTACGAGATTTGGAAAGAGAGGAAAGCTAAATCCTCGATTCATCGGTCCATTTTTAATCCTCGATCGAGTAGGAACTGTGGCTTATAGACTCGCTTTACCGCCAAGTATGTCTCGTGTTCATAACGTTTTCCACATATCCATGTTACGCAAATATGTGGAAGACCCGAACCATATTATTGAGTTAGAACCGGACGAAATAGCGGAGGATTTGACGTATGAAGAAGTTCCTGTTCAAATCTTGGATAAGAAGGAACATATTCTACGCTCCAAGGTTATACCTCAAGTCAAAGTTTTGTGGAGAAACCACGATGTTGAGGAAATGACTTGGGAGTTAGAATCTGAAATGAAATCAAGGTATCCTTACCTCTTCGACATACCAGGTACGTACCCTAATTTCGAGGGCGAAATTTCATAAGAAGGGGAGGTTGTAAGACCCCAACTTTTATAAATAAAGATAAATTTTCTATAAATATCATTTTTGAATATTATGGAATTAATTTGATATAATGTTATAGTTGTGGGTAATATTTATAAATTTTACAAAGTACGCAAGTTGTTATATAATATTCGATTGGCCGGAGAATATTCGTTTTAACAGGAAATATTCGTACAACGGCACAATCATTGGTGGACCCCACAATAGAATTATTGTCGGATTGAGAAAACGACAAAAATATTTTATTAAAAAATAACGGCGGAAGTTTTACCATTGATACTGTTGAACTACTCGGTAGTAAAAGTACAGTAATACGTGTGGTTGCATAGTAGCACACGATATTGATTATTAATGCTTATGTGAGAAGTCACTCAGTTTGATTCAATTATTGTCAGTTAATAATATTATTTAGCGATAATGACGTTTTATTTTATTTGTATTATTAACGTAATAAAGCAGAAACATCTTTTTATATAAAACAAAATACTTTATTAAAGTTATTCTATAAATAGAATATATTATATTTTATTTAAAAGATTTTTCTTTAAATATGGACCGTCAGATTAAAGTAATCAATCTGGACCGTTCATGGATTAGTTACTATGCATTCTATATTTCTATAAATAGCAGCTCATTCCTTCATTATTTCTTACGAATTCACTGAACTCTATAGAGAGAAACTATAGAGAGAGAGAAGAAGAGTATTCAACTACTTAACTATTTCCTTATTTCAGCTCTTCTTTAAAACGGTAAGGGGTGTTATTCTTTCTTATTCATGAAGAGAACTGTTGTTATTTCATTTCTTATTATTCTGTTGGAATAACCTGTATACGCGGTCTACCCTATACTTGGTGACATTCTTCTATTAATCTGTTGGAACATCCTGTCTGTGTGTTTTACACCGGACCTGGTTCCGTTTTTATTATTATTCTGTTGGAACATCCTGTCTGTGTGTTTTACACCGGACCTGGTTCCGTTTTTATTATTTGTAAGACCCCAATTTTTATAAATAAAGATGAATTTTCTATAAATATCATTTTTGAATATTATGGAGTTAATTTGATATAATGTTATAGTTGTGGGTAATATTTATAAATTTTGCAAAGTAAGCAAGTTGTTATAAAATATTCGTTTGGTCGGAGAATATTCTTTTTGTCGGGGAATATTCGTACGACGGCACAATCATTGGTGGACTCCACAACGGAATTATTGTCGGATTGAGAAAACGACAGAATTATCTTTCTATAAAAATAACGGCTGAGGTGTTACCGTTAAAACCGTTAAAACTGTTGAACTACTCGGTAGTAAAAGTACAGTAATACGCGTGGTTGCATAGTAGCACACGGTATTGATTATTGATGCTTACGTGAGAAGTCACTCAGCTATACTCAATTATTGCTACAGTAATTGCTGCATCATATCTCTTAAATTATTGTCATAGTATCATCTGTATAATATGTTATATTATTAAATCAATAATTGAGACGTTGTGGTAAGTTTGGTTATTTTATGGGGGGGCCATATGTCATCATCTAAGAGTCTCTTCGTCAATAGTAATTACCGTCGTCAATAGTAATTACCGTCGTCAATAGTATTTACCTTGGTCAATAGTAATTACCTTCGTCAATAGTATTTACCTTGGTCAATAGTAATTACCTTCGTCAATAGTATTTACCTTGGTCAATAGTAATTACTTTCGTCAATAGTAGTTGTCCCTTCAATATTACCAAGAGTCATTTGACCCTTCGTTAAGACCAAGAGTCATTTGACCCTTCGTTAAGACCAAGAGCCACCCTCAGTTTTTCTATAAATAGAGGCCTAGGGCTTCATTATTTTTCACGAATTCATTCAAGCTATAGAGAGAGAAAGTATAGAGAGAATAAGAGAGAGAGAATAAAAGTATTCTGCTACATCACTTTTCCAATATCCAGTTCTTTTAAGGTAGGGAATATTATTTCTTTTATATTCATGAAGAGAACTTCTGTTATTCCATTTGTTATTATTCTGTTGGAATAACCAGTATACGCGGTCTACCCTATACTTGGTGACATTCTTCTATTATTCTGTTGGAACATCCTGTCTGTGTGTTTTACACCGGACCTGGTTCCGTTTTATTATTATTCTGTTGGAATATCCTGTCTATGTGTTTTACACCGGACCTGGTTCCATTATTTATTATTCTGTCGGAATATCCTGTCTGTGCGTTTACGCCGGACCTGGTTCCATTATTTATTATTCTATTGGAATAACCTGTCTGTGCGGTCTATCGCATGCATGGTGATTTCTTTTGTTATTCCATTCTTTATTGTACTCAGTTGGTTAAGTTTTGACTTCTATACTCCATGAAATTTGTGGAATATCCTTGATAGTTGTGTTTCATCCAGTATTTTTTCAAGAAAATATTCTTCTAAGCATTCTTGAATTTTACTCCACAATGCAGTATCATGTTGACAATTTGGACGTTGTTAATTCCTGGATAAATTAATTCTTGAACTTGTTTTATTGAATTCTTATATCATTGTCATCATCCTCATGTTTATAAAATGTTGAAAGTCATCTGTGGCATGTAGTGCATAGATGGACTTGGTATGATTATGACCAGGTATTATTCGGTATAATCATGACCGTAATGTTACAAATGATGTGGTAAAAGTCCTCATTGGCCCGTAGTGCATTGATGGACAGTTGTTGGCATGATCATGACCATTAATGAATATACGAATATCCTTGGCCGTAGTGCAGGGGTGATTCGATGATGTGGATTATTTTATTAAGCTGAGTCCCAGCGATCACAGTGTTGAAAAACTTTTTCAATCATAAAAGCTAGTAGCGTTTATTTTCTACTTGACTCTTTTAATGGATTGCTTGTTCCGCTACAGTTAAACTTGATGTCTATTATATTTTATCAGTTTAACATTGTTGAAGGCTAATGATAATTTATCCTGCATTATCTTAGTCATAATATTTCTTACTGGGCTAGTTGAGCTCACCCTTTCTTTCACTGTTCTCTTCAGGAAATGAGAACGTAGCTGGGGCAAGTCGGGGAACGGAGTGATGGTCCGAAGAATAGTATTAGTTAGTAGTCCTCACTATTCTATATAATGGTGTGTTAATAAATGTAATGAGGACTCCTTTTGAGTATGAATACTCTCTAGAAGATAATATTTGTATTCAAACTCACAGTTTATGTTTTGTCGTATTGTACACGACAGTTGTATTATTAAGTTGTATTTGTATTCTGTACTATGTATCTGACGACTCAAGATGGGTGATGTATACCTAATTTTGGGGGCGTCACATTATTATTCTGTTGGAACATCATGTCTGTGTGTTTTACGCCGGACTTGGTTCCGTTTTTATTATTATTCTGTTGGAATATCCTGTCTGTGCGTTTTACGCCGGACCTGGTTCCGTCTTTATTATTATTTTGTTGGAATATCCTGTCTGTGCGTTTTACGCCGGACCTGGTTCCGTCTTTATTATTATTCTGTTGGAATATCTTGTCTGTGCGTTTTACGCCGGACCTGATTCTGTCTTTATTATTATTCTGTCGGAATATCCTGTTTGTGCGTTTTACGCCGGACCTGGTTCTATTATTTATTATTATGTTGGAATAACCTGTCTGTACGGTCTATCGCATGCATGGTGATTTCTTTTGTTATTCCATTCTTTATTATACTCAGTTGGTTAAGTTTTGACTTCTATACTCCATGAAATTTGTAAAATATCCTTGATAATTGCGTTTCATCCAGTAACTTTTCATGAAAATAATCTTCTAAGCATTCTTGAATTTTACTCCACAAAGCAGTATCATGTTGACAATTTGGACGTTGTTAATTCTTAGATAAATTAATTCTTGAACTTGTTTTATTGAATTCTTATATCATTGTCATCATCCTCATGTTTATAAAATGTTGAAAGTCATCTGTGGCCTGTAGTGCATAGATGGACTTGGTATGATTATGACCAAAGATTATTCGGTATAATCATGACCGTAATGTTACAAATGATGTGGTAAAAGTCCTCATTGGCCCATAGTGCATTGATGGACAGTTGTTGGCATGATCATGACCATTAATGAATGCACGAATATCCTTGGTCGTAGTGCAGGGGTGATTCGATGATGTGGATTATTTTATTAAGCTGAGTCCCAGCGATCACAATGTTGAAAAACTTTTTAAATCATAAAAGATAGTAGAGTTTATTTTCTACTTAACTCTTTTAATGGATTGCTTGTTCCGCTGCAGTTAAACTTGATGTCTATTATATTTTATCAGTTTAACATTGTTGAAGGCTAATGATAATTTATTCTGCATTATCTTAGTCATAATATTTTTTACTGGGCTAGTTGAGCTCACCCTTTCTTTCACTGTTCTCTTCAGAAAATGAGAACGTAGCTGGGGCAAGTCGGGGAACGGAGTGATGGTCCGAATGATTGTATTAGTTAGTAGTCCTCACTATTCTATGTAATAGTGTGTTAATAAATGTAATGAGGACTCTTTTTGAGTATGAATACTCTCTAGAAGATAATATTTGTATTCAAACTCACAGTTTATATTTTGTCGTATTGTACACGACAGTTGTATTAGTAAGTTGTATTTGTATTCTATATTATGTATCTGACGACCCAAGATGGGTGATGTATACCTAATTTTGGGGGCGTCACAAATATATTAACAAATCATTATCCAACAATTTTCTTATTCTTATTTGACTCTCTATTTTATTCCCTATATAGGATTTTACTCTCCAGTGTGAGGGAATCAAAAGACCGTTCTCTATATATACAAAATGACATTTCACACCCTAATTTAAGTGGACAACTCATCAATCATACACATTGACATTTTTTTACTATTTCATTTTTAAATTATAAACTTAATATTGACTTTAAAAAAAATTAATTTCAAACATATTCAAATTTAAAATTGATATAACTTTATTTAATTTATGTCAATATAATTATAAATATTATAAAAGTACTATTAATTATAAAATTTATTATTTTCAAAATTTAAATGAATCATATTAAATTTAAATTTGAAAATATCACAAATTAACTTTTTAAAAGTTAATATTGATCTTATGTACATTTGCAACTACAATTTATTCAATACTCTCTCCATAAATTACTTAAAATTTAAAATAAAATAAAAATTATTTTATAGTGGAATATAATTGATAAATTATACTATCTCTTTTATAAATTACAAGATTATTATTAATTTGATGTTTTAACTGTTGAAACTTTTAAATTTTAAATTTAATTATTTAAGGAATCAATATAAGGAATCTGTTGGGTACATAGTGAAAAAATTGAATCTCTATTTTATAGAATGACCCAATAACACTGCAGAGTAGTGATAAAAATAAAAAAACTGTTGTGAATGCCTTTATTGTTCTTTCCCTAAACAAATATATAACTAAAACGAGCAATTGATGGTAAGAAAATAAAAGTAGATTTTCTGTTAATAAATAGATTCTACTGATGAGAAATTTGATACAGCCATAAAGTCAAAGTAGATTGTTATATTATTTTTCTACTTCAAATAACATAATTGTGTGATTGAATCAATCACTCCCCTAAATTTTATTAATTGTGGCTAATATTAAAAGGGAAAAAAGAGATCATAATACCATGAATTTAAATGGGCCAGAAATTTAGTGGACTATTCCACAGGCTCTACTATCTACAGTAAGAATGTATTGGGCTGAAAAGTATGCGGCATAGATGGCCTGATTCGCTAAGCACATCACCAAAACCCTATTTATACTTCCGCTTAGGGTTTCTCCCTTCCCATTTTCTCACCCCTTGCAGCTGCGAACTTTACCCCCCGGGAAATCGCCATGGTATCTCTCTCCCTATCCTATCTATCACACAGAATCATTCTCTGTATATATATCATGCTGTGTGATTGTGTGTGTATATATATATGTATATATGTATTATTATTTGTAATTGTTTTGGAATGATGGATGCAGGCTTCAGAGAAAAAACTATTGAACCCGATGAGAGAAATCAAGGTCCAGAAACTCGTACTCAACATTTCTGTGGGGGAGAGTGGAGATCGACTCACTAGAGCCTCTAAGGTACGCCCCATTCTTATCTTATTTGATGCAAATTTACCCACATTAATTTTTGCAATTTTATATTGTCTTTTGGTCTTATTTCCACTTGTGTTCTCGGCAGGTCCTGGAACAACTCAGTGGTCAGACCCCTGTTTTCTCCAAAGGTAACCTTTTCGATTGATCAGAATAAAATGGTTATTGCCATAAAGTTTGTGCTTGTAATGTATTAACTGAATTCATATATAGGTTTGAATCAGATTAGTCATTAGAGTGTTTTTTAACTTAGTTTTCTTAGCAGACAAACGGTTGCTAATGTTATTTGAGTGATATTCATGTAATAAGCTGCTGAGAAATGGAATGTCAGTCTTAAATGACTTGAATATTAAAATGGATAATTTTAGGGTTGGAAAATTTATCTATACACCTTAAAACAGCTATTCACTCATTGAGCTTGGTGCTTTTATTATTTGAAAGATTATTTCTAACTGGTTCAATCAGTTCAAAGGAACATGTTTAAATTTATGTAAACAAATGAAAATCTATTAATCCCCATTATTTAAAATTTCAAATCTTCATTTGTTCTGCTTGACAGCAAGGTATACTGTGAGGTCTTTTGGGATCAGGCGTAATGAGAAGATTGCCTGCTACGTCACAGTTAGGGGAGACAAGGCAATGCAGCTTCTGGAGAGCGGGTTGAAGGTGAAGGAATACGAATTGCTGAGGAGGAACTTCAGTGATACTGGCTGCTTTGGTTTCGGTATCCAGGAGCACATTGATCTCGGAATTAAGTAAGCTGGTCTTTTGTATTCATCTGTTATCCTTCATTGACTATATACTGCTGCCTTAATTCTTGTTCATAATTGAATTAATTAAGGTGAAAAGTGTGACTGTAAATTCAGTATGACCATATTAAGTAGAGGATAATCGCATGTAATGTCCAATGTGATCGGTTCTTTGTTGGATTGTTGTTATACTGCATAAATGTTCTGATCGATTGCACTGTATATTATACTAACTCCATTCCAAAGTATAATATCATTAATGACTTTTTGAAGTCGATATAGGATATTTTTTGAAATTGACATTAATTTATTTAATTTTAGTGGATACAATTATACATATTTTTAAACTATTTAAAATTTTTATTGTTTCATAATTTTTAGCGAATCATCTCAATTTTGAATTTGAAAATATCTGAAATTATTGTCTAAAGTCAATTATGATCTTATAATTTGGAACGGAGGGAGCATTATTTACATAACAAAGTATGTTCATGTTTTCAGCTGGCTTCCTTTGTGCAGAATTTAGAAAATTGCTCATTACATGTAAAAGTATATGATTAATTCTCTCAAGTTAGGAAATTGCTCTTTGATGGGAAATTGAACGCAGTTTGTAGATGCTTTTGTCATGTGGACTATATAATCTGGAAATTGTTGTATGGAGATTCACTGATTATTAAGGTTTAGTTTTGCTAAATGCCAAGTGTCGATTAATTATATTCAATTATTGTCAGTGAAACCTAGTAAATGCCGCCTGTTCCCTGAATGAGTTGACCAGGATGTTTTTCTCCAAATTTGGTTGTTTTTGGTATGATCTTCTCTGTAGTGAATCAAATCTGTTCATCTTTTGATCAAGAAATAATCCCTTCGTTCATGTAGAGTAACTATTTGTTTGAAATTTGGTAAAACTGGTGTAGCTTCATTATTTGAACTAGTTTTGAATATTTAGAATTCCCTGGCAGTTTTTTACACTCACTGCCTATTATTAGTTTTTTCTTCTCGCAAGCAAGGTGAGATGGGGGTTAGAGTTTTGGGGTGCATTTAGGTTTCTACTTTCACATGATTTGTAAGAACTTTTGTATCAATTTCTTGGGTTTTCAGTTATGCTGGTATCTATTTTAAGCTTATATTATTAGGTGTTAATTGCTGATGTATGGACACAAATTGTCCAAATGTTTGTTTTCATGTCTTGGTGTCTTGAAGGCCTTCTCAGCACAGGGTGCCTAGTCCTTGCATGCAGAATACTGCCTTGCAAAATATATTACTCTTTTCTTTAACACCAACTATGAATCATTCGCTCTTTTTAAGTATTATTTGTTTATTAGTTTGTGTATTATAAGTTATTCAATTAAACTTTATTCCCCTTGTGGAATCAGACTTTACCGGTCATACTGTTTATTATACATTGAAGTAGATCTTTTTTTTTCTTCTCTACCCTTTGTTTTTTATTTTATTAATATGTTATATTTGTTTCCCAGGTATGACCCTTCAACTGGCATTTATGGTATGGATTTCTTTGTTGTACTTGAACGTCCTGGTTACCGTGTGGGACGTCGTCGTAGATGCAAATCTCGTGTTGGAATCCAGCACAGGGTCACAAAGGAGGATGCAATGAAGTGGTTTCAAGTCAAATACGAGGGTGTGATCCTTAACAAGTCCCAGAATATTGGGGGTTAATTGAATGCTGTGGGATCAGATTGGATAATTACAAGCCTAGTTTTGTGCTTTTTAGACCAGCAATGCATATTAAGTCATGTTTTGAATAGTTGCAGTCATGTTTTCTCTAGAGGCGGATGTATTTTTCACAGCGATTATTGGATAATTTCTGCTTAACTATGTATCGGCTTGCATATTAATTGTGTTTGGCATTCTATGGTGGTTTTAGAATCCAGTTCAGGCTTTGAGCACTTGCCTATACATCCTGAAAACATAACAAATAAATAAAATTTTATAGAACTATCAGTTTTTTGTGTGGAGTGATTTACTACACAAAATACGAGAAGAACAAGTACTAGTACTTGATAAAAACTTGCTAAATCATTTGGGTACATGGTATCCGAAATATTACAATGAGCAAGTTTACCTACCAAATAAATCTGCCAAAATCATTGTTGTCAAAACTAATAAAAGTAATTCAATTTTAATCAATATACGAAATGTAACAATGTGATTATAGAAAGTGCTCTCTAGACTCTTGTCTTAGAAATATGAGAAGCAAAAAACTATGGTTCTGTTTAGACACCAATCTCATATTGTCATGGTTTTCAATTTCCCAAGTGTCATACGAAACAACAAAAAAATATGCTCATACCCAATATACATTGCAAAATTTGGGAGACAATACTTGAACCGCAGCTGGTAATTGAGCACACAATTTTGGTGCAGATTTGACTTGGGACAGAGATTAGTACTACAAAATTTGGGGCCTTGTTTTCGTAAAATGTTTCTTCTTGATATGAGCAAAAAGGCAAAAACCCCACCATCATGATATGAGCGCAGCTATAGATAATCTCCTGTAGTCCACCCAAAAGTTTATCTTTCTGACTTCTCACGCATCATCCAACATTGGCCCAAGCTCCATACATTCTCTTATCCCTCCTCTAATAGACTTGATACAAATGCTACTCTCAGAAGCCAGAGCAATTGTACTAGATGGCTTATCAAAAACAATAAATTGATTAGGCCAACAGCTACGTTCCTACCGAGTACTGAATACAAAAAGTGAGGTGATTGATTTGAATATCCTAAGGAAGGAAGCATCTCTGACTGGGGTTTGTTATGTTTATATGTTTACACCTCATTGACTGGGGTTTGATGCTCCAACAATTGTATTGTTCTGTTGAAGTATCAAACATAGCAATCCAAACATCATTACAAACAACCTGACAAGGCAGCATAGGTTATTACAAAAACCATTGAACAATAATAACATAACAAGAAGCATTCTCATACTCACTTTGAAGTCTAATACATTACATTACAAACTGAACGGCTCCTTTTTCATCACCCAAAGACCATAATCCAGAAAACACATTCAAAAAAGTCCCATCTTTGGATGACATCGGTCACAGTTTTTCCTTTTCCTCGCAGAGAAGTAATATAGCTACAATCTATCCTTGCTTTAAAGTTTTGGCCTCGTTCAAAATTCAGTGTTGAGATGCCGAATCCATGAAAAATCAACACTTACAAGATCAGCTGCTTCCCACATACATAACCACCGAAAGTAAAAACACAAACAGAGATCACATCAGGGAATAATAAGCTTCTTGCCAGCATAAATTGTGTCCCCAGTCAGCCCATTAGCCTCCTTAATTGCCTCAATCGAAACCTACAACCCAATCCCAAAAATCAAAGGTACAGATTTTAATCAGTACCCAATAACAACCATTAAAAATGACAAATTTTCATTTTAAAAACAAATGCAATAAAGTAAAAAAGATACTAATGTCTACCCCATATTCCTTAGAGAGACCCCAAAGTGTATCTCCCCTTACAATGTCTACAGTCCTTGGCATCAGCTTTGGCTCATTTTTCTCCACACAAGTACTGGATTTCTATAAAATAAAACAAGTAAATCAACTTAAACAAATTTCAACTTCTCTCTACAGAACCACAAATTAATGGAGTACTGAAATGAGGTAAGAGGAATTACCTTAGTAATGGGTTCTTGAGGGGAGAGAAAAGTTGGCTCTTTGATTTCGTTGCTGTTGTTATTGTCGGGGAGGTTGGGGTTGTTGAAAGGGTTGAGGGCTTTGAGAATGCTCATGGCGATACCTGAGAATACTACGAACCCGGCGGTTTTTGCCACGGTGGCGTCCTTGCCATGGTCTTTGCCGTTGCCGGAGTTTTCGTTTGACATTGGATCGGAAGGGCTGGGTTCAAAGAAATAATGGGGTTTAGGGTTTTGGACCACAAATGTCTGAATTGAGCTGGTCGTCGTTTGTAAGGAGAACAGGTAGTCTTCTTTTGACATTCAAGCGATCAGCCGCTTCTTATTCTTGTTACCTTAGCTGTGTGAATTTTTATTTTTATTTTTTATTTTTTTTATTTTTTTAAATGCAAGAACCAAGAAGTGTGCACGTGACGACACGTGACATCTTCCAGTCAGTCATACGCACAAACCTCAAATTCACGCTCTCTCTCTATATTCTTTGGCCCTGATTCTGCCATCTCAGCATCAGCTCATTATTTGACGCCAAAATTTTAAATAATACCGCTAATAAGTAATAACCCAACAAGTATCAGTAGGCTTCAGCTTCTCTCCCCTCTGCTTTAATTTTCTGATATTTTCATTAATGGCTCAATTAATCTCACCAGTTTGCACTACCCTTAAATTACAAAACCCAACGCGGACTCTCTGTTCAAGAAGCAGATGGAGAATGTTGTCCAGAAATACTAGTCTCAGTTGGAACCCAATGGCAATGGGTCATGGCGGAAAAAGAAGAGGGTTTGGGAAGCTCCGGGTCGCCACTGAGGATCCGGCATTCTAGAGTGCGTTTGCTGATGATTATTATGCAGTTTTGGGTCTGGTAATTCTGCTTCGATTTTGATTTTTATATGTTTGTTTTTTGGGTTAGATTGTGGGTTTGTGTTTTTTTTGTTGTTGATTCATTCACTTGTGACTGGAATGCCTGATTAATCAACTATGTCTTCATCCAATTAAACAGTTTTTATTGAGTATTGAGGTAATGGGTATTTTATTTTATTGATGTAATGGCCTGTGCATAGGAATGCAAAAATAGGCTTAGTTTGACTTTTATTTTGGTCAAACGGACCAATTTTAGAATTAAAATGTAAACATATTTATTAATATTTTCAAACCTATCAAAATTCACCTTTATTTACAAGAAAATCATATAAAATTTGATTAGACAATTTGACTGAAAAAATCAAATTATGTCAGTTTTTACAAGATGGAGGGAGTATTATTCAGTCTGGTATGAATACCTTCACGCATATACTTCGTTTTCCCTTTCCATAAAGAGGGAGTCCTCATGTGAAATTTAACCTTTTTGAGAAAAACTTAAGCTTAGATTCATCATCTATCAATTAAAAGTGTGATAAACAATTTCAAGAGTTAATATAATTTCCAAAATTCACCAAACAAAATGGGGGTGGTAGGATTTCCTACAAACTGATTTATGACCAGATAGCAACTACCTGAAAAGAGTTAAGAACAAGGAAAGTGTATAATGTTTTTTTGAAATTAAAGATGTAATTCTATTAACATGTGTTGCATGTTGTTGTATTGATATGTTTTGGACAATTCATCATCCACTCTCTTTTCTTCATTTCTATTATTCTATACTTGTCTTCTATTTTCTTTCTTTTTTCCTTTTTTTTGGTACAAGGCATAATGCTAAATACTTTGGTTATTTCTTGCCCCATGTAACCAGCTTCCAGATGCCACACCAGAGCAGATCAAGAAAGCATATTACAATTGCATGAAATCTTGCCATCCAGACCTGAGTGGCAATGATCCAGAGACCACTAATTTCTGCATGTTTATCAATGAAGTTTATGCTGTGGGTTTTCACGTTGAAATGTAACTCCTCCGTATTTGAGTACTCAGTTTGAATATTTTTTCTTTTGTTTCTACTATATATGGATTATTGCAGTGTAGGTTCTGAGTGACCCTGCGAAGCGAATGGTTTATGATGAAATTCATGGGTGTACTTTGACTGCAATCAACCCATTCCTGGATGATTCCTACCCAAAGGAGCATGTATTTGTTGATGAGTTTAGGTGCATAGGTACGTTGAGTTTCTACTCAGCTCTCACTTTTATTTTCATGTTATTAACCTTCTAAGATTTATCATTTATGAATATGGATCGACACAGAAATCTGAAAATATTGATCCCTTGGATTTATGGTTTAATAATTAAACAATCATTTTGGGGTCTAAAATTTGGGGAAGCATTTAACTTTCTTGTGACAATCTACTCCTACTATCGGGTATATATTCCCATGCATATTTTAGTATTTGTTTTCAAGACTTTTTCCCTCTTATTAAAATTGAGTTTGAAATACATTAATGCATATGAATAAAATACAATTACAGTGGTATTATGTCTGGCAATTTCTGAGTAATGATTAAATTTGACCTAGAAAATATCTAATGTTTTTTCTTCTTCTTCACAGGCTGCAAAAACTGTGCCAGTGTTGCCCCAGATGTGTTTAACATAGAGGAAGATTTTGGGAGAGCCAGAGCATGTAGCCATTCTGGAACCCCTAACTTGGTTCAACAAGCTATTGAAAGTTGGTCAGTCATGAATTAACTGACATGCCATGGCTTGAATAACTCTAGAAGTATATTTATCATTTGTTTAGTCTCCAAAAAATCAACAAACCTATTAGAGCATCAATAACAACAAATTTCTCAGTTTTTTTTCGAGATTTCATTATGTGTGTTTTTACAATCAATATATAATTCTGTCAAGTGGATACATAAACTGCAGTTGATCCCCTCTTATATTTGTCGGCATGCTTGCTTTTTTCTTCATGCAAAAATGAGGTAGCTAGTGACTAAAGTGCCAAAAAATGACGATATATTTTAATTTTATGCATCCTCTAACTGCTTATGCTTTTAGAGACATGCCTAATAATTTATATCATGCTTTACCACTTCCTCTCAGGGTAAATCTTCAGTTGCATTAAGTAGGAAGTGTTAAAACTTGATCTGCATTGTTTGTCCCATTCTCTAATGGATTAAGCTTTTAGAACATTTTGTAACTTGAAATATACGAGCCAACTTGAGATTGGCTTTCATTTGATTTTCAGCTCCAGTAAAGAAGTCTCCATAATTTTCCAATGTCCTAATAATATGACTAACAATAAAAAAATTGTCTGGAGAAGATTTACGTGCTTTCGTTGCTGTTGACTTTTACATTTATGGTTTGCGGATGATATATCTTTCTTTCTATACAAGTATCACTAGATGAGATATCAAACATACAAAAGTTATAGTGTAAATTTATTTTTTAAATGTTAATGCTATAAAATTGTTCTTTTTAGACAGTTAGGTAATTTAATGCTTCTTCTTAACTCTTCAGCCCAGTTGATTGTATTCATTGGACTTCTGCTGCTCAATTGTCTTTGCTAGAAGATGAAATGCGTAGGGTAGAAAGAGTTAATGCAAGTCTTATTTTCTGCAGTTTCTCTCTTTCATCTGTTTAATAGTAATATTCATCTTAATCAGATATCAATATTTTTGTAATTAGTTGTCCACTTTCAAGTTTATACACTAACTTGTGTATACGGAAATATAAATGGCATAGTGCACCACTTGTATGGATTGCCTAGCCAATCTTTTTCCCTCCTTTTGTTTGCAATGTTTTGTGTGAAGAAACAAACACGGCATACTAACTTTAAAAGTCTGGAGTTCTAATACAGATGTTAGTGAAAATAAAAAAATTAATGTTATCCCAGTCGATAATTAGGCCATGCTAGACTCTGGTCATATCACCTATTCAGCAATACAGAGGGATGCTGGGTAAGATCTACCTTTTAGAATTATCCTTTATTCTTATTAGTATCTTAAATGCATGCAGACTAAACCATACAGAAGATTTGCTAGGGATTTTTTAATTTGATTGCTATAATAAATTTTTAATTCAGGGTTTGGCAGTAATACTTGTTTGAGGAAATGAATATAGCCTATATAGGCAGTAACATTTGCTTATTAATTACTATTTATTATTTTAGTTTCTGATTTGCATCCTTTGAGACCTTGTGACCAAGATTTCTTTGTTGAAACTTAATAAAAGTGCAGGTATCTTATTTTTGGTTTTGCTGAGACATAAATATGCATTTTAACTATTTATTACTTTCTTTTATTTTATATACTAACTCAAACTATGTACAAAAGTTTATTATTTTGTGCTTTTTGTTGATCAACAGGTAGCACTGATGCTTGCAGGAATGGGATCCTCAGTTGATGTTTTCAGAATGGTAAGACTTGTTTCAATCAATTTGAGCATTTCCTCTGCCTAAAGTTGCAGCTTGATTTGTTCTTTGAAAAGATATATATTTATTATATTTTTTGTTGGTGATAAAACCAATTGATCATCCAAGTGAATTTGAAGTACCTAGTGGCCTTGCTGGAGTGTTCGTGAGTTGTAAATTGGTTGGTTATAATGGTCTTTAAAAATGAAATCAACTTTTGACATCAATAGTTGATTGTCTGGAAGAGTCTGATGGGATTAGAAGGAATTTTAATTATTATTTCCTTCAACAAATGTCTATTACTGTTTTAAAAAAACAATGTCTATTACAAGTTAGCAAAATACAACTATTGGATGCTGAGGTAAAAGGAGTGGAATTAATCAGTGAATAAGCTCTGTCTTGACAAATTGATACTTTCAGTTGGATATATATGTTTTGCTTTTGAAATAACTTGGTACCCACCAACACAAAAAAGCACAAAAAGTAAACTGAACTTGAAACTGTCATTTGTAGGTCTCCTTTTTCTTACCTCATCCCCGAATTGAATGTAGTAGCATCTAGGAAGAGCTCTTAGAAACAGATGATTGAATGGTGGCAAACCTTTAATCAGACTATAATTGCTATCTGTACTTAATTTATTAACTGCTATTGTTGCCCTTGGATTTTAACTAAGCTGCACTTACCGTGGCAGGCAAGCTCATGATGGGAAAAGAGGCAAATTAAAGTCCTGGTAAGAAGTGTAATACACGCACATCTTCACCTTTACATTTTCTTCTGTGTTTTTGTTTCCCCCTTGAGTGAAGTTCCAAGTTTGTTGAATCGAAAGCTAAGAATTAGCGATAAAATATTGTACATGTTTTTCTTTTGTGTAAAATATTATAATAAGTATTATACCTTACGTGTAATTTGTTTTATTTTCCACAAAGCATCTTGCATGTCCTTACCTATTTCCTGTCAATGCATTATTAAGCTGCATGCTATTAAATGATTCTGCTGGATGCAATTCAACTTAACATCAGCTTTTATACCAAACTAGTTTGATTGATATCTGAATGCTGGTGGATTTGTGCTATTTAGTATGAAACCCCTTTTTCTGAATGCCATTCTGAATTCATTGCAGGAGCAAGCTAAAATGAGGATGATGATGAAGCAGAAAGGATCTGATAAAACAGAATCACACTGGAGCAACCCTTGGGGACATGCCAAAAATATATGAAAATACAGGTAACTAAGAAGGATTCAGTTAAAGGAAATTACAAATTTCTCAAAAATAATGTTTGTAAAATATCATGACAGAATCTCCATTTGTTCGCATTTTATTATATACTATTTTTCCATGAATATCGAGTATTTCATTCAGAAATATTTGGTTGTATGTGGCTAGTTTAGTTTGTTCATCTTTACAATACAAGCACCGAGGCACATCTTTTTTGGTTAAAGTAGTCAATGGCCTTCTTGTCAAGCTAAAACAAATTGACTTTCCTTAAAAACTTGTTTTTTTTATTTTTCTGATTGTGTTTGTGTTCGAGTAAGAATGTGTTCTTAGAATGCATTATTTGACACATTTTTCTATGGCTTAAGCTTATGATGAAAGGGGCAGTCCAGCGGTTGTCATCTTAACCTTAAGCTTCTCACCACATGTTATGGACATATTGTGGTCTTGTGACATTTATAAAATAAATATTTTGGCTTTTAATGTTGGTAGGAGCTATATGTACTTGATTAAAACAAACACTTCCCAACCAATGGTATGATTGATGAAATTCTATCATGATTTTCAAAATTCCGATGACGACTTTGTGGTGTGTGTTACTGAAATTCCTGTAAACAGAACAATTGTCTTGTGATATGACGGGCTCAGTCACTGACTTTGTACATGGTTTTTGCAGATGAAGAAATTAAAGAGAGAGCAAACAGAGCTGCCACAGCAGCTCGAATGTGGAGAGAGTATTCAAGAAGGGGTGTTGATAAACCCTCCACCTTTAAACTCCCAGAGGCAATTTCCAACAAGGAAAATTAAGCAGTAATCTCTTGTACCCTTTTTATCTTTAGAATCATGTATACTAACTGTATCTAAAGGTTGTTAGTTTAAGACATCTGTTGAGAATCCTAATGTATGTAAAATTCACATTAATCAGGCACCTCTGAAATTAAGATATTAAATTTAATGCAATTTAACACAATTTTCTCTATGATCGCAAAATTTCAGTTTTGATCTTCAGTACTTTGGTACTGAGTGGAAGTTTTAGTAATGGTGGTTTGCTTAGTCACAAGTAGATATTCTCATCAGAAGGGTATATATATATATGGTTGTTTCATTGTTTGGACGTCCCTAGCAATAAATTTGTTTAATTTTGCTATTAATTTCATAATATGTTTTGATCAAGCTCTTGTCATGCATGACATTTTGACTTGCAAATTACTTGGTTCAATATGTGAAAAAATGCGTATAGAAAGGAAGGTGATTGATTCATAATCCCCATATCTACAATTTCAAAAGCAAAACCTAAAATACCCAAAACAAAAAACAAAAAAAAACCTCAGTTACAGAGATACAGACAAATACTGTTCATTTTACAGTAGATGCAACGCTGCGAGCCCACACTCTAAGATGATTTTTCATGTCGATTCCTCCTCCACCACCACGAGGATCTGGAAATCTCCATTTTATGAGTGGGTTTGTTACCTTTATTCGATCCGAAACACCCCATGCTTCTGAAAGATAAGGTCTTGAAACTTTATGTTGATGAGTATCATCACTTACTACTTCTTCCCCACCTTTTCTTCCATATCTTTGCAATCCTGGAAGGATTGAAACCAAGCTTGAATCTTTATCTTCTTCGCAGAACACAAAACCCAAGTCCATAAACCCTTTAAGCTCCTCAAATTCGAGGTTGGACAAGCTCCTACTACCTTTCTTGTTTCGCCTCTGCTTTTCACTCTTTTTTCTCCTCATGGCCATGGGCGACGTTTCTTCTTTCCCAGAGAGTGCAGCTTGTAGTTTGGGTGGGACTATAACAGAGTTTGGAGAAGCTGGACTAAAATTTGTCTCGGAGCACAAACAGTGAAGACTTTGAGATCGAACATCAAGAGAACGTATCCGAGAGAGATTTAATTCTTGGGACTGGCCAACAACTGGAAGTGATTTTGTTTGTTTATTGGTGAAGATTGGAAGTTCAAACCAACAAGAGTCATAGAGCTGTAGGACTTGTTCAGCTGCCATAAGAATCTACCTGCAGTTTCAGTTGCAGTAGAAGATGAGGAGGAATGGAAAACACACGCACAAATAAAGCAAAAACTTTACTGCATTAGATTAGATGATGGTCCCTTCCCTTGGTTTTATGCGCGTATTATGGGAATCTTGTTGGTGACTGGTGATAGATAAGATAATGTGTAAGAGCATCTCAGCAGTGCAATTCTAAACTATATTTAGTGTAGCAACACAGATCTCGCTTCAGCAAATAGACTAAATATAGTCTATCGGTGAAATGGACTAAATATAGTCTATCGGTGAGGCACAAAGACTATATCAAGGAACAAGAGTTGGTAGACTATAATTGTGACTATAATTTTTAATATATTTAAATGGGAGAGACGGGGAAAAAGAAGGAAAATGGAGATGCTGCAGAACGGTAACAAAATGCTAACGGATAGAAATTGAAAATGTAAATTAGAAAATCTATAAATATGTACAATTGTAAGTATTTAATTAATAATAGTTTGTATTTTTATTATATTTAATAATATTTTTTTTTGAATTCATTGATTATTTTAATATTTTTATATTATAGTCCACGGAATAGTCCATCTGCCGGAAGGATTAAAGACTAAAGGACATCTGTTGATGTCATATTGACTAATAGTCCATATGGTGGAGATGCTCTAAAATAGTTGTTCAAATTATTTGTAGCAGCATATTTTCCTTTCGTGGACGTTATTCTATTTTGCCAACCAAAATCTATCTTTTTACGTTTAATGCTTTGTGATTGTAATTTTAAGTTTTAATTAATAGTACAATTTCTAATTATGGTCAAAAAATCAAATTCATATAGAAAAGACTTCATTTGGGTTATAATTAATCATGCCTATATTTCTTTCTTTGTCCGTGGCTTCATCATGTATGTATTAACAATTTTTACCATCATAATTTACAATATTATTAGTAAATTTTAAAATTTACTTTATTTTTGAGTCTTGTTATATATTACAAAAAAAAAAATTATCCAACTATAACATATAAATATATGAGATTACTCGCTTATTATTACATAATAAAAGAATCTGCATCAACCTCTTTCTTTTCTTTTACCACGTCCTTGTGTCTGATCACATTCTATTTGGAATGAATTGGATTCTTTATCCCTGGCCCAGCTTATCATGATCAACCTTTTGCTTTACAAAAGGCAATCAATCCTTTAATTAGCCGCTGTTTGTCCCAATAATATCCAAATCTCAAACATTGTAGGCAAATTAAATAATTAATACTCCGAGTTGTCCAAAATAAATCTTATTAACAAGATTTATAGATATTAAGAATGTATTTTTATATCATATCCATCCCTAAAAATAATAAGTTGTTTGTTTGGTAGTGTAATATTATATTATTAATAACAAAAGAACTAAAAAAATATCAAATAAAACTCTTTTTATGTTACAAAGTTCATATAATATACCAACAAAACAAAATCTAAGAGGACCCATTGTCTAAATTAAATTAATTTCTTCATTTACTCTTTTCATTTTGCTTGATCATAAATTTTGTTTTGTTAGATTTATAGTTTAGTTTGATTATCATCATTATTAATAGTAGGTGCATTACGTTATTGCCCTTAAAGCAATGCACATATTATGGTCAACACTTGCAAGTATCTGCTGGTAATATTAACATAATAATAAGCGTAATAAAGATTTTTTTTCTCACTATTGTTTGCAGTGTAATTTTCTAAATATAGTGGCATCTCAATTTAATAGAATAATGAGGTGATCCAACATGTTTATCGGGTCATTAAACAGAAGTGTTTGCATCGCTAAATCATTGATGTAAATTGACATAGCTAGTGTTTTAGAGGTCACTAGCTGACTAGGACTAGGACTAGGACTATGAACTCCTCTAGGCTCTAACTATAAGGGCCAACCCCAAGGGTGACGAACACTACTCTGGTAATTACAAAATCAACAAGTTTAGGAGGATATTTTTCTAGTGACATTCTAATGATTTTTTTTCTTTTTTTTTGGTTTTTTTTTTGTATTACTTCTCAAAAAATATATAGAATTTATTCCAATTGAAATTTTTATAAAAAATAGTGTTTTAGGTATAATTTAGATACATACAATAAACAGGGTTGTACAGACCTTGTTTCTTGTATGTATCCAAATTACACCTAAAACACTATTTTTTATAAAAAAATTTATTGAAATAAATATTATTCATTCTTTTGGAAGGTGCTACAAAAAAAAACCAAAAAAGAAAAAAAGATTATTAGAATATCACTAGAAAAATATCCCCCTAGAAGGACTCGCTGGAATCTTTGGTATGGCCGTAATATAAATTGAGTGGTTGGTCGTCTATTTTGATGAGTAAAGGTGAGGACTAACTAAACCCCACTAGCGACCCACCAGATGGTTTATTCATTGCATTCCCACCACAATTTCCCCTAAACCACTCACCTTATTTCAGATAAGATAAGACTAGAAAGGGCATCATTTATCTGTGGAACAATTTGATATGATATATATCAAATCCATGTTGCCCGGCAGGCGTAGGGAGGGGAGTATCATTTACTAATGCCCACATTAAATATTTGTTTGAAATGTCTATATACGTACATAATTTACTAAAAACAGAGCATTCATGTGTGGATGCAATTATATATATATATATAGAGTCCGGATCCAATCCGGGATACCGGACTTTATAAAATACGGACCTTTTTTTTTTTTTGAAACAACTAAAAAAAATAAATAAAAAATTATGGAATTGAAATTTTTTCATAATACAGTATTTTGGGTGTGATTTGAGTACGTATAACAAAGCATGTATGTATAGTCTGTGCAGACTGTACCACCACTTTTTGGTATAGGTATTCAAAACACGTCCAAAACATTGTATTATGGAAAAATTTCAGTTCCATAAAATATTAAATATTTTTTTTTAATTGTTTAAAAAAAAAGCAAAAAAAAAATAAAAAAAAATAGGGTCCGTATTTTAGGACCTGTCCGGGAGTCCAGACAGGATCCTGTGTGTGTGTGTATATATATATATATATATATATATATATATATATATATATATATAAGCTTTGCAATTATAATTCAGAAAAAGGGGTATTGAACATGATTTGAGAAATGATTATGATTCCCTTTTTGCTGACCTTGAATGTTGAATAACTTTCCAGCCAAGAGACAATCTCCTTGTAAGAAAAATACTACATGATAGTAAAATTTTGTTACAAGGGAGGGAGGGGGTATAACAAGCTTTTTAGCAATTTTTCAGAACACACGTTTCTATAGTTAGATCAATCCACACAGCTATACCAAACCACATTCTGCCTATTTAAACAGTGTTTCTGCAACAACAAAAAAAAAATCCTTTCTATATTCTCACACATACTAAACCATAAATGAAAAGGGTAACCTACGGAGGAACAATTCTGATGCAGCTATTTTGGAATCAAAGCCTAGCTTGAACAGCAGCTGAATCTCTTGAGAACAGACGAATCATCTTTGACATTAATCGTCTCTCCTTTGGATGGGAGAGAAGAAGCAGTAACTCCTTCATCCCCTGCTTCGACCGACTTCTTGCTGACAATATGATATATCTGAGTGAGAACTTCCTTAAAAGCATTTTCGACATTGGTTGCTTCGAGTGCAGAAGTCTCCATGAAGTAAAGAGACTCCCTCTCCGCTAAAGCTTTTGCATCCTCAGTTGAAACAGCAACTAGGTGCCGAAGATCTGATTTGTTGCCAATAAGCATGACTACAATGTTGGGATCCGTGTGATCTCTTAACTCTTTCAACCACCTCTCAATATTCTCAAAGGTAATATGTCGAGTGACATCATACACAAGTAAAGCACCAACCGCTCCCCGGTAGTAAGCACTAGTAATGGAACGGTATCTATCAAAAACAGAAACGGTCAATCGAAGCACAAAAGCCCCGCCACCAATGGTTTCAGAAACGCAATATTAATTATATCCAATCTCAACAACATAAAAGACGCATTTAAATTTATGTCTAAAGCTCTGCATGTGGCGTCAAAAAAGGGGTATTGCTCATAATTTGAGAATTAACTGTCCGTGGACCCTCAGTCCTCTTTAAGCTATTGTGTAAAGATTTTTATTCTATTATGCTTCTAAATATTGCTACCTTTCCTATTTCTTTTTCTCTTTTGCTAACTATATGCACAAACACGCGTATAAGATGAAGAAACCTTTTATTAGAGCCGTTCCATACTTCCATTTGCAAAGATTGATATTAATTTTGAAGTTCCACTTTCAAAACTTCAAACTGAAACCAATTAGTAATTGTAGCATTACATTCTAGATCACAGCAATAATAGTGTAAAAACAACAGTAATCACAAAATTAATTTAATACAATCATATTGTGCAGCGTGCCCAAATATAGTTGCAAAAATATAAATCAAAAGGAGTATCTTAAATATGATCAGTGTTAGGCCAAGTAAGAGAGACAATGAACACCATATAGTTGCAGAGATACAATTTCACTTTTGATATTAAACAACGACATATTAAACTTCAAAATTAGTATAATTCAAAAAAAATTAAAATGAAATAAATTTTGTGATTAATAGTTTTCGTTATATACTATACAATTATAATAATTGTATCAACTAAAATTAAATAAATTTACATCAATTTAAAATTCAATATACCGTCGTTTGACCTCAAAAGTCAAATTATATATCTAATTTTAGAACGGAGAGAGTATAAGGAGTATCTTACGAGTTACGACTGATAGCTAGGCTCTATTGTCATTTGATTGATTTTCCCATACAACCAAAAGGCCTATCTTTTTCAATTTGTGGCACCAATCAGAATAGGCATGTTCGTCGATAATTAACCGGTCCGTACTGGACCGGATCAAACCAGTTATTGAATCTTCCCAAAATTGGGTACTGGTACCGGTTGGACCGGCATACCGAACCGGTTAGTCGGTACGGTACCGGTTTTATCTAATTTTGTACCGATTAAATTTGTCTCTCATTTATTATTCTAATGGTAATATTATACCAATCCCTGCAAAAGCATAAATTGTCACACCTAAACCATAGAAGAAAACATAGAATCCTCCAAATGCTTGCAAAACAGGGCTTTTCCCTCTTGAGGCATCCCAAAATGGGAATTCACCTTCAAAATCAACATACATAATTTAATTATCTTTAGAAACAATTTTTAGAGTAATTTTTTTATTAAAACAGACTTCAGGTTGAAGCAGTCGCTTAAGCACAACAAATGGCATTCTCATGTGGTTCTTTTATCAAACAGATGGAATGCATTCTGCGAATCTACATAAAATGCCAGCAGACTTAAAAAAACAACAAATAACTCACAATTAATAAAAATAAAAATACACAACAAAAGGAACAACCCCATATATGCTCAGAGGGGCTAAATTGGTCAATGTTAGAATTGCGTTCAACCCCAATTGGAAAGGAAAACAACCCCATATGCTATATGAACTGATTTACCTGAAAACCCCAAGATTTTGGGGTTGGGATTATTAATTGAGAAATTGAAAATATTTGTTTGGGTAGTTGCTACGAAGATGATGTAGTTGACACAAAACACATCTTGAGATATGACAATCATGGCGCCGACGGCCAGACGTCGAAGATTAGACCGCCGAACGAGTTGATTTTGAAGGAGCCGCCGAGGGATTCAAGGCGACGACACATGTGGACCAGTCATGCAATAGTAGAATCGGAGGTTTGGTCGGTGGGAGAGGATGGATCCGTGAATTCGAGAAGGAGAGGAAGGTTCGAGGATGGTCTGAAATAGAGAGAAAGGTCTGAGATGGAGAGAAAGTGAGACTGTGAAAGGAGAATAAAAATGAAACATTATTAATGTAACCGGTACAACCGGCTCGATTCGGTATATACTGAACGAGCCAAACTCTTTCCTGTTTTCGGTACCAAAAATTCGGTTTTTACCCGTTCAATTTACCGAAACCGTATTGTTCCCTATTTGTCCCGAACCGGCCGGTTCGGATTGACAAAAAAAGCGAAAAAACCAAAATTTTTTGTCACCCCTAAATCAGATCACTACTGCACGTCTGAACCTTTTACTGAAACCATTCCTTATTGGAATCATGAATTTGTTAAACTACTAATAGATATATTATACTCCCTCCGTTCCTAAAAGATTATCATTTTAGAATAAAAAATTTGTTCCAATTTATTTGTCCTTTACAACTTTCTAGGAGAATAAATTATTTACTTTACTATATCAACCCTACCTTCTCTCATTGTCCCAATAAATTTTCTTCCTTGTATTAATAGTTTTTAACTTCCCATAAAGGGGTAGTGATAGAATTTCAAACATATTTTAATTGTTAAATGATAGTATTAAATGACTTTTTTAATCCATGTGCAAAAATCTTAAACGACAATCTTTTAAGAACGGAGGTAGTAAAACTTTAAAAAAAACAAAGACTTTGTAAAGCCTGACAAGCTGACACCCAAATCCAGATTCTAATTAGAACACCTGATGACAAACATTGGACATTACTGCAAAATAGTAATGAATGGAATTGCTTGGCCTCACAAACCAATAAATTTATAACAGCAGGTGGTAATGAGATCTTTTCTGTGAATATAAACAGAAAAAATCCTGAGGTCCCATAATATAACCAGCAATATAATTAATAGCCATAGAAAATGATCACAAAATTCAAGTTCCAATTTACTGTAATATATATTTCTGAGGGAAAAAGCAAAAGATTATCCGACTTTAACAATTAGATATGTTAAAATTCTAATCAGAAACTAGTACACGCAATGGATCAATTTCAGACATTAAAAAAATTATGGTGCAACCTTCACCCCAAACATCAATAAAAATTTATCTTATTTAATTCAATAACGCTTGATCGGGAAAAAACAAAAGTGAAAAATTACACATCAAAAACCTTTCTTTCTTTCTTTCCTTTAATAGTTCACAAAGTTAATAAAGTCGGATAGAAAAAAAATAATAATAAAAATCAACAATTGATCCAGCAGATCCATGAAACCAGATAATAAAATCACAAATTAGAAGGTATAACCTCGCAAAACCCACATAGCCCAGATGAATATATATACACACGTACGTTTATGTATCTAAAATGAATTAATAATATTTGGAGGGAAGAAAAGAAACTACCTTTCTTGACCAGCAGTATCCCAGATTTGAGCTTTGATGACCTTGCCATCGAGGGTGAGACTCTTGGTAGCAAATTCGACCCCAATAGTAGACTTGGATTCAAGATTAAACTCGTTCCTGGTAAACCTGGATAGGAGATTTGATTTACCAACACCAGAATCACCGATTAGAACCAACTTGAATAAGTAATCGTATTCATCTTCAGCTCTATACCCACCCATCTCTCTCTCTCCTCTTTTTTGAAATTTGAAAACAATGGAAAGGAAATGGTGGTGACTGTTGTTGGCAGGTTGGCTACATTCTTGGGAAGATCAAAGAGGATTTGGTTGCTAATTCCTAAGCTACCCTTACGCTGTCTTGCAGTTTTATATTGGAGACAAAAGAAAAGAAAGTAGGGGGAAAAATAAGGTGAGGATGTCTGTCTTGTAATTTTAAATAGAAGAGAGAGAAAAAAATTACTTACTTTTCTCTTTTTATAATTTTATGGGACATAAATTTAATTTGTTTTCCTCTCTTTCTTTTACTTTTCTTTTTTTTAATATATGTACAAATTATATTTTGTTCAATTTTTTAAAGACTAAGGATATGGGTCGAGTTCAGTCGAAGGGTACCTTACTCAGATTATATTTTAAAGCTTTTTAAGGTACAAAGATTTGAATAAAATTTTATAATATTTGCTCAGATTCGAATTCAACACATTTTATTGTATTTGAGTTCCACTCGACTCGTTTTTTAATCAAATTACTCGCGAGCATTTGAGACACACAAAAAAGTAGGATTGAAACATTTATATTATGATAAAATATATATAATTAACTCAGTTAAGTAGTTGAAATAATTAAAATTTGAATACTTCAAATTAGATCTCTAGCATCGTAAAGAAAATAATGAGATGATATCATCACTTTTGAAACAATTAATGAATTACTTCTAATTCTAAAAGTATGTAGAGAATTTAATTGTTAAATAATATATATTAAATAAATTGAGTATCAATAAACTTGTAAACTTGTATCGAGTATGTATCAATAAGATAAAAAAAAATTAATATTATAAATAAACGAACAGTCGATGACTCGTGTTCGTATCAAATTCGAGTCTTACTCAAATTTTTTGACTCAATTCCAAACTAAAATTCGTACTACTCAAGTTTATTTTGGGCTCTATATATGAAGAGTAGGTTTAATCATTCGGAATAATGTTGAAGACGGATCCGGTTAGCATGAAGTTTAATTTTTGATAAGTTGGTCAATTGACCAATAGAATGCTAATACACATAGAACATCGTCTGCGTATCAGCACTTTATTGGCCAATTGATTAACTTATCAAAAAATAAACTTCATATTAACCACTTCCGTTGAAGACGTACGAGGAAACTTGATGTTCAAACTCAAAAGAATAACTTGGAGCTATATATGATAAAAATAAAGATTAAAAAAAACCCCTTTGAAATCGATTTATGATAATTTTGAGTAAATGAAAATACTTATAGGTGAATACGTTAAAATTTGTTTTACCAATCAAATATTAATATAAATTAATAATTCAGATAAAACTCCTTACTTGGGTTGGTAATAATAATTTTATTTTTTTACTATAATTTTAAAAGTTATAAATTATTAGTAGTATCGTAACTAGACAGCAGGAGAGCGTATTCTCTATAATTTCAACAAATTTTTATAAAACTTCATTGTAAATTATTAAAATTTTATTTCTATAATTTTTTACTGGTTAAATTACATTTAATTCCAATAAATAAAACAGCTGGAGTAACACGTAATAACTCCAAAGGTGTTATTATTGGGCTTTTCACGAGCGGGTAAGGCCTCCAGGGGTGGGCGAGCTAGATTACGAGCTTGTTGTGGATCAAATATTTTGATTTTGGGTAAAAAATATCTACTTTTTAATATGTCGGTATTTCATAGATTCTGACCCATACAACTTTAATGGGTTAGGAAAACAGTGAGTTTGTTGTATATTAATGTTAAGGATCCTATATAAATTGGGGAGCGTCCGGTACTTGGGTCTGGTGCTAATGACCGGTACTTTTATTTTTGTTTATTATTTTTTTTATCATAATTATGAGAATAATAAATAAAAAATAATAGAATAAGTTTGAACAAAAAACTGTAAAAGAAAGTATATTTTTTATTGAAAAAACACTGTAAACAGTTCAATATATATATATACTAGCAATAGTTCCGTGACTCCGGCACTATGGACGGTGAGATTTATCTAAACTTTGGACGGCTCAGATGGTTTATTAAAATGAGCGAAAAATTCAAAATTATTTATATTTTGTTAGATAGATATATTAAATGTTCATGTACAAAAAAACATTATCGTAACTTATTTCAAGTTTTTCTGAATAATAAAGCATAAATTGCTTTAAGTATTTTGAATCATAAAACTTAACTTGTTTCAAAATAATAAAAAATTCATAAAAACATAAAAATCATTTACAAAAGGAAATATTATTGTGACGCCCCCAAAATTAGGTATACATCACCCATCTTGGGTCGTCAGATACATAGTACAGAATACAAATACAACTGATTAATACAACTGTCGTGTACAATACGACAAAACATAAACTGTGAGTTTGAATACAAATATATCTTCTAGAGAGTATTCATACTCAAAAGGAGTCCTCATTACATTTATTAACACACCATTACATAGAATAGTGAGGACTACTAACTAATACTATCATTCGGACCATCACTCTGTACCCCGACTTGCCCCAGCTACGTTCTCATTTCCTGAAGAGAACAGTGAAAGAAAGGGTGAGCTCAACTAGCCCAGTAAGAAATATTATGACTAAGATAATGCAGAATAAATTATCATTAGCCTTCAACAATGTTAAACTGATAAAATATAATAGACATCAAGTTTAACTGTAGCGGAACAAGCAATCCATTAAAAGAGTCAAGTAGAAAATAAACTCTACTATCTTTTATGATTTAAAAGATTTTCCAACACTTTGATCGCTGAGACTCAGCTTAATAAAATAATCCACATCATCGAATCACCCCTGCACTACGGCCAAGGATATTCGTATATTCATTAATGGTCATGATCATGCCAACAACTGTCCATCAATGCACTACGGGCCAATGAGGACTTTTACCACATCATTTGTAACATTACGGTCATGATTATACCGAATAATCCCTGGTCATAATCATACCAAGTCCATCTATGCACTACATGCCACAGATGACTTTCAACATTTTATAAACATGAGGATGATGACAATGATATAAGAATTCAATAAAACAAGTTCAAGAATTAATTTATCCAGGAATTAACAACGTCCAAATTGTCAACATGATACTGCATTGTGGAGTAAAATTCAAGAATGCTTAGAAGAATATTTTCTTGAAAAGATACTGGATGAAACGCAACTATCAAGGATATTCCACAAATTTCATGGAGTATAGAAGTCAAAACTTAACCAACTGAGTACAATAAAGAATGGAATAACAAAAGAAATCACCATGCATGCGATAGACCGCACAGACAGGTTATTCCAATAGAATAATAAATAATGGAACCAGGTCCGGCGTAAACGCACAGACAGGATATTCCGACAGAATAATAAATAATGGAACCAGGTCCGGTGTAAAACACACAGACAGGATATTCCAACAGAATAATAATAAAACGGAACCAGGTCCGGTGTAAAACACACAGACAGGATGTTCCAACAGAATAATAAACGGAACCAGGTCCGGTGTAAAACACACAGACAGGATGTTCCAACAGAATAATAAACGGAACCAGGTCCGGTGTAAAACACACAGACAGGATGTTCCAACAGAATAATAGAAGAATGTCACCAAGTATAGGGTAGACCGCGTATACTGGTTATTCCAACAGAATAATAACAAATGGAATAACAGAAATTCTCTTCATGAATATAAAAGAAATAATATTCCCTACCTTAAAAGAACTGGATATTGGAAAAGTGATGTAGCAGAATACTTTTATTCTCTCTCTCTTATTCTCTCTATACTTTCTCTCTATATAGCTTGAATGAATTCGTGAAAAATAATGAAGCCCTAGGCCTCTATTTATAGAAAAACTGAGGGTGGCTCTTGGTCTTAACGAAGGGTCAAATGACTCTTGGTCTTAACGAAGGGTCAAATGACTCTTGGTAATATTGAAGGGACAACTACTATTGACGAAAGTAATTACTATTGACCAAGGTAAATACTATTGACGAAGGTAATTACTATTGACCAAGGTAAATACTATTGACCAAGGTAAATACTATTGACGAAGGTAATTACTATTGACCAAGGTAATTACTATTGACGATGGTAATTACTATTGACGACGGTAATTACTATTGACGAAGAGACTCTTAGATGATGACATATGGCCCCCCATAAAATAACCAAACTTACCACAACGTCTCAATTATTGATTTAATAATATAACATATTATACAGACGATACTATGACAATAATTTAAGAGATATGATGCAGCAATTACTATAGCAATAATTGAGTATAGCTGAGTGACTTCTCACGTAAGCATCAATAATCAATACCGTGTGCTACTATGCAACCACGCGTATTACTGTACTTTTACTACCGAGTAGTTCAACAGTTTTAACGGTTTTAACGGTAACACTCAGCCGTTATTTTTAATAAAATATTTTTGTCGTTTTCTCAATCCGACAATAATTCCGTTGTGGGGTCCACCAATGATTGTGCCGTCGTACGAATATTCCCCGACAAAAAGAATATTCTCCGACCAAACGAATATTTTATAACAACTTGCTTACTTTGCAAAATTTATAAATATTACCCACAACTATAACATTATATCAAATTAACTCCATAATATTCAAAAATGATATTTATAGAAAATTCATCTTTATTTATAAAAGTTGGGGTCTTACAACCTCCCCTTCTTATGAAATTTCGCCCTCGAAATTAGGGTACGTACCTGGTATGTCGAAGAGGTAAGGATACCTTGATTTCATTTCTGATTCTAACTCCCAAGTCATTTCCTCAACATCGTGGTTTCTCCACAAAACTTTGACTTGAGGTATAACCTTGGAGCGTAGAATATGTTCCTTCTTATCCAAGATTTGAACAGGAACTTCTTCATACGTCAAATCCTCCGCTATTTCGTCCGGTTCTAACTCAATAATGTGGTTCGGGTCTTCCACATATTTGCGTAACATGGATATGTGGAAAACGTTATGAACACGAGACATACTTGGCGGTAAAGCGAGTCTATAAGCCACAGTTCCTACTCGATCGAGGATTAAAAATGGACCGATGAATCGAGGATTTAGCTTTCCTCTCTTTCCAAATCTCGTAACTCCTTTCCATGGAGCAACACGTAAGAACACATGATCTCCTACATCAAATTCCACGTCCTTTCGATGAAGATCAGCATAACTCTTTTGTCGATCTTGTGAGGTTTTTATACGTTGTCGGATCGTTTGAATCTTTTCTGTAGTCATACGTACCAACTCCGGTCCCAACAACGTTGCTTCGCCCACCTCATCCCAGCATACTGGAGAACGACATTTTCTTCCATACAATGCTTCGAATGGAGCCATGCCAATACTTGCTTGATAACTGTTGTTGTAGGAAAACTCCACCAATGGTAAGAACTTGTCCCAACTTCCTTTGAAGTCAAAGACACAGAGTCTTAATAGATCTTCAAGAGTTTGAATAGTCCTCTCTGATTGTCCGTCCGTCTGAGGATGATATGCTGAACTAAATCGTAACTCCGTGCCCATAGCTTTTTGTAAACTAACCCAAAATCGTGAAGTGAATCTTGGGTCTCGTCAGAAACTATGGATACTGGCATACCATGCAGTCTTACAATCTCGTTTATGTACATACGAGCAAGACGTTCAAGTGTATAAGTTTCTCGTATCGGTAAGAAATGAGCAGACTTGGTCAATCTATCAACAATGACCCAAATCGCATCAATACCTTGAGAAACCCTAGGAAGACCGGTAACGAAATCCATGGTAATGTGCTCCCACTTCCATTCTGGAATTTCAAGTGGTTGCAATGGACCTTTTGGTACTTGATGCTCCGCTTTGACTCGTTGACAAGTTAGACACCTTGAGATAAACAACGCTATCTCTCTCTTCATATTGCTCCACCAAAATGTATGACGAAGATCATGATACATTTTGGTACTTCCAGGATGGATTGCAAACGGTGTGTTGTGCGCCTCCATCATGATTTCATACTTTAAATCAGGGTTGTTAGGAACACAAAGTCTGGAGTTGACTCGAAGTATTCCTTCCTCATCGATTCTTGCTTCCGATATAGCACCTTCTTGCACTTTCTTCTTCATACGCATCAGCTCCAGGTCTGTAGCTTGAGCAGCTTTAACTTTATCGATTAAAGTCGGTTCTACTCGTATATTCGCCATCATCACATGGGTCCCTGGAGTCTTCAACTCTATCTCCATCCTTTGCAAGTCACACAAAATGGGCCTTTGCGTTGTTAATATTGCACTTGTACCCGCATATGATCTTCTACTCAATGCGTCAGCTACCACGTTCGCTTTTCCAGGATGGTATTGAATGGTATGATCATAATCTTTCAACAGTTCAAGCCAACGTCGTTGTCGCATGTTGAGTTCCTTTTGAGTGAAGAAATATTTGAGGCTTTTATGATCCGTAAAGATCTCCACTTTCTCCCCATACAAGTAATGCCTCCAAATTTTAAGTGCAAAGACAACAGCTGCCAACTCTAGATCATGAGTAGGATAATTCCTCTCATATTCCTTGAGTTGTCTTGATGCATAGGCTATGACTTTTCCATGTTGCATGAGAACGCATCCCAACCCTTTGCTCGAAGCATCACTGTAGATGACAAATCCCTCCGAGCCAGATGGTATTGTTAGAACAGGTGCTGAAATGAGTCTCCTCTTGAGTTCTTGAAAACTCTGCTCACATTCTTCGCTCCAACCAAACTTTGTATCTTTCCGAGTCAGCTGAGTTAATGGAGTAGCGATTCGAGAAAATCCTTCCACGAATCTCCGATAATAACCAGCTAAACCAAGAAAGCTACGTACCTCGGTCACTGATTTAGGTTGCTCCCAGCTTTGAATAGCTTCAATCTTTGCCGGGTCAACCGATATTCCACGACTTGATACTACGTGCCCAAGGAATGCTACCTCCTCCAGCCAGAACTCGCATTTCTTCAACTTGGCATAAAGCTTGTATTCACGAAGCTTTTGGAGTACCAGCCTCAAGTGTTGCTCATGATCTTCACGGCTTTTGGAATAAATAAGGATGTCATCAATAAAGACGACCACAAAGTGATCCAAATATTCCTTGAATACCCGGTTCATCATATCCATGAAGGCAGCAGGAGCATTAGTCAATCCAAAGGACATGACTAGGAATTCATAATGCCCGTACCGAGTTCTAAAAGCCGTCTTTGGAATATCCTCAGTTCTAACCTTCAGCTGATGATATCCAGAACGAAGATCGATCTTTGAAAAGAATTGTGCTCCTTGCAACTGGTCAAACAGGTCATCAATACGTGGCAATGGGTACCTGTTTTTGATGGTGACATGATTCAACTCCCGATAATCAATACAAAGTCGCATACTTCCATCTTTCTTCTTCACGAATAGAACAGGAGCACCCCAAGGAGAAGTACTAGGACGAATAAAGCCAATGTCTAACAATTCCTGCAGTTGGATCTTTAACTCCTGAAGTTCAATAGGAGCCATTCGATATGGGGCTTTGGAAATGGGTTTTGTACCGGGTTCAAGGTCGATACAAAATTCAATTTCACGCTCTGGGGGTAGGCCAGGAAGTTCTTCAGGGAATACGTCAGGGAATTTATTAACAACAGAAATATCATTCAAAACTGACGTATTTTTGTTTAGATCTGTGACATGAGCTAAGAAAGCTTGACATCCGTTTTTCAATAAACGAATAGTTTTATGGCTTGAGATGACAGCGATTGATTTTAATGGTTTGGTTGCTTGAATTCGCATAATAGGTCGATTAGGAATATGAAAGCTAACAACCTTACGAAAACAATCAATTTTTGCATAATGAGTAGTTAACCAATCAATCCCTAGAATCACGTCAAATGCAAGTATTTTTAATGAAATCAGATCGATAGGTAATGTGTGGGTACCAACTTGAACCAAACAAGACTTATAAACAGTGGAGGTAATGAAGGTTTCTCCCAACGGAGTTTCCACAGATAAGTCAAAGTCTAATTTCTCCGGAATCAAATTTAATCGATGAGCGCAAGTAGGAGAAATAAAAGAATGGGTTGAACCGGTATCAAATAAAGTATAAACTTCTTTAGAGTTTATAATAAGCTTACCCGTGATGACCTCATTCGGGTTCCTTGCTCTCTGGGAGTTCACAACAAACGCTCTCCCTTGCACAACCGGTTTTGACTTTTCTGGGACGGCTTTTGGTGCCTCCATCCTAGCTGAATTTGTCTTCGGTAAACGACAAAATCGGGCTAAATGACCTTCTCTTCCACAATTATAACATGCTTTGGACGGCATCGCGCAGTTTGGACTGATGTGCCCCTCCCCTCCGCATTTGAAACATATGATAGGTGGTCGTTCTCCTTCCTTAACGACAGGTGCTGGTGCTGACGTCTTTCCATCATTGTTGAATCTCCTCTTCTTGAAATGTCCATTCTTATTGTTTTGGCCCTGATTACCACCGAAGTGGTTACCATTTCTGGCCTGTTGATTCCCTCCACGCTTGTTGTCACCGCTTCGATGACTGCTCTCACTGGTATTATCATTTTGCCGGCTGCTCTCTTTTGGTTGCGTTGTCTCGTTATCGCGCTCCACCAACTGAGCCCTATTTACAACATCTGAATACAAACACAGTTTATGAGAAACAAGATGTTGACGTATCTCCGGCTTCAAACCTCTTAAAAACATCCGCGTCATTCTTTCTTCATTATCCACCAGGTGGGACGCAAACCGGGATAACTCCGCAAATTTTGCCTCGTACTGCGACACGGTCATATTATTCTGCTCCAATTTGATGAACTCCACCTCCTTCATGTGACGAATACTCTCGGGAAAGTATTTGTCGTTAAACAGCTCTTGGAACTTCTCCCAAGACATCTTCAGTGCGGCAGGTTGAGTACGCTTTATCGATTCCCACCAGTAATCTGCCTCTCCTCGCAACATAAAGGCGGCAAAGGGAACCTTTTGCTCCTCGGAGCAACCCAAGACATCAAATATCTTGGTGATCTGCTTTATCCATGTTTCAGCTACAAGTGGTTTGGGTTCTCCCTTAAACTCCGGTGGTCCCAGCTCCTTAAACTGTTTAGCGGTGACCGCCTGAGAGTTTCCAGTATTTCCACCTACGTTGTGGACAGGAGCCGCTTTCACCTGTTGTTGCATGAATTGCATAAAGCCTCTGAACATTTGATCATTCATCATTTGGTCAGTGTTGTTGTTTGCATGAGGATTGACACCTTCCTGATGCACATTATCCTGATTATTGATATGTGGTGAATCAACAGTCGTCTGTGCTCCATTGCTATTCTCAACATTCTCAGATGCCATTTTCAGATACTGCCACAAAATAAAAATTAATTGATATGTCATATATTATCCTTATATTATGACCGACCAATTAAATACCATGCAAATAAACTTAGGTATGTCATACTAGCGAAGGAATTCCCCGTCTCTCCCCTCCTAGTTCTATTCTCACATCTTAGCCAGGGATCATATCCCTAAGCTCTGATACCAACTGTGACGCCCCCAAAATTAGGTATACATCACCCATCTTGGGTCGTCAGATACATAGTACAGAATACAAATACAACTGATTAATACAACTGTCGTGTACAATACGACAAAACATAAACTGTGAGTTTGAATACAAATATTATCTTCTAGAGAGTATTCATACTCAAAAGGAGTCCTCATTACATTTATTAACACACCATTACATAGAATAGTGAGGACTACTAACTAATACTATCATTCGGACCATCACTCCGTACCCCGACTTGCCCCAGCTACGTTCTCATTTCCTGAAGAGAACAGTGAAAGAAAGGGTGAGCTCAACTAGCCCAGTAAGAAATATTATGACTAAGATAATGCAGAATAAATTATCATTAGCCTTCAACAATGTTAAACTGATAAAATATAATAGACATCAAGTTTAACTGTAGCGGAACAAGCAATCCATTAAAAGAGTCAAGTAGAAAATAAACTCTACTATCTTTTATGATTTAAAAGATTTTCCAACACTGTGATCGCTGAGACTCAGCTTAATAAAATAATCCACATCATCGAATCACCCCTGCACTACGGCCAAGGATATTCGTATATTCATTAATGGTCATGATCATGCCAACAACTGTCCATCAATGCACTACGGGCCAATGAGGACTTTTACCACATCATTTGTAACATTACGGTCATGATTATACCGAATAATCCCTGGTCATAATCATACCAAGTCCATCTATGCACTACATGCCACAGATGACTTTCAACATTTTATAAACATGAGGATGATGACAATGATATAAGAATTCAATAAAACAAGTTCAAGAATTAATTTATCCAGGAATTAACAACGTCCAAATTGTCAACATGATACTGCATTGTGGAGTAAAATTCAAGAATGCTTAGAAGAATATTTTCTTGAAAAGATACTGGATGAAACGCAACTATCAAGGATATTCCACAAATTTCATGGAGTATAGAAGTCAAAACTTAACCAACTGAGTACAATAAAGAATGGAATAACAAAAGAAATCACCATGCATGCGATAGACCGCACAGACAGGTTATTCCAATAGAATAATAAATAATGGAACCAGGTCCGGCGTAAACGCACAGACAGGATATTCCGACAGAATAATAAATAATGGAACCAGGTCCGGTGTAAAACACACAGACAGGATATTCCAACAGAATAATAATAAAACGGAACCAGGTCCGGTGTAAAACACACAGACAGGATGTTCCAACAGAATAATAAACGGAACCAGGTCCGGTGTAAAACACACAGACAGGATGTTCCAACAGAATAATAAACGGAACCAGGTCCGGTGTAAAACACACAGACAGGATGTTCCAACAGAATAATAGAAGAATGTCACCAAGTATAGGGTAGACCGCGTATACTGGTTATTCCAACAGAATAATAACAAATGGAATAACAGAAATTCTCTTCATGAATATAAAAGAAATAATATTCCCTACCTTAAAAGAACTGGATATTGGAAAAGTGATGTAGCAGAATACTTTTATTCTCTCTCTCTTATTCTCTCTATACTTTCTCTCTATATAGCTTGAATGAATTCGTGAAAAATAATGAAGCCCTAGGCCTCTATTTATAGAAAAACTGAGGGTGGCTCTTGGTCTTAACGAAGGGTCAAATGACTCTTGGTCTTAACGAAGGGTCAAATGACTCTTGGTAATATTGAAGGGACAACTACTATTGACGAAAGTAATTACTATTGACCAAGGTAAATACTATTGACGAAGGTAATTACTATTGACCAAGGTAAATACTATTGACCAAGGTAAATACTATTGACGAAGGTAATTACTATTGACCAAGGTAAATACTATTGACGACGGTAATTACTATTGACGACGGTAATTACTATTGACGACGGTAATTACTATTGACGAAGAGACTCTTAGATGATGACATATGGCCCCCCATAAAATAACCAAACTTACCACAACGTCTCAATTATTGATTTAATAATATAACATATTATACAGACGATACTATGACAATAATTTAAGAGATATGATGCAGCAATTACTATAGCAATAATTGAGTATAGCTGAGTGACTTCTCACGTAAGCATCAATAATCAATACCGTGTGCTACTATGCAACCACGCGTATTACTGTACTTTTACTACCAAGTAGTTCAACAGTTTTAACGGTTTTAACGGTAACACTACAGCCGTTATTTTTAATAAAATATTTTTGTCGTTTTCTCAATCCGACAATAATTCCGTTGTGGGGTCCACCAATGATTGTGCCGTCGTACGAATATTCCCCGGCAAAAAGAATATTCTCCTACCAAACGAATATTTTATAACAACTTGCTTACTTTGCAAAATTTATAAATATTACCCACAACTATAACATTATATCAAATTAACTCCATAATATTCAAAAATGATATTTATAGAAAATTCATCTTTATTTATAAAAGTTGGGCTCTTACAATTATCATCTCTCCAATTAACTAGAGTTACATTTTCAACATTGCCAAAATGGATAATACTAATAGTCGCAAAAAAGTTTAAGGAGTGAGACTACTTATAAAGAGAATATTAAATAATTAGAGTTAACTTATCAGTAAATATTAGTTTTTTAAATAAAAAATATTTAATATTAACTAGGGGACCAAGGTTGACTTATTACGAGTTGAGTTTAACGGTCAAAAAAGCCCCTTTGTCAATGTTATCTATCCATTTTCTTCATTATTTAATGTTATATGTAGTTATTTATTTAAGCGGTGTTTGATAAAATTGAGTAATTAAAATATAAATGGTTAATATATCTTAATAAATTAGTTCATCCAAATGAAATAGAATCTGAACTTAAAAAACTGTTTGATAACTAAAAAATGTAAAATATATGAATGATAATATTTTATTATTTTAACCCTCTGAGTTATTTAAAAATTTTATTTGAATAATCTTTAAATTTGAAATTGAAGGAGTACAATATTTATTAAGGCTATTTTTGTCCATACATTTTAAATAAATTATTAAAAGATAATTTTTAATAGTTAAAATTTAAATTTTTGTCTTCAAGATTAAGAGGCAAAAAAAAAATGTATCAAATAAAATTTGACTTTGAACGAATCAGACTAGCTCTAAGGTAGAAGTAGTATGCCTGAAAAAAGTGAAAATTCCAAAAAAGACTAGAAACTGTATCAATAAGTCTTGGCAGACAATTTTTTTGGACCGAAATATTAGATATTTTTTATAAAAAAAATTTGTATACGTCTCTCAAAAAATGTATAGTATTTATTTAAATCGAAATTTTTATAAAATATATTGTTTTAGGTATAATTTAGATATATATATATATATAAGAACATAGTTGTATTACAACTCTGTTTTGTATATATATCAAAATTACACAAAAAAAATACTGTATTTTATAAAAAATTTATTTAAAATAAATACTATATTATTTTTAGAAATCACGAGAAAAAAATAATATTGAAAATGTCAAATATTCCGGTCAAAAAAAAATCGTCTGTGTAGAACTACTCTTGCATTGCCCACGCGTCATGAGGTTCCGACAAAGCCAACTGACAATCCTAGTCAGCACTCATCCCAATCCACTACTTTCAACTTCCGTACACGCGATCTGAGGAAAACACTTGTCAAAGTCCCAGAGCGACGTGTGACTGCGTATTTATGACAGAACTTATTGGAAGACGGCTGCCAAAACCTTATCCTCTTTGATTCGGCAAAGGTGATAACGGTACCGTCACCCGCGTCCTCACACGTGCTCGCCAGTTAAATTACCCTTTAGAAACGTAACAAAGTACTCGTAACTTTAATTATAGACAAAAAATAATAATAATAATAATAATAAAAAACCCTTAGAAATAAAATTTTAAAACGATAATCTTTAAACTATAATATTTCTAATACAAATTAATATTATAATAGTAATAATCTGATACTAAATTTTTAAATAAAAATCATGACAAATTGAAAATATTATGTAATATACAAATTGTGAAAAAATATATGGTTATACAAATTGATATGCAAGTGAAGAATTCAAGATAGTTTGTCTTTTCCTTATCAATACAAGTATGTATAACAAGTCAAGAGAATATTTTATTTAAATTAATTTAGTTAATTATTTTAAGAATAATTTGAATATCAATTTATAATTTTTAAATAAAAATTATATAATTATAATAATATATGTTTAAATTTAATAAATATAATTATAATTTGATATATATATATATATATATATATATATATATATATATATATATATGCATGAATCTCAAAATAAAATAAAAAAAAATCATAAAAAATATTAATGTCATATATATATATATATATATATATATACGGGGAGGATATCCAGCGGACCAAAAAAGCGGACCAATGAACGGACCAAGACAAAAACACGCGGGTTTCAGGGCCAACCCGTGGGTCGAACCGACCCGCGCCCTGAATCCCGCGTATTTTTGCCTTGTCCGTTTATTGATCCGCTTTTTTGGTCCGCTGGAGATCCTCTATATATATATATATATAATAATCTAAAAAATCACTTACAATTGAATTATTTTAATAAATAAAATATATAAAAAAAATTAGCTTGTATCGTACCTCTACCTCTGTACCTCATATTGTCCAAAGCATCTTCCGGGTAAGGTTAGCGTTCTAGATGTTTGTTACCGCGTTTGGTTTCGGATAAAAGATTATCCGTTTTATCTGATCTAATTAAAAGAACTAGTTATACTGGAGTATTATACTACTATTCTCTGAATATTCATATCCATGACTTTACTTGTACATATTAAGCGATCACTACATATATAAATAAAATATAGATATGTTCTGGCAAAGAACAAGCCCTAGATCTTTTGTTTAGTTGCATACTTGTATCTACCAAGACAATCCCTAGAAATTATTTCCTATTCAACTCTAAAGATCGAGCTGTCACATATAAAGATTCAAAATTTCATTGGTTACGACTCACAGGTTAGTTTTAGCATTCATTTCCTCGACTTATTTGTCTCTTTTGTGCCAAATTTGGGATCTGATCTCTTGCTTTTAACATTTTTTGGGTTTAGTCTCAATCAATTTGGTTATATGATAAATGGGTATCTGTTACTGAAACCTTGTTTGATTTTCACTGCATGTAATGATCATTTATTCTTGGTTGGTTCTTGAATCTGATTGTGATAGCTCCTACAGTGTGTTTTGATGTTTGGTTAATTATGTAAAATTGATATCTTGTTTATATACAGATAACTGGAAATCAGTCATTTCAAAGAAAAATTAACTATCGAAGGTTTCTGGGTTTTGCGTTGTGAACCTCTTAGTGTTTTTTTCAAGGGAGTTGAGAAAAAATTGAGGAAAGATGATGTCCAGATCGTATACCAATCTTTTAGATTTGGCATCTGGGAATTTCCCGATAATGGGTCGGGAGCGGGAGCGGAGGCGACTCCCCAGGGTAATGACAGTGCCAGGCAGTATTTCTGAGCTTGATGATGATCAGGCCCATAGTATTTGCTCCGATAATCCTTCTTCACTTGCTTCAGATAGGATGATTATTGTGGCAAATCAGTTGCCCTTAAAAGCAAAGCGAAGACCAGATAATAAAGGATGGAGTTTTAGTTGGGACGAGGATTCATTGCTTTTGCAACTCAAGGATGGTTTGCCTGAAGATATGGAGGTACTGTATGTTGGGTCATTGAGTGTTGATGTTCACCCAATTGAGCAGGATGACGTTGCCCAACTTCTGCTGGAGAGATTTAAATGTGTTGCTACTTTCCTTCCGCCAAATCTTTTGGATAAGTTCTATGATAGTTTTTGCAAGAAGCAGCTATGGCCTCTTTTTCACTATATGCTGCCATTTTCTGCTGATCGTGGGAGTCGGTTTGACCGTTCAACTTGGGAAGCTTATGTGGCAGCAAATAAGTTGTTTTCACAAAAAGTGATTGAGGTGCTAAATCCAGAGGATGATTTTGTATGGATTCATGATTATCATTTAATGGTGCTGCCGACCTTCTTAAGGCGGCGCTTTAACCGTTTGAGAATGGGGTTTTTCCTTCACAGTCTGTTTCCTTCTTCTGAGATTTACAGGACCCTTCCTGTCAGAGAAGAAATTTTGAAAGCTCTACTCAACTCCGATCTTATTGGTTTTCATACTTTCGATTATGCTAGACATTTCCTTTCTTGTTGTAGTCGGATGTTAGGTTTGGAGTATCAATCAAAGAGGGGCTACATAGGGTTGGATTATTTTGGAAGGACTGTTGGGATAAAGATTATGCCAGTGGGGATTCACATGGGTCAGATTGAGTCGGTGATGAAACTAGCTGATAAAGAGTGGAGGGTTGGGGAGCTCAAGCAGAAATTTGAAGGGAAGTCGGTGTTACTTGGAGTTGATGACATGGATGTTTTTAAAGGTATCAATTTGAAACTTTTAGCAATGGAACAAATGCTCAAGCAGCACCCAACGTGGCAAGGAAGAGCTGTGCTGATCCAAATTGCAAATCCTGCCAGAGGTAAAGGGATAGATTTGGAGGAAACACAGGCTGAAATACAGGAAAGCTGCAAGAGGATCAATGAGAAATTTGGTAAGCCTGGGTATGAACCCATAGTTTTCATTGACAAGCCCTTGTCAATCAGTGAAAGAATTGCCTTTTACAGCATTGCCGAGTGTGTCGTTGTCACAGCCGTTAGGGATGGGATGAATTTAACTCCATATGAATACGTTGTGTGTAGACAGGGAATATCTGGGGCAGAAACAGGTTCAGATTTGAGTGGACCCAAGAAGAGCATGTTGGTTGTGTCAGAATTTATTGGGTGTTCTCCTTCCCTGAGTGGAGCGATTCGTGTGAACCCATGGAATGTTGAAGCAACTGCAGAGGCAATGAATGAGGCTATATCAATGGCTGAACCAGAGAAACAGTTGCGACATGAAAAGCATTATCGTTATGTTAGCACTCATGATGTAGCTTATTGGTCACGTAGCTTTTTGCAAGATATGGAGAGAACCTGTGCTGATCATTTCAGGAAAAGATGTTGGGGAATTGGTTTAGGCTTTGGGTTTAGGGTTGTGGCACTTGATCCTAATTTTAGAAAGCTTTCTATAGATGATATTGTGTCAGCTTACATTAGGGCTGAGAGAAGGGCCATTCTGTTGGACTATGATGGCACTGTGATGCCCCAGAATTCCATTATAAAGACTCCAAGTAGAAAGGTTACCTCAATCCTGAACAGGCTTTGCGGGGATCCAAATAATACAGTTTTTATTGTCAGTGGACGAGGGAGGGACAGCTTAAGCAAGATATTTTCTTCGTGCAAGAATCTTGGAATTGCGGCAGAACATGGCTATTTCATGAGGTAAGTTTCATCCTTACTCTACTAATATAGAGAGACGTTTTATGTTTTACTGGTAAAGTGTGCTGTTTTTAAATGTGTGGATGTGGATAGTTAAGCCACCCCCCCCCCCCAAAAAAAAAAACAAAAAGGAAAAAAAGAAAGAAAGTTAAAAACACTAAGAATCAATGCATCCGTCAGTTTTGCAAAAAATTTTGGGAATGTGTTGTTGGCAGGCTTGATCAAATTTTAATGGTGATGGTGACAGCCATAAAGAAATAAAATTGAATTTGATGGTGACGGTGGTGGAGTTCCTTGAGGAAAACTAAATATTTTGATGAGTTATTCCATTTAATTCTCGTCCCAGGATAACATTATGCCTCCCTCATGGTGTAGAAAATCCTTATCTTAGGGACTATTTCATTAAATCGTCTTGTATGTAAAAGAACCCAAATTCAAGATGATGTGGGACTGGACTAAAGTCTAATCCCTCCTCATCCCTCAGTTCACACACCAACGGATTTTTTTTTTTTTGCATTTATCCAGAAAAAGGTAAGTAATTTAACCACTTACATAGCTGAGGGGTTACAATGAAAAATAGAAGCTCAAGTTATTACTTTCTTATTAGAAGAAACATCCCTATCTATCTCATCACTTGCATTGAAGTTTTTATTAAATGTGGTAGATGCCACTGAAGCACATTTTTATACAAATTGTGAAGTAATAAACTTACCAAGACCTAAGAAACACGAAGACTTCCAAGTGGCAGCCAATGTTACTCGCTGGCACTGGACATGTGTCAAACACTTTCTTGACGTGTCCACTGTTCTAGTGAAAGATTGGGCTTTTAGCATACTTGTATCATACTATCATGCCATTTTTTTAAAAAAGTACTTTATTTTATAATCTATGTAATGAGTTTATAATGTATAGATTGAAGGCGCATTGTGAAATGTTTGCCATGTCTCACCTTGAGCTAGAGGCAATGATCGAATTAGATATGCAATACAATGGAGTTTGGGGTGTGCATGAGTCATTTTCTAAAATTGGATGATTTCATTTTCTAATATATGTAATGGGTTTAAAATAAATTGAGCAAGTGGACAGGAGGCAGTGCTTTGAATATTAATTTGTCTAGTCTTTAATCGGAGGCAACTGCCCCCCACTCCCTTCTTTTTTTTGTTCACTAATTCTATTTTCTTAAACAAGTTATTTGATTGTCATTTGTGAATCATATCAGGCGGTCGCATGATGAAGAATGGGAAGTCTGTGGTCAAAGTACTGAATTTGGTTGGATGGAGATGGCTAAACCTGTGATGAAATTGTATACCGAAGCGACAGATGGTTCTTCTATCGAAACAAAAGAAAGTGCTCTAGTCTGGCAGTACAGGGATGCAGACCCAGGCTTTGGATTTTCTCAGGCAAAGGAATTGTTAGATCATCTAGAAAGTGTTCTAGCAAATGAACCTGTTGCAGTGAAGAGTGGTCAGTTCATTGTAGAAGTCAAACCTCAGGCAAGTTATTATGATCTCAGTTCCCACTTTTCAAGTCCAATGTTGCATTCTGCTTTGTTGTTTGTGGTTATGTTTCTTTAATTTGGACTTTCAAGACATGGAATAAAGGGAACAAAATGGCCTGCCATGATGTTATATACTTTCAATTAACTGTTCTTAAAAACATAAGTTGACTAAACTGTCACTGATGGTCGAAGCATGCTCTAAATTGTTTTTGAGATGTTTTTGATAAGTTTTGTGTTCCGCACCCAAAAATATGTAAGCAAACCTTATAGAATTTTAGTCATGTAGATTCAGCAGAAATATTTTTGAAATTCTGGAGTTCTGAAATTACAAGGTTACTTTTGGTAATGATATCATGATTGCCAGCATAGTTGTCTTGCATGGGAAACTTTTGGATCCCAAAATTTTCACAGCTATTATGACACCTAGCGTATGTGTACATATTAGTAACTTCCTGTATACTGCTTTACCTATCCTGCAAGTGTTTCATATATTCAGCAACTTTTTTCCATAAATAATGTTATTTACTTATTTGGAGATCCAATCTTTTGTCTGCATTAACTACTGGAGACCTGAAATGGCTTTAATGATATGTTTTCCCAGGAAGTCAGCAAAGGCCTAGTTGCAGAAAAAATCTTCACTTCAATGGCTGAAAATGGTCAACAGGCTGATTTTGTGCTTTGTATTGGTGATGATAGATCTGATGAGGACATGTTCGAAATAATTGGTAGTGCAATTTCAGGAAATATTCTTTCTTCCAACACTTCAGTGTTTGCCTGCACAGTTGGACAAAAGCCGAGCAAAGCCAAATATTATCTGGATGACACAAATGAAGTTATATTAATGCTTGAAAATCTTGCTGAAGCCACTGATTCTCCAGCCTCATCTGAAGCAGAAAATGACATCTCTCCTTGAAATCTTTGCTCTGGTTTGTTCTTTTAATCAACTTTGGTTCCTTTCTTCACAGGAACATATTTCAGATCTGCAGGTGCCATGTTTCTTGTGTTGGGTGTTAGTTGTAGGTTCAAGTTCAGAGCAAGTAGTTTACCTTCGGTTTGTTCTCCCCCCCCCTCCCACCCCTCTCTCCCGTCTCTATTTCTTTCTTTATACTTGGTCCTCTCCTTTGCAAACTTGGTTTCTGATTGGAGAACATAAGTTTAAATGTTACTGATTCCTCCTTGAGCAAATCTTGAAAAGAAGGGATTCTTGATGCCCAAGATTTGGTGATCATCAGTAAGAATCTGCATTACCCTGGATTATTGGGCGAGAATGACATTGAGCTTGAGAGATTATATCCAGGCCAAATCTAAGGAGGCATCATCTTCTAAAGGTGTTCTTTTTTCCGTTTCATAGCAAAATATGTAAATTCTGATAGGAAAGATGTATCAAGATGGTTCCATTCCAGAAGTCAAAAACTGAAGCTGGATGTCTCAAATTTAGTCAAATTCAAGAAGCATGGAATCTGGATAATATGCCCCTGGAGGAAAACCTCATGTTCTGTTGTCTGTTTAAGAAGGAACTCTAGTACTTGTACATGGAAGAGAGGGGCGACTTAGAATTAAAAAAGTGGCATATTTCATCTGCAACAGACAAAATAAATTGTCAGTTCACTGGTGGGCATTGGTAGTGTACAGGGGCTAGATAAAAAAATGGTTGATGAAGGGCTGGCTGGCATTAATTTTCTTTTTGTTTGTCCCAACAAGAGCATTGTGGATATGAGAAGCTTTGGAAATAATTTCAACATGCATCTTTGGTTGTATCAATGTGTACTACAACTGATAATGCTGCTGCTATCCTTATCTGTCTTGTGATTGTTGTTGTTTTTGTTTCTAATATGATATGATAATATAGGTGGTAAAATGTTTTGGAGATATTTTATATATTTCTGTCTCTCCATTTTACCGTATTTAAAATGGCAAGAGAGTTTGAGGTATGGAAGCATATTAACATGGCGATTGTATTGTATTGTATTGTAGTATCGTACCTGGATAATTCAAATCAGAGACTTCGGCATTGAATTTTTTTGTCCGATAGAATGTTTTGTGCCTTGATATTTGAATGAATAATTTGTTCGGTCCAGAATTTTACCCAATATTATTTCCCTTCCGTTTGGTAACAATTACTACAAGAAAAATAAAGAAAAAGCTCTCTAGGTTTAATGCCTACTTTGTCCCTGGCAAATATTCTTTCTTCCTAGCCCTGGCCAGATGGACAACTGCACTGAATTCATAAGCATAACTGAAAGTTCAACAAATATACTGGTACAAATATAACCTTCAAACTAGTCATAACCTGATTACATACAAATGCACTTCTTCCCATAATATATATATATATATATATATATATATATATATATATATATATATATATTGTACTTTTTGTGCTGAAGAACTACTCCAACCTTCTCTTATTTTTCACCTCTCGGGCGTGGATGAATGTCATATAACACACTTTATCGTGCTATTAACGTTAATAGTTGCACTCTGCATCTTGCAACTTTAAAATCTTTTATGATTTCATTACTTGTTACTCTTACACTGTGGTGGTCGTGAATTTGGAGAGAGAAGAGAAGAAATGAATTTAAAATTTATAAGAAAAAAGATCGAGGAAAGGAAATCATTTTATTTTCTTGTGTTTGCGAGTTTTGAAAGAAAAATTTAAGTTAAAAGAGTATATTATTATTTTACTCTTACAAGTTTACATTTGAAAAAAATATTAGAAGGATAATTTTGACATTTTAATATGTCATGCAAGTCTAATCAATTCCCTTCAAATCTTTTCAAGCTTGGGATGAATTTTTTAAGAAATCTCTCTCTTTTCTTTTCTCCCCTCAAACTAACAAATAAGAGACTTTTAATCTTCTTTCTAAACCTACCTCATTCTACTTTCTTCTCTTCTTTTTAAAACTCATAAACAGTGTTGATGAATCCTTTACTCATAGTAACTAGTTTTTGTAAACAAAAAAGGTTACACACTGCTTTTTATTGTCAGTTATAATTGAACAATCTCATTATTCTATTCAAAAAATGTACTAGGAGTTTAACACCTAGGGAAACATGTCAAGAATAGTATCTCTATTCTTCTTTTCATTTGTGAAATAATATGTTTTTCAGTGCAGAACGAAAAACGATTAAATTAAAAATTAGAAAACAAATCACAATAATTAATACTCAATGCTTTAAGACCTGTGTACTTAGCCTCACCAGTAATCTCCACAAGAACACTGCCCATTTTTGAAATGATGGAACCTGCTACTGTCTCTAACAATAATTTCCCGGTTTCTGATCTCAGATATGTACTTAATGGCAACATGGCAGTCGCTGCATACCCGCAAATTCTTCATCACCCTAATTGGAATACTATGTGGTGTGTTCATTAGAGCAAAAGAAATTGCCAACTTTTCACTATGGTGTGCCAAGTTTTCTTCCTTTTCCTCAGGATCCATATCATGCAACACACAGCCCATATCAGGCAGATAACCCCTTAACTTAATTTCTGATGTAAGTTCTTCCAAGTATTTATCAATCTCCATCAACTGCGGATGGGATTTGTCACCCATACGAAACTGGTGAACCTGATTCTTGAACTCAAACCAACTTATACCAGGTTCTTTCTTCACCCTCCTATCTCTCATTGCTTTCCTGACATCTGACACATCCTGCCATCTCTTAGCAGAGGCTTGAATATTTGAAAGCAACACATAAGAAGCCGAATCAAGAGGATCATGCCTGAGTACTTCTTTAGCGATCCTTTTAGCCATATCTGCATTTTTATGTATTTTACAGGCAGATAACAGAGTTTTCCATATAATTGCATCTGCCTTTACAGGCATGGATCTAAGAAAAGATTCTGATTCCTCCAAACGGCCAGACCTCCCAAGGAGATCAACCACACATGTGTAGTGCTCTAGTCGAGGCTTTAACTTGTACTTATCTATCATCATATGAAAAAATTCAACCCCATTATCCTTCAACCCACAATGGCTACAAGCATAAAGCAAGCTTAAGAAAGTTACATCATTTGCTTCTAATCCTTCCAGCTGCATCTGATTAAATAATTCGATTGCTTCCTTTCCTCTACCGTGAAAACCATAAGAAGCAATCATCGAACTCGACAAAACAACATCAGCAACTCGACTTTCTGAGAATGCTTTTACAGAGTCATCCAAACACCCGCATCTAGAGTACATACTAATTAATGAACTAATCACAGAAACACTGGAACTAGCCCCAGCTTTTAATGCATCTGCGTGAATCTGTTGCCCTTGTCCAAGAGTAGCTAATTCAGAACACGAGCTTAATACACTAACAAATGTAATTTTATCCGGTCTAAAACCAGCCATTTTCATTATATTATACTGATCCAAAGCAGCCTCAGATAACCCATGCTGAGCTCTCCCCGCAATAATCGTATTGCAAGCAACCACACTATGAACAGGCATCCCTTCGATCACTCTTTCTCCTTCTCCTAAATTTCCAGATTTCATATACATATGAGCCAAAGAAGTCCCAACAACCAAATTTAACTCAAGCCCATATTTCACTACAGACCCGTGAACCTGCCTGCCCATACTTAAGTCCTTCAACCCTGCACAACCTCTAAGAACACTACCAAAAGTGAACTCATCCGGAAAAAATCCAGACTCAAGCATTTTAGAAAACAAACTCAAACCCTTCTCATTGAATTCAAATTGGGTTAGACCGGCAACCATCGCGTTCCAAGTCGCATTATTTCTCTCAGGCATTTCATCGAACAAGTTTCGTGCGCTATCCAAATCGCCAATTTGGACGTACCCGCCAATCAAAATATTACGAGTCATGATATTTTTCCTGGGCATTACGTCGAACAATGCAACGGCAGTCTTTAATTCTCCGAATTTGGAGTACACATTCAGGAGGTGATTGGAAACGAACTTGTCTGAGGAACACCCGGATGTGATGATTAAAGAATGAAGTTGTTTGGCCAGTGGGAAAGAGTGGGTTTGTATGCATCCTTGAAGGAGGAGAGAGAATAGATTTGGGTCTGACCATATGTCTGCTTTGAAGGTCTCGAAAGCTTCTTTGAGTCGGCCTTTCGAGCATAAGTAGGTAAATTCATCCCTGTTACTTGAGACTGTTCTACAAGTTTTGGTTGAAAGAGAGCGAGAAGTCGAAAGGCGAAGTGAAAAGAAACAGAGAGTCATAAGGCAAGACTTGCCCATAACATTTGTGTTGTCTTTTGGGATTTGCTCCTGCGTTTCAAGTTCTGTTTGTTTTTTTTCATAATTATAATTTTTTTTGTTACATATTTTAAACTAATTTTCATTAACTACATGTCCTAAAATTATTCATATATATTCAAATAAAAGTATCTTTATTTTAATAAAGTGTTGCACTCTTGTAGTTGTTTATCACACCAATAATAATATACTCATCTAATTTTTGTAACATCTTTTAATAATTTAGTTTAAAAATCTCTAATGATGTGTATGTATAGCCTATAGGATGCATGCCCCAATATAATTAATTAAACATAAAGTACTAATGATATTACCTAATTTTGCCATAGGAAAACCAGGATTCAAATCCCCTTTCCCCCGTGTGATTGTAATGAATTAAATAGTACCCGACCAAAATCTAATTAAACACAGACGAGACTATGTAAAACAACTTTAATTATACGTGGATAATGGACTACATGCCAATTGCCAAGCCGGCATATGAAATTTCCATAGTGTAAAGTGTAAAAAACGCACGAGAACCCAAATATCTTTAAAATCATAGAAAGAAAAACGACAAGGATGAGCACCAAACTCGCAATTGATTGTCATAAGACTAAATATTACAAAAACACGTGTATTTTGTGGTAAACCCCATCCAAGTTAGCCAAGTATTCTGACGTATATAAGGCGGAAATATTACAAGGATACACATTTAATCTATGAAAAATGTGTCCGAGAGTAAATTACATGTTGCAGGAAATATAAGCTATTATACAGCAACTGGAATTGGTACTGAAGGTGTGACACGGTTTTCAACAGGAATTTCGGTAAACTCAGAAAGGATTGCTCGGAATTCATCCCCAGTCATTGTCTCCTTCTCTAGAAGAACTTCCACTATCTTATCCATTGCTTCACGATTGTTCCGTATATGGCTCAATGCAATTTCATATGCACTGTCGGAAAGCCTCTTGACAGCGTTATCAATGTCTTCAGCAAGCCTTTCTGACATTGAATTCCTAGCCATCATTCTCATGATAACATCACTCTGAGCAGACGAGTCCATGAGTGACCACGGGCCAATTTCAGACATGCCGAATGTGGTTACCATCTGCAAACAAATTGATTAAACTCGTACTGTTCAGTAACATCATCAAATGAATTGATGGAGGAAAAAGAGGACTTCCCAGAGCCAAACGACCTCAATAATTCATTGGATTCCAACAAGGCTATACTGGCCATACAACAACATTCTAAATCTCAACACGACATTAATATGTTTGAATAGTTGTCCATTTTAAATTTCTTAGATATTGAAAATTTTGACGGTTTGCTACACGAGTAGAACACCTGGAAAGAAACTTCATTACAAAGTCGATCTTATCTCAATAATATTACAAGGATTTCAGTCTAGCCAGGCGTCAAACTAATTCAATAACAATTCAAAAAACTCAAATAGTTACCTGTTTGGCCAATCCAGTGATCTGCTGTAGATCACCAACTGCACCAGTGGTCACCTCAGACTCACCAAATATCACTTCCTCCGCAGCTCTTCCGCCAAGTCCACCAACAATTCTTGCAAAGAGTTGCTGCTTGGAGATCAGGGTCGGGTCATCTGAAGGAATGAACCAGGTCAGACCCCTTGCTTGACCACGTGGTACTAGAGTGACCTTTTGAACCGCATCATGCCCAGGAGTAAGAGTTCTGCATCACAGACAACACCAGGAGACCATATTAGGGCAAGTGTCCGCTTATGGACTGATTACTTTGTCATGTGAAGGCAGATTAAAGAATGAACTCAGAAACTAATAATCCAGCCCAGACGCACCCTTGTAACTCAGAAGCTCTTAAGCATACATAAAAGTTTCAGGAGTCGAGAGATCCATTTTTACAATTATTTAAACCTTGTTTTATCATTATTAAATAAACTAATTTGCAACAAATGTTATGTGAAACTTTATTACCTTTCAAACTTGGGAGTTCACATAAAATAAAATTTTGAACTCGTCTTACATATATAATGGTTATTATCAATAAGTTAACAATCTCTGTTATAGTGATTTAAATTTTTTTCAAGAAACCACTCCGTTCCAAGTTGGAATATTACTAATTCTATCACTCAATAATTAATAGTTTTCTAAAAAAATTCATGTGTTGTTTGTTAATCACCAGAATAATATATTAAGTATTTATATATATCTCAGACAAGTATAATACAAATTCTAGGTTTTATATTAATACTTATAGTTTAAAAGGTATGTAAGACTGATTGCGCTATATGTTTGAGAAAGTAACAAGTAATTCCAAGACCTCAGAAGGTGTAAGAACAGCAATGGATGCTTGTTTAGAATAAAGAGCTTTTCAAAAAAATTGAGTTTAGACCTAATATGTTAGCTTTGGTGTCATTTTAATACACTCTTTACTTTTCAAAAGCTTGCACACACTGAAACAACCACATCTAGCACAACTATCTACTTGGTGAAGATCAAAACTTTTGCATCACCAAGAAGAAATCTTAAATAAAGAACTGTTGATACTAATTTAAAAAGGTTGGAATGTTTGGATGTACCCGCAAATGGCATGGCCAACTTCATGGTATGCTACCAGACTTTTGCTTTTCCCGTCTGTCATAACTGTCCCTTCCATTCCAGCCACTATCCTATCAATTGAATCATCAATCTCTTTGGATGAGATTGCTGTTTTCCCACGTCGACCAGCCAATATAGCAGCCTCATTTAAGAGGTTTGCAAGATCTGCTCCACTAAAACCAGGTGTTCTCATAGCTACCACGTCAAGAGATACATCTGCATCAAACTTCTTATTGCTACCATGAACCTTTAAGATTTCTGTTCTTCCTCGAACATCTGGAACATCAACAGATACCTAACACCATACTTCAAGTTTAGTATGTTCCCACGTATAGTAAAACCAACACATAAAATGATTCATAATTACCTGTCTGTCAAATCGCCCTGGTCTCAACAGGGCAGAGTCAAGAATGTCTGCACGATTGGTTGCTGCAATTACGATAATACCAGTGTTTCCTTCGAAACCATCCATTTCTGTCAAAAGCTGGTTCAGGGTCTGTTCTCTTTCATCATTCCCTCCTCCTATTCCAGTACCTCTTTGCCTACCAACAGCATCAATTTCATCAACAAATACTATGCAGGGAGCATTTTCCTTGGCCTTCTTGAAAAGGTCACGCACTCGAGATGCACCAACACCAACAAACATTTCAACAAACTCCGAACCAGAAATTGAGAAAAATGGAACGCCTGCCTCACCAGCAATTGCCTTGGCTAGAAGGGTTTTCCCAGTTCCCGGTGGACCAACAAGAAGAACCCCCTTAGGAATACGAGCACCTACCGCTGTGAACCTCTCAGGTTTCTTCAGAAACTCCACAACCTCCATGAAATCCTGCTTAGCTTCATCTACTCCAGCAACATCATCAAATGTTACACCAGTGTTTGGTTCCATTTGGAACTTAGCTTTTGATTGACCAAATTGAAGGGGAAAGCCAGGCCCCCCAGGCCCCCCCATTCCTCCAGAGGATCGCCTTGAGAGTAGAAAAAGACCCCCAATCAAGATTAGTGGGAAAGCCAGATTCCCAATCAAGTTAAATAAAAGAGAACCAGAGTCCTCTTGGGCATTATGTGCAGCAAAGTCGATATTCTTTTCCCTAAATTTCTGAAGGAGTTCTTGGCTGAGTCCAGGGAGTTGCACACGAACTCGCTGCACCCGATTACCCAACTCTGGAGAAACAGCCTCGACAATAGCAATTGTGCCATTCTCAAACAAATCAACTTTGTTTACCCTGTCCTTATCCAAATACTCCAGAAACCTAGAATAAGACATCCGTGAGTTAGAAACCCCTTGCTCATCAGCAAAAGCATTTTCAGAACCTATTAATGTAGGTATGGCAAGTCCCGCATTTCCAAGCAACAATTTTAAAAAGCCTCTTCTTCCTTCATGTTGCCTTTGGTCCAAAGATGATTTTACAGCTTTTGGTGCCTTAACCAGTGATGGACGATTTGAGGAAGCAAAAAGATGCCTAACATATAATTCTTTGTTCAAATTTGTTTTAGTACTACGGGTAGATAGCCCACTTCCGATGACACATGCAGATGATGCCGCCATCTTGCAGTCAACAGTAACAAACACTGTACGTAGTAAACATATAACTAAGTTCGAAAACAAAATGTTTAAAGAATATTATTTCCCACAACATTCAAACAACCACCATAAACAATAGCAAACATAAAGACCAGAAAAGGGCACCAAAATCGTTATAAGATTCATTATTTTTTAAAAAGATCATCATATGCTCCTAGTACTTGTTATTTTATCCAAGTTTTCCCACTGCATTAATAAATCCTCTTTTCACTAGTAGCGACCTTGACTTTATTCCTCAAGGCCTCAGCCTCTACTTTAACCATGCATTCTCTCTCTCTCTCTCTCTCTCAGTGGGAGGTCTGAAACATGATATACTCACCACTCTCACACGTAGTTTAAATATACAATGGGCGACAAAAATCCGGATTTAATTAATACATGCAATTTGTGGGGTTAGCCTCACACATACAAGAAGTAGGGCTTAAACATACTCAATCAGTCTATCACTAGAGACCTAAAACAAAAATATACTATAATTGGGACTTAATTGACTATGCAAAGTAGAAATTTAAGATATGGCAAAGATTAATCTCTTACACAAAGTTGTTTGATTTGATTGTCCTTCCTATAAGCTATTGTTATGTAGAGAGCTCCAATTGAAATCCAAAGCCTAATTTACCATGGGTAAATAGTTGTATCCAGCTCAACTGAGTAAAGGTTTTTGCTTCATTAGTTCCAGAAAGAAATTAAAATTAAAAAAGAACATTAGTTACATTTTCCTAAATTTTTTATTGAAGCTCAGGTAAACTTTCATAGCATATCAAAGTTGACACTTCCAAATATTTTAGCCTTCACATACACACAACAAAATCATGATTCAAGACTTGTGATATTATGCATTTATGTGTGTTTTATATTTAGCATTTATACAAATTACATGCATAATCAAATCTTAGGGAATAAACACGAACAGTTAAAAGGCATAATTTCAGCTTGGATGACCTCTGACTTTCACTCTATAGCAATAATAGAAACACATGAAAAACTGAACAGGGAAAAGATGGAGGAATTAAGCATATGCTGTTATGTAACTTCCATTGAAATGCAATGAAATTGTCTGATTTGAACCTACTAAAAAAATTATAAACATAAAACTGAACAATCACAGCATAAAGTAACAAGAAGAAGCAGAAGAATACCTTGACCGAGATGAAATTGAAACGAACTGCTGGGAAAGAAGGAGAGGGAAGAGTTCTTTAGAGGGAGTGGATGTGGCTCGCAAACGATTACGTGTCTTTCTCTCAATGCCTAAATCCTAAATTCTTTTTCTACTCTCTATTTTATTTTTTATTTTTCTTATTGAATATTCGTGTCAATGGCTTCCTTTAATTTACTAGTTAGATTTTTAAAACAAGTTTTTGAAATTTTCTGCAGCATTTATATATGGTCAAATATCTTCCAAGTATTTTGACTTCGTTTTTAACCTATAATATTACAAATACATTTTTTAGGACCATAGGAATCGCCTGGAGTTTAGAGAAAATACGAGAAAAAGGCCAACTTGGTAGGAAAAAATCACCTCTTAAATATTGTTATTTTTGATAAATTAGACCGATAAAATATCAGCACATGTCAGAAAGATTAAATTTATTGCCAAAGAAATGGGAGAAAAGGAGTAAATGAGGGAACAAAAATTCAAGGCTTGGTGGACTGTTAAAAAATTAAAAGGCGGGACATTAATGGGTGAAGGAATGTTGACCAACAATCTCCCCCTCCGAACCCATTAAAGGATATGTTCACCATGACTCCGTGATCACTTGGAGTCGATTCATGTGTCAAATTCAACTCTTGAAGAAACCACAATATTTCGTTGTCAACTCAGTAGTAGACAAAGCAATACACTTCTGCAACTTGGACTGTCAAAACACGGCTCCCCCTGTAAAAGTAAACAAATACCCCGAAGTAGACTCCTTCTCTTCGAAACCTACTATGTTTGCTTCTGTATAACCTTCTAAGACTGAATTTGTACGTCAAATCACAACTCCTCACTTGGAGTTAATCCCAACGAAGCCTTGACTCAACTCAAGCTTCTTTGAATTTTCGACTTTCTTCACGTCCGACTTTATCTCATCGACATGGCTCTTCTTGATGGGAGGATCTAACTCAAACTTGACAGATTTTTGCTTGTCAAATTCTTTCACAACAGCTTTGTATCTTGGTTGCGAGCTATCATTTTTCTTCTTCACTTTTGGTACCCATTTAAAGCGAAGAGTTTTCTTCTCGTGGTTTTCATGCAAGGCTTTTCTTCCATCTTGCATGGCTTTATACCACATCTTTTTTCGCCTAACTCCCCCATCTTTAACACCTTCCACACGCGCCTGCATTGTGTAAAAAGCGCCTACCTTATTTCCTCTAGTCACCACTAGAGACCCTTTAGTGAGCTTCCACTGACCTTCACCAAAGAAAATGCTATAACCACTATCATCAAGCTTATCAGTAGACATCAAATTAAGACGGATATTCGGAACATGTTGTTATCTGTAATATATAGTATTATTTAATAATGCATATAAGTATGATAATAATAAATTATGCAAAACATAAATAACTTGTAAAATGATAAAAATAAATTCGAGTCATTTGAATTCACAAAGTCTCCTTAAAGCAAATTTATTCCCCCACAGATGCTAAGGGTTAATTGAATAATTGCTTCCCAAGATAAAACGGACTTCAATTCTTAATTAGTAGCATTACAAAATTAAGAATTCATCGAACCAATTTCTATGTTTATGTACTGAACTTAATATGGATGTTAATGATGCATGCATGAAAATAAAACTTACTGCAACACTTTACAAATAACGGGAATTTGCAGAAACGAAAGTGCAACTCTTTTGCATAGAACGGGATTCTGCAGAACGGTGACGAAATTTTTATGCAGAAAACGGGATTTTATGCAGAACGGGAACGGAACGGCAGAACGGAAAAATTATTGCAGAACGGAGTTTTGAGGGAAGGAACGGGAAAAATGTGACGCCCCCAAAATTAGGTATACATCACCCATCTTGGGTCGTCAGATACATAGTACAAAATACAAATATAACTTACTAATACAACTGTCGTGTACAATACGACAAAACATAAACTGTGAGTTTGAATACAAATATTATCTTCTAGAGAGTATTCATACTCAAAAAGAGTCCTCATTACATTTATTAACACACCATTACATAGAATAGTGAGGACTACTAACTAATACTATCATTCGGACCATCACTCCGTTCCCCGACTTGCCCCAGCTACGTTCTCATTTCCTGAAGAGAACAGTGAAAGAAAGGGTGAGCTCAACTAGCCCAGTAAGAAATATTATGACTAAGATAATGCAGAATAAATTATCATTAGCCTTCAACAATGTTAAACTGATAAAATATAATAGACATCAAGTTTAACTGCAGCGGAACAAGCAATCCATTAAAAGAGTCAAGTAGAAGATAAACTCTACCATCTTTTATGATTTAAAAGTTTTTTCAACACTGTGATCGCTGAGACTCAGCTTAATAAAATAATCCACATCATCGAATCACCCCTGCACTACGGCCAAGGATATTCGTATATTCATTAATGGTCATGATCATGCCAACAACTGTCCATCAATGCACTACGGGCCAATGATGACTTTTACCACATCATTCGTAACATTACGGTCATGATTACACCGAATAATCCCTGGTCATAATCATACCAAGTCCATCTATGCACTACAGGCCACAGATGACTTTCAACAGAATATAAACATGAGGATGATGACAATGATATAAGAATTCAATAAAACAAGTTCAAGAATTAATTTATCCAAGAATTAACAACGTCCAAATTGTGACGACCCCAAAATAGGTATACAACACCCATTCTGAGTCACCAAATACATGGTACAGAAAGTAAACTACAACTTCAATAATACAAATGTCGTGCAAAATACGACAACACATACTGTGAGTTTAAATACAAATATTGTCTTCTAGACAATATCCACACTCAAATAAATTCTCATTACAATTATTCAAATACTATTTTACAGAAATAGTGAGGACTGCTAAAATATCTTTCTAGAACCATCACTCCATACCCCGACTAGATCCTGCTATGTTCTTACCTCCTGAGAAGAAAAATGGAACAAAAAGGAAAAGGGTGAGCTCAACTAGCCCAGTAAAGAATATTATGACTAAGATAATATACAAACAAATTATCGTTAGTCTTCAACAGGGAAAAATCTGATAGAATATAATCGACAACAAGTTTTAGATCAACAACTGCAGCGGAAACAGCAAACCATTAGAAGAGTCAAGTAGAGAAAGAATTTTACTATCTTCTAAGATTTAAAAGTCCATCATCAATATTTTATCCCTGTAACATCAATTAATAATCATCTTTATCCAAATATTCATCTTTGCACTACAGGCCAAAGATATTCATTTGTATCACCTGTCAGTCATGTTCATCTCAACACCTGTTCATCTTTGCACTACAGGCCAAAGATATTCATCAAGTAATCATACATCTTTGCACTACAGGCCAAAGATATTTATTAATATCATCATTTAGGACTGAGGATGATGAAAAATATCTTAAAGAGAACGAATCCAATGAGACAGAAGGACAAATAGTAGGGATTCGTATAACAGTTTATCCAAGATCAATAATACTTCATAATAATTAATTGTGAAGCAGAATTCAAAAATAAAGATCAAAACATGGATACAATCAAAGATAGTAACCATAATAGACATCTTGGACAAAAAGAAAAAATTTTATTTTTCGGTGAATAGTGCCGTATTCGTGAATAGTGCCGTATACGTGAATAGTGCCGTATACATGAATAGTAACCCCGACACAAAAAGTTCCAAATTTGATAAAAAAACTCATATCAATATTTCAGTATAATGATATTGAAGAAAATAATATCCCTTACCTCAAGATATCAGTACTTCTGGTCGGAATACCGGTATAAGGCTGAAAAAAACTTGCTCTGATGAATAGAAACTCTCAAAGTATATAAATACTCACAAAATACACTCAATAATCTAGAGAGAGAAAGAGAGAAAACTTGTTTCTGGTGTGATTTTCAATTCTAACTTAGCCCTCTATTTATAGGAAAATTTTAGTAGGTTTGACCTGCAACCTGATGGCTTTACCTGCTACTATTCCCACCCACCACATTTGAAATATAATTCAGCACATTTCTTCACCAACCACAAGTGGGGCCCACCAATTCTAGAATTTTCCATCAAAATAATAAACTCCGAAAATTCAACAATTTCTGAACCAGTCATCTCGTAAAATTCATAATAAATCATACGTTCATTTTTAACGGTTCAAAATTTGTGGACATATACTCAACTTATATATGTATAACATATCCAAAAATTACCACGATCCAACGGTCGGATTAAAAATTATAACACCCGCAATATTTCTCAAAAACCCTGATTTGATTTTTAATACCTCCATTCCGATAAAAATACTGATAAAACACCTCAACATTAACTCCTTCATTTTTAACCACAAAAATATATCCCTCATTTATATCCACATAAAATAAATATTTCCTTATCATATGAATCAATAATTAATTATTCACAAATAATATTACAGAATCACATTTATGACAACCAGGCCGTTCCCAGGAAAGAGGGGGCTTTCCAATAAGGATTTCTCCTTACTGGCGCGCAATTAGATGACCAAACCTCTCCTTAGACAGAACTTTCTAGACATTGTCAATAATGTTATCTAATAATATTATTCAAATAATATGAATTATTGATCTGATAATGGAAAATACTGTGCAGCAACAATTATTGAAACAACAATAATATAAAATATCAATGCAACAATTATTGAATCAATAAAATAAAATATTGAACAATAACTACTGTAACAATTATTGAGTAGTGCCTTCTTACGTAAAAATCAATAATTGGTGCAATACCGTGTGCTACTGTATTTTAACCACCGGGTATTCCAACAGTATTAACGGTAACAACTACGCCGTTATTTATAAATAACTTATACTTGTCATTTTTTTCATCCAATCGCTTTCCGTTATGGGGCCCACACAAGGCTGCGCCGTCGTACGAATATTCCCCGACAGCAAGAATATTCCACGACCAAACGAATATTCCCCGACAAAATGAATATTTTATAACCACTTGCTTATTTTGCAAAATTTGCACATTTCACCCATAACCAAAGTATTATATCAAATTAACCCCTTATTATTCACAATAATATTTAGAGAAAATTTAATTTTATTCATTAATAAGTTGGGGTCTTACAACCTCCCCTCCTTATGAAATTTCGTCCTCGAAATTGACGTACGTACCTGATGTTTCAAAAAGGTGAGGATACCTCGCTTTCATTTCTGATTCCAACTCCCAGGTCATTTCTTCAATAGCATGGTTTCTCCACAAAACCTTAACTTGTGGTATAACCTTCGTGCGTAGGACATGCTCTTTCCTATCCAAGATCTTAACAGGTACCTCCTCGTACGTTAAATCTTCAGCTATCTCGTCTGGTTCTAACTCAATAATGTGGTTCGGGTCTTTAACATATTTACGAAGCATAGATATGTGAAAAACATTATGAACACGAGACATGCTTGGAGGTAATGCGAGTCTATATGCCACATTTCCTATTCGCTCAAGAATCTCAAATGGACCAACAAATCTTGGATTGAGCTTTCCTCTCTTCCCAAATCTTGTAACTCCCTTCCATGGTGCAACACGTAATAATACATGATCCCCAATATTAAATTCCACGTCCTTCCGATGAAGATCCGCATAACTCTTTTGTCGATCCTGTGCCGTTTGTATACGTTGTCGAATCGTTTGGATCTTCTCTGTAGTAATGCGTACCAACTCTGGTCCCAACAATGTTGCTTCACCCACCTCGTCCCAGCATACTGGAGAACGACATTTTCTTCCATACAACGCCTCGAATGGAGCCACACCTATGCTCGCCTGATAACTGTTGTTGTAGGAGAATTCCACCAATGGTAGGTACTTATCCCAACTCCCTTTGAGATCTAGGACACAAAGTCTTAATAGATCTTCAAGAGTTTGAATAGTCCTCTCTGATTGTCCGTCCGTTTGAGGATGGTATGCCGAACTGAATCGTAAATCCGTGCCCATAGCTTTCTGCAAGCTAACCCAAAATCGTGAAGTGAATCTTGGGTCACGATCCGAAACTATGGATACTGGCATGCCATGCAATCTCACAATCTCGTTCACGTACATACTAGCAAGACGTTCAAGGGAATAAGTCTCACGTATCGGCAAGAAATGAGCGGACTTGGTTAATCTATCAACAATAACCCAAATCGCATCTATGCCTTGAGAAACCTTGGGAAGACCCGTAACAAAATCCATAGTAATGTGTTCCCACTTCCATTTCGGGATCTCAAGTGGTTGCAATGGACCCTTTGGCACTTGATGCTCCGCCTTTACACGTTGACAAGTTAAACACCTCGAGATAAACTCCGCGATCTCTCTTTTCATATTGCTCCACCAAAATGTATGTCGAAGATCGTGATACATTTTGGTACTCCCAGGATGGATTGCAAACGGTGTGTTGTGTGCCTCCATCATTATTCTATGCTTCAAGTCAAAATCGTTAGGAACACAAAGTCTGGAGTTGACTCGAAGTATTCCTTCTTCATCGATTCTTGCTTCTGGAATAGCACCTTCTTGCACTTTCTTCTTCATACGCATCAGCTCCATGTCCGTAGCTTGAGCAGCTTTAACTTTATCGATTAAAGTCGGTTCTACTCGTATATTTGATATCATCATGTGGGTACTTGGAGCCTTCATCTCTATCTCCATCCTTTGCAAGTCATACAAAATGGGCCTTTGTGTTAACAATATTGCACTCGTACCCGCATATGATCTTCTACTCAATGCGTCAGCTACTACGTTTGCTTTTCCAGGATGATATTGGATGGTATGATCGTAATCTTTCAACAGCTCGAGCCAACGTCGCTGCCGCATGTTGAGTTCCTTTTGGGTGAAGAAATATTTGAGGCTTTTATGATCTGTATAGATCTCCACTTTCTCCCCATACAGGTAGTGTCTCCAGATCTTCAACGCAAAAACGACTGCTGCCAACTCCAAATCATGAGTAGGATAATTCCTCTCATATTCTTTGAGTTGTCGTGAGGCATAGGCTATGACTTTCCCATGTTGCATGAGAACACATCCTAACCCTTTGCCTGAAGCATCGCTGTAGATAACAAATCCATCCGAACCAGATGGTATTGTCAGAACAGGTGCCGAAATGAGTCTCCTCTTGAGTTCTTGGAAACTCTTCTCGCATTCCTCACTCCATACGAATTTTGTATCTTTCCGAGTCAGCTGAGTTAACGGAGTAGCGATTCGAGAAAATCCTTCCACAAATCTCCGATAATAACCAGCTAAGCCTAGAAAGCTACGTACTTCGGTTACCGACTTCGGTTGCTCCCAACTTTGTATGGCTTCAATCTTCGCCGGGTCGACAGATACTCCATGTTTTGACACCACGTGCCCAAGGAATGCTACTTCCTCAAGCCAGAACTCGCATTTCTTCAATTTGGCATATAGCTTATTTTCACGAAGCCTTTGCAGTACCAGCTTCAAATGGCGCTCATGATCTTCACGGCTTTTGGAATAGATGAGGATGTCATCAATAAAGACAACAACGAACTGATCCAAATATTCTTTGAATACACGGTTCATCATATCCATGAAGGCAGCAGGAGCATTAGTCAATCCAAAAGACATTACTAAGAATTCATAATGCCCGTACCGAGTTCTGAAGGCAGTCTTTGGAATATCCTCAGTTTTAATCTTCAGCTGATGATATCCAGAACGAAGATCGATCTTTGAAAAGAATTGTGTTCCTTGTAACTGGTCGAACAGGTCATCAATGCGAGGTAGCGGATACCTATTCTTGATAGTGACATGATTCAATTCTCGATAGTCGATACAAAGTCGCATACTCCCGTCTTTCTTCTTTACGAATAAAACAGGAGCACCCCAAGGAGACGTACTAGGACGAATAAAACCGATGTCCAACAACTCCTGTAGTTGGACTTTTAACTCCTGAAGTTCAATAGGAGCCATTCGATATGGAGTTTTAGAAATGGGCTTTGTACCGGGTTCAAGGTCAATAAAGAATTCAACTTCACGTTCTGGGGGTAGACCAGGAAGTTCTTCAGGAAATACATCGGGAAATTCTCTAACAATAGAAATATTATTCAAATCTGACTTGTCTTTGTTCAAATCCATAACATGGGCTAAGAAAGCTTGACATCCGTTTTTCAATAAACGAATAGCTTTGTGGCTTGATATGACAGTGACTGATTTTAGTGGTTTAGTAGTTTGAATTCGTATGACAGGTTGGTTAGGAATATGAAAACTAACAACCTTACGAAAACAATCAATTTTAGCATGATGAGTGGTTAACCAATCAATTCCTAAAATCACATCAAAAGCAAGTATCTTTAAAGAGATAAGATCAACAGGTAATGTGATAGTGCCAACTTGGATCATGCAAGATTTATAAACTGTAGATGTAACGAAGGTTTCACCCAACGGAGTTTCAACAGATAAGTTAAAGTCCAATTTCTCCGGAGTCAAGTTTAAACGTTGAGCACAAGCAGGAGAGATAAAAGAATGGGTAGAACCGGTATCTAGTAAAGTATAAACTTCGCAAGAATTCAAGATTAGCTTACCCGTGATCACCTCGTTCGGGTTTCTCGCGTTTTGGCCAGTAACGACAAACGCCCTTCCAGGAACCGCTGATTTCGACTTATCCGGGACAGCTTTTGGAGTCACCATCCCCGCTGAACTTGGTTTTGCTATAGAACACTCTCGAGCTATATGACCTCCTTTCCACAGTTATAACATACCTTGGATTGTTGTGGGCAGTTTGGGCTGATATGTCCCTCTTTCCCACATTTGTAACATACGACCGGTGGTCGTTCTCCTCCCCTAGAAACAGTTGATGTTTGTGCTGACGTCTTCACATTATCATTGTTGTACCTTCTCTTCTTGAAATCTCCTCCCGACTCGCTCCTTCTATTATCACGACCACGATTACCACCAGAGTGGTTACCGCTTTTGTCCGAATATTTTCCTCCCTGCTGGTTTTCATTGCTTCGATGACTGCCGCCACCGGTATGACCCTGGTTGTGGTCCCTCGGTTGCACATACTCATTATCTCGCTCTAATAATTGAGCCCTGTTTACAACATCTGAATATAAAGAAAATTTATGAGAGATAAGATATTGTCGAATCTCGGGTTTTAGACCTCTCAGAAACATCCTTGTCATTCGTTCCTCATTTTCGACCAAATGAGGTGCAAACCTGGATAACTCTGCAAACTTCGCCTCGTACTGGGACACCGTCATGTTGTTTTGTTCCAGTCTGATAAACTCTACCTCCTTCATATGACGAATACTTTCAGGAAAGTACTTGTCATTGAACAGTTTTTGAAATGTTTCCCAGGACATGTTGAGTGCGTCAGGCTGGGTACGCTTCACAGACTCCCACCAGTAGTCTGCCTCACCGCGGAACATAAAGGTGGCGAATGGAACCTTTTGTTCCTCCGTGCATCCCAAGACATCGAATATCTTGGTAATTTGCTTGACCCACGTTTCCGCCATGATCGGATCCGGCTTTCCCTTAAATTCTGGTGGTCCCAATTCTTTGAACTGCTTAGCTGTGACAAACCGCGCATTATCATTTCCACCCGTATTCTGCACACGAGTCTCCCTCGTCTGATTTTGCATGAACTGCAAAAAGCTCCTAAACATTCCATCATTCATCGTTTGCTCGGTAACGTTGTTTACAGGAGGAATATTGCCTTCCTGTTGCACGTTCCCCTGGGTGGTGATCAAAGGTGTCTCCACGGTCTGATTTACTCCATTATTAACGTTCTCAGCTGCCATTCTTAAATACTGCCATAAAACAAGGGTTAATAGTCATGTCATATATTATCCCTATACTCTGACCGACCAAATAAACACCAAATAAACTTAGTCAAGTCATACTAGTGAAGGAATTCCCCGTCTCTCCCCTCCTAGTTCTTGTCTCACATCTCAGCCAGGGATCATATCCCTAAGCTCTGATACCAACTGTGACGCCCCCAAAATAGGTATACAACACCCATTCTGAGTCGCCAAATACATGGTACAGAAAGCAAACTACAACTTCAATAATACAATTGTCGTGCAAAATACGACAACACATACTGTGAGTTTAAATACAAATATTGTCTTCTAGACAATATCCACACTCAAATAAATCCTCATTACAATTATTCAAACACTATTTTACAGAAATAGTGAGGACTGCTAAAACATCTTTCTAGAACCATCACTCCATACCCCGACTAGATCCTGCTATGTTCTCACCTCCTGAGAAGAAAAATGGAACAAAAAGGAAAAGGGTGAGCTCAACTAGCCCAGTAAAGAATATTATGACTAAGATAATATACAAACAAATTATCGTTAGTCTTCAACAGGGAAAAATCTGATAGAATATAATCGACAACAAGTTTTAGATCAACAACTGCAGCGGAAACAGCAAACCATTAGAAGAGTCAAGTAGAGAAAGAATTCTACTATCTTCTAAGATTTAAAAGTCCATCATCAATATTTTATCCCTGTAACATCAATTAATAATCATCTTTATCCAAATATTCATCTTTGCACTACAGGCAAAGATATTCATTTGTATCACCTGTCAGTCATGTTCATCTCAACACCTGTTCATCTTTGCACTACAGGCCAAAGATATTCATCAAGTAATCATACATCTTTGCACTACAGGCCAAAGATATTTATTAATATCATCATTTAGGAATGAGGATGATGAAAAATATCTTAAAGAGAACGAATCCAATGAGACAGAAGGACAAATAGTAGGGATTCGTATAACAGTTTATCCAAGATCAATAATCTTCATAATAATCAATTGTGAAGCAGAATTCAAAAATAAAGATCAAAACATGGATACAATCAAAGATAGTAACCATAATAGACATCTTGGACAAAAAGGAAAAATTTTATTTTTCGGTGAATAGTGTCGTATTCGTGAATAGTGCCGTATACGTGAATAGTGCCGTATACGTGAATAGTAACCCCGACACAAAAAGTTCCAAATTTGATAAAAACTCATATCAATATTTCAGCATAATGATATTGAAGAAAATAATATCATTTAAGAAGAAAATAATATCCCTTACCTCAAGATATCAGTACTTCTGGTCGGAATACCGGTATAAGGCTGAAAGAAACTTGCTCTGATGAATAGAAACTCTCAAAGTATCTAAATACTCACAAAATACACTCAATAATCTAGAGAGAGAAAGAGAGAAAACTTGTTTCTGGTGTGATTTTCAATTCTAACTTAGCCCTCTATTTATAGGAAAATTTTAGTAGGTTTGACCTGCAACCTGATGGCTTTACCTGCTACTATTCCCACCCACCACATTTGAAATATAATTCAGCACATTTCTTCACCAACCACAAGTGGGGCCCACCAATTCTAGAATTTTCCATCAAAATGATTAACTCCGAAAATTCAACAATTTCTGAACCAGTCATCTCGTAAAATTCATAATAAATCATACGTTCATTTTTAACGGTTCAAAATTTGTGGACATATACTCAACTTATATATGTATAACATATCCAAAAATTACCACGATCCAACGGTCGGATTAAAAATTATAACACCCGCAATATTTCTCAAAAACCCTGATTTGATTTTTAATACCTCCATTCCGATAAAAATACTGATAAAACACCTCAACATTAACTCCTTCATTTTTAACCACAAAAATATATCCCTCATTTATATCCACATAAAATAAATATTTCCTTATCATATGAATCAATAATTAATTATTCACAAATAATATTACAGAATCACATTTATGACAACCAGGCCGTTCCCAGGAAAGAGGGGGCTTTCCAATAAGGATTTCTCCTTACTGGCGCGTAATTAGATGACCAAACCTCTCCTTAGACAGAACTTTCTAGACATTGCCAATAATGTTATATAATAATATTATTCAAATAATATGAATTATTGATCTGATAATGGAAAATACTGTGCAGCAACAATTATTGAAACAACAATAATATAAAATATCAATGCAACAATTATTGAATCAATAAAATAAAATATTGAACAATAACTACTGTAACAATTATTGAGTAGTGCCTTCTTACGTAAGAATTAATAATTGGTGCAATACCGTGTGCTACTGTATTTTAATCACCGGGTATTCCAACAGTATTAACGGTAACAACTACGCCGTTATTTATAAATAACTTATACTTGTCATTTTTTTCATCCAATCGCTTTCCGTTATGGGGCCCACAAAAGGCTGCGCCGTCGTACGAATATTCCCCGACAGCAAGAATATTCCACGACCAAACGAATATTCCCCGACAAAATGAATATTTTATAACCACTTGCTTATTTTGTAAAATTTGCACATTTCACCCATAACCAAAGTATTATATCAAATTAGTCCCTTATTATTCACAATAATATTTAGAGAAAATTTGATTTTATTCATTAATAAGTTGGGGTTTTACACAAATTGTCAACATGATACTACTTTGTGGAGTAAAATTCAAGAATGATCAGGAGAATATTTTCATGAATAGATACTAGATGAAGCGCAAATGTCAAGGATATTCCACAAATTTCACGGAGTATAGAAGTCAAAACTTAACCAACTGAGTATAATAAAGAATGGAATAACAAAAGAAATCACCATGCATGCGATAGACCGCACAGACAGGTTATTCTAACAGAATAATAAATAATGGAACCAGGTCCGGCGTAAACGCACAGACAGGATATTCCGACAGAATAATAAATAATGGAACCAGGTCCGGCGTAAACGCACAGACAGGATATTCCGACAGAATAATAACAAGACGGAACCAGGTCCGGTGTAAAACACACAGACAGGATGTTCTAACAGAATAATAATAAAAACGGAACCAGGTCCGGTGTAAAACACACAGACAGGATGTTCCAACAGAATAATAATAAAAACGGAACCAGGTCCGGTGTAAAACACACAGACAGGATGTTCCAACAGAATAATAGAAGAATGTCACCAAGTATAGGGTATATCCGCGTATACAGGTTATTCCAACATAATAATAAGAAATGGAATAACAACAGTTCTCTTTATGAATAAGAAAGAATAACACCCCTTACCGTTTTAAAGACGAGCTGAAATAAGGAAGTAGTTAAGTAGCAGAATACTCTTCTTCTCTCTCTCTCTATAGTTTCTCTCTCTAGAGTTCAGTGAATTCGTAAGAAATAATGAAGGAATGAGCTGCTATTTATAGAAAAATAGAATGCATAGTAACTAATTCATAAACGGTCCAGATTGATTACTTTAATCTGACGGTCCATATTTAAAGAAAAATCTTTTAAATAAAATATAATATATTCTATTTATAGAATAACTTTAATAAAGTATTCTGTTTTATATAAAAAGATGTTTCTGTTTTATTACGTTAATAATACGAATAAAACAAAACGTCATTATCGCTAAATAATTCATATTATTAACTGACAATAATTGAATCAAACTGAGTGACTTCTCACATAAGCATTAATAATCAATACCGTGTGCTACTATGCAACCACACGTATTACTGTACTTTTACTACCGAGTAGTTCAACAGTAACAATGGTAAAATTTCCGCCGTTATTTTTAATAAAATATTTTTGTCGTTTCTTTCAATCCGACAATAATTTCGTTGTGGGGTCCACAAATGATTGTGTCGTTGTACGAATATTCCCTGTTAAAACGAATATTTCCCGACCAATCGAATATTATATAACAACTTGCGTACTTTGTAAAATTTATAAATATTACCCACAACTATAACATTATATCAAATTAACTCCATAATATTCAAAAATGATATTTATAGAAAATTCATCTTTATTTATAAAATTTGGGGTCTTACAATAAATTTCTGTATAACGGGACGGAAATTTACAGAACGGGGAGGGGAAAAAAATTATACTATTTAAAAGCTTCCCACACCGTTTATTTATATATTCCGTTGGCGTGTAACTATCGTCAAAACGACGTAGTATCACAAACCCGCCCGTCACGATCACGACCCGACCCGAGTCAATTTTCTCATTCAAATCTCATTTTCAACAATCCCCCACATGAATGTAAAATTGGCTTTACAATATGCAAAATATGTTATGAATATGCAGACACTAGTTCGAGTACATAAGAAAAGATATTTCATCAGGTTAAGTAGCCTAGTGGCTTTGAACTTGCCATAGTAAAATCTATCGGATTTACTTGGCTAATCAGTAGACTTGATGTCTTTGAACTGTCAGCTTTTCGTGTAAACCAAGACAATAGAATTCACAAAATATCTCTTCAGACATAGTTGGTTCTCACGTTTGTGTTCATTTTGGCCTTGAAACACCTCTTAGTTTCGTAAGTTTATTAGAGAATTCAGCCTTCAAAACTCTCACAGAAGTGGCCCCCTTCTTACTCACGTAGGTGACTTCTATCAAGAGTATCTTGCAATACCCCACTTGAACATACTTCAAGATATAAAAGTCATTAAAAGCGTAACTTATCCTAATTCTCGCGGCAGATGTGCACTGTCTCATAATAGGAATGGTTAGTAGTAAATATCTCCTCAGTGCTTTACTGAGTACTACATAGTTCGGTTTGCCCATTGAACCTAGATATTGGGATCTCCAGTCAGCTAGGTTGGGTTGCCACTATGACGACTCTTATTTAAACAGTAGGCTTTAAACCCATTCCCTTCGATGTTTTTTCCACTTGCTCTCTTGTTAAACCTTTCGTAAGCGGATCCGTAATATTATCTTTTGACTTTACATAGTCAATTGAGATAATTCCATTTGAGAGCAATTGTCTAACGGTATTATGTCTTCGTCGTATATGACGTGACTTACCGTTATATAAATGACTTTGTGCTCTTCCAATCGCTGATTGGCTATCACAGTGTATACATATAGCTGGCACAGGTCTTGACCAATTTGGAATATCCTCTAAAAAATTACGAAGCCACTCAGCTTCTTCTCCAGCTTTGTCTAAAGCAATGAATTCTGATTCCATTGTAGACCTTGCAATACACGTTTGTTTTGAGGATTTCCAAGATACTGCTGCACCTCCAAGGGTAAAGACATATCCACTTGTGGATTTCGAGTCTTTATTGTCAGATATCCAATTAGCATCGCTATATCCTTCCAATACTGCTGGATATCTTGTATAGTGCAGTTCATATTTTTGAGTATGTTTTAGATATCCTAAAACTCTCAAAATTGCTTTCCAGTGATCTTTACCTGGATTACTCGTATACCTACTTAGCTTACTTACCGAATAAGCTATATCTGGTCTAGTACAGTTCACGACATATATTAAACTGCCTATTATACGAGAATATTCTAATTGAGATATGCCATCACCTTCATTTTTAGTTAGATGAAGATTTATATCAACTGGGGTTTTATTCAGAATTATATTATACTTGTTAAATTTTTCAAGTATTTTCTCAATGTAATGAGATTGAGATAACATAATTCCATAAGAGGTTCTATAAATCTTGATTCCTAAAATTATATCAGCAATCCCCAAGTCTTTCATGTCAAACCTATTTGACAACATACGTTTAGTGGAGTTGATAACTTCATTGTTGCTACCCATGATTAACATATCATCCACATAAAGACAAACAATGACATATTCTTTTTGAGTACTTTTGACATAAACACATTTGTCACACTCAATGATTTGAAATCCATTTGATAACATAACATTATCAAATTTTTCATGCCATTGTTTTGGTGCTTGTTTCAATCCATACAAGGATTTAACAAGTTTGCATACTTTCCTCTCTTGTCCAGGAGCAATAAAACCTTCAGGTTGTTCCATATATATTTCTTCATCTAATTCACCATTTAAGAATGCAGTCTTTACATCCATTTGATGTATTTCAAGTCTATTTAAAGATGCTATGGCTATTAGCATTCTAATAGATGTAATTCTTGTAACAGGTGAATAGGGGTCGAAATAATCAAATCCTTCCTTTTGTCTATAGCCTTTAACAACAAGCCTTGCTTTGTATTTATCAATTGAGCAATCAGCTTTCATCTTCTTTTTGAAGATCCATTTATACCTTAAGGGTTTTGAACCAGGTGGAAGATCCACCAGTTCCCATGTATGATTTTGCATAATAGACTTAATTTCGTTATTTATTGTTTCTTTCCAATGAGAAGCATCTGGAGAGGATACTGCTTCTTTGTACGTTCGAGGATCGTTTTCTAACAAAAATGTTAGAAAATCCGGACCAAAAGACGTTGAAGTCCTTGCCCTTTTGCTACGTCTAGGTTCATCCACTACAGACTCTTTGTTTATATTTTCAGGATTATCACTAATAGCATCCAAAGGTCTTTTGTTTGAATTTGATTCATTATTTCCATTATATGGAAAAATATTCTCAAAAAATGATGCATCTCTTGATTCAATAAATGTATTAACATGAATATCGTTAATTTCAGATTTATGAACAAGAAAACGATAAGCACTGCTGTTATTTGCATAACCAATGAAAACACAGTCAATTGTTTTTGATCCTATCTTAACCTTTTTAGGTTTAGGAACCATTACCTTTGCTAAACACCCCCACACTCTTAAGTATTTATAGCAAGGTCTATGACCTTTCCATAATTCATAAGGTGTTTTATGAGTTTTCTTATGAGGCACTTTATTAAGAATATAATTGGCAGAAAGCAAAGCTTCCCCCCACAAATTCTGGGGTGCTCCAGAACTGTTTAACATAGCATTCAATATTTCTTTCAAAGTTCGGTTCTTGCGTTCAGCAATACCGTTAGATTGAGGTGAATAAGGAGCAGTAGTTTGGTGAATAATACCATGAGTAGAGCAAATCTCTTCAAATGGTGATTCATATTCACCACCTCTATAGCTTCTTATTGCTTTAATCTTTTTACTAAGTTGATTTTCAACTTCATTTTTATAAAGTTGAAACTTTTCTATAGCCTCATCTTTGCTTCTTAGCAAATATACATAACAATATCTTGTGCAATCATCAATAAAGGTTATGAAATATTTTTTTCCACCTCTAGTTTGTACAAACTTTAAGTCACATATATCAGTGTAAATTAAATTTAGAGGTTCAGATTTTCTTTCAACAGAATGAAAGGGTAATCTTGTCATTTTTGATTCCACACAAATTTCACATTTATGTTTCAGATTAATATCAAATCTAGGCAAGAACTCTAAATTAATTAATCTACGCAATGTATCATAATTAACATGTCCTAATCTAGCATGCCAAATATTTGAAGATTCCAACAAGTAAGCAGAAGAATTAATTTTATTTTTATCAATAGACTTCGGTACAACAGTCATAACATTCATCTTAAAGAGCCCATCATTCATGTAGCCCTTTCCTACAAACATATCATTTTTTGTAAGTACAAACTTATCAGACACAAACACCAACTTAAAACCATTCTTGCTAAGTAGTGACCCAGAAACTAGATTCTTGCGAATATCTGGCACATGAAGCACTTTATTCAAAGTCAGTTCTTTGCCAGATGTCATTTTCAGTATAATCTTTCCACGTCCTTCAACCTTTGAACTTGAGGAGTTTTCCATGAAGAGTTGATCATCATTTTCTACTGGTTTGTAAGTAGAAAACATCCATTTGTTGGAACAAATGTGGCGAGTAGCCCCAGTGTCCACGTACCACTCTTTAGGGTTTCCTACCAAGTTACATTCAGATATAACTGCACAAATATTCATGTCTGAAATATCTTCAGAAAGCTTTTCCAGTTCTGTCACATTTGCTTGAGGCTTTTGTTCTTTCTTCAACTTCTTTGGCTTTCGACATTCATTAGATTTATGTCCTGGAAGGCCATACTTGAAGTATTTGCCTTTGAATTTCTTCTTGGCCTTGAAAGTCTCTTTGCCATCACGCTTCCTTTTGTTGTTGTTTGGCCTTTGTTCTACAACATTTGCCTTGGCTTCAAAGAAGTTCTTTCCACTCTTCTTCTCAGATCCTCGATTGTCCTCTTCAATCTTAAGTCGCACAATCAGTTCTTCAAGATTCATCTCTTTGCGTTTATGCTTTAGATAATTCTTGAAGTCTTTCCATGATGGTGGAAGTTTTTTAATCATTGCTGCAACTTGGAATAAGTCACTTAATGACATTCCTTCAGAATGAATGTCATATAGAATGTCATGTAGAATTACTTGTAATTCTTGAACCTGAGTGATGACTGCTTTAGAATCTACCATTTTAAAATTAAGAAATCTACCGACTATGAATTTTTTCATGCCAGCATCTTCAGTTTTATATTTTTTGTCTAAAGATTCCCATAGTTCTTTTGCAATTTTAATTGTACAATATACATTATATAATGTATTATCTAAACCATTCATCACATAGTTCCTGCAAAGAAAATCTGCATGTTTCCATGCATCAACAGCAGCCACCTTTTCCTTGTCAGTTTCTCCTTCAACAAGAGTAGGACAATCCTCTTGTAGAAACCTTGTCAAGTTCAGTGTTGTGAGATAGAAGAGCATCTTTTGTTGCCAACGCTTGAAATCAGTTCCATTGAACCTTTCAGGCTTTTCTCCATGAGACATACTAACGACAGGAATGGTACTAGTAGATGCCATTTCTGTTATACAAATAAAGACTATCAATAATCAAAAACAAATTTCTGTTGTATAAAAATTTAACAGAATTCAAACAACAAATTTTGTTTACAAAATTTCTGTTGTAGAAAATTTGTTCACAAATTTTGTTTTACAAATTTGTATAGCACAAATTCAAATTTTGTTTACAAATTTCTGTTTTATAAAAATTTATATTCTAAAGTAAGGAAAATAACAGCAACTATAATATATTAAAATACAACAGTAATATACGGTAATATTATCTATCTATCCAATTACATGTGTTCACTAGCATGGCCAAGATTTTCTCAGTTTTGGCGGTATTAGCGACGAGAGTTTTTCATTTTTATACAAAAATATCCTATATCAAAAGTTACCTATTTATAGTAGCACAACTAGTTTACGTAAATAATTTCATATTGCAAAATAATATATTCCAAGCAAACATATCACAGTCAAATCGAATTAACATGTATTCTTTTCTAAGAAATGGTTAATTAGACAACTACATGCTTATACATATTAATAATAACAGAATAATATATTGAACACTACTAACAGTAATAATGTAAGACCCCAACTTTTATAAATAAAGATGAATTTTCTATAAATATCATTTTTGAATATTATGGAGTTAATTTGATATAATGTTATAGTTGTGGGTAGTATTTATATATTTTGCAAAGTACACAAGTTGTTATATAATATTCGATTGGTCGGAGAATATTCGTTTTAACAGGGAATATTCGTACAACGACACAATCATTGGTGGACCCCACAACAGAATTATTGCCGGATTGAGAAAACGACAAAAATATTTTATTAAAAATAACGGCGAAAGTTTTACCATTGCTACTGTTGAACTACTCTGTAGTAAAAGTACAGTAATACGTGTGGTTGCATAGTAACACACGGTATTGAGTATTAATGCTTATGTGAGAAGTCACTCAGTTTGATTCAATTATTGTCAGTTAATAATATGAATTATTTAGCGATCATGATGTTTTGTTTTATTCGTATTATTAACGTAATAAAACAGAAACATCTTTTTATATAAAACAGAATACTTTATTAAAGTTATTCTATAAATAGAATATATTATATTTTATTTAAAAGATTTTTCTTTAAATATGGACCGTCAGATTAAACTAATCAATCTGGACCGTTCATGGATTAGTTACAATGCATTCTATTTTTCTATAAATAGCAGCTCATTCCTTCATTATTTCTTACGAATTCACTGAACTCTAGAGAGAGAAACTATAGAGAGAAACTATAGAGAGAGAGAAGAAGAGTATTCTGCTACTTAACTACTTCCTTATTTCAGCTCTTTTTTAAAACGGTAAGGGGTGTTATTCTTTCTTATTCATGAAGAGAACTGTTGTTATTCCATTTCTTATTATTCTGTTAGAATAACCTGTATACGCGGTCTACCCTATACTTGGTGACATTCTTCTATTATTCTGTTGGAACATCCTGTCTGTGTGTTTTACACCGGACCTGGTTCCGTTTTTATTATTATTCTGTTGAAACATCCTGTCTGTGTGTTTTACACCGGACCTGGTTCCGTCTTTGTTATTATTCTGTTGAAACATCCTGTCTGTGTGTTTTACACCGGACCTGGTTCCATTATTTATTATTCTGTCAGAATATCCTGTCTGTGCGTTTACGCCGGACCTGGTTCCATTATTTATTATTCTGTTGGAATAACCTGTCTGTGCGGTCTATTGCATGCATGGTGATTTCTTTTGTTATTCTATTCTTTATTGTACTCAGTTGGTTAAGTTTTGACTTCTATACTCCATGAAATTTGTGGAATATCCTTGATAATTGTGTTTCATCCAGTATCTTTTCATGAAAATATTCTTCTAAACATTTTTAAATTTTACTCCACAAAGCAGTATCATGTTGACAATTTGGACGTTGTTAATTCTTGGATAAATTAATTCTTGAACTTGTTTTATTGAATTCTTATATCATTGTCATCATCCTCATGTTTATAAAATGTTGAAAGTCATCTGTGGCCTTTAGTGCATAGATGGACTTGGTATGATTATGACCAGGGATTATTCGGTATAATCATGACTGTAATGTTACAAATAATGTGGTAAAAGTCCTCATTGGCCCGTAGTGCATTGATGGACAGTTGTTGGCATGATCATGACCATTAATGAATACACGAATATCCTTGGCCGTAGTGCAGGGGTGATTCGATGATGTGGATTATTTTATTAAGCTGAGTCTCAGCGATCACAATGTTGAAAAATCTTTTAAATCATAAAAGATAGTAGAGTTTATTTTCTACTTGACTCTTTTAATGGATTGCTTGTTCCGCTGCAGTTAAACTTGATGTCTATTATATTTTATCAGTTTAACATTATTGAAGGCTAATGATAATTTATTCTGCAATATCTTAGTCATAATATTTCTTACTGGGCTAGTTGAGCTCACCCTTTCTTTCACTGTTCTCTTCAGGAAATGAGAACGTAGCTGGGGCAAGTCAGGAAACGGAGTGATGGTTCAAATGATAGTATTAGTTAGTAGTCCTCACTATTCTATGTAATAGTGTGTTAATAAATGTAATGAGAACTCTTTTTGAGTATGAATACTCTCTAGAAGATAATATTTGTATTCAAACTCGCAGTTTATGTTTTGTCGTATTGTACACGACAGCTGTATTAGTAAGTTGTATTTGTATTCTGTACGTTGTATCTGACGACCCAAGATGGGTGATGTATACCTAATTTTTGGGGTGTCACAGTTGGTATCAGAGCTTAGGAATATGATCCCTGGCTAAGATGTGAGAATAGAACTAGGAGGGGAGAGACGGAGAATTCCTTCACTAGTATGACCTACCTAAGTTTATTTGCATGGTATTTAATTGGTCGGTCATAATATAAGGATAATATATGACATATCAATTAACTTTTATTTTGTGGCAGTATCTGAAAATAGCATCTGAGAATGTTGATAATAGCAATGCAGCACAGGCGACTGTTGATTCACCACATATCAATAATCAGGATAATGTGCATCAGGAAGGTGACAATCCTCATGCAAACGACAACACTGACCAGATGATGAATGATGGAATATTCAGAAACTTTATGCAGTTCATGCAACAGCAGGCGAGAGCTGCTCCTGTCCAAAATATAGGTGGAAACACTGAAAACTCTCGGACGGTCACCGCTAAACAGTTCAAGGAGCTGGGACCACCAGAGTTTAAGGGAGAGCCAAAATCACTTATAGCGGAAACATGGATAAAACAGATTACCAAGATATTTGATGTCTTGGGATGCTCCGAGGAGCTAAAGGTTCCCTTTGCCGCCTTTATGTTGCGAGGAGAGGCAGATTACTGGTGGGAATCGATTAAGCGTACTTAACCTGCCGTACTGAAGATGTCTTGGGAGAAGTTCTAAGAGCTGTTCAACGACAAATACTTTCTTGAAAGTATTCGTCACATGAAGGAGGTGGAATTTATCAAGTTTGAGCAAAACAACATGACCGTGTCGCAGTACGAAGCCAAGTTTGCTGAGTTGTCCCGGTTTGCGTCCCACTTGGTGGATAATGAAGAGCGAATGACGCGAATGTTTTTGCGAGGTTTGAAACCTGAGATACGTCAACATCTTATTTCTCATAAACTGTGTTTGTATTCAGATGTTGTGAATAGGGCTCAGTTAGTGGAGCGCGATAACGAGTCAACGCAACCAAAAGAGAGCAGTCGACAAAATGATAATACCAGTGAGAGCAGTCATCGAAGCGGTGACAACAAGCGTGGAGGGAATCAACAGGCCAGAAATGGTAACCACTTCGGTGGTAATCAGGGCCAAAACAATATGAATGGTCATTTCAAGACGAGGAGATTCAACAATGATGGAAAGACGTCATCACCAGCACCCGTTGTTAAGGAAGGAGAACGACCACCTATCATATGTTTCAAATGCGGAGGGGAGGGGCACATCAGCCCAAACTGCGCGATGCCGTCTAAAGCATGTTATAATTGTGGAAGAGAAGGTCATTTAGCTCGATTTTGTCGTTTACCAAAAACAAGTTCAGCCAAGATGGAGACACCAAAGGCCGTCCCAGAAAAGTCAAAACCGATAGTGCAAGGGAGAGCATTTGTTGTGACCTCCCAAAAAGCAAGGAACCCGAATGAGGTCATCACGGGTAAGCTTATCATAAACTCTAACGAAGTCTATACTTTATTTGATACCGGTTCTACCCATTCTTTTATTTCTCCTACTTGCGCTCATCGATTAAATTTGATTCCGGAGAAATTAGACTTTGATTTATCTGTTGAAACTCCATTGGGAGAAACCTTCATTACATCTACGGTTTATAAGTCTTGTTTGGCTCAAGCTGGTACCCACACATTACCTGTCGATCTTATTTCATTAAAAATACTTGCATTTGACGTGATTCTAGGGATTGATTGGTTAACTACTCATCATGCAAAAATTGATTATTTTCGTAAGGTTGTTCGCTTTCATATTCCTAATCGACCTATTATGCGAATTCGAGCAACCAAACCATTAAAATCAATCGCTGTCATCTCAAGCCATAAAGCTATTCGTTTATTGAAAAACGGATGTCAATCTTTCTTAGCTCATGTCACGGATCTAAACAAAAATACGTCAATTTTGAATGATATTTCTATTGTTAATAAATTCCCTGACGTATTCCCTGAAGAACTTCCCGGCCTACCCCCAGAGCGTGAAATTGAATTTTGTATCGACTTTGAACCCGGTACAAAACCCATTTCCAAAGCCCCATATCGAATGGCTCCTATTGAACTTCAGGAGTTAAAGATCCAACTGCAGGAATTGTTAGACATTGGCTTTATTCGTCCTAGTACTTCTCCTTGGGGTGCTCCTGTTCTATTCGTGAAGAAGAAAGATGGAAGTATGCAACTTTGTATTGATTATCAGGAGTTGAATCATGTCACCATCAAAAACAGGTACCCATTGCCACGCATTGATGACCTGTTTGACCAGTTACAAGGAGCACAATTCTTTTCAAAGATCGATCTTCGTTCTGGATATCATCAGCTGAAGGTTAGAACTGAGGATATTCTAAAGACGGCTTTTAGAACTCGGTACGGGCATTATGAATTCCTAGTCATGTCTTTTGGATTGACTAATGCTCCTGCTGCCTTCATGGATATAATGAACCGGGTATTCAAGGAATATTTGGATCACTTTGTGGTCGTCTTTATTGATGACATCCTTATTTATTCCAAAAGCCATGAAGATCATGAGCAACACTTGAGGCTGGCACTCCAAAAGCTTCGTGAATACAAGCTTTATGCCAAGTTGAAGAAATGCGAGTTCTGGCTGGAGGAGGTAACATTCCTTGGGCACGTACTATCAAGTCGTGGAATATCGGTTGACCCGGCAAAGATTGAAGCTATTCAAAGCTGGGAGCAACCTAAATTAGTGACCGAAGTACGTAGCTTTCTTGGTTTAGCTGGTTATTATCGGAGATTCGTGGAAGGATTTTCTCGAATCGCTACTCCATTAACTCAGTTGATTCGAAAAGATACAAAGTTCGGTTGGAGCGAAGAATGTGAGCAGAGTTTTCAAGAACTCAAGAGAAGACTCATTTCAGCACCTGTTCTAACAATACCATCTGGCTCGGAGGGATTTGTCATCTACAGTGATGCTTCGAGCAAAGGGTTGGGATGCGTTCTCATGCAACATAGAAAAGTCATAGCCTATGCATCAAGACAACTCAAGGAATATGAGAGGAATTATCCTACTCATGATCTAGAGTTGGCAGCTGTTATCTTTGCACTTAAAATTTGGAGGCATTACTTGTATGGGAAGAAGGTGGAGATCTTTACGGATCATAAAAGCCTCAAATATTTCTTCACTCAAAAGGAACTCAACATGCGACAACGACGTTGGCTTGAACTATTGAAAGATTATGATCATACCATTCAATACCATCCTGGAAAAGCGAACGTGGTAGCTGACGTATTGAGTAGAAGATCATATGCAAGTACGAGTGCAATATTGTCAACACAAATGCCCATTTTGTGTGACTTGCAAAGGATGGAGATAGAGTTAAAGACTCTAGGGACCCATGTGATGATGGCGAATATACGAGTAGAACCAACTTTAATCGATAAAGTTAAAGCTGCTCAAGCTACAGACCTGAAGCTAATGCGTATGAGGAAGAAAGTGCAAGAAGGTGCTATGCCGGAAGCAAGAATCGATGAAGAAGGAATACTTTGAGTCAACTCCAGACTTTGTGTTCCTAACAACCCTGATTTAAAGTATGAAATCATGATGGAGGCACACAACACACCGTTTGCAATCCATCCTGGAAGTACCAAAATGTATCATGATCTTCGTCATACATTTTGGTGGAGCAATATGAAGAGAGAGATAGCGTTGTTTATCTCAAGGTGTCTAACTTGTCAACGAGTCAAAGCGGAGCATCAAGTACCAAAAGGTCCATTGAAACCACTTGAAATTCTAGAATGAAAGTGGGAGCACATTACCATAGATTTCATTACCGGTCTTCCTAGGGTTTCTCAAGGTATTGATGCGATTTGGGTCATTGTTGATAGATTGACCAAGTCTGCTCATTTCTTACCGATACGAGAAACTTATACACTTGAACGTCTTGCTCGTATGTACATAAACGAGATTGTAAGACTGCATGGTATGCCAGTATCTATAGTTTCTGATCGAGACCCAAGATTCACTTCACGATTTTGGGTTAGTTTACAAAAAGCTATGGGCACAGATTTACTATTTAGTTCGGCATATCATCCTCAGACGGACGAACAATCAGAGAGGACTATTCAAACTCTAGAAGATCTATTAAGACTCTGTTTCTTTGACTTCAAGGGAAGTTGGGACAAGTTCTTACCCTTGGTGGAGTTTTCCTACAACAACAGTTATCAAGCAAGTATTGGCATGGCTCCATTCGAAGCATTGTATGGAAGAAAATGTCGTTCTCCAGTATGCTGGGATGAGGTGGGTGAAGCAACGTTGTTGGGACCGGAGTTGGTACGTATGACTACAGAAAAGATTCAAACGATCCGATAACATATAAAAACCTCACAAGATCGACAAAAGAGTTATGCTGATCTTCATCGAAAGGACGCGGAATTTGATGTAGGAGGTCATGTGTTCTTACGTGTTGCTCCATAGAAAGGAGTTACGAGATTTGAAAAGAGAGGAAAGCTCAATTCTCGATTCATCGGTCCATTTTTAATTCTCGATCGAGTAAGAACTGTGGCTTATAGACTTGCTTTACCGCCAAGTATGTCTCGTGTTCATAACGTTTTTCACATATCCATGTTACGCAAATATGTGAAAGACCCGAACCACATTATTGAGTTAGAACCGGACGAAATAGCGGAGGATTTGACGTATGAAGAAGTTCCTGTTCAAATCTTGGATAAGAAGGAACATATTCTACGCTCCAAGGTTATACCTCAAGTAAAAGTTTTGTGGAGAAACCACGATGTTGAGGAAATGACTTGGGAGTTAGAATCTGAAATGAAATCAAGGTATCCTTACCTCTTCGACATACCAGGTATGTACCCTAATTTCGAGGGCGAAATTTCATAAGAAGGGGAGGTTGTAAGACCCCAACTTTTATAAATAAAGATGAATTTTCTATAAATATCATTTTTGAATATTATGGAGTTAATTTGATATAATGTTATAGTTGTGGATAGTATTTATAAATTTTGTAAAGTACGCAAGTTGTTATATAATATTCGATTGGTCGGGGAATATTCGTTTTAACAGGAAATATTCGTATAACGAAACAATCATTGGTACAGTAATACGTGTGGTTGCATAGTAGCACACGGTATTGAGTATTAATGCATATGTGAGAAGTCACTCAGTTTGATTCAATTATTGTCAGTTAATAATATGAATTATTTAGCGATAATGACGTTTTGTTTTATTCGTATTATTAACGTAATAAAACAGAAATATCTTTTTATATAAAACAGAATACTTTATTAAAGTTATTCTATAAATAGAATATATTATATTTTATTTAAAAGATTTTTCTTTAAATATGGACCATCGGATTAAAGTAATCAATCTGGACCGTTCATGGATTAGTTACTATGCATTCTATTTTTCTATAAATAGCAGCTCATTCCTTCATTATTTCTTACGAATTCACTGAACTCTAGAGAGAGAAACTATAGATAGAAACTATAGAGAGAGAGAAGAAGAGTATTCTGATACTTAACTACTTCCTTATTTCAGCTCTTTTTTAAAACGGTAAGGGGTGTTATTCTTTCTTATTCATGAAGAGAACTGTTGTTATTCTTTTTCTTATTATTCTGTTGGAATAACCTGTATACGCGGTCTACCCTATACTTGGTGACATTCTTCTATTATTCTGTTGGAACATCCTGTCTGTGTGTTTTACACTGGACCTGGTTCCGTTTTTATTATTATTCTGTTGGAACATTCTGTCTGTGTGTTTTACACCGGACCTGGTTCCGTCTTTGTTATTATTCTGTTGGAACATCCTGTCTGTGTTTTACACCGGACCTGCTTCCATTATTTATTATCCTGTCGGAATATCCTGTCTGTGCATTTACGCCGGACCTGGTTCCATTATTTATTATTCTATTGGAATAACCTGTCTGTGCGGTCTATCGCATGTATGGTGATTTCTTTTGTTATTCTACTCTTTATTGTACTCAGTTAGTTAAGTTTTGACTTCTATACTCCATAAAATTTGTGGAATATCCTTGATAATTGCGTTTCATCCAGTATCTTTTTATGAAAATATTCTTCTAAGCATTTTTTAATTTTACTCCACAAAGCAGTATCATGTTGACAATTTGGACGTTGTTAATTCTTGGATAAATTAATTCTTGAACTTGTTTTATTGAATTCTTATATCATTGTCATTATCCTCATGTTTATAAAATGTTGAAAGCCATCTGTGGCCTTTAGTGCATAGATGGACTTGGTATGATTATGACCAGGGATTATTCGGTATAATCATGACTGTAATGTTACAAATAATGTGGTAAAAGTCCTCATTGGCCCGTAGTGCATTGATGGACAGTTGTTGGCATGATCATGACCATTAATGAATACACGAATATCCTTGGCCGTAGTGCAGGGGTGATTCGATGATGTGGATTATTTTATTAAGCTGAGTCTCAGCGATCACAATGTTGAAAAATCTTTTAAATCATAAAAGATAGTAGAGTTTATTTTCTACTTGACTCTTTTAATGGATTGCTTGTTCCGCTGCAGTTAAACTTGATGTCTATTATATTTTATCAGTTTAACATTATTGAAGGCTAATGATAATTTATTCTGCAATATCTTAGTCATAATATTTCTTACTGGGCTAGTTGAGCTCACCCTTTCTTTCACTGTTCTCTTCAGGAAATGAGAACGTAGCTGGGGCAAGTCAGGAAACGGAGTGATGGTTCAAATGATAGTATTAGTTAGTAGTCCTCACTATTCTATGTAATAGTGTGTTAATAAATGTAATGAGAACTCTTTTTGAGTATGAATACTCTCTAGAAGATAATATTTGTATTCAAACTCGCAGTTTATGTTTTGTCGTATTGTACACGACAGCTGTATTAGTAAGTTGTATTTGTATTCTGTACGTTGTATCTGACGACCCAAGATGGGTGATGTATACCTAATTTTTGGGGTGTCACAAATAACATGCAATAATATTTGAGAATACTGAGTATTAATATATTAACATGCAAAAAGCTATGTATTCATATTATATATATATATATATATATATATATATATATATATTAAACAATAATTACAGTTTACATGCAATCATTTTGCATAATATACTAAACATAAATGATAACAGAATATAATATATGCAACAAAAACTAATGACTAAATCCGACCGGAAAAGTAACAGAATACTTGTGGCTTTATATTAACATGTAAAATAATGTATAAATATTTCAACAAAATTTGCAGAAATTCAGTTTCTTCAAAAACTTGTTTTACAAAACAATTATTTGTTGAAATATTTAAACTGTAATTTCGGTTTTAAAATTTTAATATAAAATAAATTACAAAATTATATTAAATAAAACTATAATTACATAATAATATACGTATAGCAGATACGTTGAAATAAAACCGAATATTTCAGTTCACATAAATAAAGAGGCCAAATAAGACTACAATTAGCAATTATTACTTTATTATTTACTACACCGTACAAGAAAAAAAAATGAAAACCAATAAAGTGAGTGAATGCAACTTTTCAGAAAACCAAATGCAATTTCCACAAAATTAATAACTTAGTATTATATCACTATATAATATATCTTAGTATTATAAGCATGAATACATAAGTTAAATCTGTTAACATATTAAATAGACATTTAACATGTAATATAAAATAACAGAATAAATTTTCAGAATTACGTGGATAATCATGCACATGATAAAAAAAATATACATTCTATTTTTATACAAACATGTAAAATCCGTGTATTTGTTTTATAAAACAATTTTCTTTTTACATAAAACAATTTTCTGTTCACATAAAATAATACTATAATTACAGAAAATTACTAAATTTGCTTTAAGATTGTTATCTATAATATATAATATTATTTAATAATGCATATAAATATGATAATAATAAATTATGCAAAACATAAATAACTTGTAAAATGATAAAAATAAATCTGAGTCCTTTGAATTCACAAAGTCTCCTTAAAGCAAATTTATTCCCCCACAGATGCTAAGGGTTAATTGAATAATTACTTCCCAAGATAAAACGGATTTCAATTCTTAATTAGTAGCATTACAAAATTAAGAATTCATCGAACCAATTTCTATGTTTATGTACTGAACTTAATATGGATGTTAATGATGCATGCATGAAGATAAAACTTACTGCAACACTTTACAAATAACGGGAATTTACAGAAACGGAAGTGCAACTCTTTTGCATAGAACGGGATTCTGCAGAACGGTGACGGAATTTTTATGCAAAAAACGGGATTTTATGCAGAACGGGAACGGAACGGCAGAACGGGAAAATTAATGCAGAACGGAGTTTTGAGGGAAGGAACGGGAAAATTTTCTGTATAACGGGACAGAAATTTATAGAACGAGGAGGGGAAAAAATTATATTATTTAAAAGTTTCCCACACCGTTTATTTATATATTCCGTTGGCGTGTAACCGTCGTCAAAACGACGTAGTATCACAAACCCGCCCGTCACGATCACGACCCGACCCGAGTCAATTTTCTCATTCAAATCTCATTTCCAACACATGTCTGACTTCTCTAAGCATTAACATGCCACCATTGTTGGTCTTCAGATAAATATCTCCAATGCCGATAACCTTGAATGCACTACCATTTCCCATCCGTACATAGCCAAAATCACCACTAATGTAGGATGAATATTTCACCACGCGAAGTAGCATGGAACGAAGCACCCGAATCAATAACCCATTCATTAACTTGACACTTGGGTTTACCATCACTAACAAGGGCTACATCAACGTCGGATAGATACACAAATGAGTCCTTATCCTCATCTTTTTCCTTGGACTGTTCTTTCTTTAGAAATTTGTACTCTCGCCTTATATGACCCGGTCTCTGGCAGTGAAAACAAATTATCTCTTTTCCTCTCAACCTTATCTTGGATTTGTCATCTTCAAGAGAGTTTTTCTCTCTGTTTCTGCTGCTACTCTGCGCGAAGAAAACTTGTGTTTGTGTCTCAGAATTCACACCTTGCTCCTTTTGTCTTGTCTCCTCATTATGAAGACTGTCCTTGACCATCTGCATAGTCATTTTTTCTTTTGGAGATGAATTGCTTAGAGATAGCACCAAAGTCTCCCAACTGTTTGGCAAAGAACTGAGAAGCAAAAGAGCTTGAATCTCATCATCAAGATTCAACTTCATGGTGGATAGCTGGTTCACCAAACCTTGGAACTCACTCATATGCTCCGACACACTGCTCCTATCCTTGTACTTTAGATTCACAATTTTTTGAATGATAAAAGTTTTATTTTGTGCATTCTTCTTCTCTGACATAGACTCTAGTGTTGTCCATAAAGTGTGAGCATCCGTCTCTTGCGAAACATGGTGGAACACACTTTGATCAATCCACTGCCGGATATGACCAATAGTCTTCCTATTCATTTTATTCCAATCAGCCTCAGACTTATCTGCGGGCTTCTTTTCCTTGAGCTCCAACGGATCATACAAATCCTTGCAATAAAGGATATCCTTCATTCTGGGCTTCCAGATCGAAAATTTTGAAGATGTCAATTTAATTATAGCTCCGACTGATTCCTCCATAAAATTTATCAAAAACAACCGAGCAAATAACCTTAGCTCTGATACCAGTTGTTGGGAAAAAATCACCTCCCAAATACTATTGTCTTTGATAAATTAGACGGATAAAATATCAGCATATGTCAAAGAGATTAAATTTACAGTTCCACCAAAATAATAACCACTGCAGGAAATAATGAGTAGAAAATATCCAACCACGAGACACCATTATTTTTACGTGAAAAACCCTCTAAAACTAAGAGGTAAAAATCACGGGACAAACTTTGAAAAATTCACTAGAATAATATGAGATAATACAAAGATATCTTAATTTGAGTACAAATCTAAATTACTTCACCACAATAACTATGTGATGGAACCCAAATAAAACACCCTATTATTTGAACTATCTTTCTCTCTCTATTTTTCTAACTCTCTTCCACCCTCTCCCGGATGGGATAATTTTTATCCATTTTCCCCGGATGAGATTACTTTCATCCACCCTTTTCTTTTTCTCTCTACTCTCTTTTCTCTTAAACTTTCGGATGAGAGTAGAAAACTTTTGTGTGGTGTTTTTCTTCTTTCATTTGCTGCCCCTTTTTATAGCCGAAGAAATGGGAGAAAAGGAGTAAATGAGGGGACAAAAATTCAAGAGTTGGTGGACTGTTAAAAAATCAAAGGGCGGGGCATTAATGGGTGAAGGAATGTTAACCAACACAACTTGTAATAGTGTACATTAAAAAAAATATCTTTATTCGCATATGATTTTTTCTTTTTTTTATTTATTAAATTTTCATGTTTGTAAATTACTGCGAATATTAATAAGTATGAAAAATTACTTAAATTTAAGTTAAAGCTTAAAAATATATTTGAAGGTGTTAAGCAATCTAAATGCTCAAATATATAATGATATCTCATTAAGTATTTAATTATTTGCTGATATGTATATACTGTATTGGAGTATAAAGACACCAAATTCTAAATTTATTTTGTGAGTAAAAATAACCCACTAATGACAAATTGTCACTTGTTATTTTTTGAACATTAACCTTTGTTAATGAAATATAATAATTTCTAAGTATATTAAATACAATAAATGATAGAATTCTCAAAAAGTTTAACCAACTATGAATTGACAATCTTAAAATTTTGTAAAGCCAATTAATATTCTAATTCCCAACTCTTGTGAAGGAGAGTATGTGACGCCCCCAAAATTAAGTATACATCACCCATCTTGGGTAGTCAGATACATAGTATAGAATTCAAATACAACTTACTAATACAACTGTCATGTACAATACGACAAAACATAAACTGTGAGTTTGAATACAAATATTATCTTCTAGAGAGTATTCATACTCAAAAGGAGTCCTCATTACATTTATTAACACACTATTACATAGAATAGTGAGGACTACTAACTAATACTATCATTCGGACCATCACTCCGTTCCCCGACTTGCCCCAGCTACATTCTCATTTCCTGAAGAGAACAGTGAAAGAAAGGGTGAGCTCAACTAGCCCAGTAAGAAATATTATGACTAAGATAATGCAGAATAAATTATCATTAGCCTTCAACAATGTTAAACTGATAAAATATAATAGACATCAAGTTTAACTGCAGCGGAATAAGCAATCCATTAAAAGAGTCAAGTAGAAAATAAACTCTACAATCTTTTATGATTTAAAAGGTTTTTCAACATTGTGATCGCTGAGACTCAGCTTAATAAAATAATCCACATCATCGAATCACCCCTGCACTACGGTCAAGGATATTCGTGTATTCATTAATGGTCATGATCATGCCAACAACTGTCCATCAACGCACTACGGGCCAATGAGGACTTTTACCACATCATTTGTAACATTACGGTCATGATTATACCGAATAATCCCTGGTCATAATCATACTAAGTCCATCTATGCATTACAGGCCACAGATGACTTTCAACATTTTATAAACATGAGGACGATGACAATGATATAAGAATTCAATAAAACAAGTTCAAGAATTAATTTATCCAAGAATTAACAACATCCAAATTGTCAACATGATACTACTTTGTGGAGTAAAATTCAAGAATGCTTAGAAGAATATTTTCATGAAAAGATACTGGATGAAACGCAATTATCAAGGATATTCCACAAATTTCATGGAGTATAAAAGTCAAAACTTAACCAACTGAGTACAATAAAGAATGGAATAACAAAAGAAATCACCATGCATGCGATAGACCGCACAGACAGGTTATTCCAACAGAATAATAAATAATGGAATCAGGTCCGGCGTAAACGCACAGACATGATATTTCGACAGAATAATAAATAATGGAACCAGGTCCGACGTAAACGCACATACAGGATATTCCGACAGAATAATAAATAATAGAACCAGGTCCGGCGTAAACGCACAGACAGGATATTCCGACAGAATAATAAATAATGGAACCAGGTCCGGTGTATAAAACACACAGACAGGATGTTCCAACAGAATAATAACAAGACGGAACCAGGTCCGGTGTAAAACACACAGACAGGATGTTCCAACAGAATAATAATAAAAACGGAACCAGGTCCGGTGTAAAATACACAGACAGGATGTTCCAACAGAATAATAGAAGAATGTCACCAAGTATAGGGTAGACCGCGTATACAGGTTATTCCAACAGAATAATAAGAAATGGAATAACAACAGTTCTCTTCATGAATAAGAAAGAATAACACCCCTTACCGTTTTAAAGAAGAGCTGAAATAAGGAAGTAGTTAAGTAGCAGAATACTCTTCTTCTCTCTCTATAGTTTCTCTCTCTAGAGTTCAGTGAATTCGTAAGATATAATGAAGGAATGAGCTGCTATTTATAGAAAAATAGAATGCATAATAACTAATCCATGAACGGTCCAGATTAATTACTTTAATCTGACGGTCCATATTTAAAGAAAATTTTTTTAAATAAAATATAATATATTCTATTTATAGAATAACTTTAATAAAGTATTCTGTTTTATATAAAAAGATGTTTCTGTTTTATTACGTTAATAATACGAATAAAACAAAACGTCATTATCGCTAAATAATTCATATTATTAACTGACAATAATTGAATCAAACTGAATAACTTCTCACATAAGCATTAATAATCAATACCGTGTGCTACTATGCAACCACACGTATTACTGTACTTTTACTACCGAGTAGTTCAACAGTAACAATGGTAAAACTTCCGCCGTTATTTTTAATAAAATATTTTTGTCGTTTTCTCAATCCGACAATAATTCCGTTGTGGGGTCCACCAATGATTGTGCCGTTGTACGAATATTCCCTGTTAAAACGAATATTCCCCGACCAATCGAATATTATATAACAACTTGCGTACTTTGCAAAATTTATAAATATTACCCACAACTATAACATTATATCAAATTAACTCCATAATATTCAAAAATGATATTTATAGAAAATTCATCTTTATTTATAAAAGTTGGGGTCTTACAACCTCCCCTTCTTATGAAATTTCGCCCTCGAAATTAGGGTACGTACCTGGTATGTCGAAGAGGTAAGGATACCTTGATTTCATTTCAGATTCTAACTCCCAAGTCATTTTCTCAACATCGTGGTTTCTCCACAAAACTTTGACTTGAGGTATAACCTTGGAGCGTAGAATATGTTCCTTCTTATCCAAGATTTGAACAGGAACTTCTTCATACGTCAAATCCTCCGCTATTTCGTCCGGTTCTAACTCAATAATGTGGTTCGGGTCTTCCACATATTTGCGTAACATGGATATGTGAAAAACGTTATGAACACGAGACATACTTGGCGGTAAAGCGAGTCTATAAGCCACAGTTCCTACTCGATCGAGGATTAAAAATGGACCGATGAATCGAGGATTGAGCTTTCCTCTCTTTTCAAATCTCGTAACTCCTTTCCATGGAGCAACACGTAAGAACACATGATCTCCTACATCAAATTCCACGTCCTTTCGATGAAGATCAGCATAACTCTTTTGTCGATCTTGTGAGGTTTTTATACGTTGTCGGATCGTTTGAATCTTTTCTGTAGTCATACGTACCAACTCCGGTCCCAACAACGTTGCTTCACCCACCTCATCCCAGCATACTGGAGAACGACATTTTCTTCCATACAATGCTTCGAATGGAGCCATGCCAATACTTGCTTGATAACTGTTGTTGTAGGAAAACTCCACCAATGGTAAGAACTTGTCCCAACTTCCCTTGAAGTCAAAGACACAGAGTCTTAATAAATCTTCAAGAGTTTGAATAGTCCTCTCTGATTGTCCGTCCGTCTGAGGATGATATGCTGAACTAAATCGTAAATCCGTGCCCATAGCTTTTTGTAAACTAACCCAAAATCGTGAAGTGAATCTTGGGTCTCGGTCAGAAACTATGGATACTGGCATACCATGCAGTCTTACAATCTCGTTTATGTACATACGAGCAAGACGTTCAAGTGTATAAGTTTCTCGTATCGGTAAGAAATGAGCAGACTTGGTCAATCTATCAACAATGACCCAAATCGCATCAATACCTTGAGAAACCCTAGGAAGACCGGTAACGAAATCCATGGTAATGTGCTCCCACTTCCATTCTGGAATTTCAAGTGGTTGCAATGGACCTTTTGGTACTTGATGCTCCGCTTTGACTCGTTGACAAGTTAGACACCTTGAGATAAACATCGCTATCTCTCTCTTCATATTGCTCCACCAAAATGTATGACGAAGATCATGATACATTTTGGTACTTCCAGGATGGATTGCAAACGGTGTGTTGTGCGCCTCCATCATGATTTCATACTTTAAATCAGGGTTGTTAGGAACACAAAGTCTGGAGTTGACTCGAAGTATTCCTTCTTCATCGATTCTTGCTTCCGGCATAGCACCTTCTTGCACTTTCTTCCTCATACGCATCAGCTCCAGGTCTGTAGCTTGAGCAGCTTTAACTTTATCGATTAAAGTTGGTTCTACTCGTATATTCGCCATCATCACATGGGTCCCTGGAGTCTTTAACTCTATCTCCATCCTTTGCAAGTCACACAAAATGGGCCTTTGTGTTGACAATATCGCACTCGTACTTGCATATGATCTTCTACTCAATGCGTCAGCTACCACGTTCGCTTTTTCAGGATGGTATTGAATGGTATGATCATAATCTTTCAACAGTTCAAGCCAACGTCGTTGTCGCATGTTGAGTTCCTTTTGAGTGAAAAAATATTTGAGGCTTTTATGATCCGTAAAGATCTCCACCTTCTCCCCATACAAGTAATGCCTCCAAATTTTAAGTGCAAAGACAACAGCTGCCAACTCTAGATCATGAGTAGGATAATTCCTCTCATATTCCTTGAGTTGTCTTGATGCATAGGCTATGACTTTTTCATGTTGCATGAGAACGCATCCCAACCCTTTTCTCGAAGCATCACTGTAGATGACAAATCCCTCCGAGCCAGATGGTATTGTTAGAACAGGTGCTGAAATGAGTCTCCTCTTGAGTTCTTGAAAACTCTGCTCACATTCTTCGCTCCAACCGAACTTTGTATCTTTCTGAGTCAGCTGAGTTAATGGAGTAGCGATTCGAGAAAATCCTTCCACGAATCTCCGATAATAACCAGCTAAACCAAGAAAGCTACGTACTTCGGTCACTGATTTAGGTTGCTTTCAGCTTTGAATAGCTTCAATCTTTGCCGGGTCAACCGATATTCCATGACTTGATACTACGTGCCCAAGGAATGCTACCTCCTCTAGCCAGAATTCGCATTTCTTCAACTTGGCATAAAGCTTGTATTCACGAAGCTTTTGGAGTACCAGCCTCAAGTGTTGCTCATGATCTTCACGACTTTTGGAATAAATAAGGATGTCATCAATAAAGACGACCACAAAGTGATCCAAATATTCCTTGAATACCCGGTTCATCATATCCATGAAGGCAGCAGGAGCATTAGTCAATCCAAAGGACATGACTAGGAATTCATAATGCCCGTACCGAGTTCTAAAAGCCGTCTTTGGAATATCCTCAGTTCTAACCTTCAGCTGATGATATCCAGAACGAAGATCGATCTTTGAAAAGAATTGTGCTCCTTGCAACTGGTCAAACAGGTCATCAATACGTGGCAATGGGTACCTATTTTTGATGGTGACATGATTCAACTCCCGATAATCAATACAAAGTCGCATACTTCCATCTTTCTTCTTCACGAATAGAACAGGAGCACCCCAAGGAGAAGTACTAGGACGAATAAAGCCAATGTCTAACAATTCCTACAGTTGGATCTTTAACTCCTGAAGTTCAATAGGAGCCATTCGATATGGGGCTTTGGAAATGGATTTTGTACCGGGTTCAAGGTCGATACAAAATTCAATTTCACGCTCTGGGGGTAGGCCAGGAAGTTCTTCAGGGAATACGTCAGAGAATTTATTAACAATAGAAATATCATTCAAAACTGACGTATTTTTGTTTAGATCCGTGACATGAGCTAAGAATGCTTGACATCCGTTTTTCAATAAACGAATAGCTTTATGGCTTGAGATGACAGCGATTGATTTTAATGGTTTGGTTGCTTGAATTCACATAATAGGTCGATTAGGAATATGAAAGTTAACAACCTTACGAAAACAATCAATTTTTGCATGATGAGTAGTTAACCAATCAATCTCTAGAATCACGTCAAATGTAAGTATTTTTAATGAAATAAGATCGACAGGTAATGTGTGGGTACCAAATTGAACCAAACAAGACTTATAAACCGTAGATGTAATGAAGGTTTCTCCCAATGGAGTTTCAACAGATAAGTCAAAGTCTAATTTCTCTTGAATCAAATTTAATCGATGAGCGCAAGTAGGAGAAATAAAAGAATGGGTAGAACCGGTATCAAATAAAGTATAGACTTCGTTATAGTTTATGATAAGCTTACCCGTGATGACCTCATTCGGGTTCCTTGCTTTCTGAGAGGTCACAACAAACGCTCTCCCTTGCACTACCGGTTTTGACTTTTCTGGGACGGCCTTTGGTGTCTCCATCTTGGCTGAACTTATTTTTGGTAAATGACAAAATCGAGCTAAATGACCTTCTCTTCCACAATTATAACATGCTTTAGACGGCATCGCGCAGTTTGGACTGATGTGCCCCTCCCCTCCGCATTTAAAACATATGATAGGTGGTCGTTCTCCTTCCTTAACAACGGGTGCTGGTGCTGACATCTTTCCATCATTGTTGAATCTCCTCTTCTTAAAATGACCATTCGTATTGTTTTGGCCCTGATTACCACCAAAGTGGTTACCATTTCTGACCTGTTGATTCCCTCCACGCTTGTTGTCACCGCTTCGATGACCGCTCTCACTGGTATTATCATTTTGTCGACTGCTCTCTTTTGGTTGCGTTGACTCGTTATCGCGCTCCACTAACTGAGCCCTATTCACAACATCTGAATACAAACACAGTTTATGAGAAATAAGATGTTGACGTATCTCAGGTTTCAAACCTCGCAAAAACATTTGCGTCATTCGCTCTTCATTATCCATCAAGTGGGACGCAAACCGGGACAACTCAGCAAACTTGGCTTCGTACTGCGACACGGTCATGTTGTTTTGCTCTAACTTGATAAATTCCACCTCCTTCATGTGACAAACACTTTCGGAAAAGTATTTGTCATTGAACAGCTCTTGGAACTTCTCCCAAGACGTCTTCAGTGCGGCAGGTTGAGTACGCTTAATCGATTCCCACCAGTAATCTGCCTCTCCTCGCAACATAAAGGCGACAAAGGAAACTTTTTGCTCCTCGGAGCATCCCAAGACATCAAATATCTTGGTAATCTGCTTTATCCATGTTTCCACTATAAGTGGTTTTGGCTCTCCCTTAAACTCTGGTGGTCCCAGCTCCTTGAACTGTTTAGCGGTGACCGTCCGAGAGTTTTCAGTGTTTCCACCTATATTTTGGACAGGAGCCGCTCTCGCCTGCTGTTGCATGAACTGCATAAAGTTTCTGAACATTCCATCATTCATCATCTGGTCAGTGTTGTTGTTTGCATGAGGATTGTCACCTTCCTGATGCACATTATCATGATTATTGATATGTGGTGAATCAACAGTCGCCTGTGCTCCATTGCTATTCTCAACATTCTTAGATGCCATTTTTAGATACTGCCACAAAATAAAAGTTAATTGATATGTCATATATTATCCTTATATTATGAACGACCAATTAAATACCATGCAAATAAACTTAGGTAGGTCATACTAGCGAAGGAATTCCCCGTCTTTCCCCTCCTAGTTCTATTCTCACATCTTAGCCATGGATCATATCCCTAAGCTCTGATACCAACTGTGACGCACCCAAAATTAAGTATACATCACCCATCTTGGGTCGTCAGATATATAGTATAGAATACAAATACAACTTACTAATACAACTATCATGTACAATACGACAAAACATAAACTGTGAGTTTGAATACAAATATTATCATCTAGAGAGTATTCATACTCAAAAGGAGTCCTCATTACATTTATTAACACACTATTACATAGAATAGTGAGGACTACTAACTAATACTATCATTCGAACCATCACTCCGTTTCCCGACTTGCCCCAACTACGTTCTCATTTCCTGAAGAGAACAGTGAAAGAAAGGGTGAGCTCAACTAGCCCAGTAAGAAATATTATGACTAAGATAATGCAGAATAAATTTTCATTAGCCTTCAACAATGTTAAACTGATAAAATATAATAGACATCAAGTTTAACTGCAGCGGAACAAGCAATCCATTAAAAGAGTCAAGTAGAAAATAAACTCTACTATCTTTTATGATTTAAAAGATTTTTCAACATTGTGATCGCTGGGACTCAGCTTAATAAAATAATCCACATCATCGAATCACCCCTGCACTACGGCCAAGGATATTCGTGTATTCATTAATGGTTATGATCATGCCAACAACTGTCCATCAACGCACTACGGGCCAATGAGGACTTTTACCACATCATTTATAACATTACGGTCATGATTATATCGAATAATCCCTGGTCATAATCATACCAAGTCCATCTATGCACTACAGGCCACAGATGACTTTCAACATTTTATAAACATGAGAATGATGACAATGATATAAGAATTCAATAAAACAAGTTCAAGAATTAATTTATCCAAGAATTAACAACATCTAAATTGTCAACATGATACTGCTTTGTGGAGTAAAATTCAAGAATGCTTAGAAGAATATTTTCATGAAAAGATACTGGATGAAACGCAATTATCAAGGATATTCCACAAATTTCATGGAGTATAGAAGTCAAAACTTAACCAACTGAGTACAATAAAGAATGGAATAACAAAAGAAATCACCATACATGCGATAGACCGCACAGACAGGTTATTCCAACAGAATAATAAATAATGGAATCAGGTCCGACGTAAACGCACAGACAGGATATTCCGACAGAATAATAAATAATGGAACCAGGTCCGACGTAAACGCACAGACAGGATATTCTGACAGAATAATAAATAATGGAACCAGGTCCGGTGTATAAAACACACAGACAGGATGTTCCAACAGAATAATAACAAGACGGAACAAGGTCCGGTGTAAAACACACAGACAGGATGTTCCAACAGAATAATAGAAGAATGTCACCAAGTATAGGGTAGACCGCGTATACAGGTTATTCCAACAGAATAATAAGAAATGGAATAACAACAGTTCTCTTCATGAATAATAAAGAATAACACCCCTTACCGTTTTAAAGAAGAGCTGAAATAAGAAAGTAGTTAAGTAGCAGAATACTCTTCTTCTCTCTCTCTATAGTTTCTCTCTATAGTTTCTCTATCTAGAGTTCAGTGAATTCGTAAGATATAATGAAGGAATGAGCTGCTATTTATAGAAAAATAGAATGCATAGTAACTAATCCATGAACGGTCCAGATTAATTACTTTAATCTTACGGTCCATATTTAAAGAAAAATCTTTTAAATAAAATATAATATATTCTATTTATAGAATAACTTTAATAAAGTATTCTGTTTTATATAAAAAGATATTTCTGTTTTATTACGTTAATAATACGAATAAAACAAAACGTCATTATCGCTAAATAATTCATATTATTAACTGACAATAATTGAATCAAACTGAGTAACTTCTCACATAAGCATTAATAATCAATACCGTGTGCTACTATGCAACCACACGTATTACTGTAATTTTACTACCGAGTAATTCAACAGTAACAATGGTAAAACTTCCGTCGTTATTTTTAATAAAATATTTTTGTCGTTTTCTCAATCCGACAATAATTCCGTTGTGGAGTCCACCAATGATTGTGCCGTTGTACGAATATTCCCTGTTAAAACGAATATTCCCCGACCAATCGAATATTATATAACAACTTGCGTACTTTGCAAAATTTATAAATATTACCCACAACTATAACATTATATCAAATTAACTCCATAATATTCAAAAATGATATTTATAGAAAATTCATCTTTATTTATAAAAGTTGGGGTCTTACAGAGTACTTTCATGTTATAAATAAAAGATATTTCAACAAATTCAAAGTGCATTATTTTACTACAATAATAATTATCTCCCCCCCATATCAATTTCTAACTTAAGCATAAGAGGAAAGTTCTCTCCTTCACGGGGTTTCTAATTTAAGCAACGGAGGAGAGTTCCCTCAACTCCGGTGGACTTTTTATAGATTTTTTGGTGAAATCAAGGCAGTTAAGCTATAACACTCTAGTCTCACATCGAAAGATATAAAAAATTTTTATCTGTATATAAGAAATTAAGTTGCTACCAATAATACCTTCAACTCATGACCTTTTGGGTAAGTTTGTGGTGGGCTAAGATGACCCAAGAAGATACTATTGGGTCAATGGGTTAAGGCTTTATTTGGATGAATTTGAATCAATTCGGACTTGAGATTTGACCCGAGATATGTTCCAGACTCGGGATTTGACCCGGGTTGTTTCATATGGTATCAAAGCTGATTCTGATGGTATTAACCCACAATGCCTTAATCTCACATCGAAAGATATGAAAAAATTTTGTTTTGTGTATAATAAATTAAGTTGTTACCAATAGTACTTTCAAGTCGTGACCTTTTGGGTGAGCCTGTGGTTCATGACTTTTTGGATGAGCCTGTAATGGGCTAATATAGCCCAATAAGATACAATTAAGCTAGTGATCTAAGATTTTATTTGGATGAATTTGATTCGATTCGGACTTGAGATTTAAGCCGAAATATGTTCTACACTCAGGATTTGACCCGAGTTGTTTCATAAGCGGTGACAAAAGTCAAAATTCATTGGTTGACCAAAATCATAATTTAAAAGTTGTTGATTAGCGCATCAGATTGACGTTGTCTATAGAAAAATGAACAAAAAGCCATCTCTATCTCATAATCCAGAAAAACTTAGAATTAAGGTCATGAGCGTCAATAATTAAGGTCATACCAAGAATTAGCGCCATATACGCCAAGAATTAAGACTATGTATGCCAAAAATAAGGCAAAGGAGGCCAAAATTTAGCGTCGTGACTTTCTATAAAAAAAATGAGGCAATGGGGACTTTAAATTAGTGCTATGAGCGCCAAAAAAAATCTATTACTGTTATTTATATACTCCTTTAAAAATGTATTTTTTTAAAGGAGCAGGGGACAAATGATGTGGGTAAAAATAACCCACTAATGACAAGTTGTCACTTGTTATTTCTTGAACTTTGTTAACGAAGGATAATATAATAAGTTCGCTCATTGAGCATTCTAAAAGTATATTAAATCCAATAATTGATAGAATTTTCAAGAAGTTTAACCAACTAAAAATTGACAACTTAGAAGGCTTCAATTAGAATCCCAATTAGTATTTTAATTCTTAACTCAATGACTTACATGCTATAAATAAGATATGTCCAACACATTAAAAGTTATACTATTTTACTCCAATAATAATTATCTCTATCCATACCAGTTTCTAACTTAAGCATCGAAGAGTAGTCTCAGAACCCCCAACTCCGGTAGACTTTTTATAGATTTTCCAGCAAAGTCAAGATGGTTAAACAGTGATCAAAATCAAAATTCGCGTGTTAACCAAAATCCTAATTTGAAGTTTGTTGATTGACGAATCAATACTTATTTTGGCTTTCATATAAATAGAAGTAATATCTAGTTTGGCTTTTATCCCATCATTATACCTTTTGACTATGTTTGTTTGCAAGAATTACACTTGAGATATGACTATTAATCTCAAGTGTATTGTTTGTTTTTAAATTTGAGTTTGAGACTATTAGTCATGGGATTATACAATAGCTTGAGATGTGAAATTATTTAATACCATATTCTACCTGGTATTATAATTCCTATCATTTAGAATAAAAAATTGTCAGACGAAATTAATCTCAATATTTTTCTAAAATGACCATAATATCCTGAAAATTTTGTTATTATTACTTGTAACTTAAAATTTACTAGTACAAAAATTAAATATTATTATATTTTTGGAGGGGTGGGCATGGTGGGGGGTGAGGTGTATATATAATAATACTCCTTCCGTCCCAGGATAAAAGTCCTGGTGAATTTTTCAAGCATATTAAGAAGAGGAATAAAATGACAAAATTGTCCATAATAATATGTCATTAATCATTTTTAATGTAGGTGAAAGAGTGATTTTCTAGCTTTTCAATTCAAAATATTTTCAACACATAACTAATTATACTTATTGAATATGGAGAGACAATTAGAATACGAAAAATATGAGATATTTAATGCTAAAGGTATAATAGGAAAAATTATGTAAAAATTTGGTTATGAAAGGAAATTAGACATTTAATATGAGACTAATCAAAATAATAATAAAGACTTTTATCCTGAGACGGAGGGAGTATTATTTTTTTGAGGAGGGTGGGGGAGTGGGGGTGGGTGGTGGGGGATGGGCGAGTTTGTGATTCTCAAGGGTAAGTAATTAATGACAGCTGGTGCCTTAAAATTGGTTTAGATGGCTATCGTTTGGTTTTAACGAGGAAAAATATCCAATCTGCTGGTACCACAAGCGTCGTGCAAAGCAAGACATCTAGGTTCAACCCCCACCCTTGAATTATCAAAAATAAAATAAAAAATACCCAATCTGTGTTTGTTTTATTGCATATTGGTAATTACGCATTTATTTGGAATAATTGTAATTAGGGAATACTTTTAGTAATAGAAATTTAGTTAGACATATATTCATTGCATTGATTGTCATCTCTAACTAAGAAAGCCTCTTCTCCATTATTATTGCAATTACAATATCCTTCCCGACTGTTCATCACTTCACCTACCTGGAGCAGTATATCTTACAAAGTTTAGTTTTTCTTCATAATAGAGCCTGAAATACATTTACTTGATATTTCTTAGCATTGCAGCTTAAAGATATTCTTAGAGAATTGCCATTATCAAAGGCTACTTCTTTTCAAAAAAAAAAAAAAGGCTACTTGTAAAGTTTGAACCGTAACTCTAAATAGCAATGGTGCTGCATCTTTTAGTTTAGGGCATTTCTCTTTTCTAATTTTCACCAGTTCAGTGCTGCGCCCCTAACGTTCCTCCAGGCAACAGCTTCCTCCATGGCTCTCATAACTGCCATTAGCTCACCTGCAATTGGATCATTGTCTGTTACATTTGCCTGGTTATTGTTTGTGGCGAGTACTGCACCGGCTCTAATTCTATCACATATTGCAAATCGACAAACCGGGCATTGGCCATGGCACTTCACCCAAGGCACAATGCACTCCTCATGGAACATATGAGAGCATGGAGTGAGCATCACCACCTGTCTAGGCTCAAAGTCTTCTAAGCAGATGGCACAATTCTTATCATCTTCATCTCCCTCTTTATTTTTCTCAGTTGAACTGTTTCTGGCATTATCTCTATAATACAGGCTTAGTCTCTGTATTATCTTCTTTGGTGTCGGATTGTAGATTTCTTTCTTCATCTTTTCCAGGACCGTCTTTTGCTCATCTTTGGTCAATCTGGACTCATCGTCTGTAGGGATTGACCTTGGAGGGGACTCAGGCATCAATTGCCTGGAACTCCAGTTCATGTCTCTGGCCAGAACATTGTTGACTAGAATTCGCGCAGGTGAATGTAATGTGGCTGGAGTTCTGAAACATATCCACATGGATATATAGAGTTCTTAATGGAACACTAGAATTTGGAGTGCAAATATAATTTCCTATACCCTTTTATTGTTGCACATTCTTAATTGAATAATAATAGAGACACAAACTATTCTACAAATATTTTACAAATATATCATATCAACAATTTGTAAAATATTTGTAGAATAGTTTGTGTCTGTAGCAGTACTCTTCTTAATTATCATCTGTACGGTTGGATCTTGAAGAAAATTAATATTCCCTTAAACATACATACTTGTTAATATCAATAATTACCTGGACGTCAACCAATGATCAGCTGCACTTCTAGCACTCTGTATACACATAAAAAGTTTTTGTGATGTATACTTTAGGACAAGATGATTTCAGGTCTGGTTTATCATAATTTATGAATCAAAAAAACTTTGTTTGTCGCGGATATATACTAACCGGATTTGCCCCAAAATTTGGCAGGCCTGGAAACAAGTTGTTGTGCTCATAGTTGTTAGGAGCATAGACAGCATATATCTGTCCAGGCTGCCTCCTATACCTTGTGGAATTGTTGGTGCCACTGCTGCTGCTCATGTGGTGGTGGTTCGAGTTTGCGTTCTTGCTTACTGTTGAATGAACTTAATTGTCCTCCGTGTAGAAACTGTGTCTACTTTGGTCTCTGGTATGGAGAGTGGATTCTCCTTTTTCGTGGGGTGAGTATTATTGATAAGATAACATTTAGTAGCTTTCAAGAAAGGAATCGTATTACTTTGCATATGTTCTTCCTGCAAGTGCAGAATATGTACTGATGAGCTGTTCTTCCACCGGAGTTATGCTAACATTATCCTTTATTCTACAAAACAAAAGCAACAATACTACTATTAAAAAATAGATAGATTTATTTTGAAGAATTCCAAGTTCCATATTTAGTGAATAAGCAACAGACGCCGTAAAACTTGGTTATTACTCCATCCGTCCTAGGATAAAAGTCTTGGTGGACTTTTCAAACATATTAAGTGTTGGGATATTTCACATGAATTTCACATTGAATAAAATTCAAGAGTGTAGATAGGTTAATAAGTATGGTAGAACCTTAACCTAATAGGTTAACCTTTTAGGTAAGTAGGTAGTCCAACATACTTATTGGATCCGTCTACACAGGTGTGCGCTGCTAAGTGATGAATTAATGTGGGATGGATCGTACAATTCCGCTACAAAATGGTATCAGAGCCAGGTTCGATAGGCCCTGGGCCCAAGTAACAAACTCTAAGGTTCGAGGATGTGACGCCCCCAAAATTAGGTATACATCACCCATCTTGGGTCGTCAGATACATAGTACAGAATACAAATACAACTGATTAATACATCTGTCGTGTACAATACGACAAAACATAAACTGTGAGTTTGAATACAGATATTATCTTCTAGAGAGTATTCATACTCAAAAGGAGTCCTCATTACATTTATTAACACACCATTACATAGAATAGTGAGGACTACTAACTAATACTATCATTCGGACCATCACTCCGTACCTCGACTTGTCCCAGCTACGTTCTCATTTCCTGAAGAGAACAGTGAAAGAAAGGGTGAGCTCAACTAGCCGAGTAAGAAATATTATGACTAAGATAATGCATAATAAATTATCATTAGCCTTCAACAATGTTAAACTGATAAAATATAATAGACATCAAGTTTAACTGTAGCGGAACAAGCAATCCATTAAAAGAGTCAAGTAGAAAATAAACTCTACTATCTTTTATGATTTAAAAAGTTTTTCAACACTGTAATCGCTGAGACTCAGCTTAATAAAATAATCCACATCATCGAATCACCCATGCACTACGGCCAAGGATATTCGTGTATTCATTAATGGTCATGATCATGCCAACAACTGTCCATCAATGCACTACGGGCCAATGAGGACTTTTACCACATCATTTGTAACATTACGGTCATGATTATACCGAATAATCCCTGGTCATAATCATACCAAGTCCATCTATGCACTACAGGCCACAGATGACTTTCAACATTTTATAAACATGAGGATGATGACAATGATATAAGAATTCAATAAAACAAGTTCAAGAATTAATTTATCCAGGAATTAACAACGTCCAAATTGTCAACATGATACTGCATTGTGGAGTAAAATTCAAGAATGCTTAGAAGAATATTTTCTTGAAAAGATACTGGATGAAACGCAACTATCAATGATATTCCACAAATTTCATGGAGTATAGAAGTCAAAACTTAACCAACTGAGTATAATAAAGAATGGAATAACAAAAGAAATCACCATGCATGCGATAGACCGCACAGACAGGTTATTCCAACAGAATAATAAATAATGGAACCAGGTCCGGCGTAAACGCACAGACAGGATATTTCGACAGAATAATAAATAATGGAACCAGGTCCGGTGTAAAACACACAGACAGGATATTCCAACAGAATAATAATAAAACGGAACCAGGTCCGGTGTAAAACACACAGACAGGATGTTCCAACAGAATAATAAACGGAACCAGGTCCGGTGTAAAACACACAGACAGGATGTTCCAACAGAATAATAGAAGAATGTCACCAAGTATAGGGTAGACCGCGCATACTGGTTATTCCAACAGAATAATAACAAATGGAATAACAGAAGTTCTCTTCATGAATATAAAAGAAATAATATTCCCTACCTTAAAAGAACTGGATATTGGAAAAGTGATGTAGCAGAGTACTTTTATTCTCTCTCTCTTATTCTCTCTATACTTTCTCTCTCTATAGCTTGAATGAATTCGTGAAAAATAATGAAGCCCTAGGCCTCTATTTATAGAAAAACTGAGGGTGGCTCTTGGTCTTAACGAAGGGTCAAATGACTCTTGGTCTTAACGAAGGGTCAAATGACTCTTGGTAATATTGAAGGGACAACTACTATTGACGAAAGTAATTACTATTGACCAAGATAAATACTATTGACGAAGGTAATTACTATTGACCAAGGTAAATACTATTGACGACGGTAATTACTATTGACGACGGTAATTACTATTGACGAAGAGACTCTTAGATGATGACATATGGCCCCCCATAAAATAACCAAACTTACCACAACGTCTCAATTATTGATTTAATAATATAACATATTATACAGATGATACTATGACAATAATTTAAGAGATATGATGCAGCAATTACTGTAGCAATAATTGAGTATAGCTGAGTGACTTCTCACGTAAGCATCAATAATCAATACCGTGTGCTACTATGCAACCACGCGTATTACTGTACTTTTACTACCGAGTAGTTCAACAGTTTTAACGGTTTTAACGGTAACACCTCAGCCGTTATTTTTATAGAAAGATAATTCTGTCGTTTTCTCAATCCGACAATAATTCCGTTGTGGGGTCCACCAATGATTGTGCCGTCGTACGAATATTCCCCGACAAAAAGAATATTCTCCGACCAAACGAATATTTTATAACAACTTGCTTACTTTGCAAAATTTATAAATATTACCCACAACTATAACATTATATCAAATTAACTCCATAATATTCAAAAATGATATTTATAGAAAATTCATCTTTATTTATAAAAATTGGGGTCTTACAGAGGATAAAAAATTCGCAGGCCTCGTCTCGTGGGGGAGAGTCCAAGTATCAACTTCAAGGTTCTAGGACTCGTGGGGGAGAGTCCAATTATCAATTTCAAGGTTCTAGGAAAGTTGTTGAGACACGTTTAGGCTCTAGGGAAGTTGCTTGAAGGATTCAAAGAATACTATAGTATGATACTTGTGATGTGAGAAGTGTTGGAAAAAGATGTGCGAGATGCTTGTGATGTGAGAGGTGTTGGAAAAAGATGTGCGAGATGTAAATGGGTACCAAAAGTGAAGAAGGAAAGTTATAGCTCGCAGCCAGGGTACAAAGCGGCTGAAAATGAATTTGACAAGCAAAAATATGTCAAGTGACAAAATTGTCCATAATAATGTTATTAAATATGGAGAGAAAATTAGAATAAGAAAAGTAAGAGATATTTAATGGTATGGGTATAATAAGAAAATATGTGTAAAAATTTGATTATTAAAAGAAAATAGATATTTAATTTGAGACTATCTAAAATAGTAATAAAGATTTTTATAATAGGACGGAGGGAATATAATATAACCCATTATGCCCAATTTCTATTGCTAATAGCCATTCGCTCTCTTGCCGTTGAAAACAAAACAAAGTAATAATAAACTCTTACTTTTTTATTTTTAATTTAGTCACTTGACCATGCAAATAGTATTAAGACATTTTTTTTCCTTTTCCAAATTTTATGGGAAGTTTTTTGCCGCACTTAATTGAATGTTTACAGAGAAAATAAAGGTTGGGAAAGTGTCATTTTCACCGAGTTGAGTTTGTTTCGCAAAAAAATAAAGAAATATGTTTTTTCATTTAATTTTTTTTGAAGCGCGTGTGCGCGTAAATTATATATAATAAAATATTTTTTTTATAAAATATAAAAAATTAAAAAATTAATATAAAATAAACAAAATATAAATTATCTTAAAAATTGAAGGACTCAACAAATTTCAAAATTTATTTTCATCAAAGCAAACTCTCCGGCACTTTATATAGAAAATAATACATAATATTAATTATAAATAATGCCATTATAAATAATACTAGAGACACAAACTATTTTATAAATATTTTATAAACAACTGATGTGACATACTCCATCTCAGCATATTGTGTGGGACCGAAGACTATATTGAAATAATTTATTGATCAATACGCTGATGTGGAGTATGTCACATCAGTAATTTATAAAATATTTATAAAATAGTTTGTGTCTGTAGTACCACTCATTAATTATATTAAATTGATGTCAAAAAGTTAAAAATAATCTAATACGTATTTTTGGAACGGGTGGAATATGGTTTAGGACTTTGAATTTTACGCGTTTTCAAAAAAAATAAAAATAAAATAAAATCGACAGAACTATAGCAGTTAGCTTTGGCTCATCGGACTCGCATCATCGGAATCATCGTCGATATAGTTATGGTCTTACCTTAATCATTCAGTGTCACTCGGAATCATCGTCGATATAGTTATGGTCTTACCCTAATCATTCGATATAGTTATCGCAGATTATTATTCAGTGTCACTCGCTGCTGCCTATTTCTTCGAACAAACAGAAGTTGATATATATATATATATATATATATATATATATATATATATGCAGTACATCATATATAGATAGAGACAGAGAGATGGATCCGGAGCAGACGTTTATTGGGGTACAAGAGCGGTTCTCACAGATGTTGAAACCAAGATTACGAGCTTTTCTCGAGTATATTTATCTCTTTATTGCCATCACTTTGTTATGTATACTCGTTGTTATGCACGCCAATTACGTTCAACAGGTACTAATTTCATATCCTCAAAACCTAAACCTCCTTTATTTTTTGGTTTAAATCACTTTTTTCCCTTATGTTACCCTATCTGTATATATGTATATTTTCACTAGGAAATTGACTGTTAAGCAGGGTATGCAGTGTGGTTTTTGGGATAAGTACTGGGCACATTACGTTCTTCACATTTATAGTTTATGCATAGTTGTTGTTATTATTATTTTATTGGAAACTCGTAAATAAATTGTAGTTGCATTTTATTTGAAGCCTGCTTGTTCAAGTGAGCTCACTGGAGTTGAAACAATGGAAGCCCAACTTATCCAGATCAAGGTTTGTGATCTTCATGGTAAAACTTTTGTTTGTACAGCTTGTTTCCATACTTTTATTTCACACCCAAATGAATGTTGCAGCCAAACGTGTATCTCTTTTTGACCACCGATATGAATACTTTATCATTGACTATGAGTGTATTTTGTGATTGAGATTGTTCTTTGTTAATCTGTGGACTTGACAAGCTCAAATCTTCATAATTGCTGAGCAGAAAAGCAAATTTTTGTAATAAATGTTTGCAAAGTATGATAGCTATATTGGTTCAAAGGGCTTTATAAAATCTTTGGGGGTTAATTGATGTTTTGGTCACTGTACTAGGAGTCGATTTTCATTGTGATTTTCATTGTGGTTATCGATTTTTTTTGTTACAAACGCATTACTATACTCGAAAAAAATTACAAAATGGTCATTACTTAACATTCCGTCCAAATAAGTAAACGGAAGTGCTGAGTAGACTAGCGGTTAACAGTTGTTAATTACGTGGCAGATAGGATCCTCTCATACGTGGATCAGGAAGGAAATTTCTCCCTAATTACACTAGCTCCATCAATTAACCTCCTTACACAGAACATTTAACTCTTCCAAATTTGATTGTACTGGGGTTTTTCCCAATACAGTCAAAACCAACAAAGTACAATCATTGAAGAGGAACAAACACAAACATATAAAATTTGAAACTTTAGCCGAATAATGAACAAAAGAATTACTATAAGGTATCAGGTGAACCAATAATTGTGACACTCCATTCACCCATTGAAAATCCTTCTACATGGTTCTTACAAAGATCTGAAAGAGAACAAAATTTGATCAACAATAGAACCTAAAAGTTAAAAAATAAAACCCAAAATTTGAACAGATCGTGGATTAAATTTGGTGCGTAGGAAGATTATAGATGATGAACTACGTTTGAGCTGTTTCTGAAGGAGGAGACTGGCTTGTGATGGGGAAGCCATTGATGACAGAGCAAAGTTGTTTTAGTTCATACTAGGAGTCGATTTTCATTGTGGTTATCGATTTTTTTTTGTTACAAACGCATTACTATACTCGAAAAAAATTACAAAATGGTCATTACTTAACATTCCGTTCAAAAAAGTGAACGGAAGTGCTGAGTAGACTAACGGTTAACAGTTGTTAATTACGTGGCAGATAGGGTCCTCTCATACGTGGATCAGGAAGGAAATTTTTCTCTAATTACACTGGCTCCATCAATTAACCTCCTTACACAGAACATTTAACTCTTCCAAATTTGATTGTACTGGGGTTTTTCCCAATACAATCAAAACCAACAAAGTACAATCATTGAAGAGGAACAAACACAAACATATAAAATTTGAAACTTTAGCCGAATTATGAACAAAAGAATTACTATAAGGTATCAGGTGAACCAATAATTGTGACACTCCATTCACCCGCTGAAAATCCATCTACATGGTTCTTACAAAGATCCGAAAGAGAACAGAATTTGATCAACAATAGAACCTAAAAGTTAAAAAATAAAACTCTAAATTTGAACAGATCGTGGATTAAATTTGGTGCGTAGGAAGATTATAGATGATGAACTACGTTTGAGCTGTTTCTGAAGGAGGAGACTGGCTTGTGATGGGGAAGCTATTGATGACAGAGCAAAGTTGTTTTAGTCCGTACTAAGAGTCGATTTTCATTGTGGTTATTGATTTTTTTTTTGTTACAAACGCATTATTATACTCGGAAAAAATTATAAAATGGTCATTATTTAACATTCCGTCCAAAAAAGTGAACGGAAGTGCTGAATAGACTAGCGGTTAACAGTTGTTAATTACGTGGCAGATGGGATCCTCTCATACGTGGACCAGGAAGGGAATTTCGCTCTAATTACACTGGCTCCATCAATTAACCTCCTTACACAGATCATTTAACTCTTCCAAATTTGATTGTACTGGGGTTTTTTCCAATACAATCAAAACCAACAAAAGTACAATCATTGAAGAGGAACAAACACAAACATATAAAATTTGAAACTTTAGCCGAATAATGAACAAAAGAATAACTATAAGGTATCAGGTGAACCAATAACTGTGACACTCCATTCGAACAGGTTGCTTTCATCGACCAAACCCACTCAAAATCCATCTACATGGTTCTTACAAAGATCCAAAAGAGAACAGAATTTGATCAACAATAGAACCTAAAAGTTAAAAAATAAAACCCTAAATTTGAACAGATCGTGGATTAAATTTGGTGCGTAGGAAGATTATAGATGATGAACTACGTTTGAGCTGTTTCTGAAGGAGGAGACTGGCTTGTGATGGGGAAGCCATTGATGATAGAGCAAAGTTGTTTTAGTCCGTACTAGGAGTAGATTTTCATTGTGGTTATCAATTTTTTTTTGTTACAAACGCATTATTATACTCGAAAAAAATTACAAAATGGTCATTACTTAACATTCCGTCCAAAAAGGTGAACGGAAGTCCTGAGTAGACTAGCGGTTAACAGTTGTTAATTACGTGGCAGATAGGATCCTCCCGTACGTGGATCAGGAAGGAAATTTCTCTCTAATTACACTGGCTCCATCAATTAACCTCCTTACACAGAACATTTAACTCTTCCAAATTTGATTGTACTGGGGTTTTTCCCAATACAATCAAAACCAACAAAAGTACAATCATTGAAGAGGAACAAACACAAACATATAAAATTTGAAACTTTAGCCGAATAATGAACAAAAGAATTACTTTAAGGTATCAGGTGAACCAATAATTGTGACACTCCATTCGAACAGGTTGCTTTCATCGACCAAACCCGCTGAAAATCCATCTATATGGTTTTTACAAAGATCCGAAAGAGAACAGAATTTGATCAACAATACAACCTAAAAGTTAAAAAATAAAACTCTAAATTTGAACAGATCGTGGATTAAATTTGGTGCGTAGGAAGATTATAGATGATGAACTACGTTTGAGCTGTTTCTGAAGGAGGAGACTGGCTTGTGATGGGGAAGCCATTGATGACAGAGCAAAGCTGTTTTAGTCCGTACTAAGAGTCGATTTTCATTGTGGTTATCGATTTTTTTTTTGTTACAAACACATTATTATACTCGAAAAAAATTACAAAATGGTCATTACTCAACATTCCGTCCAAAAAAGTGAACGGAAGTGCTGAGTAGACTAGCGGTTAACAGTTGTTAATTACGTGGCAGATGGGATCCTCTCATACGTGGATCAGGAAGGAAATTTCTCTCTATTTACACTGACTCCATCAATTAACCTCCTTACACAGAACATTTAACTCTTCCAAATTTGATTGTACTGGGGTTTTTCCCAATACAATCAAAACCAACAAAAGTACAATCATTGAAGAGGAACAAACACAAACATATAAAATTTGAAACTTTAGCCGAATAATGAACAAAAGAATTACTATAAGGTATCAGGTGAACCAATAATTGTGACACTCCATTCGAACAGGTTGCTTTCATCGACCAAACCCGCTAAAAATCCATCTACATGGTTTTTACAAAGGTCCGAAAGAGAACAGAATTTGATCAACAATAGAACCTAAAAGTTAAAAAATAAAACCCTAAATTTGAATAGATCGTGGATTAAATTTGGTGCGTAGGAAGATTATAGATGACGAACTACGTTTGAGCTGTTTCTGAAGGAGGAGACTGGTTTGTGATGGGGAAGCCATTGATGACAGAGCAAAGTTGTTTTAGTCCGTCATAACAATTCCTCTTCCATATATTCTCTAAGCCAAGCAGAATCGCAGCAAAGGAGCAGCAAAATCCTGCCATAATTTGTTTCCCCAATTTGTGAATTTGTGTTACTGCGTTTGGGTATATACAGGGTAAGTGTCATGTGCTCTGCATATGATGATACACTTGGCAAAACTAACCCACATATCAGCAATTATGTGATATGCATGGTAATGAATTCCGATTTGGACTGAATGTTAAGTAATGACCATTTTGTAATTTTTTTCGAGTATAGTAATGCGTTTGTAACAAAAAAAGATTCGGTAACCACAATAAAATTCGACCCCTAGTACAGTGACCAAAATATCAATTAACCCAATCCTTGGGTATTCAAAGGGCTCAAACCCCTTCATATACCTGTGTTGGTTTGTGTTCACAGACTGAATCTGATTGTTGGTATTGTTATTTATGGCTCTTTCATCTGATATTGTTGCAGATTATCAGTGCTGGCTTGTGGTCACAAACTGAATATGAAAATAATGTGATGAATACTCCTGTCATGGAAACTGCATCTGTAAATGTGAAAGTGGCAGATGTGAATGAAGACGGACTGAATTTTTTGGATGCAAAGTTTTGGTTCAACTGGATTAGCTCTGCCCCTAGGAGGGGCAAATCAGCATTAAGGTTTTGGAAATCTGATATGGATTTCGAATCTCAACCAGATATTTATACTAGCAGTGAAGGTTTTCAGCCAGCAGTTGATGATGCAGTTCTTAAAATCAATAAAGACGAATCTCGTAGTAGATTCCCTGAATCAGTCAAGGAATCATTTAGAGCAGCAATAATTCACCTAAGCAGAAAGTGGTATGGGCGTCTATCTTTTTTCTGGAGACATGCAAAGAGAATTATTGGAAGTTTGTGGGTGAGTATATCAGGAAAAGTCCTTCAGAACTCTAAATCATGATGTCACGAGAATCATATCATGTGCAATACAAGGCCAACAGATACTCGAGATGAATCATATGGTACTTTATAGCATCGATTTGCTGTTCTTCTAGGGTCCATTTTCTGAATCAGTTGGTCTTTTGAAGGAGCTAATATATGCACATGATATGGGTCTTGCATCCGTTTCACTTTTCTATATAGTACATCAGAAATTAATGAAATTAGGAGTCTGAAGTTGAACAAGTTATAGTGGATGCATGTGGTAAATTCCTAGTGGCATTTCTTCTAAGCAGCCTATGTATGGCTATTTTACCCATGAAACCTTTCAAAACCCCATTGCAAGCATATACTTTAAAAGTCTTTAGCTTTTTGGTAGTGGAACTGCTGTAATTAATTGTTAGAGGATCAATGATGATTATCATCTCTCTCTCTCTCTCTCGCCCTTTTATTTCTTCTTCTTCTTCTTCTTCATTTTTTCCTTAGAAATTCTTGAAGAAGCTGTGGATCAATCTGATCTGTTGACTTGATTTTCTGAGTCAAATTGAAGTTCTTTTTGCTTATAGTGGATTTCAAATTCCAGGATATTTCTGGTATACATTTAAACCTTGATATTCCAAAGTGGTTACGGATACTTCACCTGGACCGGCTGAACTCAATTGCAGGTAAAATTCTATGCTTACAAATGCTATTGCTTAGTAGTAATATATAGAAAGTGCACTGTTTCATTGTAATTTGGAATCTTTGAAGATTTTCTATGTGGGATATTGTCATATTGGGCCTTCTCGAGGTATAAGTTATCAAAATTTCAGGTGGAATTATGAAAGCCCCTCCATCAGTTGTATACTGCTTCAAACTGCTGAACTTCATCATTCTTGTCAGAAAATTTAAAGACTTAACTTTATGTCATGCCCAAATTGTAGTCTTCACCTCTATGAAGCCTTGCTTTACTTAGAAAATCTGTTAAAATCTGTTTTATACACTTCATTGGACATGTCTCAAGACATGCAAGTTACATGTACATGTAATTGAGATGCTTGGATATTGGGTTTTACTTTATTCTTTCATGAGAAGAAAGTTATTATCATATCAAAAAATTAAACTAAAGCTTCATGTAAATTAATGAAGAAGTTAGATTATATCTGGGAAGAAAAGAAGGAGATACACGAAGTCCTGGCAAAGAAATGGGCATGAGAGGAGAAGAGAATTGTGAGTAGATGCAGATATATGATTGTATTTATGTAAATTTGCACAGGCATTCACATATCTCGTCTGTGCTGTGCTTTTCATGGGTCACTGATTTTTGGAGTGAATACAATAGTGAATGACTGTGGAAGTGTCACATTTGAGAATTCACAAGATCCAGTGCATTGTAATAAGTCTATGAAATGTTAAAATATGCATACATAGTTATGAATGTGTGTTTGTAATTATATGCCCGTGTATAATCATAATATTATTTGTGTAAGATATACATCGTCATTCACATGCTTGGATATGTCTTGATAATGTTGAATCTTGAGAATCTTGATAAGTATTAGAAGAATTATCAAATACAAGTTGAGATACATTATGTGCTAGTGGTTACTGTACACCTGTTGGTATATCGTAATAATTGGTTCATGTTATTTTAGAACAGACGACTGGTTGACATTTTGTAAACTGAACACACAACATGAACAAGTTCAATCTGCACTGATCGAGACTCGAGATTTAGATTGCGCTCATGGATATTCAGTCAGAAATTACAAATTCTCAAACTTAAGAGTGCAAATGTGGTCTATTTCTTGCAAAGCCTTTCAGGAACTTTGCAAAAACTTTTGATCAGACTTATTTAGCAAAAAAATAAAATAAAATTCTTCCTCAAAGTCTTGAAGTTTTTTATTTTTAAATCTTCATTAATTTCTTAGGTTCTATATTTTACCGACCAAATATCTTCTAATAAGTAAGTATTCAGGTTCGCGATCTGGGGATTTGGCGGTTTGGTGAATGTCCAAAAATGAGACTTCAAGTTTGGTTGGACACATTTAAATATCAAATAAACTTTTTATATACATATCACAATATGGGCATATATATATATATATATATATATATATATATATATATATATATATGCACACACATCCATTAATGTTTCAATACCAATAAATAATAATTGCATTTGATATTTCAGTGCATTGGCTTGAAAAGAGAAGCAAAGCATTCGAACCAACTTATTTGTACACTATGGAAAAGGTGAGGTTAATCTTGTTTGTTCATGGCAGCAGTGACTTTCTCCAAAATTGGCTTGTCATTTCTTCTTATTTCTAACTTTTTGTAAAAGCATGTGTTATGTAGGGTTATTTCTTACTGCCTGAAGGAGCCAAGTTACGGCATAACATTCATACTACAAATATTAGCATTTCAGCTTGGCATTCCTGCTTTGGTAACAGGTCAAGTTCATTCAGTTCGTGAAAGATCCCGAGTAAAAAATCATTAGTTCTTCTAATATTTGAATCAAGACAATATTGCCTGTTAAAATTTGTTAATTTTTTTTTAACAACTAAGAGAAAAAGTTGGTTGTTCCAGAAACATTCTAGGGGCTCAAAATCGATAGTAATTAGTAAGCAGCAAAATATCAAAGTTTTGTAGAATTGTAAAACTATGCTTGTATGAGAGTTTGTGGAAATGGAATATACTAACATATTTCATATGAATATCTTTTTCTGTGCAGGTGGCAACAACTTCTGATAAACAGACTTGTAGGTTATGATACTATTTTGATGAATAGTTTGTTGAATGCTCCTGGTCAAGGTATTATATATTTGACCTATCACGTATTGGTTAATTGTAGAGCGATTTAGGTTACATATAAGATAGATCAAAAACTGCAGTCTCTAATCTACATCTTAATTCTTTCAATAACTCTGCTGGTTGGTAGTAACTTTATATTGTTAATGTTTCTTATTTTAGGATGTGTCAATTTGTTGGTGAACTCCTCTTTTATCAAACGGTATTCTCTAAGAGCAGTTCTTCAACTACATCGAAATTTTAGATCTTTCTCACTAGCTCTATGTTAATTCTCTTGTGGCCCTTTCCTTTTATAATCCTGAATGTACCATTGCCCTACATGTTGCTTCTGCCTGTGGCATTTTATTTTAGCTGGGTAATGTATGATTGTAGATTGTCTGCATATTTATTTGATGTCTTGATCTCAACTTTGTGTTTCTGATTTTACCAAAATTTTCAAGCAATAATTGTCAAAAAATTTAAGTTCGACTTTGAACCAGTCCTTTATTGAGGTTGAAATGATGCATTGGGATCAAAACTTGATGTGCTTCTACTTTCACTCGAAAAAAGTTGTGACAATATAATTGCAGCGGGTTGTTCTAGTCCAGAGTTTTCGTCTCTGAGTTTTTGAATTCATGTGCAGGTTATCTCTATAATTACCAAACAAAGGAGTTCTATAATCTTACATATGCGCATGAGCAACCTGAAGTTTCTGTTAGATTTGGAGGTTTGTAAGTTATATCATGTATCTGCATCCTTCCCATTAATTTTCATGCAGTATGATATACTTAACTGGTGGTTCAATGCCAATAATGAAATTAGCTAAACCAGTGGTTTGGCATAATTTTCATATGAAGACCTGAAAGTGAGTTATAGTGAACCTAGGTATTCAACAAATAGCCTTGAAATTGGTTGATATGGATATATACATATGGGACGAAACCTTGAAGCTGATAAGCTGAAGCAGTGACCTGGTTTTACTGCAAAGTATCTGTTTTTGTGAAGGAGATAAAACAGGCTAACTGTAAGTCAAATTGTTCATCTTGAGATCTTTTGCAATTGGTTTTAGTTAAGAACCTGAATTAGATACAGATCATTGGTTTAAAACTTATTTAAAGATGTATTGGCTTTGAAAACGACTCTTTTATCATAGGAATCCCCTTTTGAGTAGCCAGATCTCCCATCCACTTCAAATATCTTTGTTTCCTGAACTTCATACTCGAACACCATTGGTGAACTCTTTTATTGTAGGAATCCCCTTCAACTTTTTTAAAGCCTTCAACTTCACACTCAAACACTGTTGGTGAGATTATGTCAACTAGTATCCAACTTAACATATATCCACTTCATAAATGAATCCTAACATCTCCAAACTGCTCCTCTCAAAGAGTGAACATATACCCTTAATATGCTACACGCTAGGGCTTGCATGTTACTTGAGAAATCTCATCGGTCAACACGTTGAGGTCTGCTCATAACTTGAGTAATAACTTGAGAGTCTCCCAGATCCTTGATGGTAACTTTGATACTGATTTGTTGGAGAAACTGTAGAGTCTATAACGAATGCACTAATACAACTGTTGAATCCAACTTGTACTTAAAGTTTAAATTGATTGATGGGCTCAACCTTATAAATTAAACCTTTGACTTTACGCTCGAAAACTTATATGGGACTAAGTCAGTTCACATGTTACCTTAGCATAAGATCTAACAAGAAACTCCTTGAAAAGTTCCCAATGCATGAGTCCAAAGAGAAGGAAAAAATAAATAAAAAGATACTGTTTTCCAAAGTAAATCGATTTTCATTTTCCAACTATAAAAATTCTAGCATTCCTCTTGATCCAAATTCCCGACAAAATGGTGAAACAAACACATCTCCAAAGAATTCTGCTATCCTTACCCTGAATCTGCATAGGATATCTTCCATCGAGGCGGGACAAATCCAACGCACTCCCAGCACCCAAACAAAAAGCATCACAAATTTCGAATTAATTAGAATGAGATTTAGTCTCCTGCATACACATAACACATAAATATGGTACTGAACTGCAAATATTTTTAGATCATTATCTTGCTAGTACTGTCAGTCATCCTCGTTGTCCACCCCATGAAATCTAAGACTGAACCTTTAAGTTTCCTATTGTTTGTGGTTGTATTACTTTGTTCTCGTTTGGATTTATCGTACTTCGTCAGCTGTTTGAGTCTGTGTTTATACTTGCCGACAAAATAGGCCTAATCCAAGATGGTTGCATTTCTAATTATTTGGTACTCTTGAAACTTAGCAATTATTTGTATATATTTTTTTTAATTGCTTACTATATAAATTTAGATGTAGATTTTATACTTTTTCGTACATGTATGATGTATCTATTAAATGTCTTTTTTGGTCATTGTCTTGTATTTATTAAATATTATCCTTCTTCATGGAAAGCTTGTTATTTTTCAATCAATTGTGTGTCTGTACTCTGAAGCTCGTTTCTCTTTTTTTATGATTATTATAAATTTCACTTTAGAGAAAGTATACTATAATACTAAACATGTTTTATTTCATGAAATGCATGTTTTGTTTCTTACAGACTACTTTGCGACCAAGTGTGGTGTGCTTATGATGTCGATGTTTGTTTTCTTCACAACCACAATGTCTGTTTCATTTACTTTGAGAGAGACCCAAACTCGCATGCTGAAGTTCACAGGTTTGTTATGTTTCATTACTTTTATTTTCACTTATCGATGTCATTGGTGTGAAAAAACCAGACATCATGTGAGTTTTTGATAATTGTGGTCCTGTCGTGAACTGATTAACTTTTCCCATCCAATCAATGGGCATGATTGAATTGTAACTAGATGATCTCTCAGTTTTTACATGTCACAGGAGACCTTTACCCTCATAAACTTTGATAGGGCTGTCTAAGAAGTAGTTTTTTATTTGAGATTCCATAGTCCAGTGAGAATGTTCTCAATTTATTTGTTGGTGAACCAGAGAAGCCATTACATCTGTTGGTACTCCTCTCAATACGTGACATGTTAATTTATGCCTCCTTTTCTCAAATTATTGCAGTGCAGCTTCAGCACCATGCTCGTCATCGGCTTCCGACATTTCAATTGATATTTGTGCATGTGATTGAATCTCTCGTCTTTGTACCAGTAAGCATGCAGTTCATATTCTCAATTTGATGTTAAGTTGGCCAAGGGAATTAGTCAGAAAGTCCTTGTGGTTTTATTTTTACTTGATTTCCACCATTGTCTAAATTTCATGTTAGTGTTTTTTTCTTCTTTCTATTTTAACATTAGGTCAGTTCTTTTCTGAATCAATTTTATGTTCGGGTCTGCAGATTATGATTGGTATTCTGTTTTTTCTATTTGAGTTTTACGACGATCAGCTGTTGGCTTTCATGGAGTTGATTCTTGTCTGGCTATGCGAACTGTTTACACTAATAAGGTCTCCTTACTCTCTCTTCCTCTAAAAGTTCAGGTGAGCAGGGTTGGGAGTCATTTAACCAAATGGTAGATCTGTGCTGCTCCTAATGATATGGTTTGGAAGGTGTTAATCAGAATAATGGAGTTTAGGCGGTTAATGATTCCCCTAAGTGGTAATAATCCCCTTACCTGGAAACTATTTTGTGCAAGGATTACTTACAATATGGACACTCTTTTGTTGTCCTACACTGTTGGAGGTAAATTGACAGCAGGGGGGACTCTTGTCTTCTTCACTACACCAGTATACCCTGCATCAGGCCCAGGAATGGGTGGCAGTCCATATAATTAACATACATTTATGCAGTCAATTCTGCACTAGATATTAAATCCATGTATCAGAATCAACATTATAAATTAATGATAAGAAAGGCAGGGTACTTTCCATAGTATCTCCAAATTTCTAAAATTTATTGAAAGAGGCCAGTGCTAAGAACAACAGACAATGAACAATTAGCATCTTTGTCGTAGTCAGAATAAGAAATGTCATTCTCCCAAGTATTTGCCATCATGTAAGCATAAGAAATGCCTCTTAGCATTACCAGCAAGGGGAAAGGTTTTTTTTATATAGAGAGAGAGGTGAGTAAGGGGGGCGTTGCATTTGAAGAAATTTATGACTTCATCTCCATCTGCAATCTCTCTCCAGGTCCAGCTTCATGTGCAGTAACATGAGAATTTTTATTTTTTATTTTTTTATAGAATCTTCCAAATTGGTCTTAAAATTTTGCTCAGCTTGATTATGAAATCTCATTTTCTGGTAGGTATACATCATCCCAGAAGGTCTTGTGAAGTCTTCACTGTCCTTTTCTAGTCCGTACTTGATGGTATACGAATGTTCTAAAATAAAATCTTTGATTTTGATCTTGTTGACAATATACAAGCTAGACTAGTAACTTGTGAGCTGAACCATGCTGATTCTATCAGCTTCATTCTCCATGCATAGCACAAAGATTTGTTCATTCTCCATACAGCTTTTGATTCTTCCAATTATTTTTATTAGTCAGCTCCTCGCAATCTTCAGGTTTATTTTGATTAATCTAAGCAGTCACCTACTTATTACTGCTAAAATTTGATTGGCCTTACCGACTATGTTGGGAGAGTAATTTTGCCTTGTTTTGCTATAGGACCATAAGACTATGAGTGAACCATTGATATAGTGCATGCGAACAAGACTACTCGCCAGATGTTAGATGATGGGTCATAGAGATGTCACTTTTGTTCGATAATATTATTCATAGTCAAAGTTATATATCTATTAAACATATGCCTACTTTTCTACTGATATTTGTTGTTCCATCTAATAATCTGTGCTTATTTTTGACTCGCAGTGTTCGAACTCCAATATCAATGAAGTTCTTTCCTCGCTTCTTTTTACTCTATTTTCTGGTGTTCCATATCTATTTCTTTTCATATACTTATGGTATGGGCCTATCACCCTTCCGTCTTGACGTTTAGATCTTATTTTATTTTTTATTGCAATCATGCTGTAATAATTTTATCAGGATTTTCCTATCTGGCTCTCTCTACAACTGCAGCATTTATGCAACACCTCATTCTCTACTTTTGGAACCGGTTTGAGGTAAGATATCAATATTCTTTCTGCTATTTCTGGACTTCAATATGCTTATTTGTACATATAAAGCATTGAGGTGTGAATAATGTGTTTATGAGCAGAATAATACCTACTTTTGGCTCGGCAGCGAGATTAAAGGAGACATCTCAATTTTTGAAAAAGCACATGGACATGATTCGAAATTGTACATACCTCCCCCCAAAAAAAAAAAAAAAAAAAGACAGACAAAAAAGGGAAAAATGAAAGGACACCCTCTCCCTTTCTTTCCGTTTTTCAATATAGTAAACATGGTAAAAGCAATTTCTAAGTAAGTTGTACATATCATCTTCATTCAAGTTGGGTTGATGCAGTGAAAAATCACAATGAAGATTAGGATTTCCTTATATTTTATTATTTATGGAGTTTTAGTTTATTTGATGTATTTTTATTTATTATTTAGGAAAATTCAGTAGTTTAATTTATATTTTGCTCGTTTATATTTTGGGCTTTAGTTTTAATAATTTTATTTAGTTGTAGGATTTAATTATTTTTCTTTTCCAATTAGTCATAAGAAAGTAGTTTAGTATTATAAATATGTTATCTTAAGGTTTTATTTGATAATCTTTGACAATTATACGAGTTTCTCCTTGAAAGTTTTTATCTTTCTTGTGAATTCAAGGTTTTTATCTTGTTCGTGTTAGTACAATAACTAACCATTTACGTTTGTGTTAGAGCGCGATACAGTACCATTATTTTGCTGCGTCGGGGGGGGGGGGGGATCTTACATTCATCAAATAAATAGTTGATACTCAATAGTACAACCACCTAAAATCTATTACATGAACACTAAAATTCTAATCAATTATATTATTCCATTGCTTAACTTAATTTTCATCATTAGATTTCAGATTTGTAGATTAATATACAGTACTGCATGTAGATATCTTTACATAAAATGAGATAGATTACAAATGTTCTATGTTGGCAGTCAAAAATCCCCAGAATTTTCCATGATTTAATTCAACTTCATAAAATATTTTTTATTTTTGTACTGCCACCGGAACAAGTTAGTTTCATTACTACTTTAATCTGTCCTTCAACATGGGGAGGGAATTCCCTCCAAGATCGGTGTTGGCTACCATTGCTATTTGCTTCTTTAATTTTTCTCTTTTATGCAAGTCAAATACCAAATTTAGTAAATCCATTTAATTGAATTAGGTGTATTGGTTTTCTTGTTCCTTGGATGGAGAGATGTTCTCCAGTAGCCATTACAATTTCTCAATCATTTAAGATGGTGAAATTATTTGAAGAAAAGGGAATAGCTTCAATTTTTTAATTTTTTATTTTCTTTAAAAAAAAAAGGTTCTGTAATCTTATTGTATATATGTTCCTGATGTTAGCATTTTTGTGCGTCAATGATTTCAGGTTCCAGCTTTGCAGAGATTTATGCTAAACCGGCGTTCAAACTTTCAGCAACATCCAGACTTTCACATCACCTCCTCAACTATCCTTGCCTCGACTTTGCACATCACAAGAGTAAACAATAGGAACTCAGGTCCTGCTAATGCCAATCTGTCTTCTGGACCTGGACTGGGACCGGGAGCGAGAGGGGGAACTGATCTCGTAATGCCAATTAATGGTACATCAGTCCTTTCTGAACTACATCAGAGTCTTGAGAATTAGAACTCGGATGGTTTAGGTCATCCACCCGAAATTGAGGGGCAACCTGACCTCCGTCAAGAAGAAAATGGTGCCAACCCAGGGGCTATTACCTCATTTAGTTCCATGTTATTATGGCTCTTATTCAGAAAGTTTTAACTCAATTCTATCGATATTCAGAGATGGAAGAGTCCAAGGCCAAGTTTATGCAGAATCCCCTCCTCGTCAAGATAATCCTGCAGCACAGGGTGCTCGATAGAGGGGAAACATGAGATTTGGGAATTGGGTTACTTGACAGCTCACCTGGTTTATAGTTGCACCCTTGCTACATTGTGAAACCCATGTACACACATACAGAGAGAGCAGCTTGAAGGATGTAGGAGCATTTCTGTGACAATGGAAGTGTGTGACAAAATCACTAGGGAACACATAACATGTTAACAATGCGTACTAGTTTCTACAAATTCATGTGATAGTGAAGCTTTACATTGTTAGATGATTACTAAATGTGATTTTGGTTATTGAATGGTTTTCAAACATTTTTTTGTTATGTTTGGGTCTTTAAACATTTTTTTCTTCCTTTGGTTGATTCATCTAGCTGTTTCTTGGTAAATATGTTCTGTTGCAAACCTTCTTGAAAGTTCATTGAAGTTCTGTAGAAGAAAGAAGACGAGGCAAGTAGTGCAACTTCCAATTTTCCTTTAATTTCATATTGTAAACGAAATGATTTATTTGTTATTTGATGTTATACAACCAACATTTAAAGCACAAAAGCGTATTATTATTATCTAATTTTTTTTTCTATGAAACAATACATTCAACTGAAATATATTTAATGCAAATTGTTAACGCCAAGATCTTCTCCCACGTCCTAATCACGTAAGACGCTATGATCTTGCACAGTTCAACAAGTCAACACCAAAAACTTGACGGCCTGACCGTCGGGGGATAGCTCCGGCGTGAGAATCAATACAGGCGATTACAAGGTTAACAATGGAGGAAAATAATGAACAGTATCTGAGTGAATGTGAATCAAGATAATGTTGTGTGTTTTGTTACCTCTTTTTCTTTTTGTGATCCTTGCTCCATACGTTCCCCAGATCCGGTTTACTGTGCCACCCACTATCTCCTGACACCTCCTCTCCACCCCGGTCATCTCAGCCGAAAGTGTACAACTTATTTTCCTACCTGCTACCACTGTTACCTCCCGCCGGCAATCGGAGTCCCATCCTCATTAATGCCATGCAGAAAGGTGGCAGACATAACAGTCAACTGCTGCCTTTTGTGATGATTACCGGTCAAAGATAGGATAAGTAACACCTTATGAAATGGGCTGACCCAATGACCAAGCCCAATAATGTAGTCAAGTAGCGGGACCCAATTCATTTGACTCAACATGACCAAAGTGACATAGACCAAAGGACAAGCCCATTCGGCCTGACCCAGTATGAAAAGTATTATGGCCCAACATTGCCCCTCCAGTCTTTTATTAAACAGGACGTTTAATGGAAGACTGTAAATAGTGTGAGTCCATAGTGAAAAGGGATCCAACAAGCGCCGGCCCACCTTGGATAACCCATTAAAACCAAAATCGGACGTTACCCCTTCCTCTCCCACATCATTACCTCCAATTAATGCGCCGCCCTCGGTTTTCGTGCAAATTTTGAAAAGACCGCTATAAAAGCCTATTTTTCTCAATTCTGACGACTTTACCAGCTTAATTTGAATTTGATATACAGTATTTTCTCCTTCTCTCCGATTCCTTTCTATCCTGCAAGAACTCAGTAACAATGGCGGCCCAAGATTCTGACAACTCCACCCCTATCCAGGCTGTTCCGATTTCCATCACTCTTCCTGTCCACAACCCTACTGAGTCGATTCCAAACCCCAACCCCCAAATCACGGCTAACCCTGCCGGGAACCCTTCAAACCCCCTACCCAACCCCTCTGAGTTCTTTGAGAATGAAGAACAATATCCTCACGCCAATATCCCCTCCATCATTACCGAAATCGAGCTGCGTGCCATCAGGAGTCGGTATCAGATTCCGGACACCCATCTGGTGAGGGCTCCGGAACCGCACGAACGGATGTACCAACGGCCGGATGGGTGGACTGCCGTACCGGTAACTGTTCTAGATAAGGGAGTTAGATTCCCTCTTCACTCCTTCCTCGTTACCCTCCTGGGATTTGTCGGAGTGGGATTCGCCCAACTGGTGCCGAATTCGTACATCCACATCCTGGCTTTCATAGCATTCTGTTATGAGTTGGGGATACCCCCAACAGTTGATTCTTTTTTCACTCTCTTCTCTGCGGGGAAGTCTCGGGAACGAGGCTTCAAAGTGCTGAGCAAACAGTCCCCCAAGCCCAACGCCAAGTTCGAGAAGCGACCGTTGATGGATACTTCTTCGAGCAACAAGGGGTGGCACAGAGAATGGTTCTTGGTGAAGGGGCCTGAAATTCCGTCTATCCCAGAATGGACCACTTCCGAGCGGATTTCTGCAGACTTCGGGGACATTCCAGAGGAGCGCGTGAAAGAAATGGCGAGCATTCTCGAGAGGATTCCCCTGAAGGAGTGGAGCTTCGGGCTCTTGAGCAAACAAACATGGTTATATGACCATAAACTATCTTTGATAAAACCAACATCGATAGACCGAAGGGAATTGGATAAATTCCTTTCGGGTAAATCATCATCATCCCCCACCAACATCCCACAGGAAGAACTTCCGGCTTCGGAAGCCCATGACGCGGAAGTCTTCCATGGATCAGAACCTGCGGAGGAACCTAGCCGATCTCGACAGAAGAAGAGGGCAGTTCGGAAAGTCCGGTCAAATCCTCAAGGATCTCAATCAGCTTCTGCAGCGAGTTTGATTGACATGCCGGCGAACGAGCGAATGCAAGCTCTTCGGATTAAAAAGAGGAAGACCAAGGTGACTCCTCTGTCCGCCGATAAGCTTCGGGTTCCTCCTCCTGCAGTCGATCCGCCTATCATTATTCCTGTGGAGATTCACATTTCCGAAAACGAGCTCGAAAACCCAACCGAGTCTCCACTTCTATCTCGTAAAAGGAAACAACCTTCTGAGGATCAACCACCACCGCCCCCTGAACCATCAGTGCCTTCTTCGGCAAGATCTTCTCCTTCCTCCTTCAGGCGAGAAGCCGCATCCTCTCCCACCATATGGCCGGAGTTTAATGCCAACTTCCCTTTCCAGCTGTTCGAATCCTTTGTCCGGGAGACTGATGACCATCGGTTCGGAAACAGCTCGATTAGGGATTTGATCGAAGAAGGCATGAGCTATCAGGCTAAGGTTAGTTTACTTAATTAAAATATTTAGGAATCATCTGCTTCTTCTACTAATTCACTGGTTATCTTTGAATGTCTGTAGGCCAATGCTGTCTTCGGGAGGCTTCTTCCCCGATACAAAGAATCCGAAGCCGAAGAAGATGCAGCAAGGCGAGAGAAGGCTACTCTGGCATCGGCTCTGGAGAGAGAGAAGGGCCCACGGTACCACTCTCTTTAAAAATGAATGCCTCCAGAAGGATGTAAATAATTTAAAAGAGAAACTGGAGACAGCCGAGGCCATCCACCAACTGACCGTTACTATGAACATAGACCTGGTTCGTCGAAACGAGGTCCTTGTTGGGAAGAACGAGACGATGGTGAAGACCAATAAGAGTCTGGCGGTACAAGTACATGATCTTAAAGCCAGGGATTTGAGACATCTGAAGGAGCGGGCAAAACTCGAAGAGGAGCTCCGTGAACTTCGGACTTTGAGAGATTTGGGTCCTCCTCTAACCGGAGATCTTCGGAGGGAAGTTCAACAAGAATACCGGAAATCTGCCGAGTTGAACGAGGAGATCGTCCAGATGTTCTCGGATGGGTACGACGAATGCCGAAGCAAAGACAAGGCAAGACTTGTCGCTGCCAAGGTGGACCTGACCATCCTGGATTCTTCGGAAGACGAAGCCGATCCCTAAAGATGATTCTCTTTTCCCTTAGCTGTTAGGATTCTTGTAAAGCTTCTATTTTGTAAACATCATTACGTAAATAAAATATCAGCATTATTCCTTATAACTTCGGTGTATTTACTGTTTATCAACACTTCAATAACGATTTAATCTTAAAAAATGTACAAGCTCCTTCACGAACTCAACTTAAACTGTTAATTAACAACTAGGCAAGTCTTATAACAGATAAGATGAAGTTAAAGAATGCGGCCTTCCGAACTCAACACTTAGAAAAATTTAGGCAATAAAGTAAAGGAATACTTATTCGTTACCGAAGTGTGAGGTAGATGCCGTGAGGGGCCTGACGAAGTCTGAATGATGACACTTGCCTACCGCGAAGGGCCTGACAAGGTCTAAAGATCGACAATTGCCTACCACGCAGGGCCTGACAATGTCTTAAGGATGACGTCTGCCTACCCCAAAGGGCCTGACAAGGTCTTAAGGATGACACTTGTCTACCACGAAGGGCCTGACAAGCTCACAAGGACCTCCTGCCGATGAGGCTACCATCGAATGGTCAGCGAGTCCACCCGAACCTCCTTACACCAGTGACGTTCGCCTACCACGCAGGGCCTGACGAAGTCATAAGGACCATTTACCAATGAGGCTACCATCGAATGGTCAGCGAGTCCACCCGAACCTCCTTACACCGATGACGATCGCCTACCACGCAGGGCCTGACGAAGTCTGAATGATGACACTTGCCTACCGCGAAGGGCCTGACTGTGACGCCCCCAAAATTAGGTATACATCACCCATCTTGGGTCGTCAGATACATAGTACAGAATACAAATACAACTGATTAATACATCTGTCGTGTACAATACGACAAAACATAAACTGTGAGTTTGAATACAAATATTATCTTCTAGAGAGTATTCATACTCAAAAGGAGTCCTCATTACATTTATTAACACACTATTACATAGAATAGTGAGGACTACTAACTAATATTATCATTCGGACCATCACTCTGTACCCCGACTTGTCCCAGCTACGTTCTCATTTCCTGAAGAGAACAGTGAAAGAAAGGGTGAGCTCAACTAGCCCAGTAAGAAATATTATGACTAAGATAATGCAGAATAAATTATCATTAGCCTTCAACAATGTTAAACTGATAAAATATAATAGACATCAAGTTTAACTGTAGCGGAACAAGCAATCCATTAAAAGAGTCAAGTAGAAAATAAACTCTACTATCTTTTATGATTTAAAAAGTTTTTCAACACTGTAATCGCTGAGACTCAGCTTAATAAAATAATCCACATCATCGAATCACCCCTGCACTACGGCCAAGGATATTCGTGTATTCATTAATGGTCATGATCATGCCAACAACTGTCCATCAATGCACTACGGGCCAATGAGGACTTTTACCACATCATTTGTAACATTACGGTCATGATTATACCGAATAATCCCTGGTCATAATCATACCAAGTCCATCTATGCACTACATGCCACAGATGACTTTCAACATTTTATAAACATGAGGATGATGACAATGATATAAGAATTCAATAAAACAAGTTCAAGAATTAATTTATCCAGGAATTAACAACGTCCAAATTGTCAACATGATACTGCATTGTGGAGTAAAATTCAAGAATGCTTAGAAGAATATTTTCTTGAAAAGATACTGGATGAACCGCAACTATCAAGGATATTCCACAAATTTCATGGAGTATAGAAATCAAAACTTAACCAACTGAGTACAATAAAGAATGGAATAACAAAAGAAATCACCATGCATGCGATAGACCGCACAGACAGGTTATTCCAATAGAATAATAAATAATGGAACCAGGTCCGGCGTAAACGCACAGACAGGATATTCCGACAGAATAATAAATAATGGAACCAGGTCCGGTGTAAAACACACAGACAGGATATTCCAACAGAATAATAATAAAACGGAACCAGGTCCGGTGTAAAACACACAGACAGGATGTTCCAACAGAATAATAAACGGAACCAGGTCCGGTGTAAAACACACAGACAGGATGTTCCAACAGAATAATAGAAGAATGTCACCAAGTATAGGGTAGACCGCGTATACTGGTTATTCCAACAGAATAATAACAAATGGAATAACAGAAGTTCTCTTCATGAATATAAAAGAAATAATATTCCCTACCTTAAAAGAACTGGATATTGGAAAAGTGATGTAGCAGAATACTTTTATTCTCTCTCTCTTATTCTCTCTATACTTTCTCTCTCTATAACTTGAATGAATTCGTGAAAAATAATGAAGCCCTAGGCCTCTATTTATAGAAAAACTGAGGGTGGCTCTTGGTCTTAACGAAGGGTCAAATGACTCTTGGTCTTAACGAAAGGTAAAATGACTCTTGGTTGTAACGACCCCAAAATAGGTCCATTCAATCCAACCCATTCTGAGTCGTCAAATACATGGTACAGAAAACAACTACAACTTTATTACAACAATTGTCGTGCAAAATACAACAACACATATGCTGTGAGTTTGGATACAAATATATACCAAATGTGACTCATGTTCCAACCGTGGACATCATCTCACAATAACACCTTACATAAAGGTATAGTCAAAAACTGTTTTAGAAATTAGAATCTTTGGGAAGTGCTCAAGGAAACCTTCGTACATGGGAGGCCACGCGTCTAGGTTATGATAGATATCATATGGCCACAGAATTATCCTTGGTTGACCCAATAGACCCCAAAGAAAAACGAAAAGATTACTATCATATTCTTCCCAATGGTGAGTCTTCTCTTGACTTATCATTATCTCCACTGTCTCTAATTGAGAATTATACTTCAAACAAACACCAAGATTATATAGGCAGTGCTCGTATATATACTCAGCAAGTGGATGAGCACATCCTTGTCTTATGATGACACGAGGTTGTATGTCGTTAGACATCTTGTATGATAGTGGCAAACCACCCTTCCAACGTTGGGTACACCTTACCCTATTGGATTCACCAAATAAAACTACTAAATGAACTTTCCTATACTGCTTCGGGAGAACATCCACAGCTAGAGACCACCGTTCTATTTCCCCGTTACCCTCGCTCGACCCAGCTACACTCTTATTACCTGAAAGGAATTGTGAAGCAAAAGGGTGAGCACAACTAGCTCAGTAAAGAATATCATGACTAAAGATAATTCAATTATCAATAGCCTTCATCAACAATAAATCAGAGATTTAGAACATATGGTAAATGATAAAAATTTCAACCATAGTTGCAGCGGAACATGCAATCCATTAGAAGAGTCAAATAGACTATAAAGTCTATTATCTTCTCCATGTTAAAAATCCACCAACAATGTTTTATCCCTGTAACATCAATCAACAATTCCTTTCCACAATCATATGAATAACTCATAATCATAATTGTGACTATAAATTTTTCTTCGCACCCAGGACGAAGAATATTTTCATCACCTGTCTTTACCTGAAACATCAAAGATCATGGTTATACCAAATCACAGTTCCTGTTTATAATCATACTAACAAATCCATCTTTGCACTACGGGCCAAAGATATTCATCAACAAACCATCTTTGCACTACGGGCCAAAGATATTCAACAACAGTTCATCTTTGCACTACAGGCCAAAGGTATTCATCAACATGCCATCTTTGCACTACATGCCAAAGATATTCATCAACAATTCATATTTGCACTACAGGCCAAATATATTCATATCTCAAAGAAATATATAATCATTTCAGAATTTATATAAACAATAATTATAACCATGTTGATCAATTCATCTTTGCACTTAAGCTTAAGATATTCAATTATAAATTCAATGGTCATGATCATACCAGCCACAATTCAACTTTGCACTACAGGCCAAAGAGAACCCTAGTCATGATCATACCAATAATCTACCCATCTTTACACTTCAGTGAAAGAGAATTTCAACATCAGGGTTATAAAAATGTTATATATGATAATAAAAACAATATGATCAAAACATGGATTTAATTTCAAGAGCAATATTCATAAATCAACTATAATTTGGTTAGAAAAAGAAACCAATTTTGTCGTGAATAGTAACTCGTGAATAGTAACTCATGAATAGTAACTCGTGAATAGTAACCCCGACTCAAAAAGATAGAAATTCCACAATAAAATCCATACCAATATTTCGGTATAATGATATTGAAAGAATAACATTACTTAAATTTATAAACAATTTATTTTAATTGTTTACACTTTACTAATTAATGCATTTAATCATCATAAAATGTCAACTCTTACAATTTCATCATCAATAACCAAAACCCTCATCAAAAATCTGCATTTATCTCATATAGGATTCTCAAGCCATAAAATCCTATTTTCCAATTTTCTTTCTTCACAAAACATATTTAATTCATTTACTCATAACTAGACCATTTTCATGAAAAATACCAAATCAGTTCCAAAAATATTTCTTTTCTGGGATTTAGCAGAATATAGTCCCATATTGAACATATATTTTTCTCATAATTTTTAAAATTCATTTACTATTTTCCATATGGCCAAAACCGTCGAATATTTAGACATTTATCATAAATTGTACTTTTATCCAAAAATTCCGAAATTTACAGAGTATACTTCTATCATATACATGTACCCCCAATAAAAATTTCATCAATTTTGGAGTTAACCACAAGGATTTATAAGCGGTTACTTTTAAAATAGTCTTTTCTCATAAAATTCATAACTCTTAATCTATACATCCAAAAATTACTATTTTTGGACACAATCAAGAAAACTCATCAAAATATCATTTCAAATTTTTCCAGAATTTTTGAAGGTCAGAAAAATTACGAAACTGAAAAATATAACAACCCTTAAAATCCCTTACTATCCCTTACTATCCCTTACCTCAAAAGAGCAGTACTTCTGATCGGTATAAGGCTGAAGGAAACTTGCACTGATGAATAGCAACTCACCAAGTATCTAAAAACTCACAAAATATGCTTCATAATATAGAGAGAGAAAGAGAGAAAGCTTATGTTTCTGGTGTGATTTTCAATTCTAACTTAGCCCTCTATTTATAGGAAAATTTTGGTAGGTTTGACCTGCAACCTGATGGCTTTACCTGCTACTATTCCCACCCATCACATTTAAAATATAATTCAACACATTTCTTCACCAACCACAAGTGGGGCCCACCAATTCTAGAATTTTCCATCAAAATGATAAACTCCGAAAATTCAACAATTTCTGAACCAGTCATCTCGTAAAATTCATAATAAATCATACGTTCATTTTTAACGGTTCAAAATTTGTGGACATATACTCAACTTATATATGTATAACATATCCAAAAATTACCACGATCCAACGGTCGGATTAAAAATTATAACACCCGCAATATTTCTCAAAAATCCTGATTTGATTTTTAATACCTCCATTCCGATAAAAATACTGATAAAACAACTCAACATTAACTCCTTCATTTTTAACCATAAAAATATATCCCTCATTTATATCCACATAAAATAAATATTTCCTTATCATATGAATCAATAATTAATTATTCACAAATAATATTACAGAATCACATTTATGACAACCAGGCCGTTCCCACGAAAGAGGGGGCTTTCCAATAAGAATTTCTCCTTACTGGCGCGCAATTAGATGACCAAACCTCTCCTTAGACAGAACTTTCTAGTCATTGCCAATAATGCTATCTAATAATATTATTTAAATAATATGAATTATTGATCTGATAATAGAAAATACTGTGCAGCAACAATTATTGAAACAACAATAATATAAAATATCAACGCAACAATTATTGAATCAATAAAATAAAATATTGAACAGTAATTACTGTAACAATTATTGAGTAGTGCCTTCTTACGTAAGAATCAATAATTTTAAAAATACTGTGCAATACCGTGTGCTACTGTGCAATAACGCGTATTACTGTATTTTAATCACCGGGTATTCCAACAGTGTTAACAGTAACAACTACGTCGTTATTTGTAAAAACTTAATTTTGTCGTTTTCTTCACCCGACAGTTATTCTGTTATGGGGCCCACAAATGTCTGCGTTATCGTACGAATATTCTCCGACAGAAAGAATATTCCACGACCAAACGAATATTCCCCGACAACAATGATTATTTTATAACCACTTGTGTATTTTGAAAAAAAAAATCATATTTCAGTCATAACTTTAAACTTTTATCAATTTAACCATTTACTGAATAGTAATTATAAGAAAAATTGAATACTTTTATTTCATAAAATTCGGGGTCTTACAATCTCCCCTCCTTATGAAATTTCGTCCCCGAAATTTACGTACCTGATATTTCGAAGAGTTGAGAATACCTTGCTTCTATTTCAGATTCTATCTCTCAGATCATCATGATTTCTCCATTGCTCATCTCCCATGATAACTTCATTTGGGTTCCTCATTTGTTGGGGAGTCATGACAACCGCCATCCCTCGAACTACTCGGCTTTAACTTGTCTGGAGTAGCATTTGGCGTCATCATTACCGTTGGAATATACCTTTCTACAGGACATATTCCTCCATCAACTGCCTCTTCGTACTCCTCATTCATGATCTGAATCATCAATCTTCGATCCATATCGGATTCAGGTTGACCGTTATGTACAGGGTAATTCAAAACTCGATGTTGGGTTCTCCCAATTGCTTTCCAAAAAGAGAAATTCATATCATCTATTTTAGCCTTCTTAGATCGAACATCTCTTTCCACAATATCCACGTGTCGTGCGGCTTTTGCCCATGCATCACTTATTCTCACTCGTTCAGTTTTTTCTTCTCTCAGCTCAGATTCTATTTTTATCATCTTATACTCTGCCAAAGAATGCTTCTGTTCAAGCATCACATATCGGGTAACACAAGCTTGAATTGTTGCATCCTTTTGTTCCACGACCGCCTGTCGTTCTTCTGCCTGCTCTTCTAACTCATGAATACGATTTTGAAATTCTACATTTTGATCATATAATACCTCTAATAAACTCTCCTCTGGTACTTCTTCTTCCTCTTCTTCCTCAGTCTCAGCTGTTACCTCTGCGACTATCTCGGGTGTAACTATCAATTCTTCACTCACCACATGGATATCTCTAATTCCTTCTTCGTCTGACATCACATTATCACGGTTAGTGATTAGAGGTATCCCCACAGTCTCATTCACTCCATTATTAGCATTCTCAGCTGTTATTCTCAAATACTGCCATAAAACAAGGGTTAATTAAACAAATTAACATATCACATAATATCCCAATATTATGACTGACCAACAAATAAGCTTAGGTAGGATATACTAGCGAATGATTTACTCATCTATCCCCTCCTAGTTGTATTACCCGATCTCTGCCAGAGATCATATCCCTAAGCTCTGATACCAAATGTAACGACCCCAAAATAGGTCCATTCAATCCAACCCATTCTGAGTCGTCAAATACATGGTACAGAAAACAACTACAACTTTATTACAACAATTGTCGTGCAAAATACAACAACACATATGCTGTGAGTTTGGATACAAATATATACCAAATGTGACTCATGTTCCAACCGTGGACATCATCTCACAATAACACCTTACATAAAGGTATAGTCAAAAACTGTTTTAGAAATTAGAATCTTTGGGAAGTGCTCAAGGAAACCTTCGTACATGGGAGGCCACGCGTCTAGGTTATGATAGATATCATATGGCCACAGAATTATCCTTGGTTGACCCAATAGACCCCAAAGAAAAACGAAAAGATTACTATCATATTCTTCCCAATGGTGAGTCTTCTCTTGACTTATCATTATCTCCACTGTCTCTAATTGAGAATTATACTTCAAACAAACACCAAGATTATATAGGCAGTGCTCGTATATATACTCAGCAAGTGGATGAGCACATCCTTGTCTTATGATGACACGAGGTTGTATGTCGTTAGACATCTTGTATGATAGTGGCAAACCACCCTTCCAACGTTGGGTACACCTTACCCTATTGGATTCACCAAATAAAACTACTAAATGAACTTTCCTATACTGCTTCGGGAGAACATCCACAGCTAGAGACCACCGTTCTATTTCCCCGTTACCCTCGCTCGACCCAGCTACACTCTTATTACCTGAAAGGAATTGTGAAGCAAAAGGGTGAGCACAACTAGCTCAGTAAAGAATATCATGACTAAAGATAATTCAATTATCAATAGCCTTCATCAACAATAAATCAGAGATTTAGAACATATGGTAAATGATAAAAATTTCAACCATAGTTGCAGCGGAACATGCAATCCATTAGAAGAGTCAAATAGACTATAAAGTCTATTATCTTCTCCATGTTAAAAATCCACCAACAATGTTTTATCCCTGTAACATCAATCAACAATTCCTTTCCACAATCATATGAATAACTCATAATCATAATTGTGACTATAAATTTTTCTTCGCACCCAGGACGAAGAATATTTTCATCACCTGTCTTTACCTGAAACATCAAAGATCATGGTTATACCAAATCACAGTTCCTGTTTATAATCATACTAACAAATCCATCTTTGCACTACGGGCCAAAGATATTCATCAACAAACCATCTTTGCACTACGGGCCAAAGATATTCAACAACAGTTCATCTTTGCACTACAGGCCAAAGGTATTCATCAACATGCCATCTTTGCACTACATGCCAAAGATATTCATCAACAATTCATATTTGCACTACAGGCCAAATATATTCATATCTCAAAGAAATATATAATCATTTCAGAATTTATATAAACAATAATTATAACCATGTTGATCAATTCATCTTTGCACTTAAGCTTAAGATATTCAATTATAAATTCAATGGTCATGATCATACCAGCCACAATTCAACTTTGCACTACAGGCCAAAGAGAACCCTAGTCATGATCATACCAATAATCTACCCATCTTTACACTTCAGTGAAAGAGAATTTCAACATCAGGGTTATAAAAATGTTATATATGATAATAAAAACAATATGATCAAAACATGGATTTAATTTCAAGAGCAATATTCATAAATCAACTATAATTTGGTTAGAAAAAGAAACCAATTTTGTCGTGAATAGTAACTCGTGAATAGTAACTCATGAATAGTAACTCGTGAATAGTAACCCCGACTCAAAAAGATAGAAATTCCACAATAAAATCCATACCAATATTTCGGTATAATGATATTGAAAGAATAACATTACTTAAATTTATAAACAATTTATTTTAATTGTTTACACTTTACTAATTAATGCATTTAATCATCATAAAATGTCAACTCTTACAATTTCATCATCAATAACCAAAACCCTCATCAAAAATCTGCATTTATCTCATATAGGATTCTCAAGCCATAAAATCCTATTTTCCAATTTTCTTTCTTCACAAAACATATTTAATTCATTTACTCATAACTAGACCATTTTCATGAAAAATACCAAATCAGTTCCAAAAATATTTCTTTTCTGGGATTTAGCAGAATATAGTCCCATATTGAACATATATTTTTCTCATAATTTTTAAAATTCATTTACTATTTTCCATATGGCCAAAACCGTCGAATATTTAGACATTTATCATAAATTGTACTTTTATCCAAAAATTCCGAAATTTACAGAGTATACTTCTATCATATACATGTACCCCCAATAAAAATTTCATCAATTTTGGAGTTAACCACAAGGATTTATAAGCGGTTACTTTTAAAATAGTCTTTTCTCATAAAATTCATAACTCTTAATCTATACATCCAAAAATTACTATTTTTGGACACAATCAAGAAAACTCATCAAAATATCATTTCAAATTTTTCCAGAATTTTTGAAGGTCAGAAAAATTACGAAACTGAAAAATATAACAACCCTTAAAATCCCTTACTATCCCTTACTATCCCTTACCTCAAAAGAGCAGTACTTCTGATCGGTATAAGGCTGAAGGAAACTTGCACTGATGAATAGCAACTCACCAAGTATCTAAAAACTCACAAAATATGCTTCATAATATAGAGAGAGAAAGAGAGAAAGCTTATGTTTCTGGTGTGATTTTCAATTCTAACTTAGCCCTCTATTTATAGGAAAATTTTGGTAGGTTTGACCTGCAACCTGATGGCTTTACCTGCTACTATTCCCACCCATCACATTTGAAATATAATTCAACACATTTCTTCACCAACCACAAGTGGGGCCCACCAATTCTAGAATTTTCCATCAAAATGATAAACTCCGAAAATTCAACAATTTCTGAACCAGTCATCTCGTAAAATTCATAATAAATCATACGTTCATTTTTAACGGTTCAAAATTTGTGGACATATACTCAACTTATATATGTATAACATATCCAAAAATTACCACGATCCAACGGTCGGATTAAAAATTATAACACCCGCAATATTTCTCAAAAATCCTGATTTGATTTTTAATACCTCCATTCCGATAAAAATACTGATAAAACAACTCAACATTAACTCCTTCATTTTTAACCATAAAAATATATCCCTCATTTATATCCACATAAAATAAATATTTCCTTATCATATGAATCAATAATTAATTATTCACAAATAATATTACAAAATCACATTTATGACAACCAGGCCGTTCCCACGAAAGAGGGGGCTTTCCAATAAGAATTTCTCCTTACTGGCGCGCAATTAGATGACCAAACCTCTCCTTAGACAGAACTTTCTAGTCATTGCCAATAATGCTATCTAATAATATTATTTAAATAATATGAATTATTGATCTGATAATAGAAAATACTGTGCAGCAACAATTATTGAAACAACAATAATATAAAATATCAACGCAACAATTATTGAATCAATAAAATAAAATATTGAACAGTAATTACTGTAACAATTATTGAGTAGTGCCTTCTTACGTAAGAATCAATAATTTTAAAAATACTGTGCAATACCGTGTGCTACTGTGCAATAACGCGTATTACTGTATTTTAATCACCGGGTATTCCAACAGTGTTAACAGTAACAACTACGTCGTTATTTGTAAAAACTTAATTTTGTCGTTTTCTTCACCCGACAGTTATTCTGTTATGGGGCCCACAAATGTCTGCGTTATCGTACGAATATTCTCCGACAGAAAGAATATTCCACGACCAAACGAATATTCCCCGACAACAATGATTATTTTATAACCACTTGTGTATTTTGAAAAAAAAAATCATATTTCAGTCATAACTTTAAACTTTTATCAATTTAACCATTTACTGAATAGTAATTATAAGAAAAATTGAATACTTTTATTTCATAAAATTCGGGGTCTTACATTGGTAATATTGAAGGGACAACTACTATTGACGAAAGTAATTACTATTGACCAAGGTAAATACTATTGACGAAGGTAATTACTATTGACCAAGGTAAATACTATTGACGAAGGTAATTACTATTGACGACGGTAATTACTATTGACGACGGTAATTACTATTGACGACGGTAATTACTATTGACGAAGAGACTCTTAGATGATGACATATGGCCCCCCATAAAATAATCAAACTTACCACAACGTCTCAATAATATAACATATTATACAGATGATACTATGACAATAATTTAAGAGATATGATGCAGCAATTACTGTAGCAATAATTGAGTATAGCTGAGTGACTTCTCACGTAAGCATCAATAATCAATACCGTGTGCTACTATGCAACCACGCGTATTACTGTACTTTTACTACCGAGTAGTTCAACAGTTTTAACGGTTTTAACGGTAACACCTCAGCTGTTATTTTTATAGAAAGATAATTCTGTCGTTTTCTCAATCCGACAATAATTCCGTTGTGGGGTCCACCAATGATTGTGCCGTCGTACGAATATTCCCCGACAAAAAGAATATTCTCCGACCAAACGAATATTTTATAACAACTTGCTTACTTTGCAAAATTTATAAATATTACCCACAACTATAACATTATATCAAATTAACTCCATAATATTCAAAAATGATATTTATAGAAAATTCATCTTTATTTATAAAAGTTGGGGTCTTACACTGACAAGGTCTAAAGATCGACAATTGCCTACCCCGAAGGGCCTGACAAGGTCTTAAGGATGACACTTGCCTACCACGAAGGGCCTGACAAGCTCACAAGGACCTCCTGCCGATGAGGCTACCATCGAATGGTCAGCGAGTCCACCCGAACCTCCTTACACCAGTGACGTTCGCCTACCACGCAGGGCCTGACGAAGTCATAAGGACCACCTGCCAATGAGGCTACCATCGAATGGTCAGCGAGTCCACCCGAACCTCCTTACACCGATGACGTTCGCCTACCACGCAGGGCCTGACGAAGCCATAAGGACCACCTACCAATTAGGCTACCATCGAATGGTCAGCGAGTCTGCCCGAACCTCCTTACTTCGGTGACCATTGATTTTACCACCCTTGGTAAAAAATAATATAGGATCCAGGATTTGACTACCACGCGGGGTATCAAATAAATTAGCTGCCATCGAATGGCCAGCGAGTCCTACCATACCTCCTTACTCCACTGTGACCTTAGGACAAATGCGAAGATTAGTTGTGAAAAAAATGACTTTTTATTGATGATGAATGGTCATGTACAGACTCCCAGTGAACTGACTCGGTTTCTATTGAAAGTACTTTCGGAGCCTGCCTGCGTGCCACGTGTTCTTAATTTCGGATCCATCCAATGCCTTCAGTCGATACATCCCGGGCTTTGGTACTTCGGCCACTTCATACGGTCCTTCCCAGTTCGGCATCAACTTCCCCGTGTTCTGCAGTGTAGACACTTCGGCCTCTCTGAGAACGAGGTCTCCCACCTCAAATCTTCAGAGCTTTACCCCTTTGTTGTAATGCTTGGCAACTCTCCTCTGGTAGGCTGCTAACTTGATCACAGCCACTTCTCTGACTTCTTCTAACAGGTCCAAGTTGGCCTTTAGTCCCTCGTCATTGTAGATCTCTCTGAACTGACTAACTCGAAGACTTGGAGATCCAATCTTAACTGGGACCAAGGCATCAGTGCCATAGGCCAGTCTGAAAGGCGAATCTCCTGTTGTCGTCCTCGGTGTAGTCCTGTAAGCCCACAATACACTAAGCAATTCTTCCGACCATCTTCCTTTGGCTTCGTCCAATCTACGCTTGATCCCGTTTAGAAGTGTTCTGTTAGTCACCTCGACCTGCCCATTTGACTGTGGATGAGCCACTGAAGTCTTCCTGTGCTGGACTCCCAGTTCCTTCAGAAATCCTTCAAATTTTGATCCCACAAACTGGCGTCCGTTGTCTGATATCACCACTTGAGGGATCCCGAAGCGAAACACTACGGATTCTTTCATAAAGTTCAGACACTCCTGTTCCGTTATCAGCCGGAGTGGTTTCGCCTCGACCCATTTGGTCATATAATCAATAGCGACGATGACGAAACTGACCTGCCCTTTAGCTTTCGGTAATGGACCCGGTATATCAACCCCCCAGACAGCGAAGGGTATAGGAGATAGAATCGAGTATAGCTCTTCCGGTGGCTGATGTGGGATCGGACTGTTGAGCTGGCATTTATCACACTTTTTCACGTATTCTATAGCCTCCTTGAAGATCGTTGGCCAGTAGTACCCCTGCCGAAGAACTTTGTATGTCAGCGACTTAGCAGCAATATGGTCGCCGCAGATGCCCTCGTGAACTTCCCGAAGAGCATAATCAGCTTCGGACGGAGTCAAACACTTTAGCAGTGGAGATGAAAAGGCCCTTCGGAACAGATCCCCATCTATCAGAACGAAATTAGCACTCTTGTACTTGATTTTCTTGGCCAGCATCTGATCCGAAGGTAGAACGCCATCTACCAGATATTCCAGGTATGGGGTCAACCAACAGTTGGTTCGATCAACGCACATTACCGATTCATGATGAACACTAGGATGTTGCAGAATTTCCAAGTAAACTGATCCATCAAAAACGTTAACATCCGTAGTGGCTAATTTGGAGAGTGCATCGGCAATGGAATTGCCATCACGTTCGACCCCCTGAAATTCGTAGAACTGGAAATACTGAAGCCGTTCTTTCAATTCCGCCAAATGCTTGATCATTCGATGACCTCGGGCTTCGTATTCCCCGGAGACTTGTTTAACGACTAACTGAGAGTCGCTGAAGATAACTATTCTTTGCACTTCGAGACTCTTAGCTAGTCACAAACCCGCCAACACTGCCTCGTACTCTGCCTCATTGTTCGTCGCTTTAAACTGAAATCTGATAGCCTGTTGCACCTTGAATCCCTCCGGACTAGTCAGAATAATCCCTGCTCCGCTGACATCTGCGGTAGAAGACCCATCTGCATACAGCGTCCACGAACTCTGCTTCTGCTGAAGAGCCGCAACTATGTTGTCAGGTCCTCTCGCTTCTGCTATAGCTTCATCAGCTTCAGAAAACGAACACTCGACCACAAAATCACCCAAAGCCTGCCCCTTGATGGCAGTTCGGGGATGATATTCAACGAAGAACTGAGATAGCTCCATCATCTATGCAGCTAATCTACCCGATACCTCAGGTTTGCCCATAATTTTCTTCAAAGGCTGATCTGTGTATACTATTACCAACCTACCCTGGAAGTATTGCCTAAGTTTTCTACTAGCAGTTATTAAAGTAAAAGCAAACTTTTCAATATTTGGGTACCTTGTTTCGGCATCCCGAAGGACATGGCTTACATAATAAATCGGGTGCTGCTTACCCCCAACTTCTCGCACCAAAACTGCTCCTACTGCCAACGAACTAGCTGCTAAGTACAAATATAAAGGCTCAGCAGGAGCGGGCTTCACCAACAAAGGCGCCGAAGATAAGTAGGACTTGATGCTCTGGAAGGCGTCTTCACATTTCGAAGTCCATTGGAACGTCTTGACATTCTTCGGCCCTTTCAACGTGTCAAAAAACGGCAAACACCTTTCTGCCGATTTGGACATAAACTCCTCAAAGCTGCAATCCTTCCAGTCAGATGCTGAACGTTTTTAAACGACTGAGGAGTCTTCATGCCCAGGATCGCTTTAATCTTCTCTGGATTGGCTTCAATTCCCCTCTGACTGACCAGGTAACCCATAAATTTGCCAGCCCCTAATCCGAAGGTGCACTTGGCAGGATTCAGTCTCAATTTGTGGTGACGGACTGTCTGAAAGCATTCCTCCAGGTCATCTAAATGTTTGTGCACCAACATGCTCTTAACAATCATGTCATCCACATATACTTCCATATTCTTGCCCAACTGACGCCTGAAGACATAGTTCATCATCCTCTGGTAAGTGGCCCTGGCGTTGATGAGGCCGAAGGTCATTTTCTTGTAGGCATATACCAACCGATGCGTATTGAACGCCGTCTTCGGTATATCCTCTTTACACATGGAGATTTGATGATAGCCAGAGAATGCATCCATGAAGCTTAACAAGGCATACCCCGAAGTTGCATCGATTAGCTGGTCAATGTGGGGTAATGGATAGAAGTCCTTCGGACAAGCTTTATTCAGGTCTGTATAATCGATGCAGACCCGCCATTTCCCGTTCTGCTTCTGGACCAGTACCACGTTTGCCATCCATTGCGGATAGTCGATCTCGAAGATGAAGTCAGCGGCTAGCAGCTTCGCAATCTCTTCATCGATGATTCTCTGGCGCTCGGGCGCGAAGATTCTCCTCTTTTGCCGAACTGGCTTCTTCGACGGGTCCACTTCTAGCCGATGCTCTGCGATATCCCTACTCACTCCCGGCATGTCCTGAGGTTCCCAGGCGAAGATGTCAACATAGCACTGTAGGAGTTCGATGAGGTTCTTTCTAAGAGGTTCTGGTAGACCCGAACCTATCTTCACCGTCTTGTCCGCTTTGCCCGGGATGAGCTCTATCTCTTCTATTTCTTCGGCTGGCATGACCAACGGTTCTGAGCTGCTTTCCGTGAAGGGTTCGATCTCTATAGTCATGGTCTATTTTTGCTTCGACACCCCTACTCCCGAAGTGATCACGGCATTTCTATAACACCTTCTGGCCAGATCCAGATCTACTTTTACCTCCCCAACCCCATGAGCCGTAGGAAATTTGATTTTAAAATGAAGGATAGAGGTTACAGCTTGTAAAGCAATTAAAGTGGGTCTCCCCAAAATAGCATTATAAGCAGAATCTACATTCATAACATAAAATTTGTAAATAATTTCTCCCTGTCGGGGGGCCGTTCCGAAGATAACCGGCAGTTCAATGGTTCCTGCCACTTTGACCGGATCGTTGCTGAAGCCGTATAAAGGGGCCTCCTGTCCGATCTCCATCTTCTGCCCATCAAGATGCATCCTCTGATAAGCATGAGCATATAGGATATCCACAGAAGACCCGTTGTCGATCATCATGCGCTTCATGTCCACCGAACCCACTTGTGCCGTCACGACCAATGATCCCTCATGTGGTTCGATGATTTCCGAAGGGTAATTCTCATCAGTAAAGGAAATTATCGTATCCGGGAATGGTCTGTCAGTCTTTGGGAGGGTACCCGTCAATGACATGACCGAATCCAGATAGCTTCGGCGTTTCTTCCCAACAAGCTTGCCCGAAGTACCCCCAGTTATGACATCTATTACTTGCCTGGCGGGCAGTTCAGGAGCGGGGAACACTTGCTGAACAGGTTGGGCTGCCTGAACGGGTCCTCTATTCTGCTGCTGGTTCGTTCGGGCGGCCACATAATGAACTAACGCCCCGTCTTGCACCTTTCTCTCAATAAAATCTTTCAGGCTAGCACAGTCATTCGTATCGTGACCCGAGGCTTGATGATAGTCACAATACTTGCGAGAATTCCCTTTTTCGGGCTTAAAGTTATCTCGAGGTGGCTCGAAAATAGGTTGATTCTTGATCTGCTCCAAGATAACAGCCCTGTCGGCATTGAGTGCAGTATATGTCCTGTTTACCCTCTGCGCGGGAGCGGACGAGCGTTCTCCACCCTGCCTCCAATTATTATTGTTGTATTTCTTTAATTTGCCGTCGCGACGGCCTCTATCTCCTTCATTCCTACTCTGGTCTTCCTCTGTTCTGTCCCGATCTGTCTCCTTAAGCCGATCCGAAGAGGGACGCTTGAGGCTATTCATGGCCTCCTCTACCACGATATAGCCTTCTGCTTTGTCGAAGGCTTCTGCGAGACTCTTCGGGTGGTAAAACATCAACTTCTTCACCAACTTTTCCGATTTGACCAGATCTAACCCATTCTGAAACAGTCCCACAGCTTGTAGATCGTTCAGGTCTGTCACTTGGCCGACTGCTTCACGGAATCGCTTCACATATTGGCCCAAAGACTCATTCGAGAACTGCCGAACCTGAGCCAGTGAGCCAGTTGGTTTCCCTCTTCTTCTGTTGCTCCCGAAGCGGGCGTGGAACTGACTGCACATATCCGCCCAGGATGAAATCGAATCTGAAGGCAAAGTCCTCATCCACTGCCTGGCATCCTTTCGGAGTGTCGTGACAAAAGTATGACACTGAGCAACATCGCTAAAGTCATAATAATCCATCAGTCGGTTGAACGCCTGACTATGGTCGTAAGGATCCCCCGATCCGTCATAACTTTCAATGTGAGGCAACCTCTTGGTGGGGTCAGCCTTTTCTCTCAGAATCTCCGCGGAAAAAGGGGATGCCTTCTTTCTCGAAGTATCTTTCACTTTCTGTACTTCGGCAAGCTGCCTCCGAAGCTCTTTCACCTCTTTCACCAGATATTCCACGCCCTCGAGTTGGGACGATGCTTCTTTTTCCGGTGACCCTTCCCCCTTCTGGGTGGACCGGTGCTTTACAATAGAACCCCCCACTTTCGAGGGGTTTTTATGACGATGATGGTCCACAGAGCGGAGCGCCCTCGGTGGACTTTCAGGTGTACGGCCCCTAGATCTGCTTCGTCTCAGTGCCCGGCTGCTGCGGTGGGAATGCGCAACAACGAGCGCCTTCTTAGTATTCTCCGGAGTACGATCCCTGGACCGACCCCTTCGTTCGTTTCGACTGTAAGACCCCGAATTTTATGAAATAAAAGTATTCAATTTTTCTTATAATTACTATTCAGTAAATGGTTAAATTGATAAAAGTTTAAAGTTATGGGTGAAATATGAAATTTTTTTCAAAATAAGCAAGTGGTTATAAAATAATCATTGTTGTCGGGGAATATTCGTTTGGTCGTGGAATATTCTTTCTGTCGGAGAATATTCGTACGACGGCACAGCTATTTGTGGGCCCCATAACGAATAACTGTCGGGTGAAGAAAAACGACAAATTTGAGTTTTTACAAATAACGGCGTAGTTGTTATCGTTAATACTGTTGAAATACCCGGTGGTTAAAATACAGTAATACGCGTTATTGCACAGTAGCACACGGTATTGCACAGTATTTTTGAAATTATTGATTCTTACGTAAGAAGACACTACTCAATAATTGTTACAGTAATTACTGTTCAATATTTTATTTTATTGATTCAATAATTGCTACGTTGAAATTTTATATTATTGTTGTTCAATAATTGTTGCTGCACAGTATTTTCCATTATCAGATCAATAATTCATATTATTTGAATAGTATTATTAGATAGCATTATTGGCAATGTCTAGAAAGTTCTGTCTAAGGAGAGGTTTGATCATCTAATTGCGCGCTAGTAAGGAGAAATCCTTATTGGAAAGCCCCCTCTTTCCTGGGAACGGCCTGGTTGTCATAAATGTGATTCTGTAATATTATTTGTGAATAATTAATTATTGATTTATATGATAAGAAAATATTTATTTTATGTGGATATAAATGAGAGATATATTTTTGTGGTTAAAATGAAGGAGTTAATGTTGAGGTTTTTATCAGTATTTTTGTCGGAATGGAGGTATTAAAAATCAGGGTTTTTGAGATATTTTGCGGGGGTTATAATTTTTAATCCGACCGTTGGATCGTAGTAATATTTGGATATGTTATACATATATAAGTTGAGTATATGTCCACAAATTTTGAACCGTTAAAAATGAACGTATGATTTATTATGAATTTTACGAGATGACTGGTTCAGAAATTGTTGAATTTTCGGAGTTTATCATTTTGGTGGAAAATTCTAGAATTGGTGGGCCCCACTTGTGGTTGGTGAAGAAATGTGCTGAATTATATTTCAAATGTGGTGGGTGGGAATAGTAGCAGGTAAAGCCATCAGGTTGCAGGTCAAACCTACCAAAATTTTCCTATAAATAGAGGGCTAAGTTAGAATTGAAAATCACACCAGAAACATAAGCTTTCTCTCTTTCTCTCTCTAGATTATTGAGTGTATTTTGTGAGTATTTAGATACTTGGTGAGTTGCTATTCATCAGTGCAAGTTTCCTTCAGCCTTATACCGATCAGAAGTACTGCTCTTTTGAGGTAAGGGATAGTAAGGGATATTAAGGGATTTTAAGGGTTGTTATGATTTTCAGTTTCGTAATTTTTCTGATCTTCAAAAATTATGGAAAAATTTGAAATGATATTTTGATGAGTTTTATTGATTGTGTCCAAAAATGGTGATTTTTGGATGTATAGATTAAGAGTTATGAATTTTACGGGAAAAGACTATTTTAAAAGTAACCGCTTATAATTCCTTGTGGTTAACTCCAAAATTGATGAAATTTTTATTGGGAGTACATGTATATGATAGAAGTATACTCTGTAAATTTCAGAATTTTTAGATAAAAGTACAATTTTTGATAAATGTCTAAATATTCGGCTGTTTTGGCCATATAAAAAATAGTAAATGACTTTTAAAAATTCTGAGAAAAATATATGTTCACTATGGGACTATATTATGCTAAATCCCAGAAAAGAAATATTTTTGGAACTGATTTGGTATTTTTTATGAAAATGGTCTAGTTATGAGTAAATGAATTAAATATGTTTTGTGAGGAAAGAAAATTGGAAAATAGGATTTTATGGCTTGAGAATCCTATATGAGGTATATGCAGATTTTTGATGAGGGTTTTGGCTATTGATGATGAAATCTTAAGAGTTGACATTTTATGATGATTAAATGCATTAATTAGTAAAGTGTAAACAATTTAAATAAATTGTTTATAAGCTTAAGAAATGTTATTCTTTCAATATTATTATACCGAAATATTGGTATAGATTTTATTGTGGAATTTCTACCTTTTTGAGTCGAAGTTACTATTCATGAGTTACTATTCACGACAAAATTGGTTTCTTTTTCTAACCAAATTATAGTTGATTTATGAATATTGCTCTTGAAATTAAATCCATGTTTTGACTATATTATTTTTATAATCATATATAACATTTTTATAACCTTGATGTTGAAATTCTCTTTCGCTTGAGTGTAAAGATGGGTAAATTATTGGTATGATCATGACTATGGGTTCTCTTTGGCCAGTAGTGCAAAGTTGAATTGTTGACTGGTATGATCATGACCATTGAATTTATAATTAAATATCTTTAGCTTAAGTGCAAAGGTGAATTGATCAACATGGTTATAATTATTGTTTATATAAATTCTTAAATGATTATATATTCTTTGAGGTATTAATATATTTGGCATGTAGTGCAAATATGAATTGTTGAGGAATATCTTTGGCCTGTAGTGCAAAGATGAATTGTAGATGAATATCTTTGGCCCGTAGTGCAAAGATGACCTGTTGTTGAATATCTTTGGCCAGTAATGCAAAGATGAACGGTTGAGGAATATCTTTGGCCTGTAGTGCAAAGATGAATTGTAGATGAATATCTTTGGCCTGTAGTGCAAAGATGGTCTGTTGATGAATATCTTTGGCCCGTAGTGCAAAGATAAACTGTTGTTGAATATCGTTGGTCGTAGTGCAAAGATGGATTTATTAGTATGATTATGAACAGGAACTGTGATTTGGTATAACCATGATCTTTGATGTTTCAGGTAAAGACATGTGATGAAAATATTCTTCGTCCTGGGTGCGAAGAGGAATTTAGAATCACAATTATGATTATGAGTTATTCATATGATTGTGGAAAGGAACTGTTGATTGATGTTACAGGGATAAAACATTGTTGATGGATTTTTAACATGGAGAAGATAATAGACTTTATAGTCTATTTGACTCTTCTAATGGATTGCTCGTTCCGCTGCAACTATGGTTGAAATTTTTATCATTTACCATATGTTCTAAATCTCTGATTTATTATTGATGAAGGCTACTGATAATTTAATTATCTTTAGTCATGATATTCTTTACTGGGCTAGTTGTGCTCACCCTTTTGCTTCACAATTCCTTTCAGGTAATAAGAGTGTAGCTGGGTCGAGCGAGGGTAACGGGGAAATAGAACAATGGTCTCTAGCTGTGGATGTTCTCCCGAAGCAGTATAGAAAAGTTCATTTAGTAGTTATATTTGGTGAATCCAATAGGGTAAGGTGTACCCAACGTTGGAAGGGTGGTTTGCCACTATCATACAAGATGTCTAACGACATACAACCTCGTGTCATCATAAGACAGGGATGTGCTCATCCACTTGCTGAGTATATATACGAACACTACCTATATAATCTTGGTGTTTGTTTAAAGTATAATTCTCAATTAGAGACAGTAGAGATAATGATATGTCAAGAGAAGACTCACCATTGGGAAGAATATGATAGTAATCTTCTCGTTTTTCTTTGGGGTCTATTGGGTCAACCAAGGATAATTCTGTGGCCATATGATATCTATCATAACCTAGACGCGTGGCCTCCCATGTACGAAGGTTTCCTTGAGCACTTCCCAAAGATTCTAATTTCTAAAACAGTTTTTGACTATACCTTTATGTAAGGTGTTATTGTGAGGTGATGTCCACGGTTGGAACATGAGTCACATTTGGTATATATTTGTATCCAAACTCACAGCATATGTGTTGTTGTATTTTGCACGACAATTGTTGTAATAAAGTTGTAGTTGTTTTCTGTACCATGTATTTGACGACTCAGAATGGGTTGGGTGGAATGAACCTATTTTGGGGTTGTCACAGTTGGTATCAGAGCTTAGGGATATGATCTCTGGTGGAGATCGGGGAATATAACTAGGAGGGGAGAGATGCGTAAATCCTTCGCTAGTGTGTCCTACCTAAGCTTATTTGTTGGTTAGTCATAATATTGGGATATTATGTGATATGTTAATTTGTTTAATTAACCCTTATTTTATGGCAGTATTTGAGAATGGCAGCTGAGAATGCTAACAATGGAGTGAATGAGACTGTGGGGATACCTCTAATCACTAACCATGATAATGTGATGTCAGACGAAGAAGGAATTAGAGATATCTATGTGGTGAGTGAAGAATTGATAGTTGCACCTGAGATAGTCGCAGAGGTAACAGCTGAGACTGAGGAAGAAGAGGAAGAAGAAGTACCAGAGGAGAGTTTATTAGAGGTATTATATGATCAAAATGTAGAATTTCAAAATCGTATTCATGAGTTAGAAGAGCAGGCAGAAGAACGACAGGCGGTCGTGGAACAAAAGGATGCAACAATTCAAGCTTGTGTTACCCGATATGTGATGCTTGAACAGAAGCATTCTTTGGCAGAGTATAAGATGATAAAAATGGAATCTAAGCTGAAAGAAGAAAAAATTGAACGAGTGAGAATAAGTGATGCATGGGCAAAAGCCGCACGACACGTGGATATTGTGGAAAGAGATGTTCGATCTAAGAAGGCTAAAATAGATGATATGAATTTCTCTTTTTGGAAAGCAATTAGGAGAACCCAACATCGAGTTTTGAATTACCCTGTACATAGCGGTCAACCTGAATCCGATATGGATCGAAGATTGATGATTCAGATCATGAATGAGGAGTACGAAGAGGCAGTTGAGGGAGGAATATGTCCTATAGAAAGGTATATTCCAACGGTAATGATGACGCCAAATGCTGCTCCAGACAAGTCAAAGCCGAGTAGTTCGAGGGATGGCGGTTGTCATGACTTCCCAACAAATGAGGAACCCAAATGAAGTTATCATGGGAGATGAGCAATGGAGAAATCATGATGATCTGAGAGATAGAATCTGAAATGGAAGCAAGGTATTCTCAACTCTTCGAAATACCAGGTACGTAAATTTCGGGGACGAAATTTCATAAGGAGGGGAGATTGTAAGACCCCGAATTTTATGAAATAAAAGTATTCAATTTTTCTTATAATTACTATTCAGTAAATGGTTAAATTGATAAAAGTTTAAAGTTATGGGTGAAATATGAATTTTTTTTCAAAATAAGCAAGTGGTTATAAAATAATCATTGTTGTCGGGGAATATTCGTTTGGTCGTGGAATATTCTTTCTGTCGGAGAATATTCGTACGACGGCACAGCTATTTGTGGGCCCCATAACGAATAACTGTCGGGTGAAGAAAAACGACAAATTTGAGTTTTTACAAATAACGGCGTAGTTGTTATCGTTAATACTGTTGAAATACCCGGTGGTTAAAATACAGTAATACGCGTTATTGCACAGTAGCACACGGTATTGCACAGTATTTTTGAAATTATTGATTCTTACGTAAGAAGACACTACTCAATAATTGTTACAGTAATTACTGTTCAATATTTTATTTTATTGATTCAATAATTGCTACGTTGAAATTTTATATTATTGTTGTTCAATAATTGTTGCTGCACAGTATTTTCCATTATCAGATCAATAATTCATATTATTTGAATAGTATTATTAGATAGCATTATTGGCAATGTCTAGAAAGTTCTGTCTAAGGAGAGGTTTGGTCATCTAATTGCGCGCTAGTAAGGAGAAATCCTTATTGGAAAGCCCCCTCTTTCCTGGGAACGGCCTGGTTGTCATAAATGTGATTCTGTAATATTATTTGTGAATAATTAATTATTGATTTATATGATAAGAAAATATTTATTTTATGTGGATATAAATGAGAGATATATTTTTGTGGTTAAAATGAAGGAGTTAATGTTGAGGTTTTTATCAGTATTTTTGTCGGAATGGAGGTATTAAAAATCAGGATTTTTGAGATATTTTGCGGGGGTTATAATTTTTAATCCGACCGTTGGATCGTAGTAATATTTGGATATGTTATACATATATAAGTTGAGTATATGTCCACAAATTTTGAACCGTTAAAAATGAACGTATGATTTATTATGAATTTTACGAGATGACTGGTTCAGAAATTGTTGAATTTTCGGAGTTTATCATTTTGGTGGAAAATTCTAGAATTGGTGGGCCCCACTTGTGGTTGGTGAAGAAATGTGCTGAATTATATTTCAAATGTGGTGGGTGGGAATAGTAGCAGGTAAAGCCATCAGGTTGCAGGTCAAACCTACCAAAATTTTCCTATAAATAGAGGGCTAAGTTAGAATTGAAAATCACACCAGAAACATAAGCTTTCTCTCTTTCTCTCTCTAGATTATTGAGTGTATTTTGTGAGTATTTAGATACTTGGTGAGTTGCTATTCATCAGTGCAAGTTTCCTTCAGCCTTATACCGATCAGAAGTACTGCTCTTTTGAGGTAAGGGATAGTAAGGGATATTAAGGGATTTTAAGGGTTGTTATGATTTTCAGTTTCGTAATTTTTCTGATCTTCAAAAATTATGGAAAAATTTAAAATGATATTTTGATGAGTTTTATTGATTGTGTCCAAAAATGGTGATTTTTGGATGTATAGATTAAGAGTTATGAATTTTACGGAAAAAGACTATTTTAAAAGTAACCGCTTATAATTCCTTGTGGTTAACTCCAAAATTGATGAAATTTTTATTGGGAGTACATGTATATGATAGAAGTATACTCTGTAAATTTCAGAATTTTTAGATAAAAGTACAATTTTTGATAAATGTCTAAATATTCGGCTGTTTTGGCCATATAAAAAATAGTAAATGACTTTTAAAAATTCTGAGAAAAATATATGTTCACTATGGGACTATATTATGCTAAATCCCAGAAAAGAAATATTTTTGGAACTGATTTGGTATTTTTTATGAAAATGGTCTAGTTATGAGTAAATGAATTAAATATGTTTTGTGAGGAAAGAAAATTGGAAAATAGGATTTTATGGCTTGAGAATCCTATATGAGGTATATGCAGATTTTTGATGAGGGTTTTGGCTATTGATGATGAAATCTTAAGAGTTGACATTTTATGATGATTAAATGCATTAATTAGTAAAGTGTAAACAATTTAAATAAATTGTTTATAAGCTTAAGAAATGTTATTCTTTCAATATTATTATACCGAAATATTGGTATAGATTTTATTGTGGAATTTCTACCTTTTTGAGTCGAGGTTACTATTCATGAGTTACTATTCACGACAAAATTGGTTTCTTTTTCTAACCAAATTATAGTTGATTTATGAATATTGCTCTTGAAATTAAATCCATGTTTTGACTATATTATTTTTATAATCATATATAACATTTTTATAACCTTGATGTTGAAATTCTCTTTCGCTTGAGTGTAAAGATGGGTAAATTATTGGTATGATCATGACTATGGGTTCTCTTTGGCCAGTAGTGCAAAGTTGAATTGTTGACTGGTATGATCATGACCATTGAATTTATAATTGAATATCTTTAGCTTAAGTGCAAAGGTGAATTGATCAACATGGTTATAATTATTGTTTATATAAATTCTTAAATGATTATATATTCTTTGAGGTATTAATATATTTGGCATGTAGTGCAAATATGAATTGTTGAGGAATATCTTTGGCCTGTAGTGCAAAGATGAATTGTAGATGAATATCTTTGGCCCGTAGTGCAAAGATGACCTGTTGTTGAATATCTTTGGCCAGTAATGCAAAGATGAACGGTTGAGGAATATCTTTGGCCTGTAGTGCAAAGATGAATTGTAGATGAATATCTTTGGCCTGTAGTGCAAAGATGGTCTGTTGATGAATATCTTTGGCCCGTAGTGCAAAGATAAACTGTTGTTGAATATCGTTGGTCGTAGTGCAAAGATGGATTTATTAGTATGATTATGAACAGGAACTGTGATTTGGTATAACCATGATCTTTGATGTTTCAGGTAAAGACATGTGATGAAAATATTCTTCGTCCTGGGTGCGAAGAGGAATTTAGAATCACAATTATGATTATGAGTTATTCATATGATTGTGGAAAGGAACTGTTGATTGATGTTACAGGGATAAAACATTGTTGATGGATTTTTAACATGGAGAAGATAATAGACTTTATAGTCTATTTGACTCTTCTAATGGATTGCTCGTTCCGCTGCAACTATGGTTGAAATTTTTATCATTTACCATATGTTCTAAATCTCTGATTTATTATTGATGAAGGCTACTGATAATTTAATTATCTTTAGTCATGATATTCTTTACTGGGCTAGTTGTGCTCACCCTTTTGCTTCACAATTCCTTTCAGGTAATAAGAGTGTAGCTGGGTCGAGCGAGGGTAACGGGGAAATAGAACAATGGTCTCTAGCTGTGGATGTTCTCCCGAAGCAGTATAGAAAAGTTCATTTAGTAGTTATATTTGGTGAATCCAATAGGGTAAGGTGTACCCAACGTTGGAAGGGTGGTTTGCCACTATCATACAAGATGTCTAACGACATACAACCTCGTGTCATCATAAGACAGGGATGTGCTCATCCACTTGCTGAGTATATATACGAACACTACCTATATAATCTTGGTGTTTGTTTAAAGTATAATTCTCAATTAGAGACAGTAGAGATAATGATATGTCAAGAGAAGACTCACCATTGGGAAGAATATGATAGTAATCTTCTCGTTTTTCTTTGGGGTCTATTGGGTCAACCAAGGATAATTCTGTGGCCATATGATATCTATCATAACCTAGACGCGTGGCCTCCCATGTACGAAGGTTTCCTTGAGCACTTCCCAAAGATTCTAATTTCTAAAACAGTTTTTGACTATACCTTTATGTAAGGTGTTATTGTGAGGTGATGTCCACGGTTGGAACATGAGTCACATTTGGTATATATTTGTATCCAAACTCACAGCATATGTGTTGTTGTATTTTGCACGACAATTGTTGTAATAAAGTTGTAGTTGTTTTCTGTACCATGTATTTGACGACTCAGAATGGGTTGGGTGGAATGAACCTATTTTGGGGTTGTCACATCGACCCTGCTCCTTAGAAGCGACAGGGTGATGTGCCCTCTTCGATCTTTGAGGAGTAGGGCTTCTGGACCTTCTTCTTTCCCGAAGTTGATCCTGAGACTCACGTCCGGAATGAACAGGCTCTTTCCCACTCCGATGCCCCCGTTCTTCAGATTGGACATAGCTGGAAGCTTCGTCCCTCAACTCTGCCATTCGGGACATCTGCTCAGCTATATCCCGCTGTTGCTTCACAAACGCCTCCATGGCCCTATCAGCTTCATCTGCCATCCTAGCCAAGCGGGCAGCCTTTTCGTCCTGGTCATCCCAATATCGAGTTCTAAGCGAGGTGCCTTCTACTCGTTTCCGGCCATGACCGGACCCTTTCTCTACTGTAAAAATTAGCTGTCGTTTGGCTTTGCTCACAGCTCTCGGACGAGAATCTTCATGTGATCGTTTGGAGGCCGTGCTGGCATGAACACTTAGTGCAGGTCCCAAACGGTCCTTGACAGATACCCGTGGTAATGATTCACTGGCAGCCATCGGCTGCCCCTCGGGTGTAGGTGTCCTACTCTTCTCCATGAACACCGACGTGAAACGAATAAGGTTGGTGATTAAAAAATACTCAGGACACTAGAACTCAGCCCTCCTTTTAGCGCCAATGCTAACGCCAAGATCTTCTCCCACGTCCCAATCACGTAAGACGCTATGATCCTGCACAGTTCAACAAGTCAACACCAAAAGCTTGACGGCCTGACCGTCGGGAGATAGCTCCGGCGTGAGAATCAATACAGGCGATCACAAGGTTAACAATGGAGGAAAATAATGAACAGCGTCTGAGTGAATGTGAATCAAGATAATGTTGTGTGTTTTGTTACCTCTTTTTCTTTTTGTGATCCTTGCTCCATACGTTCCCCAGACCCGATTTACTGTGCCATCCACTATCTCCTGACACCTCCTCTCCACCCCGGTCATCTCAGCCGAAAGTGTACAGCTTATTTTCCTACCTGCTACCACTGTTACCTCCCGCCGGCAATCGGAGTCCCATCCTCATTAATGTCATGCAGAAAGGTGGCAGACATAACAGTCAACTGCTGCCTTTTGTGATGATTATCGGTCAAAGATAGGATAAGTAACACCTTATGAAATGGGCTGACCCAATGACCAAGCCCAATAGTGTAGTCAAGTAGCGGGGCCCAATTCATTTGACCCAACATGACCAAAGTGACATAGACCAAAGGACAAGTCCATTCGACCTGACCCAGTATGAAAAGTATTATGGCCCAACACAAATCATATATATTCGTTTTCTTAATTTTTAAATTTAGAAAAGAATCATGGAAAGTTAAGATAAATAAATAAACAATGTTACAGAATAAAATTCTTCGTTTTGCTTAAACAGAAATTTAGCAAATACTCCGTATTTTGGACAAACCAAGAAAAAAATGTCATGCGCATCTGCACGGCGAGTCGTCAACAGCAGCCGAAGTTGCTTAGCGGACCCCTGCGATTACCTACAACTTATCCAAGATTGCATAGCCTCTAAATCACTGACGCTCGGCAAGATAATTCATCAACATTTTCTCAAAAGCAACTTCGTACAAAATTCTAGTATTATATTAGACAAACTCACCCGTTTGTACATCACTTGTAATCAAAATACACTCGCCCGTCACTTATTTAATTCGATTCCAGAACCAGAAAAGAAAGAAAATGTCATATTGTGGAATCATATGATTAGAGGGTATGCTTGGAACGGACCATTTGATGAAGCCATTGATTTGTATAAACAGATGATTGAGTCTGGGGTTACACCCACTAATTACACTTTCCCATTTGTTCTTAAAGCCTGTTCTGGTTTACAAGCCATTGAGGATGGTAAGGAGATTCATGATCATGCAAAAAGACTGGGTCTTGATTCGGACGTGTATGTTTGCACTGCTTTGATTGATTGTTATATTAAATGTGGTTGTTTAGTTGAGGCGCGGAATCTGTTTGATAATATGTCTAGCAGAGATGTTGTGGCGTGGAATGCGATGATTGCGGGGTTTTCTCTTCACGGTTTGTATTGTGAGATGATAGAATTGGTTAAGCAAATGCAGGAAGCGGGATTGAATCCCAATGCTTCAACTGTTGTGTCAATTCTTCCTGCAATTGGTGAATCAAATGCACCGAGTGATGGGAGGGCTGTGCATGGGTACTGTGTGAGGAGGAATTTTCATAGTGATGTAGTGGTTGGAACTGGTCTTTTGGATATGTATGCTAAATGTGGGTCCTTATGTTATGCAAGGAGGATTTTTGACGGAATGGGTGCCAAGAATGAGGTAAGTTGGAGTGCTATGATTGGCGCTTGTGTTACATGTGATTCTACAAGAGAAGCACTGGAACTATATGATCAGATGATGGTTGAGGATGCTGTGAGTCCGTCGCCTGTCACCCTAGGTACTGTTCTACGTGCCTGTGCTAAACTGATTGATTTGAGCAGAGGGAGACAGGTTCATGGTTACACAATCAAAGCAGGGTCTCTTATGGATATTATGGTGGGCAATACACTTGTATCAATGTATGCAAAGTGTGGGGTTCTAGACGATGCGACGAGGTTCTTTGACGAAATGGATTGGAAGGATACAGTTTCTTTCAGTGCTATCATATCGGGGTGTGTGCAGAATGGTTATGCGGAGGTGGCTTTGCAATTTTTTCACAGGATGCAGATATCTAGGATAAAACCGGATTTAGCAACCATGATAGCTTTCCTCCCTGCGTGTTCACATTTGGCTGTTCTACAGCATGGAGCTTGTGGCCACAGTTATTCCATTGTGCGGGGATTTACAACAGATACATCGATATGTAATGCTCTCACTGATATGTACTGTAAGTGTGGAAAGGTTGATTTAGCTAGGCTAGTTTTTGATAGGATGCGTAAAAGGGATATTGTGTCATGGAATGCTATGATTGTTGGTTATGGAGTTCATGGGCTTGGGACTGAAGCAGTTTCCATGTTCGATGAGATGCTGATTGCAGGTTTAAAGCCAGACGATGTGAGTTTCATCGGTTTGTTATCTGCTTGCAGCCATTCTGGACTTGTTGCTGAAGGAAAACGTTGTTTTCTTTCCATGACTCAAGAATTCAACATTTCCCCAAGGATGGAACACTACTTGTGCATGGTGGATCTTTTGGGCCGTGCAGGACTTCTGAGTGAGGCCAAAAATTTCATCAAAACAATGCCAATTGAACCTGATGTTTCTATTTGGAGTGCTCTGCTTGCTGCTTGTAGAGTCCATAAGAATGTTGAATTAGGGGAAGAAGTGTCAAAGCATATCCAGAGTCTGGGCCCCGAAGGAACTGGAAACTTTGTTCTCTTATCTAATATATACAGTGCTGCTGGGAGATGGGATGATGCAGCAGATATTAGAATCTTACAGAGGGATTATGGCTATAAGAAAAGCCCTGGGTGCAGTTGGGTGGAGATAGATGGGGTAATCCATGCATTTAGTGGTGGCGATAGGTCACACCAGCATTGGCAAAAAATAATCGAGAAATTAGATGAATTGCTAGTGGAGATGAAAAAGTTGGGATATAGTGTAGAATCTAGTTTTGTTCTTCATGATGTTGAAGAGGAGGAGAAGGAGAGGATTCTCCTTTACCACAGCGAGAAGTTGGCAGTTGCCTTTGCCATTCTTAGTCTGAGTCCCAGCAAGCCCATTCTTGTGACTAAGAATTTACGGGTTTGTGGTGACTGTCATGCAGCCCTGTCATATATCTCCATCATAGCAAAGAGAGAGATAATTGTAAGGGATGCCAGTCGATTTCATCATTTTAAGGATGGGACTTGCAACTGTAAAGATTTCTGGTAAGATGATTTTTGAGAGAAATTCAGGAGAATCAGGACTCTGTGGTGCTTGAATTGGAACATCTTCTGTAATCAGACTCATCACCCTTTTTGTCTCCTTGAAGTTATGTAGTTGCACCTTTGAGCCAGGTACTTTTTTGTTTTATAAAATTTTATATAGTAACTTGGTTTGCGCATTCTGTTTCTTGTTGAAGCAGGTTGTGAAACTTTTTCTTTCTCAAAAACTTGAAATTATATGTTTACCAGAAAAGGCCTGTTTAGCATTCTATCACGTTTCATGGCTCATGATGAAGCCTGAACCAAAAATTTCAGCAATCATCAAAATCACCTCGTCTTTAGAATAGTAAAAAAAATAAAAATGGGAAAATAACATTGTTTTATGATTTATTGTCATGATATGCCCAAGGTGGAGTAATTGGCTATTTGAAGTAAATTGTTATTTGTTTGCAGCTATTCAGGACTTTGAAAGGGTTCTACTGCTCAGTTACCCTAAATCAAGATGGAAGTAAAGCTGATCCTCCTTTACTTTAAAATTCGCCTGGATTAAATGAACAATTGTTTAGTCTCAATAAATAGTACACACAACATCATTCCAAGGATAGAACACTAAATGTGCATGTTTGACCTTTCGCACCTGCCTTGACGTTTTTGGATGGCCCACAGCTCAGCTAAAACATGCCATTAAACGTTGATATTTGTATCTGGAGTTCTGTTGCTGCTTGTAGGATTCTTAAGAATATTAAATGGGGAAGTTCTATAAAGAGCTGCTACGAGATTGGATGACACAAACCGTACCAGACTTGTGCAGAGGTGCAAGGGCTTTATAGAAAGCCCAGGCTGGAGTTGGGTGGAGTCAAGTGGGTTGCACATGCATTTTCTAGTGCCTGAGGGAGATTGATCACACCTACAATCAGCTTTAATAAACTCTAAAGTAGTGAAACTTTTAGTGAGGATGAGAGCTTTATATTATCATGAAAAATCTACTTCGTCTTGAAGATGGTGGAGAGGAGAAAGGCACTTAGTCAACTTTAACTGCGCAAGAAGCTAGCGATTGTTTTTGGAATTCTTCGTCTCAGCTCATAAAGGCCATTCTCGTTAATAAACATTTTTGGGATTGTGGCAACTGACAGGCTATCCTGGAATTCTATGTACAATGATAAGAGTAACTGTGGGAGATGAAGTGATGAACGTTGCTGTTATCAATTTAAGTATGGAACCTGCAAATGGAAAAAGTTTGGTGAAGAGGAAGATGTTGTAGAAACCAGAAGACTTAATGGAGTTTGTAGCAACTCTTTGTATTTTGTTTCTCCTCCAAGCTATAGGATTCGAGCACGGTATCTTTGAAGACTTTGTGACAACTCCCAGAGAAGTAATATGCAGTGACAACAGCAGACACAGAATGGACCAGGTTGGAGTAAAATGGCAACAACATGAATTTGTTGGATGTTAATTCAAACTACCAGATTTTCTATTCCTAGTTTTCAGCTGTTAGTTAGTTTTGAATAAAATCCTTCCATCTTGAAGGAGATAATTAAATCAGTTTAGTTTTTAATTTTTGAATTAGCCTTATCATGTTGTTAGGCTTATCTTTGATTCCATTGCCTATAAAGGTCATCTTGCTGTCATATGAATAGTACCACAAATAAATAAAAAGTTCAGTTCTTCTCCTTCCTTTAAATATTTGTTGTTCTATTTTTTCTTTATTTTGGCTGCTGCATTAACAAAGTTTGGTATCAGACCAGTTTGTGAAATAACTAGGCAGAAAATTAAAACTCCATCAGAGGCAAGGTCAAAGTAAGTATGGCTGTATCAGGTAACAACTCTCAACCACATGTTCCTATCTTTAAAGGTGAAAAGTATCAGTTTTGGAGTATTAAGATGAAAACTTTGTTTGTTTCTCTTGACTTATGGGAACTTGTTGAGAATGGTTATACAGTGTATGAAGGAGATGGAATCACTATTGTCCAAACGAAAGAGATGAAGGAAAATAACAAGAAAGATGTGTGAAAGTATTGTCTTATATACAACAAGGGTTGGATGATACAATCTTTCCTAGCATCATGGGTGCAAAAACATCAAAGGAAGCATGGGAGTTGTTGTACTCTTAAATTGCAAACTCTTTTGTCGAGACTTTGACACGTTGTTGATGAAAATTTCTGAGACAATAAGAGTTACTTCTATTGTTAATCAAGCAAAGTCTCTAGGTGAAAATATGTATGATCAAAAAGATTGTTGACTTTTTTTTTGAGGAGTTAACATATAATTTTGTTGTGGCTGCAATCGAGGAATCGAAAGATTTGTCTACTTTATCATTTACTCAATTAATGGGTTCATTGAAAACACATGAGGAAAGATTGAGCAGGGTTGTTGAAAATCAAGTTGAACCAGACTCAAAAAAATTACAGCAGAGGTAATGGTGACAAAAATTGGAAGAGGAATAACGATAAGAACTTTAACAAAGGTAGTACTCATAAGCATTTAAACGGTCGCAATTGTGAGAAACACAACTCAGATAATTATGAACTTCTCACCTGTTAAAGAAATATTGTTGGTATAAAAACAAGGATCCAAATATTTCTATTTGCTCTATTTGTGGAAAATATGGACAAACTCAAGATATTTGTTAGTATAACAAGAAAAATGAAACAAATTAAGTTTCATGAAGAAAAATGTAATAATAATGAAGAGTCCTTGTTTCTTTGTTGTTTAACTAAAACAAATTCCAGATCAACGGCGGCAATTCGTAGCTATCTGCCTCCTGCCGGCTATATCACTAGAATTCTTGAATCATCATCATATAATGATGTAACTGAGTTTATTTCAAATGATGCCCATTGCACATGTTAAAAGTGTTCCGATCACTCATTTTAGTTCTTAGTGGATTCAGCTGTGTGGAAGCCTCTTCCAAGTTATCCATTCAAACCCATGGGGTTGGCTCAGTGGTTGGGCACTCAGTCCCTGTCTCGAGTGGAGGTGAAACATCCGAGTTCGAGCCCCATCACTCTGGAAAAAAACCCCAGGCTACCAATTTACCTTTGCCCACCCGTTGGGACAAAAATCCACGTAATTTTTATTAATAAAATAATTAAATGAATACTTTTTTTATTATTGAAATTTCTGTCGCAGAATTGGTTTTTATTTTTTCTTATTGAGTTACTATTAAATAGGGTTGCAATTAAAGCCTAGCAAGACTTGGGTCAATCAGGTATTAATAGACCGAATACTGTATTAGACCCTCCTAATTCAGGCCCTTGAAACTTGAGATCGGGCTGGGCATTGGGCAGCAGGACTTGATTGGGTTGAGCCTAAATTCAAATACTAAAAGCTATAAGTCCCCTTCAATTCAGCCTTCACCCAAGCCCAATTGAACCCACCGCTTGGACCGTTTACCAGGAACCGATCGGGTTTGTCTATAGGTACCGATAACCAGTTTTCCCAGATTTTAAAACTAATAATATAGAACTTGAAAAATCTAATAGAAAAACCCTATATTTCTCGTATCTTTTCTCACGATTCAAGAACAGAGTTGAGTGCAAATAATACAACCGTTCTCTGCCGTAGCCACTAATTGGGTATGTGTAATTCATTTTTCTAGTTTTTGCTGCTTTTCTGAATCTTTAATCGTGATTAGATAATACGGATTTGTGCTAATTTTTGGTGATTGTAAAGCCCAAAACTCTTGTATTATCATTTCAATGTTCATTCCTGTAATTTTGAAAATCCCGAAGTTTATACTGTCATGTTTATTAAGGTTGTGAAGTTATTCGTGGCAAAATGTAATTTGGGTATATGGGTGTTTCGATACTTAATTTTAAAGGGGTTGGTTTTGATATTCACTGTTAATTTCTAATATCACGAAATTATCTAATGTTCTCTTTCTATTTTCTCACCCAAACTCTCCTCACAACTGAAATGATAATAGTGGCTGGAGTTGCATATGAAGATCTTAAACAACAAATGTCAATTTGGCCATCCTGGACGTTTTATTCCCCCTCCCCCTCCCCGGGGTTGCAACTATCATACTTATATACATTTAGGCCATATTTGTTTGCCTAGGATTAAATAGTGTTATGGATTATTGATGAGATAACTTAAAAATATTTTTTTTTCAAGATTAATTAATGGATTAGATTAAAAAATATCGTTTGGACTATTATACCCTTACCAATAATAACATATTTGTTCCATAGCACTATTATTCTGTAATATATTAGTTTCATTATAATATTAAATATATTCGATATTAATTCCATGTTTTTATAGCACTGTTATAATATATTATAATGAAACTAATATATTATAACTAATATATATTAGTTATAATATATTATAACTAATATAGTATAGCACTGGTATAACATATTAGTTTCATTATAGTATTATATATATATATATAAACGATTCTTATAAATTACAAAAAAGTTTGTTGCTGATAATCCATATGAAATCTTAATTAATGAAATGCATATTTTATCAGCTCTGCTATGAATCTTAATTATAATAAATGTAAAATGTCATACAATACAAAATTATAAAAAAGACAAAACGACTCAGTACTTGGAATATAACAATAAGTCTTATTTGTTTAACTACAATATATATAAATCTTTTTTATATTCAGATTTAACGATCTTATTTAACAAATTACAGATCACATTAACTTTGAATTTTGAAAAACAAGAAAAAAAACAACAAGGTAGTGTTTGATTACCTCTGAATGTCTCTGAAAACCACTCTCTCTATTTCGCATAGACCCAAATGCTTGTTTGGTAAAAAATTGGTTGCCTCTGTAAGCCTCTATTTCGGTGAGAGATGAAACCAAGTCTGGATCGGGGAGAGGAACATCTGAACTCTTTATTACAGCAGTACCCTTACAAATTCTTTGTTTTTTCTTCTCTCCTCTGTTCTGATGAAAGATCTGGCCGTGGACTTCCCGGTGACATCGAAGCATCTCCATTTACCAGCAGTAATTCTGTCAAATAAACCCCTCTTTCTCTATCTACAAAACCCTCCTCACAGAACCACTGTCGGGATGAATTCTGCCCATCACGATCAATCAAAAAAGATATAATTCGAGAGACAGATGGCGATCTTGTACGCCGTGGTGGTGAGGAGAACGACGGTTCTGGCGGAATTCAGCGCCGTGAGTGGAAATACCGGCTCCGTAGCTCGCTGAATTTTGGAGAAGTTGTCGGCCGAGGCTGAATCGAACCTCTGTTTCTCTCAGGATCGGTTTATATTCCATATACTCAAAAAGGAAGGTCTCTCCTTCTGTATGGACAATGCTGTGTTCTAAAAATTCCCGCCTAGCTCTGCCTAGGCGCTAGACCCCCTCTTGGAGCCCCGCCTAGGCCCCCCTTTAGCGCCTCGCCTAAGCGCTAGGCTCCCCTAGCGCCTCACTTGGGCCCAAAGAGGCAAAAAAAGCCTTCCAAAAAATTAGGCGGTGACTAGGTGGGGTTTAGGCGGAGAGGTTTTTTTTATTCTAATAACTACTCAAGCCAAATCTTAATATATTTATTTTTCTAATGATTTACCATATTCATAATACAGGTTGTAGTATATCAAATCACAATAAAAAGTAAACAATATAATGGATAATTTTATTATAGTTGTAATTTTTGAATTTGTACCAACTTCAAATTATATAAATGATGATACATTTGTAATATTTTGTTTAATTCAATATAATTCTTAAATTTATATTTTATTTCTTAAGTTTAATATTGAATTAAATTCTTGAAATTTTAAATTTTATTATCTTGTTTATGAATAAAACTAATACGTTAAAAATATGTTTGAACTTTGAACAATTGCATGTTTGTGTTTGAACTTTGATATTAGCAATAAGGGTATGTGTTTTAACTTTAAGCAAAGGCCTTTATTACCTTTATTATAGATTGTTTTGCTTTATATTATTGTTTGATTTGGATAAATGTAAGATAAAATATTAAAATTGGCTTAAAATAAAAAATTTCGTCTAGACCCTGCCCAGACCCCGCCTAGGCCCCCTAGGCGCTAGGCCCCCCACTGGCTGCCTGACTCCCGCCTAGCGCCTTTTAGAACATTGGGCCAATGACACCTTCGGAAGTCCGTAACTCCCTTTCTCTATCTCTGCTTACATAATTATAATTATATATGTAAAATGAAGTAAAATTATGTACTTGATTGAGTTATATTACGAATTGTATTGTCAAAATCAGAGAATTTTGAAAGTATAATTTATTTCATATATGTAAATATAATTATTTATTAATATTTTTCTGTGTGAAGTTCATTCAAATATAGATTTTTAAAATTAGATTTAATATTTAATTATATAATTAAAAATTTTGAGTAAAGCTAATAATTTGATTGTGTATATTACAAGGTTAAAATCGTAAATTACTATTATTCAAATGTTTTAGCAATTTCAATTACCAAACAACGTTATAAGTTTTTATGCAATTTTATTCAGATGATCTAATTTATTAAGATGTCCTAATTATTCAGATCTTAATTATTCAATTTTATCAAACACCACTCAAGTCTTCCCAGTAGTTGCATGCTATAGCCCACCACCCACTTCGAAACAAAACAAATTGAAGAAGTAGAATTAAAACACCAAAATTGATATTATGGTCATTTTACAAAAAAGTTGAGGTTAATTTTGTCTAACAATTTTTAATCCCAAATGGTAGGTATTATAATACTAGGTAGAACATGGTATTAAATAATCTCACATCTTTAAGGTATTTTATAATCCCAGTACTAATAGTCCCAAGCTCAAATTTAAAAACAAATAAGACACTTGTGATTAATAGTCCTATCTCAAGTGTAATTCTTGCAAACAAAAATAACCTTAGGGGTTGAATTCATGCTCTATTGCTTATGTTTAGAGTAGCATTTGTACGCTCTTCCTATGAGCATGTTCTCCATACCACAGATAAACCAATAACAGGACCATCTTTTCCGGCCGGTGGGAGTATATATGATGTTTAATTTTCCTTGGATCACTAATCGCTTGCTTGAATCTACTTCAATGTCCACAGTCCATGTCTAATTTGTAGATAGAATCGATATGGTTTATGCATTTCCGAATGGTAGGAAAACGTGATAGTGATTGTATTAGGCAGATTATGAAATGTGTGTCTATGGTGAATCCAACTCTGACATTTGCGGTAGTTTACTCTAGCCATAACTGAAACTTTCTCTTGTATCAGTTCTTCTTGTCTAATCTGACTCATAGTCACAAAGTGTGAGGTATTTGATTAAGTGATTATCTTATGAAGATAGGCTATATTAATCTTTATAAATTTGTAATATCAGCAGTGCTTGTGATGACATTTTTGGTCTTTTGTCAACAATCCATTTACAGAATATAGTTAGCAGTTTTACTGAAATTCTCTCATCTGATAGCTATCCTTTCTATTTGTGATTATAGTAAAGCTGTGTGGTATTGTTCTTAAAAATAATGCAATGCAGGGGATTTTTGTGTCATGGAAAGTTCTGATGATGAAAAGGATGGTGTTTCTGAGAATTATATACCCAAAGAATTGAATCATACTTTATCTTCTAATGGCATGAAATTTGTAGATGAAGTTCTCAATGGTCAAGGTGAACGTTGTTTGGACAATTTTCGCATGGACAAGCATGTATTTTACAAGTTATGTGACATTCTACAGTCCAGGGGTCTATTGCGTCACACAAACCGAATCAAGATTGAAGAGCAATTGGCAATATTTATGTTCATAATAGGCCATAATCTTCGAACTCGAGCAGTTCAAGAGCTATTCAAGTACTCAGGGGAAACCATTAGTCGCCATTTTAACAATGTTTTGAATGCAATCATGGCCATATCAATAGATTTCTTTCAGCCTCCTGGGTCTGATGTTCCACAAGAAATCCGAGAAGATCCTAGATTTTATCCTTATTTTACGGTAATCCAGTACTGATAGATGCTGATCAGTTTTCTCTGAGTTTGAATTTAAATACTTACATTTGTTGATTTTCGACTAGGACTGTGTCGGAGCTGTTGATGGCATACATTTCCCAGTGATGGTGGGTGTAGACGAGCAAGGACCATTCCGTAATAAGAACGGTGTTCTTTCGCAAAGTGTTCTTATTGCCTGCTCATTTGATATGAAGTTCTATTATGTTCTAGCTGGTTGGGAAGGGTCAGCAGCTGATTTACGAGTTCTAACTTCTGCTCTAACTAGGCGCAATAAATTGCAAGTCCCTGAAGGTACTGTTCGTCTTCTACAAGATAGTGATAATGCACCATGTAGATGATTGGACACTGTACTGAAGGGACAGTTTGTTCCATTTTATCTTACAGAGCTTAGCTTCAGTATTCCCCCCTCCTAGTCCTTCTTGCACTTTTCCTTTATTAGGCTGCTTTTGTTTTTTAGTTTATCTCTTGTATTGGGGGCCCTTTCTTGAGGCAGTATCTAGTTACGAATGTCATAAGAAGTATTGATTGGGAGTATAAAACAGGTTTATTATCATGCTATCAACTCCACTTTGTTGTTCTTTCATATATGAATAAAAGTTCAACTTGGGTGCAGGTAAATACTACCTCGTGGATTCTAAATATGCAAACGTTCCCGGGTTTATTGCTCCATATCCTGATATTCCTTGTGGCTTAGTTGAATATGGTGGTGCTTACCATCCACAAGATGCCAAGGAGCTATTTAATCATCGGCAGTCATTGTTGCGCAGTACTAGTGATCGCATTTTTGGTGCTTTGAAGGCACGTTTCCCTATTCTGACATCAGCCCCTCCTTACCCATTACCAACACAGGTTAAGTTAGTTGTGGCAGCATGTGCCATACACAATTACATCCGCAGGGAGAAAGCAGATGATTGGATATTCAAAATGTGCGAACTAGACTATTCACTGCCATCAGAAGATCCGATGCCGCCTTTAGAAGTTGAACAGCCTCTAATGCATGTTGAGACGCAAGTTTTAGACCTTCCTTTTGAAAAGGAACAGCTAGAAAATGCTGCACAGGTGCGTGACTCCATTGCAGATGAGATATGGAGTGATTATATCCGGGATTTTTCAACTAGTTAGTTTGTTGGATATATAGTTTATAGCGAGGAGGAGGGTAGGTTGGGAACTATTTAGGGGTCAGACATATTGTAGTTGCCATTATTGTCCATAATGAAATTCACAGATGGGGATTCAATTGTATACACTACTGATGTTTTTAGAGGGACTTTGCTTAGTTTCTTGTATGATTTCCCTCATGGCCCATTTGATGTCAACCCACCTAAAATTTTTTAATTTTCTTTGAAATGAAGGGAGTATATGCATGCGAAAGAGGACAGAATTCTGCATCCAACTGAGCTGAGCACACAGAATGTAGATTTGTTTAATACACAAATCTAGAAGAAATTTAGGTTTAAATAACAAAATATGGGCATCCGCAAAAAAAGTAGACAAATCTAGAACGTGTTAAACAAGCACGGTAATTGAAAGGAATCCACCAGCAAAACAACAAATTCCTACATAAATGTAGTAGTATAATGGAGGTGGAGGGGGAGGGGGAGGGGGAGGGGGAGGGGGAGTAAAATTTATCTTTTGATGACTGACTGGCTGACTGACTGCCCACGTATATATAATATATTAAGGGGTTTACTTTATAAATCTTTTACGGTGCTTATAAATATAAACAAACAATTGTTTCCAACCGCGTCGCGTCTATAATCAATCAATCAATCTTAACGCCTCCTTGTGCAAATGGAAGTAGAATCAAGCTCTTGAAATATATTTCTCTCTCAAAATTCTTTTTCACTTTTATATACTCGTTTCGTTTCATTTTTACTTTGTTTCCTAGTAGTTAATCTTTGGAAACAAAAAATGATGTAATATTTTTTATTAATGTAATTATTAATATTGTAAGCTACTTCAAAATATTGCTTGGTATTAACTTATTATTTTAAAAAATAAATTTACTTTACAACACAATTTAAGTTTAAATTTTCAAAAATTAATTCGGATAAAAGTAAAAGACTCTGAATCAGTCAAATTATAACATGGAATACGTTAGTCACAGTATATTATTTTACTTTTAACTTTGTCATATATTATTTTCCAAAGTAAAATGGGTTCGTGTTCTGTTTTTAACAGAGGAAGTCCTCCATGTCGTAATCTCACAGACACAGACACAGACACATACACAGACGCAGACGGACATAATTCCCTACAAGAATTAGAGTGAAAAGCATTTCCAAGTTAGAAAAGAATCTTGAATTTTCACCTTTCTATCAACAAACAAACATTAAAATTTCTAACAACCAGAGTCCCATCTTCAACTATGGCTCCATAATTCTTCCCAAGTCTTCTTATCACTTCTAGAATGTGGACGCCCCCACTGCTCTTGATTCAATTCAGTACAAAATAAATATATTCATATTTTTTTATCCACCAAAGAATTGGTCAAATCATATCGCACCACCCAAAGACCTATATATATATAATATGAATCCTAAAGTTAAAATTGTCAAGACAGCTATCAATTTTGGGGAGGGGATAAATATTTTGGTATTGTGAGGCCCACGAATTATGAATCATAATATTGGTTACTATCTTTTGTACTTGCCAAAAGTAAACCACGTTATCCATCATGACTAAGCTCCGACGATCTTTGAGGTGCATTGGTCTTTCTAATAAGATTCCACTTTAAATTTAGCCTCTCTTTTTTTCAGTTCAGTAATCAACTAAACTACTTCAACAACAAACAACAAAATGTAGTTAGTGTGATTCCAATTCAGTTCACCCATATGTACATAACAGATAAAATGATGCTCAATAGGATTCCCAGATGGTCAAAAAAACTAAAATCAAAAAGATTTCTCTGTTCTGAATAAACCAGAGAACGATTTCTTATTCAGAGGCGAAGCAAGTAAATTCAGTAAAGTTGATATGAACCTCGAGACTCGAGCAAAGATACCTTCACAGTTCAAAACATTAAAAAATGCACTAGTATAAACATGGATCCTAAAAGTAGTTGTACACTTGGAAACCAAAATTTAGATGGCATCATAGATTTTTCGAGATACCGGACTGTAATCAGTAATCACATAAGAAGAATTCTTCCTTATATTGATTCAACCACAAAAAACATCCCAGCTTTTCTACCCAAGAGAATCAGTTATGCATGGAAGAGATTTTCTATATAAGAGTTCTATTTTCTGCCTTTGGCTGAAAAAAGGTAAATTTATTCATTATCCAGTAACTCAACTAATACTGGAAAAGTATACAGAAATGCACCAATGCCATTAAGAGTTGCAGCAAGGAGATTAAGATGGTTTATCTTCTAAAAAAACTTTTTAAGTTAAAATCCTACAAGAGAGAACTTGACCATTGCAATATTGTACTCCTAACATGCATGATGTACCAGAATGAGTTGTTACTTATTAGAGGAAAATTAAAGAAAAGAAAGACCATGCACCAGAAATATGTATACTACAGTGAGCTAAAAAAGTGGAACATCTATATACTATGATCAAACCACCCGTAACTCAAATTTATTTTTTTATACAACAAACAAGTAGCCAAGGAGACATTAATGTGGGAAGAAAAAACCAACCAACATTAAGTTCTTTCAGCTGGAGTGAGATGCCCCAACTGTTTTGTAAGGTTATCTACATTATCCATATTCCACCAAAATCTATGTGGACCTTCCAGCTTAATTTCACTATTTGTTCCACCTGTCTGTCTTCTCTCTGACTGGACTTCTCGAGTGCCAAAGGAACCTGGAGTCTCCGTCAGAAATTGTTCCCAGAAGACATCATTAACCCCAACCGGTTGAGCTGCAGTCCCCTCTTCCATATTATTTGATACAACTATATCAGGAACATTAGCAGGCTTCGTATTTACATCGATTCCTGAGGATTTGGGCCTAGAATCTAAATTGAGATAGATAGATGAGATGGCAGGGCTGTCTGCGTGATCTGAAGAAGCATCCAACTCGGGGGATGAGTGAATATCCCTCGAACAAGGGGATGACATATGTAAATTAGGCGAGTGTTGTTGGACATTTACACCTGAATCTCCAGATGATGCATTCATTTCGGTAAAAACAACCGGTGAAGGCTGCAGATGTACACCAAAATCATAAATTTCTTCACCTGAAGTTTGTCCAACCCCATGCAGAAAACTCTCCCAAAACCTCAAAGATGAGTCCAATTTCTCTATTAGCTCCAAACTTAGCACAGGAATGGATGAAGTATCCTGATTCTCTTTTTGGAAAGTCAAAACTTGGTTCCCTCCTGTATTGGCTTCATCATATAAATAAGTGGATACTGCCAACCTTCTCTTCTTACTACCATTTTCAGATGGTTGCGCAACAGCAGATAAAGAACTGGGTTTCTGAAGGAGTTGGGCCAAGAAGGTGATTGTTTGTCTCTGTCGTCCTTCTATGTTCTTCAAACGCTGCCCCAGTGATCGTACTTGTATTTCAAATCCTTGACTCTCCTGTTTATGCATCTCTAACTCTGATTGAAGCAAACTCTTATCATGTTTCAGCTTCTCTATTTCTTTCTCAAACTCCCGTCTTTCTGAATCAGTAAATGGATTAGAAGTGTTCACTTGATGCTGCACAGAATGGCTATGAATTGGCTTGCGACGGTGAATTCTCGGTAGAAGATGTTTCTGACCTCTTAAAAATTCCTCATTTGCAAACTCCCATTGATCAGGATCGATCTTTCTAAAACCCTGTATAAAACGACAAAAATTGTTAAATTTCAACAAAATCATGGAAAGAACAAAATTAGAAACAAATCAAACCCAATCAGAACAAACATTAGTTCACTTTCAAGAACTTCCATGTTTGAGAAAAAATTTCAAGTTCAAAAGTAATCATCAAAGTTCAGAATTGTATCTCCTTAATTTTTTTCCCCCATGATTTCAAAGCAACCAAATAAATATTTGAATTCTCTCCCCCCACCAACCCCCCTCCCCCCTTTCTATCTATCTCACACACACACATGCACAGATATAGTTTAGCAAGAAGAAGAATAAAATTGAGAAAGAAAACATTGCAGTGATGTGCTTACATATGTATTGAGTTGTCTAACGAAGCTGGAGAAATTATTGTGTTTAAAGTATGTTGGGAGCAAATCTCTAGCAAACTCAGGAGGATCCCACACAATGAAGCTATGTCCACTATGACTCCAAGAGACAATAGAGTCTGTCACCGGGTCTTCCACCATCTCATATGTCTTTGTGAGGAAAGGCGCGGGTGCATTAGAAACACCTTGAGATCCATCCATCATAAAATTATCCCAAATATACACCAAAACCTCCAAGATCCAAATCCCAAAAACTAGATGCCGCCTCAAATCGTTCCCAATTCCCACTTAGACAAATGAATTCAATTTCCAGTTTGAGCCTGTCTTTAAATTGTTATGGTCACGCGTATTCCAAGTTGCTAATTACATCCAAACAGAAATCCCTCTCCTTATTTTCTCATAAATTTTTTTTTGCTAGTTCTATTTTCTCATAATTACTTGCACCAAATCCGGAACAAACTGCGAATTGTTGTCAGTTACTACTTATTAAGCAAATAATCTATTCAATTGAAGTCCCAAACATAAAAACTAACAATCCCAAAGCTCAAACCCAAAAAGGAATTAAATAGCTCACGCGAGGAGGATGTATCTTTGAAGTAAATCTCCAATTCTGACAGCAAACGCGTAATTTCACCAGCCCTTCAAATTTCAAGAATTATAAAACCCTTTTAAATTAAGATTGGAGAATAAAACAATAGCAAAGTTAAAGAAATAGAATGGATTCTTAGAGTCGATCCGAGAGAAGTGATGTATTTATACAGGGAAAATACCTTGACGACGAAGGGAGAGTCAGAGTGAAGAATTGACTAGGTCTATGAGTCTACAATCAATCCGAAGAAGTTGAATGGGAGTTTGAATATAGTGGGCTGGGCAAAAGAGAGATAGCAGACTGAGTCGTTGAAATCGTCCTGCCGAATAAGACTGTACAGAAGAGAGAGAAAGAGGACCTACTAATTGACCTTTCTTTTTACACAAAAAATACTCCGTATAGTAAGAGCAGCAGCAGCCATATGTCGACCGCCAGACACCATTAAATGAGTTCACTGAGTTTGAAGGGAATTCATATTTTCATCATTCACATAATTTATTTCAACTACGTATAATCTGTTTAATTTAAGTGGAAGTTAAAAGAGTGTGTAGCATTATTTAATTTGGCATTGGGAAGTTAACTTTACATTCCTTTAATAAATGAATTGACCTTTATTTCATTTTTAAATGAACAAACATAAGAATTAAGATAATACTAGTAATCGTAAAGTATTAAATATATTATTCAATTGTCTATAATACCTTTAAATCATTAATTTATTATAGTACAAGAGTTTAAAGTACTAACAAAATAGGTAGAGTAACGAAGGGTGATTTTAGGAAAATTATCATTAATTCTCTTAAATTTGAACAAACGTCAATTAATTAAGGATAAATAAAAAACTCTAAAACGTTATTTAAATAGGGACGGAGGTAGTATTATTTTTTTCATCGTAATTTTAATAAATTATACAATTTATTATTCAAAGTAGTTCGGACTATCAATTAATTAATACAATAATGAGTTAATGACAATTTATCTCTGAGATCCGGTGCACATAATTATGTAGGGAGATAGTATGTCGTTCAATGTTAAAAATCATCAAATACTTTCCTCTTATATTCATTGCCTAAATTTTTGAGATAATTAAACTTAGGAGTACTACTCTCTCCGTTTTAAAATTATAGATACATTTTAATAACTTTTTAGAATCAATTTGTCAAATCATAAAATTTGAAGTTATTTAGTTTTAATACAAACAATATCACAATTGTAAATTAACTATAAAGTACGACTAAATATCATCTTTGTTGTTTTCAAAAATTGAACAGAATTATATCAATTTTGAGTTTTAGAATTCGATGAACCGACTCTAAAAAGTCAAAATGTATATTTAATTTTAAAACAAATGTATTAGTACTTAATTAATTTGTTCTGTATTTTTGTAAATACGAACGACGACGTAATAAATCAATCATGTAATTTTTCACCTTCCTGACCGACATAGAAAATGAAACTGAATGAATTTATAATGATTCTGTACCGGTAAACATGAAATATTGGTGCCGGGCCGAATGACACGACTTGTTTGGGAGCAAAACGGGCTTTAAAAGCTAACAATAACCAATCAGTGTAAGTGGACTGGACTAATGGGTAGCCGACGTTGTTTAGCTGGAGTTCCTGACATTTGGAACCAACTACACAATTCTCCTTCAAAATTAATCAATCAATAATGTAATATCTAGTACAATATAAAATCATCACGAAACATTTTTGTCATTACTTTAACCGTCTCTTGAAAGTGAATTTCTTTTTACCAACAATTTAAGTAAAAATCAAATGATATTACTTGTGGTATTCGAACCCTTCTCCCATTTGTAAATATGATTATAATTTTAAAATTAAATATAAAAGTAAACATATGTTAGTTGACCTGCCTACTAAATAAAATTAATCTCACGTGAGATTTGGTGATTCTAATGACAATCACAAATACTCTATAATGATGGTAAAATTAGTCATCACTGACAGCCATTATATATTTTATTATTTTGTGATGGATTGATAATTTTCATCACAAAATACATTATTTTTGTAATTGCAAATAAAAGTCGTCACAAAAATCTATATATTTTTAATGATTGTCATGGCCATTATAAAATATTGTTTTGATTATTTTTTTATTAAAATATTGGTGATATCTTAAATGCAATCACGAAAAAGGTATATCCACAAGTGATGACTTAATGCGTCACAAAAAGAAAATTTATTGTGCGTGAAAAATTTGGTGATTGACATTGTCATCATAATTATAATACATTGATAGCAAAATTAATAATCACTAAGAATTATCATATATACTATTATTTTGTGATTGCTCAAAAAATTAATCACAAATTATTATTTTTAAAAATTGTCATAAAATTTCGTCACGTATTTTTATTTTTTTTTTAATTGTAGATTTATGAATACTTAAATGTAAATTATTATTTTTAATAAACGTCACTCGTATATTGGAATGGACTGTTTATGCATGATTGCATGGGATTAACTTAATTGTACTTGTGTGTTGTCTTATATCTTTATATATACAGACACCACCAATGCCTAACGCGTTTCCTTTTCCCCCGTATAATGACATAAATGTGGCTCCTCCTCCGCCAGTTTACAGTATCCGCTGGACCGCTAGTACATCAATCAAGAAAAGAAAATATAGTCCAAAAATATTACTCCACTCTACTTTTCAACTTGCATTTATTTACTGCATGCTTAATTATACATTGTCCCTACTTGACATGTTTTTCAACTTTCTTTTAATTTATTACATTACATTCTTGGAACTTTAGTTTTTTTTCCATTTCTTTTTTCTCAGAACTTTAGTTACATCACCTGTCATGCCGCCAGTTTTACAACTAACACTATGGCCTCTTTGTGTAGGACGGAATAAATTTGAATGTTGAATTAAGTATATTTATTTTAAAAATAAATCGTCTGAATAATTGAATATTTAAATTAATCAAATGATTGAGCTGAATGATTAAGTCAGATTTTTTTTAGCTGAATAAAGTAAATTTTTTTAAAAAAATATTAACTATTAATTAAGTAATATTAAATAAATATATAACAACTTTGAATTTTTTCAGAGGGGCAAAATAATAAAATTCTCTCATTCATATGTTTCAGATATTTTAATTATCAAACAACTTTTTTCATTCAGATTCAGCTCGTTCAGATTTAAATTCAGATTCATTCAGTTTTTATCAAACACCCCATATATTTATTTGCAAAAAATATGTTTGTAATTGAATTATTTGTCTTAATTTAACATAATTTCAATTTATTTTATCTCATGATAAGAGATTAATAGTCATACCAACTATTTTTTTTAAAAATCATTTCTAGGACTATTTATGATGAACTATATAGTCCCATGATAAATGTCGGATTAATAATCCCCCAATAGGCAATAGCTATCAAATAATTTTATGAGACTAATAGTCTTTTTTTCAAATGATTAAATAGTTTGAAGTAATATTAAATTAAGATAAATGGTTCAATTTCAAACATATTTTTTACAAAAAAAATATTACCAAGTGTTTATTTCCAGCGTCATAATGTGGTATTTAAACAACTTTGAAATTTTTATACATATAAAAGTAAAGCCGCTATCACCTTCGAAAATTAAATTTTATGCATATATATATATTCTTTCAGTCTTATAAAGACGGGCTGCAATGAATAGCATGATAAATAAATAAGTTGATGGTAAGTTATTGGCTACCGAATTCATATTCTTTTATTAATTATTTTGTAAATGTGCTTGTAACGTTGAACAAGGACAAGGTTATTACCAAGAAAATTGATAAATTTATAATAAAAAATAATATTTTTTTATATAAAAATCGTCGTTATATATAAGCAGCGACACTTTTAATGTACAAATATAAAAAAATATTGGGGAAATATAAATTTCCTATTATGAAATATTGAGGAAAGTTGAAACATACTCATTTTGACAATTACATAAAGCTGCCAATCAAACTTTTTGAGCTGTAAAAAGAAGAATTGTGGGAAACTTCCTTGTTCAAGTTTTGCTCGACGGAAAAATGTTCTCTAATAATCAGAAAATATGTTCGATATCATTTATATCTAAATGTTAATGGAAAATAATATATATTATGAATGTCGATTACATAAAAAAAATGTTGATGATAATTTTTTTAAAAAGATATATAATAAACGGAGTTCTCGTATATTAATTTTTATTAATATTATGTATTAATAAATTTTATAATCATAATTCGACATAAATATATCACAATACATATTATTACGAGTAAATGTTAAAAGTAGATAAGAAATTGATTTTTAAATTAAGTAGTTGATCGAGATCAGTAGGAAACGTTTGCCTAAAAAGCTCAAAAAAGAAATATGAATTCTTCAAAAGCAGCTCCCTTCTTGATTTTTCAAAAAAACATAATTTAATATGAATTTTAAAAGCCAATTCAAATATCCTACATATTCCTTGGTCTTCCTAAGTACAAGCACATTTACGCACACTTGCATCTCCCAATTTATTACTCCCATCTCTACCACCGTTCAGTTGGGCGAGTCACCCACCTCTCTGTCTGTCTGTCTCTTTCTTTCTCCTTATCCCCATGTCTATCTATCTATCCGAGAATATATCTCCATGCGAATTAGATTACAGCTTCTATCTACAAAAATCATAAAAATTAAGCAGCAATATTTAAATTAATGGGAAGTGGTTTGATGACTAAGCAGCTGCCGCTTCATCATGTGGTCCTCATCAATTGTTCATTTGTTCTAGTGCTAATTTTGGTAACAAACATTGGATCAGCAGCTACTACACCCAAGCTCCACCAAGATGAAGGTAATACCCAACTTAAACGCAATTAATCAATGTGTTGTGCCTGCATGTGTAAATCAATTGAAATTGTTTGGGTGTATAATTAATTGAGTGATTATGAAGCGCAGTGAGGGCATTAAGTGCGATAGGGAATCGATTGGGGAAGAGGGATTGGGATTTTAACAAGGATCCCTGTAGCGGGGAAGGGAACTGGAGCGTCCCTTTGGCCAGAAAGGGTTTTGAGAGCTCCGTCACCTGTGACTGCTCTTTCGACCGCAATTCTACCTGCCACGTCGTTTCCATGTATGTATGTATATATATATATATATATTCACTCTCAAATCAGCTTCTTTTAGCTTTCAAGAATCGTAGTAGTAGTAGTATAAATTATAGTAATAGTAATGGTAAAGATAGGTGCAATGAGCAGGACTTTTCTGTGAAGGTCACGGATCCCATTTTTGGTCCTACCGATACCAAAACAATAATTTTTGTTACTCTATTTTTACTTACTACACTATATTTACTGATCTATTTTCGAAACCATTGGCGGTCCTTTTGACCTATATCCATATCACCAGCTGTGCAAGGGGTCCTACCCTTATCCCTTCACACCATTGTGGGCCAGGTCTACCTATTTTAACTTGTGTACTCCCTAGGGAAGACCAAAGGTTTCCGTAATTATTTTTATTCCCAAAAGATTTGATAAGTTCCATAAAATCAAGTTAAGTAAAGGATAATTGTGACATTTGACGTGATACTCCCTCCATACCTTATTAAAAAAATGATTATATAATATCAATTGTTTATATTATTTTTGTATTATAAAAAGAGAGTGTTATTTATTAGACAAAAAATAGTGAGAGAACCAAAATTATATTTAATACTTAGGGTAATATTAGAAATTAAACAATTAATGCTTACTTGAAATTCTCAAACGACATATATTAAAATACAAAAACACTTCTCTGAAATAACTTATATTAAGGGACATAGAGAGTACATTAGTATATAAATAAAAAATTTATTCATCATTTTATGAATCTTATGTTATCATCAAGGATAAATGAATTTGAAACTTTATTTACTCAATTTCCTTTATTTTTGTTTTTCTTAATATGTATTAAATTTGTATTTTGTTCGTCTTTTTGAGAATTGGGTGAATATCATTTTGACATTTTTTAAGAAGTTAAAAATTATTGGAAATTATTTTGATTTATATGTCAGTAATTAAGTTAAAAACAACTTTTTAAAATGTTTTGCTAAAATCAATTGAACTTTAGGTTTAAGATTTGAGGGCAAAAATTACATTTGGTTAAATTTATTTATTTTAAAATGACTTATAAGTTATTTTTTAAAACGTAAAAAATTATTTTTTCTCAAAAATTACTTATAATAAGTCGATCTATAAGTTAAAAAACAAGTTACATGTAAACACTTAAACAATAAAAATTGACAAACTTATTGCCGAACAGACCCTTGATCGTTTGGTTGGTCTTTTTATTATTTATTTTTCCTTTAATAATTTTACTCCACTTTTCATTTTTTTATTTTTTGTATTTTAGTTTTATACAAGGTATTAATACTAAAAAGTTGGTAAACAATAATTAAGTTTACATCAAGTTACACAAATCAATCAAATATTAAAGTATCTTTAGCTAAGGAAAAAAGGTGATAAAGTTTTAAAGATAACAAGTGATAGAAAATTATATAGAGACGAATATAAAAATTTAGAAGGAGAAAGTAACACACTTTTAGAAGGGAGAAACTAAAAGATGAGATAATTTTTAGAGAGAATGAAGAGAATCTATTAACTTTTTATTATGTTTAAATTTGTTATGTAGAATGACCCATATCTATTTAGGATCTCTAATTTACAACCCACCTCATTTAAAGTCAGCTTATATATAGGAAATTGATATTTTTACATGATTTTTTAATATTTTCACATGAAAAGTGTCGCTATAAATGTATAGTATCATCGCTATAGGATCTATAATGACGATTTTCAAATAAAAATATCAAAAAGTCAAATAAAAATATCACTTTCCTATATATATACTTACACTCACCTTTGTTCGTTCAAAATCACTCACATCTGTCCATTTGTCTGCACGAAAGCATTAGGGAAGCCTAGCACTAAATCGCAATGAGGACCCTCATTTTAAAGGTTGAATAATAGTTTTGTAACCCATTTTTAAAATCGTTTTTAAAATTTATTTTTCGTCAATTAAGTCTTTAAAATAATATTTTTAGCGCTTTCGTTCCTTTTATCCAATTTGACTTCAACTCGACCCATTTTGACCAAACCCGATCCAGTTTGAGTCGACATCAATTTTAGCAAAAAATTTCAAAATTTTTTTTAAATAAAAATTATTTTTAATATTTTAAAGTAAAATATTATTTTTAATATTTTGAAATAAAATATTATTTTTAATATTTTGAAATAAAATATTATTTAAATAATAATTATTTTAAAATAAAATATTTTTTAAATAATAATTATTTTTATAAAAATAATTTTAAAATAATAAATATTTTTTACATTTTAAAATAAAATATTATTTTTAAAAAGTTTTAAAAATAATTATTATTTTCAGGAAAAAAAGTAAAAACTTTTTTTTTTTAAAAATGAATAAAATTTCATAAAATATAGATTCAATTTTTTTTAATAATTATTATTTTCAGGAAAAAAATTAGAAACTTTTTTTTGTTCTGAAAATAAAATTTTATTTTTTAATACTTCCTCCTATCCTAAATAAATGACGTTGTAGGAAGTTTAATTTTATTCTATGCAATATTGTACTATTTTTTTCTAATTTACCCCTCTATTTAATATGCTTAGTAAATGCAATTTCATGAACCATTTTACCACATGTACAACCAAAGTTCCAATACCCCATTAATTGCCTTCATTTTTGTAGAGAGAAATAATTAATTAGAGATACAAAAGACATTTTGTGTTATTTCTTAATAAGTATGCTTAACTCTAAAACGTTATTTAATCTGGATAGGAGGGAGTATTATTTTTTTGAATCTATATTTTATAAAATTTTCTAATTTTTATTACTGAAAATGATAATTATTTTTAAAACTTTTTATTTTTTATTTTTGAAAAAAATTGATTCAGTTTTTTTATTTATCTTTTACGATTTTTGTATTTTTATTTTTATTTTTTAGTTTTTAAAAATTCTAATATTATGTAATAATGATAAAGACATAAACTTCTTTTTGCTGAACATAAAGTTTTACACAAAAAAAATCTAATTTTTTAAAAATAAAATTTTATTTTCTTATTTAATATTTTTGAATGTATATTTTATGAAACTTTAATCATTTTATGAAAAAATAAAAGTTTCTAATATTTTTACTAAAAATAATAATAATTTTTAAAATTATTGAAAATAATAATAAATTTTAATATCTCCTTCTCTCTATCCAGTCTCTGTTCTCCCTCTATATATTCAAAGAAAATCACAAATATTATAGGTTCACTGTAAAACCCTAACTTATTAATAAATGAAATTAAATTTTCTCTATTTATTATTTTGAAATAGAAAGGGTTGATTTGATTAATGTGGTTAGTTATGGGTAAAATGCGCAAATATTTCAAATAAGCAAGTGGTTATAAAATATTTATTTTTGGTCGGTGAATATTCGTTTGGTCGTGGAATATTATTGCTGTCGGGGAATATTCGTACGACGGCGCAGCTTTGTGTGGGCCCCATAACGGAAAGCGATTGGATGAAGAAAACGACAAGTATAAGTTGTTTATAATTAACGGCGTAGTTGTTACCGTTAATACTGTTGGAATACCTGGTGGTTAAAATACAGTAGCACACGGTATTGCACCAATTATTGATTCTTACGAAGGAAGACACTACTCAATAATTGTTACTGTAGTTACTGTTCAATATTTTATTTTATTGATTCAATAATTGCTGCATTGATATTTTATATTATTGTTGTTTCAATAATTGTCACTGCACAGTATTTCTCATTATCAGATCAATAATTCATATTATTTGAATAATATTATTAGATAACATTATTGGCAATGTCTAGAAAGTTCTGTCTAATGAGAGGTTTGGTCATCTAATTGCGCGCCAGTAAGGAGAAATTCTTATTGGAAAACCCCCTCTTTTCTGAAAACGGCCTGGTTGTCATAAATGTGATTCTGTAATATTATTTGTGAATAATTAATTATTGATTCATATGATAAGAAAATATTTATTTTATGTGGATATAAATGAGGGATATATTTTTGTGGTTAAAAATGAAGGAGTTAATGTTGAAGTTTTTATCAGTATTTTTGTCGGAATGGAGGTATTAAAAATCAGGGTTTTTGAGATATTTTGCGGGGGTTATAATTTTTAATCCGACCGTTGGATCGTGGTAATTTTTGGATATGTTATACATATATAAGTTGAGTATATGTTCACAAATTTTGAACCGTTAAAAATGGACGTATGATTTATTATGAATTTTACGAGATGACTGGTTTAGAAATTGTTGAATTTTCGGAGTTTATCATTTTGGTGGAAAATTTTAGAATTGGTGGGCCCCACTCTTGGTTGGTGAAGAAATGTGCTGAGATTTTTATTCAAATGTGGTAGGCTTGAATAGTAGTAGGTAAAGCCATCAGGTTGCAGGTTAAGTCTGCTTTGGCGTGCTAACATTTTTCTATAAATAGAGGGCTAAGTTAGAATTGAAAATCACACCAGAAACAAGTTTTCTCTCTCTAGATTATTGAGTGTATTTTGTGAGTATTTAGATACTTTGAGAGTTTCTATTCATCAGAGCAAGTTTCTTTCAGCTTTATACCGGTATTCCGACCAGAAGTACTGATATTTTGAGGTAAGGGATATTATCTTCTTCTTAAATGATATTTTCTTCAATATCATTATGTCGAAATATTGATATGAACTTTTTATCAAATTTGGAACTTTTTGTGTCGGGGTTACTATTCACGTATACGGCACTATTCACCGAAAAATAAAATTTTCCCTTTTTGTCCAAGATATCTATTATGGTTACTATCTTTGATTGTATCCATGTTTTGATCTTTATTTTTGAATTCTGCTTCACAATTGATTATTTCGAAGTATTATTGATCTTGGATAAACTGTTATACGAATCCCTACTATTTGTCCTCCTGTATCACTGGATTCGTTTTCTTTAAGATATTTTTCATCATCCTCAGTCCTAAATGATGATATTACTGAATATCTTTGGCCTGTAGTGCAAAGGTGTATGATTACCTGATGAATATCTTTGGCCTGTAGTGCAAAGATGAATGATTAACTGATGAATATTTTTAGCCCGTAGTGCAAAGATGAACAGGTGTTGAGACGAACATGACCGACTGGTGATACAAATGAATATCTTTGGTCTGTAGTGCAAAGATGAATATTTGATTAAAGATGGTTATTGATTGTTGTTACAGGGATAAAATATTGATGAGGACTTATTTGAGTGTGGATATTGTCTAGAAGACAATATTTGTATTTAAACTCACAGTATGTGTTGTCGTATTTTGCACGACAATTGTATTATTGAAGTTGTAGTTTGCTTTTTTTTACCATGTATTTTGCGACTCAGAATGAGTGTTGTATACCTATTTTGGGGAGTCACAGTTGGTATCAGAGCTTAGGGATATGATCTCTGGCTGAGATGTGAGACAAGAACTAAGAGGGGAGAGACGTAGAATTCCTTCGCTAGTATGACCTGAATAAGTTTATTTGGTAATTATTTGGTCGGTCAGATATAGGGATAATATGTGACATGTCAATTAACTCTTGTTTTGTGGCAGTATTTGAGAATGGCAGCAGAGAACGTTAACAATGGAGTGAATGAGACTGTGGAGACACCTTTAATCACCACCCAGGGGAACGTGCAACAGGAAGACAATATTCCTCCTGTAAACATTACCGAGCAAACGATGAATGATGGAATATTTAAGAGTTTTTTGCAGTTCATGCAAAATCAGACGAGGGTGACTCGTGTGCAGAATACGGGTGGAAATGATAACAACGCGCGGTTTGTCACAACTAAGCAGTTCAAAGAATTGGGATCACCAGAATTTAAGGGAAAGTCGGATCCGATCATGGCGGAAACGTGGGTCAAACAAATTACCAAGATATTCGATGTCTTGGGATGCACGGAGGAACAGAAGGTTCCATTCGCCACCTTTATGTTCCGCGGTGAGGCAGACTACTGGTGGGAGTCTGTGAAGCGTACCCAGCCTGACGCACTCAACATGTCTTGGGAAACGTTTCAGAAACTGTTTAATGACAAGTACTTTCCTGAAAGTATTCGTCATATGAAGGAGGTAGAGTTTATTAGACTGGAACAAAACAACATGACGGTGTCCCAGTACGAGGCAAAGTTTGCAGAGTTATCCATGCTTGCACCTCATTTGGTCGAGAATGAGGAACGAATGACAAGGATATTTCTGAGAGGTTTAAAACCCGAGATTCGACAATATCTTATCTCATAATTTTTTTTTATATTCAGATGTAGTAAACATGGCTCAATTATTAGAGCGAGATAATGAGTATGTTCAACCGAGGGACCACAACCAGGGTCATACTGGTGACAGCAGTCATCGGACAGATGAGAACCAGCGAGGAGGGAAAAATACAGACAAAAGTGGTAACCACTCGGGTGGTCATCGTGGCCATGATAATAGGAGAGGTAAGTCAAATAGAAATTTCAAGAAGAGAAGATTTATCGATGACAGGAAGACGTCGATAGCAGCACCAGCACCAGGAACAAATTCTAGGAGAGGAGAACGACCGCCAGTTAGATGTTACAGATGCGGAGAGGAGGGACATATAAGTCCAAACTGCCCACAACAGTTCAAGGTCTGTTATAATTGTGGAAAGGAAGGACATATCGCTTGAGATTGTACTATAGCGAAACCAAGTCCAGCTTGGACGGTGACACCAAAGGCGGATACGGACAAAATAAAGTCGGCGGTTTCTGAAAGAGCGTTTGTCGTGACTGCCCAAAACGCGAGGAACCCGAACGAAGGTATAACGGGTTAGTTAATTATAAATTCTTGCGAAGTTTATACCTTACTAGATACCGGTTCTACCCATTCTTTTATCTCTCCTGCTTGTGCTCAACGTTTAAACTTGACTCCGGAGAAATTAGACTTTGACCTATCTGTGGAGACTTCGTTAGGAGAAACTTTCATTACATAAACATCTTGCTTAATCTAAGTTGGCACAATCACATTATCTGTTGACCTTATCTCTTTAAAGATACTTGCTTTTGATGTGATTTTAGGAATTGATTGGTTAAATACTCATCATGCCAAAATTGATTGTTTTCGTAAGGTTAGTTTTCATATTCCTAACCAACCTGTTATGCGAATTCAAGCAACCAAACCACTAAAATCAATCGCTGTCATACCAAGCCATAAAGCCATTCCTTTATTGAAAAACGGATGTCAAGCTTTCTTAGCCCATGTCATGGACTTGAACAAAAATACGTTAGATTTGAATGATATTTCTGTTGTTAGTGAATTTCCTGATGTAATTCTTGGCCTAACCCAGAGCGTGATATTGAATTTTTGTATTGATCTTCAACCCGATACAAAATTCATTTCTAAAATCTCATATCGAATGGCTCCTATTGAACTTCAGGAGTTAGAAATTCAACTATAGAATTTGGTACCCGAGCATCTATCTGATGACTTCCTTTGTGGAATACACTGAAGTCAGACTCTCTGTAGGGGACGCCATATTTGTGTGGTTGTAAACTGATAGGTGTCATTTTGACGTGCTATCCAAGATTGGGATATGAGTCACAGTTGAGAGCAACCTAAGTCAGTAATCGAAATACGTAGCTTTCTATGCTTAGTTGGTTATTATCGAAGATTTTGTGGAAAGATTTTCTCGAATCGCTACTCTATTAACTCAGTTGACTCGAAAAGATACAAAATTCGTATGGAGCGAGGAATGCGAGAAGATTTTCCAATAGCTCAAGAGGCGACTCATTCGGAACCTGTTCTGACCATACCATTCTGGAAAAGTGAACGTGGTAGCTGACGCGTTGAGTAGAAGATTGTACGCGAGTACGAGTGCGATATTGTTGAACACAAAGACCTATTTTGTATAATTTATAAATGATAAAGATAGAGTTAATGACTCTAGGGACCCACGTGATGATATACGAGTAAAATCGACTTTAATCGATAACGTTAAAGCCGCTCAAGCTACAGACTTGGAGCTGATGAATATAAAAAAGGTGCAAGAATGTGTTATTCTAGAAGTAAGAGTCGATGAAGAGAAGAAAGCTCAAACCTTCGATTTATTGGAAATCCTAGATTGAGTAGGAACTGTGGCCTATAGACTCGCCTTAACGCTAGGTATGTCGCGTGTTCATAACGTTTTTCATGTATTGATATTACGTAAATATGTGGACGACCCGAATCATATTATTGCGTTAGAACCAGACGAGATAGCCGAAGATTTAACGTACGAGGAGGTACCTGTTAAGATATTGGATAGGAAAGAACATGTCCTATGCACGAAGGTTATACCACAAGTTAAGGTTTTGTGGAGAAACCATGCTATAGAAAAAAATGACTTGGGAGTTGGAATCAGAAATGAAAGCGAGGTATCCTCACCTTTTCGAAACACCAGGTACGTACGTCAATTTCGAGGACGAAATTTCATACGGAGGGGAGGTTGTAAGACCCCAACTTATTAATAAATTAAATTAAATTTTTTCTATTTATTATTTTGAAATAGAAAGGGTTGATTTGATTAATGTGGTTAGTTATAGGTAAAATGCGCAAATATTTCAAATAAGCAAGTGGTTATAAAATATTCATTTTTGGTCGGTGAATATTCGTTTGGTCGTGGAATATTCTTGCTGTTGGGGAATATTCGTACGACGGCGCAGCCTTGTGTGGGCCCCATAACGAAAAACGATTGGATGAAGAAAACGACAAGTATAAGTTGTTTATAATTAACGGTGTAGTTGTTACCGTTAATATTGTTGGAATACCTGGTGGTTAAAATACAGTAGCACACGGTATTGCACCAATTATTGATTACAGTAGTTACTGTTCAATATTTTATTTTATTGATTCAATAATTGCTACATTGATATTTTATATTATTGTTGTTTCAATAATTGTCACTGCACAGTATTTTCCATTATCAGATCAATAATTCATATTATTTGAATAATATTATTAGATAACATTATTGACAATGTCTAGAAAGTTCTGTCTAAGGAGAGGTTTGGTCATCTAATTGCGCGCCAGTAAGGAGAAATTCTTATTGGAAAGCCCCCTTTTTCCTGGGAACGACCTGATTGTCATAAATGTGATTCTGTAATATTATTTGTGAATAATTAATTATTAATTCATATGATAAGGAAATATTTATTTTATGTGGATATAAATGAGGGATATATTTTTGTGGTTAAAAATGAAGGAGTTGATGTTGAAGTTTTTATCAGTATTTTTGTCGGAATGAAGGTATTAAAAATAAGGATTTTTGAGATATTTTGCGGGGGTTATAATTTTTAATCCGACCGTTGGATCGTGGTAATTTTTGGATATGTTATACAAATATAAGTTGAGTATATGTCCACAAATTTTGAACCGTTAAAAATGAACGTATGATTTATTATGAATTTTACGAGATGACTGGTTCAGAAATTGTTGAATTTTCGGAGTTTATCATTTTGGTGAAAAATTTTAGAATTGGTGGGCCCCACTCTTGGTTGGTGAAAAAATGTGCTGAGATTTTTATTCAAATGTGGTAGGCTTGAATAGTAGCAGGTAAAGCCGATCAAGTTGCAGGTTAAATCTGTTTTGGCGTGCTAACATTTTCCTATAAATAGAGGGCTAAGTTAAAATTGAAAATCACACCAGAAACAAGTTTTTTCTCTCTCTCTCTAGATTATTGAGTGTATTTTGTGAGTATTTAGATACTTTGAGAGTTTCTATTCATCAGAGCAAGTTTCTTTCAGCCTTATACCGGTATTCCGACCAGAAGTACTGATATTTTGAGGTAAGGGATATTATCTTCTTCTTAAATGATATTTTCTTCAGTATCATTATGCCGAAATATTGATATGAACTTTTTATCAAATTTGAAACTTTTTGTGTCGGGGTTACTATTCACGTATACGTTACTATTCACGTATACGGCACTATTCACGAATACGGCACTATTCACCGAAAAATAAAATTTTCCCTTTTTGTCCAAGATATCTATTATGGTTACTATCTTTGATTGTATCCATGTTTTGATCTTTATTTTTGAATTCTGTTTTACAATTGATTATTACGAAGTATTATTGATCTTGGATAAACTGTTATACGAATCCGTACTATTTGTCCTCCTGTCTCACTGGATTCGTTTTCTTTAAGATATTTTTCATCATCCTCAGTCCTAAATGATGATATTACTGAATATCTTTGGCCTGTAGTGCAAAGATATATGATTACCTGATGAATATCTTTGGCCTGTAGTGCAAAGATGAATGATTAACTGATGAATATCTTTGGCCCGTAGTGCAAAGATGAACAGGTGTTGAGACGAACATGACCGACTGGTGATACAAATGAATATCTTTGACCTGTAGTGCAAAGATGAATATTTGATTAAAGATGGTTATTGATTGTTGTTACAGGGATAAAATATTGATGATGGACTTTTAAATCTTAGAAGATAGTAGAATTCTTTCTCTACTTGACTCTTCTAATGGTTTGCTGTTTCCGCTGCAGTTGTTGATCTAAAACTTGTTGTCGATTATATTCTATCAGATTTTTTCCTGTTGAATACTAATGATAATTTGTTGTATATTATCTTAGTCATAATATTCTTTACTGGGCTAGTTGAGCTCACCCTTTTCCTTTTTGTTCCATTTTTCTTCTCAGGAGGTGAGAACATAGCAGGATCTAGTCGGAGTATGGAGTGATGGTTCTAGAAAGATGTTTTAGCTGTCTTCACTATTTCTGTAAAATAGTGTTTGAATAATTGTAATGAGTACTTATTTGAGTGTGAATATTGTCTAGAAGACAATATTTGTATTTAAACTCACAATATGTGTTGTCGTATTTTGCACGACAATTGTATTATTGAAGTTGTAGTTCGTTTTTTTTTACCATGTATTTGGCGACTCAGAATGGGTGTTGTATACCTATTTTGGGGGCGTCACATTCACCATCACAATCACCATATGAATCTTCAATTGATCGATGGCAGGAATAACAACTTTAATTTCTTCCCTTCCCGTTTCTGGCTATTGTTAGCTCAACGACGAAGACGAAGAGATACCTTTCTTCGTTTAAGGTTTTTGGTTGCTATCACTTCATTGCTTGTGGTTTGGCTGGGCCTATCATGGTAGCGGGGTGTTGGTTTCGCGATTTTGTTGGTGCTGGTATTGGATTTGAGTTTGTCATGATTTTGTTTTCATCATCCCTATATTTCATTGTTATTCTGTAAATATAGTAACATTTAATATACAATATCAAACTTAGTTTAAACAAAACAGAATTAAGAAAGTTTAGTGTACTTACTTGAAAAATCAGAATATGGACAAAATAAAGATAAACAAATCCGAGTCTTTTGAATTCATGAATTCTTCTTGAAGCAAATTTATTCCCTTACTGGTGCTAAAGAATTTTTGAATAATTACTTCTCAAGATAAAACGGTTTTTCAATTCTTAATTAGTAACACTTCAAAATTAAGAATTCTTCGAACGCAATTTCTATGTCTGTACTAGAACCTTACTGTGATGATGAATGATATGAATGAAGGAAAAATACTAGGAATGAATGAAGAACAAATATATTGCAAACTCCAGAACGGGAACAAATTCTGCAAAGAGCAAGCAGAACGGGAATAAAACTTATATTTTAACGCGCTCCCGAATAGATTATTTAGAGAATAATTTCGTTACTGATCAGATGGGACATGACCGTTGGCGCATCCATTCGTCAAAACGACGTAGTATCAGTGATTAATAAATTAAACAAATTTTATCCAAAAAATTATATATCACTCGACCACGACCCGGCCCTTCCGTCCGGACGGCGGTGGCGCGCGTGTTGGTTCGAATTATGTCCTCTCCCTTTCACAAAAGTGGGGTGCCCTTTGGGGCCCTTCCCATTGTGCAAACATCTCATATATAAATTCTTCACATTTCAAGTAGGTGACTTTGGAGTCAATTTTTTCATTCAATTCTTAATGGATTTGAACAAATAATTATACCATGTTATACTCTTCACGGAGAACGCATTGGTGCATGGACCTAATATTTTCGGAGTGTGGGTCCCATATTAAATTGAGCCTCATAATGCTCTAGTATTTATTTTTCAAATCCATTTTCAACATCCATTACAAAAAATAAATGTATTATGTAAAATGTACTAAAAATGAATATATGCGCTTCAGAATATCTAAAATGCGTGAATCATAAAGCAATCGTGCTATTCAGCTTCTTGTTGTAACGACCCTAAAATTCATACAATTCAACTCTCGGTCTCGGTCGTTAACAATACATCTTTATTCTAACTTTACATTTTATTTGATGTTAAACTTAATAAAAAAGCGGAATAAATTCAAGCTTTTCTATCTTCGTTCTGTAATTCCCTGAATCACAATAATTAGTCTTTTACATATCTTTGAATCAAATCTATTCTGTGATTCAATTCAATAGAGTGATTTTATAAAATCTTACATTTCAACCCGGTAATCTTTATATATAAGATAATTCAAACTTTACCGTTTATCGTTATGTAATTATTGTGATTTATCAAGTACATCATCCGGAACCTTAAACATGATTCAAAATAATAACTCAGGCAAAGTATTTAAATCTTCATGCATTACATCTGACTCATGTCATTCAAGTAGCACATAACGTTACCTTGAATTCTTAACCTGCAAAAATTGTTATTTGCAAGGTTAAGCTCGACAGCCCAACAAATCTAACAGCTTTCATGCATCATGTAGCACATAAATAACATACTCAGATTATACAGCATAATCATTAGACTAACATATTGTACATGCTTCAGTTTACATAACAAGTATAAAGATTAAGTTCCTTACTCGATCAATATTCTTTACACAATCATTGTAGTCATAAACTGACTTTAACATTTCATGCTCACAACATACGTAATATTTTCGCAATACAGATTAAAATAATTCATCATCAAGTTCACATAGCAAATATGAACTGAAAGGCTTGACTGATTTGCTGATTACCATAGGTTGTTCTTTTATAACCGAAAACCGAAATTAATATAATTTGTGTATCCGAACAAATAACCAAATTATACAGTAACCGAATAACCGAATAACCAAATTTACTATTTGGTTATATGGTTAATAACCGAAATTAAGGAATATTGCAAGGATGTAAAGTGAATTAGCCCTTGCCGATGTTCCCGTTGTTTTGAATATGCTCTATCAACCAAATCAGCTTCAGCACCATAGTTTAGCAGCATCTAGATAAATTAGCTGAAAAGGAGTCGCGAAAAGAATATGATTTGGTTTGGGTTAAGTTTGCAGAGAGAGATGAGAGATATGAGAGTGAGAGAATAGAGATGAGACTATGAGAGTTGAATCTGAGATTGAGACTGAGAGTTTGAGAGATTACTCTTTTAACCTTGAAGGCTTAATTTTTTTATATAGTTCGGTTATTCTGTTAACCGAATAACCAAAATTTAAAAACCAAACTCGAACCCGAAAACCGAATATTAAAACGTGTATAACCGAAATTCAAAAAATATCGAATAACCGAAAAAATTCGGTTAAAAAAATTCGGTTCGATTAGATTATTCGGTTTTATCCGTCTTTTGCTCAGTCCTAGCCTTGCGTTTATCCTTTGATTTCTTCTTTAAATTGGTTAGGAGAGTCTTGACTATTTTTCTTCTTCCTTCTTAGATTCTCAGACCTTATTCTCAATTTCCCAAAGAATTTCTTCTATTGTCTCAAACCCTGTCTAAAGCTCTCTTTCTCTCTACTCTTTAGACTTAGTAAAATAACACATAACTTAAAAATTAATAAATGGTTTACGCTCAAATAAGTTAAGGATCTCAACAGTTATAAAAATCATAAGACCTTGTTTGTCTTTCCCAAATAAAGCTCATTTTCTATTTTTTTTAATCATTCACTTATTATATAGTTTACAAATGTCACATCTAATTTAATTAAATCATATTTAATTAAATTATTAAAGAAATATAACTCCAATTTTATTTAACAAATCATTACCTTTCTAATTTAATTATTTAATTAAATTAGAATATTTCCATAATAATCTCCATTGAATATTTATTCAATTCCATAAATATTCCAATTAAAATATTTATTTTATTCGATAAATAATTTAACTGTTTACAATATTGGCAATCGTATTACTTTAACATATTACACCCATATGTAATATATTACTTCCTCATTTATTAAAACAAATATGCTTACACTAATTCACTATTTTAATTAAGTGAATTATCCATATTATTTATGAAATCAACTTCATTGCCAATAGGGCATGATAATAAAATTATATTATAAAATAATATAATTCTCAATTAAATTAACTAATATTAATTAATTTCTTCAATAGTTTAATCAACTATTAAATCTCATTTTTTCCAATATATGAATATATATACAACTCTCTTTAATATATAAACATTTAATTCTCTTCACATCAAATCATAAATTTCAAACTATATATATATAGGGTCAGGATCAGGTAAGGGGTTTCTTACTTTCTTAAAATGAGGGATTTTTTTTTTTACTTTTTTTTTAAAACAACTAAAAAAAAGTTTAATATCTTATGGAACTGAAATTTTTTCATAATACAGTGTTTTGGGTACGTATAACAAAACATGTATGTACAGTCTGGGCAGACTGTACCACCACTTTTTGGTATAGGTATTCAAAACACGCCCAAAACATTGTATTATGAAAAAATTTCAGTTCCATAAAATATTAAACTTTTTTTTTAGTTTTTTTTTAAAAAAAAAGCAAAAAAAAAGCAAAAAAAAAAAGTCTCTCATTTTAAGAAAGTAAGGGATCCCTTACTTGATCATTTCTGTATATATATATATATATATATATATATATATATATATATTCAAACTCAAAACATCTCATAATGAGAATTTTATTTATTAAATTCTTATTTTAATAATTTTCGAAAATTCGAGTCGTCACAGTTGTAGCCTAAGATAATACACTATTTTGTAAAAAAAATAGGACACGACTTAAGAATGAATGAATTTACAAGCAAGAAAGTGGAGCACATCCTTTATTTATTTATGTTTTGGGTTAAGGATTAGTTACAATAATCTTTTTTATTCCATTGGTATTAGAATAAACTATAAAGCATCAAATGCTGCCTTTCCAAGAGATTTTCTTATATCTTATATTTGAAAATTTGATGAATTTATGTGTAGCTCAAATGAAATGTCTACACAATCTCACACTAGCCTTTAAGAAAACTGGACATGTATGAATTGACTAATGTTAAGATACATAATGAGCACCAAGTTTTATATAAATTTCATTTTTTTTCAAACCAATAAAAACAAGTGAAATGAAAAACCATCATGCTCTAGACACGAAAGCTTTTCTATCTTGAAGAAAGAATACCAATTTTGAACCTAGGGAGTATTGCTTTTAATACCGCTAAGCCTAAGCCCTGCTGGAAAATTGAATATAGGGTAGTGGTGAAACTTCCTTCTCTAAATTGAATAGAGAAAAAAAAATGTTAAAAATTTATGTATTTTTTTTATGAGGAACTCGCAGCCAATACCTTGGTATGCGTCGGAGCTACTAGGTGCACACAATGACACAATACCTCACCAATCACGTACAGTGAGAAATCACACAGTAAACCGTGTGGGTGGCCCCAATATGTCTTCAAAGACACTAGTCACTTGTCTCACGACCACTTGAGCTAATTCCTTGTGCTCAAAGTTTTCTTTATTGACTTATAACTTCTAATTATGTGAATGGATATTTCTAGCAACTTGTTCTAATTTGCAGTACAAAAAAACTGCAGAACTTTGAAAGGCCAAAATTTTTCAGGAGGTGTTCCACAAGAGTTTTCCAAGCTGCGCCACCTTAAAAGCCTGTAAGAAAAATCCATTAATACTACAATTTTAGTTAAATTTGAATATATCTATTCCCTTGGTTGGTATAACTTTCAAAAGATTAGTGGTATCGACATTCACAATGGTATTCAAACTCAAATAATTTCTACGTATTAAAGATGCAAAAAAGGAGATTAGATATTAAGTCTGCCTTTAGTTTGAATATTAAAAGCTCTTCTGATTATATGGTTACTTTCATCCAGGGACTTGAGTCGCAACTTACTAAATGGCACTATACCTCTCGAGTGGGCTTCTATGCACTTGGCTGATCTGTACGCACCAATGCCACCATATTCACTCCATTGTCTCTTTATATAAATTTCTCACGAATGAATGTGTTTCTGATTGAACATGCAGTTCTTTTATGGGAAATCGATTATCCGGCCAATTTCCAAAGGCACTTACAAAGATTATCACTCTAGCAAACCTGTACGTTAAATATCTTCTAAATGCTCTGATGAATTATAATTATTCTACCAATTGGTCAATGTAGACATAGTATGGCTCCAAGTTCATACTATGTGAAGCTTTAATTCTTTTGTTACTGGACCAAACTTCATTGTATCTTGATCCTATATGCATATAATGTTGACTTGACATTAAGTTGATTCCGCTTAATTCTTTACTTTGCCAACCCTTGTACTGAAAAACTCCTATTCAACCACATAAAAAGAGCAAGTCCATGAATATTGTTGGATGATAGTTTAGAGACTGGCCTATATCCTTCCCATTTATTTGGTCATTAATTTCATGGCTAACTTTAACCAGCTTAGTAATGGTACTTTGGTTGGTCTAGGTAACAGATGCTTAAAATTGCCATCAAGTTAATATCGATATTTGGAAATTGCAGGAGTTTAGAAGGAAATCAGTTTTCAGGACCCATCCCAACAGCTATTGGAAACTTGATCAATTTACAGAGGCTGTAATGGTTTCACCTTATCATACAAATTTCTTACTTGAGATATGGACGGCACTAACTGTCTTTATTATATTTTTCAATAAAAGTTACTAATATCATAATATCCACTCTTTCAGTGTTTTATCGTCGAATGCTTTCACAGGAGAATTGCCGGTGACACTTTCCAACCTGGCCAACTTGACTGATATGTAAGTATACATTTTCTTCCTTATGTAACCGTTGTGTCCAGTCCAATTTCTTACAACTGTCGAACCATTTGTTTCTAGTACTACACTTGGTCAGTATATTTCTGGTAAGAAGTAAATTTCTCTAAAAAATGTTACCTTTTTTTTCCTTTTAAAAATTAAAATTTTGAGATTTATCTCTCTTCTTAATCACAGTAAGACGGCGTAAAAGTTTTTCTTCTTTTTTTAGAATTTCTTTTTGTGTGCTGGTTGAGTGTCTGTTTTAGGGTTCTAAAAAAAGAAGAGAGAAAAAAAAATTGATGGGAAAAACATGCTCGTCGTGTAGAGTAAAGACGGGAGTTAAAATCTAGTTTTTTTTTATTATGACTTATGATATACTTGAATCTTCTTCACTTCATTTTTGGAATTCCATTTATAGTTCTGACTTCTTAGATTGCTTGTAATTTCTACTTGACATTATTTTTTTTGACAAACTGTAGAAGGATAAGTGACAATAACATCACTGGAAAGATACCTGATTTTATTGGGACCTGGACAAAGATTGAGAAACTGTAAGCTTTGTTAATATCATTTTTGAAATTGGATTTTCTTTTGGTACTAATTATGGAGATTGCAGTGAGATTTAAGAATGAAATACAGAAAGCTGAGAAAAGTAGTGGGCTAATGTCACCTTCCTTTCAAATTATTTTATCTGCTTCTGTAAAAGATGTTATTTGCATTATTCTACAGGCACATGCAAGGTTGCTCTCTTGAGGGGCCCATTCCTTCTAGCATTTCTGACCTGACAAGTTTAAGTGATCTGTATGCAATTCAATTTTTTTATTTTATTTTGCATATGGTTACATATTTTGTAAGTGGGATGATGGTATAATGTGTTTTTTCTTCTTCTTTTCTTTCAATATATTTTGTTTATTTTTTATGATTCTTAGGAGGATAAGTGACTTGAAAGGTAGAGGATCTAGTTTCCCACCAGTGAGTATGGAGTCAATGAAGACGTTGTGAGATTTTATCTCTTCACTCTAAAGACACTTTATCAAATCTTCAGATAAGATTTTAAATTGAATTATGCAATGCAGGATACTGAGGAATTGCTTAATTGATGGAGAGATCCCTGAATATATTGGGGAGACGACAAAACTGAAAACTTTGTAAGTATGTTATACTTCACACTAATAATTGTCTATAGTAACCATTTTCTTTTTAGTGTTTTTCCTTCTATATTTTTGAAATTCAGCAGAAGATGCAGGAATGGTGGTTGAAAACTCCCATTATTGTTGTTATAATATAGAAAAAGCAGAGACTAAGTTGAATGCCACTTCCAGATAATAAGCACCAGCCTTATTGAGGTCCTCTGAATCAAGCTATTCAAAACTATCTTATGCAATATTATATTTCAATATTCATAATTTTGAGTTAATAAAATGTGCAACTTCTTTTGAAATCCTTGTGCAATGAAGCTATTGAGATAGAATAAATTTCCTGAAACAAATGAAATGTTGAATGCGTGGAGTTAGAAAGATCTGAATTACATAATGGCTAATTTAAATTACAACCCTTTGCACTATATTTATTGTAATACAAGTTATGAATATTTATGGGGCCATATTTTTATTTTGTTCTTACCAATTCCTTTTGTAATAATATTTTAAAAATATTATAATTTTCTACATGTTATAGGTGTTCTTCTCTTATCTATGTTAAAAGATAGAATTGATTATTATGGACTAGTTCTTACACCTTTAAGTCTCTATAATTTCATATTTCCTTTTGACTAAGGGACTTTATAATTTGAGTTGGTATCAGCAGTCTAATGTATTTGGAAACTTATCTAATTGCTTCGTCAATGTAGAGACCTCAGTTTCAATAACTTAACTGGTGAAATTCCATCATCTTTCATCCGGTTAGCAAAAGCAGATTTCATGTAAGTTTATATCCTTCAGAAATTTTCTTTCTTTTTCAGTCTTATGCTTATCAACACTTAGTTGCCTATGTTGTTTATAGTTATTTGACTGGGAACAAACTTACTGGATCTATACCTGAATGGATCTTATCGCGAAACAAGAATGGGTATGGATTTCTCTTTGATACTTTTCTAGATTATTTGATTTAACTTGCGACAGGAGGAGTTATGTTAATACCGATTATGTGCTTATACTTGGTTGCTGGCTATCAGACACAAAGATCCGGCCCCACTTTATAACCACAAATTTCTACTGTGTTTGGCACTCAGTCAACATGCAAAATCCAGGAGACATAGTTGATAAAATAGGAAATGAAATAAAGAAAAAATAAATTGCAGAGTTATTGTTTTTGCTGAAGCTGCTGATTTTTGTTTGTTTCAATCTTCCATGTTGGTGCAGAGATATTTCTTACAACAGTTTCACTTGGGAAAGCTCAACTCCATTGGAATGTCCAAGTGGGAGTGTGTAAGTGTCATGTTGTTTGTACTTTTATTCTTTTACTGTACAGCTTTATATAGTTGTAATACCGAACTTTTCATCCATTGCTCCAGAAACTTAGTGGAAAGCTACTCTTCATCAGCAGATAAAGTGTAAGATTCTTTTTCTCTGTTTTAAACACAAGCAGTTTTTTCATTGATTTTTGCACATTAATTGTTCTCTGTTAAAATTCTTGCAAGGAGTATTTTTTTTCCTAGCGGTTGTTGGTTGTTGTTCAAATCTAGACCTTTGACTAGCGTATTCAGCGACCAAATCTTATACGCAGCCTACTAATAGTGCTTATTTTTCTTTTGTCCTGTAGAGTTAAAGTTAATCCATGCCTCAAGCAAAACTTTCCGTGTTCTGCTCTCAGTAGTCAGCGTGAGTAAACTTAGATATTTTCGTTATTATTATCATTATCATCGTTATTAATTTTGTAAAGTGCGAAAATAATTTATTTGAGGGGAAAATTCTTCGTGTGTAATCAGTTTTATTATTTGGTTTAATTTTTTAAGGCTTCAATTACATTATCCATTATTACATTCGATACATAAACTGCAAGTAAATAAATAAATAAATTTCTTTAAAAAACAAGATAAAAGAGAACACACAGCAAAAATCACTGGCATCATCTGTTAGATAACATTAAGCTGGTGGAAACCCAAATTATCTGAAATTTTGGAACTTCACTGACAATTCTATTAGACACCGACTATTCACTAAATAGAAAAGAATCACAGATTACATACACTGGTAACTGGTTCCATTTCAATCTATCTACCTTGAGAAAAACTTTTTTAGTGTTCATTTTTTTATATCATGGCAGTGTTGTTTACTTTCCATTCTTAGCTGCAGTTTCTTTTTCTACATCTCTCATCTTACTTGTCAACTTTAAACAGATAGTTACTCCTTGCACATTAACTGTGGTGGCAAGGAAGTGGTCATCAACAACACCAAGTTCGAACCTGATTCAGAACCAAGAGGAGCTTCAATGTTTTACTTGCGACAGGACTGGGCATTCAGCAGCACAGGAATTTTCATGGACAATGATCTTGATGCAGATGACTATATTAATACCAACACTTCTGCACTGAATAATGTCGCTGCACCCATAATAGAACTGTATAGAACAGCACGTGCATCTCCTATTTCTCTAACTTACTATGGACTCTGTCTTGGAAATGGGAATTACACCGTCAACCTCCATTTTGCGGAGATTGTTTTCACTAGTGACAAATCGTTTAACAGCCTTGGGAAGCGTATATTTGATGTCTACATCCAGGTAACTGAACAAGTTATGACAAGGGAAGAAAGGGAGGGGAGAGTTTTTACTTTTGTAATTCATAATGGAAATGATGTTAAATCTTTGTTATGCTTCTATATAGGGGAAGTTGGTACTCAAGGACTTTAATATTGAAGCTGAGGCTGGTGGGGCTGGGAAGCCCATTATAAAGACTTTTATTGCAGCTGTAACGAGCCACACACTGAAGATTCACTTTTACTGGGCTGGAAAAGGCACTACAGGAATCCCAGAGAGAGGATTTTATGGTCCCCTTATATCAGCTATATCAGTTGAACCTAGTAAGCTATTAGTTAGGATTTTTTTATGAGCAACGTTTTATTGCACTAACTTTTATTTAGGCTACTTAATAATTTCCTGAAAATAACCTTCTTCATTTTTTTCTGGGAACAATATAATCTTGAGTGTAGTTTAAAAACAGGCTGGGGCCTATTTTTAATCATTTGTAGAAAAACAGATCTAATCCTTTCCCATATATTTAAAACGTAATATGTTGAATCACTGTTTGCAGTCTAGCTACTTTGCGGCAGGTAACACGAGTACATGTTGATTCTCGCCAACTCTTGCATTGGGATTTCAAGTGTCTCTGTTTCATTTACACGTTCAGTTTTTAAATTTCTGTATGCTAGTCTCCCCACCCACCCAAACACCCCCCTCCCCCCCCCCCCAAACCCAAAAAAAGGGGATATTTTTATATGTCGGTATCTAAGCAGTCAGTTTTTTCGACATGTTGAAATCTCATTTATGTCTCAAGCTAAGGACATCTCCAAATCTAGAATTCATAAATGAAGAAGATTCTTTGTTTCAGGCCATGCATATATCCTGCTTTTGATGGGAGAAAAATTATCAAGTTTAAAATACCTCTAGACCCATCTTATTCAGATTCTTTTGGGTCACTAGAATTTGAATGTACAGTGATGTTTCTATTTCCATGCAGACTTCAAACCCCCTAGAATTGATGGAAAAAAGAATCATGTTGGTGTAGTACTTGGGGCTGTGGCTGGGGGATTGTTTCTTGTCTTTCTTCTCCTATATATTCTGTGGATGAAAGGCTGTCTGGGAGGCAAAATATCAGCAGATAGAGGTACAGCTTGCTATAAATACTTGTATGACTTCAAATCCTAACATACTGCTGTCTTCAGTATTGCTAGTGAAGGGTGTCACTTAATTCATAGGGGGAAGCTCAGCAGAGCAACTATCAGACTCTTTATACACCTTTGAGGTGCTAGACATGTTAGATCTGTAATGGAGAAGTCCAGAACTAAATTGGTCAAACCCACAAAAGGCACATCTTTTATAGTTCCGTTGGAATGTGGACGTATATTTTAAACATGAAATGTGAAAATTTTACATATGTTATGTATGTTATGTATATAATAAATGTTGATTTCAAGTTTCCGTCAACACATCCATATGGTAGCAATATATGTCCTATCCATGCCAAACACAGGGTAGCGTGAAGCCATAAACTTATAAAGTGATTCTTTCAGTTTAGGACTAATCAAATAGTAGTCTAACTTTTCGATTCATACACACTACTTCAACTCTAGCACAAGGATTATAGTCATAGAATGAACATCTTTTTCCCCTCTATATTGACATGAAATTATGCACTCTCTTTTCATGATGTTAATTGGAATTATATTAGAACAAAATGGAAACGTTTCCATCAGTTTCAAGATAATGTTAATACCTTATATTAGTTTCTTAAAAACTCAAATGGCAGTTTTCACTATCATCTAGTTTATCTGAAGGAGACAAAGACAATGAGAAATTTACCTTCAAGTTCAGAATATTGTGATGGTATTATCTATAATTTTATCGGCTCAGTTTTATTCGTATGTTACTTGCTAGAAGTTTTATCTTTTTGGTTCAGTTTCAACCATTGTAAACTTGATGTGTTATTTCAATTTCTCATGTTATTGTGCTCAACGATGGGTTCAAATCATGTTGAAAGATGGTATACTAACTTTCCATGCAATGCATATTGAACAGAGCTCAAAGGCCTAGACCTACAAACCGGACTTTTTACATTAAGACAGATTAAAGCTGCAACCAAAAACTTTGATCCAGCGTACAAACTAGGAGAAGGTGGTTTTGGTTCAGTATACAAGGTGATATTGTTTACTACACAATCAACATTTGCTATTTAATATAACTAACTCACTAAGTATCTTAACTAATAAATGTTGCTAGGTGACAAATGAGTTGTTGGTATAGGCGTATAGCTTTGTGTAGTATGTCTAGCTGGTAATATAATCTATGTTTAATAAAAGTACTTTCCGATTTTTGTAAACATCTATATTAATAAGATAGAACCCATTTTGAATTTGGGCGGGAATGCACAAGAACGGTTCATATTCATTCTAAATGATTTGGACGGAAAAGCACAAGGACGGTTCATATTCATTCTAATTGATTTGGGCAGGAAAGGGTGGTGGGAGCGGAAGGAGGAGAGAGAGGAAATGAAAGTGGGATTGTTGAAACGGAGAGAGAGGGAGGATTTTGTTATACCGTGCCTTCAGGCACGGACAATTACTAGTCTATATATATTGTTTCATTAGCTTTATTTCTTGAGTTATTTTTTCCCGGGAGTCCAGCAAAGACTCAACTTACACTTCATCCTCTAAAACTGTTCACCGAATAATATTACATAAGATATTTAACTCCCCTTAATAAACTAGGTGAAAAGATTCTGAACGGATTACTCAGTGTTTTTACTAGTATTCTGTATGGGACTTGGATACAAAGTTCTGGGATAAGATATCATCTACGGACTTGAGAGAGAGATTTAAACATTGTAATAAACCGAGAAATGAACATATTGGCTTCTGGTATTTAAGTAATAACATAATAGGAATGTTCATTCTTCTTTTAAACTGTTGATTGTACAATAAATGTTCTAATCTTCTTCTTCTTTCTTAGTAAAAAGTTTGTTTTCTATTGTTCCCTAATGTATAGGGCCTATTAGCGGATGGAACAATAATTGCAGTAAAACAGCTTTCATCAAAGTCTAAACAAGGGACTCGTGAATTTGTCAATGAAATAGGCATGATATCTGCATTGCAACATCCTAATCTAGTAAAGCTGTATGGATGTTGTGTTGAAGGAAACCAGTTATCATTGATTTATGAGTACATGGAAAATAATTGTCTCTCCCGTGCACTTTTTGGTAAGGTTTGTAGTGCTAGTACACAGATAATTGTGACTGTTAATCTTTCTTTCTTTTTTTTCTTTTTTTCGTCTTGACACAATAAACTTAACAATTCATGTATATTGAATTTCAACAGGAAGAGACGCAACATCTAGATTAAAGCTAGAGTGGTCTATGAGGTGGAAAATATGCCTAGGCATAGCCAGAGGGTTGTTCTACCTCCATGAAGAGTCGAGACTTAAAATTGTGCACAGGGACATCAAAACTAGCAATGTGCTACTTGATAAGGATCTAAATGCAAAGATATCTGATTTTGGCTTGGCAAAACTTAATGACGATGGTAATACCCATATCAGCACAAGGATTGCGGGAACTATGTAAGTTTTAATTCTATAGTTTTTTTTATAGGAGATGTTGAAACCCCATTATATATATATATATATATATATATATATGTATGTAATATTATTGTAAATGTACAGAAGTTGTGACTTTCACAGGAAACACTACAAGGCAACAAGTGTCCTTTGTGATAACATTTGATTTTGGACATCTTTATTTTAAGCATAGAGACAGTAACATCATTTACTGAAGCTCGCTTCTATTGGTCTATGGTGCTGCAGAGGTTATATGGCTCCTGAGTATGCAATGCGTGGTTATTTAACTGACAAAGCAGACGTTTACAGTTTTGGAGTTGTTGCATTGGAAATTGTTAGCGGTAAAAGCAACACAAACTACAGGCCAAAGGAAGAATTTGTTTACCTACTTGACTGGGTAATTTAACAAAATAATTCTCTCTGTTGCATTGCTCCATCTGTACCACCAAAAATTTTACAATTTCAAAGATATATTTGTGTGCCATTTTTACCCTAAATTTATTAGAAATTATGCATGTGATTTCTAAACTCTGAGTTAGCTTTCAAGTAAAAGTAAAAGTATCACGGTTGATTTTGATAAAAAGTTCACATACATGTTCATGATATATGGTTCTTTTCCAGGCCTATGTTTTGCAAGAAAGAGGGAGCTTGTTAGAGTTGGTTGATCCAGCATTGGGGTCTGAATATTCATCAGAGGAAGCAATGACCATGCTAAATGTAGCCCTCTTGTGTACCAATGCAGCGCCGACTCTGAGGCCTACAATGTCTCAAGTGGTGAGCATGCTAGAAGGCCGGACTGCTGTTCGGGATTTGCTATCGGATCCCGGGTTTTCAACCATTAATCCAAAATTTAAAGCCATAAGAAGCCACTTCTGGCAGAATCCGACCCAAACCCAAAGTATATCAACCCAAGGTCCATATACTGAATCTTCGTCACTCTCAAACGTAGATAGGGTGGAGAAGGGAGTTAATTCAGTTGAATCAGATAGGGAGTAAATGTTCATATATCAACAAAAGGTAAGTTATCAATTTGTATATTATATGTATCTCTCTGTATAAGGCTCTCAATGTACTTCAAAGTGGTGCAATGCAATCCACTTTCATATATAAATATAAATACTCTTAATACGTATTAAATTTATTCAGTTGAAGATTAGCTGTTTTCGTCCCCCCCTCGTCCCTCCCTCCCTCCCTCCCTCCCTCCCTTAATCAAAGATTAACATAAAATTTGCTGGAAGTGAGCTGTTTGTTTCTTCCCATTTTTATAGTTTTCCTTGTGACCATGTTCCCATTAGATATGACATACATTTATATAACAACAATATGACCTTGGGAAGCAGGAGAAGTGATTATAATTTATTTATTTTTTTGACATGTTTGTGAGTTTTGGAAAGAAAATAAAGGGATAGATTTTAATTCTATTTTCTCTTATTTGTAAAGTTTAGAAGTAGGGAAGAGAAGGAAAATGCTTTTTATTTCTAAACTTTATCTTTGTATATCACTTTATTTATATTTATTTAAATTAATGAAGAATATATATATTGATGATGATGACCATCAATCATCTCATTAACAGGCAGTGAAAATAGACTAAAAGCTGAATAAATTTTTTTTATTAATAATTTTTAGATTATATAAAAAAAATCTGATGAACATGACAATTAGTGGTAGATTCAGGATTTGATATTAGTGTAAGCAAAATTATTTTTTATAAATAATTTTTTACTTTTACTGTGTTACTGAATTTTAAAATGAACAAAAAAGAAAAGAAATTAACTTAAAACTTGAGGTTTTTTCATCCAATCATGTATTTAGTGAGTTTTTTTTATTATTATTGAATAGTGAAGAAAAGAAATGGACTGAAAACTTGATTGTTTGTCTTGTCAAAATATTTTGTCCAAAAATGAACGAATTTAGACGAAAACTAAATAATGTAAGTAATTTTTTTATAATCTTTGTCGCACACTTTACATTTTACACAATAAAACTAATATAAGAATTTATTTAAAGTTTCTTTCATTTTCTTTTCTAAACTCAATAAAAACACGAAGAAAACTTATGAATTTTTTATTTTTTTTTGTTCAAATTTAAGTTTTCTATTCTTTTCTTTACTGCTAAAAACTCAAAATCACATTGTTATAGAAACAAATTAATTAAAAAATTTAGTACAACATATTTTTTATCTTGCAAAATTACACATAATTCAAAATACGGCAACAATGTTCACAACAACATTTTTCGAGATTTCATATTTGAAATAAATACATAATATCTTGCGTATTGATTGTTATAAATATTTCTTTTTTTAAGTATGTCACTAAACAATTATTCATTTAAGCATCCTCGTCCAATTACGTAATAAACTTTTCACGAGAATTTCTTGAAAATATTATTTCAACACTTGCAAATATGTTGACAAATAATTAGGATTAAATGCTTTCTAAGTCACTATACTTTACATCAACTTACAAATGAGTCACTAAACTTTTTTTTTTTACAGTCAACTCACTGAACTACTTTTTACTAACAAAACGTTGGAAAATCCGTTAAGTCAATTGACTTTAGACAGAATTGAACAACTAAATTGCAGACGTGTAAAAAAATAATGATGTGGCACTGTTCAGTCCATGTGGCCAACATTAGGTCGACTGGGAGGGAAAATCTCCCAGCAAAGTACCAGATGATGGACCCACATGGGGATTAAAAGTAATTCCATCGTTCATTTGTGTCCAAACATGTTCCAAAATAGATTAAGCCAACTAGGCCCTAAGCCAGCCTTTCCAAAATGATCGATCAATTGGAAATCTAAGCAAAGAATGATAAGTTGGTCGATCGATCAATTGAAAATCTAAACAAAATCGAATATTTGGTGAATCTTGGTGTGATTTACGTTAGTCACAAGTTGTTTGATGTTCGATATTAAGTAACAGTCGACAGGTATGTCCCAACCGATGGTCCCTTTTTGTCTTTTATCTAACTTTGATAGCTAATGTTTTCTCGTCATTTGTTATATGGCCAAGAGGCCAAATATTTGACAGCTATGAAGAGAAATGCAATTCAAATGAATCATTGCAGGTATACTCCCTTACCCGACACTGGCGGAACTGGGGCGGGGCGGGGCGGGGCGGGGGGTCATATGACCCCCCAACCCTGAAATCTGAAGCATGCTAATATTAGTTAAATTTAATCTTTGTTATGAGATGATATTAATTTATTTGCTTCTTCATGTCCCTCCACCTATAATAAATTAACAATATTACTATAAGATAAAATAATGTTAAATAAGTTTGATAATTAATTAATTAATATTGCACTCATTTGTCTTATTGATTTAATCATGCCTTAGTATCAATTTTTTATAAATGAGAATAACTTAATTCATTTTTTTAATTGCTTTGAGTGATTCCTCTCAATTGTCTTCAAGAAAGATGATCAGAACCACAATATAAGATTTTGAATATATAATATTATAATTTGTAATTTATCCATAAAATTAGCTAATCAGTTGACTAAAAACTTTAAAGTCTGATTAATAGTCCAATAGTTCGGAGGAAATTATATATATATATATATATATATATATATATATATATATATATATATATATATATATATATATACAACACTGATCCTGTCCGGACTCCCGGACAGGCTTAAAATGCGGTCCTTTAAATTTTATTTTATTTTTATTGTTTTTTTAAACAACTAAAAAAATAAATTTATGAAACTGAAATTTTTACATAATACAGTGTTTTGGGTGTGATTTAGATACATATTGTTATATGTATCTAAATCACACCAAAAACACTGTATTATGTAAAAATTTCAGTTTCATAAATTTATTTTTTAGTTGTTTAAAAAAAAGCAAAAAAAAAAGGTCTGAATTTTGGTCAGGTCCGGAAGTCCGGACCTGATCCGGCCTCTCTCTCTCTCTCTCTCTCTCTCTATATATATATATATATATATATATATATATATATATATATATATATATATATATATACACTAGTAATTGTCTATGCCTGAAGGCACGACGACATTAGACTAAATTATAAATCTGACCTTCTTATTTGTCATGTTTTTGCTAAAGTGTTCCCTAAATTTTTTTTAAGCATAACTGTTCCTCATAGATGCGTTAGTTATGCAAAGGTGTTACTCTAATGTTTCCTAATTTTTTTTAACACAACTGTTCCTCATAGATGCTTTATTCATGCAAATATGCTCCTTAAATTTTTTTCACCTATTAAAAATTATTTTTCTCTCTCCTCTCTCCTCATTTTTTTTATTTTTAAAATTTATGTGAAAAGTATACTCATCTTCTTTTTATTTATTTATTTTTATATTAACATTTTGAATTCAATATGAAATATCTCTAAATTCAAAATTAGTATAAATTAATTAATATTAGAAATATAACTACCAAAATTATAAACTTGACTGTTTTTTTATTTTATCTAAATGGTACTAGTAACTGTATGATTTATCTAATTAAAAATTAAATATATCTCAAATTGATTTAAACAAATCAAAATTGATCCTACATTTTGAACAAAAATAAAATAAAAATATTTTTAAAATTTTCATCATACGATTATTATTAAAAGTTGAACTCAGTATTTTTAAAGACAAACAAAGAAATTTTGAAAATTTTAAAAATATTTATAAATTTATATTTTTTTGTTCAAAATATAATATCGAGTTTGATTTGTTTAAATCAATTTGAGATATATTTCATTTTAATTAGATAAATCCTACATATATTAGTACCATTTAGATAAAATAAAAAATAGTAAGGTTTATATTAATTTTGAATTTAGAGATATTTCATATTGAATTCAAAATGTCAATATAAAAACAAATAAATAAAAAGAAGAAGAAGAGTAAATTTTTTTATACAAATTTAAAAAAAAAGTGAGGTGCGAGAATAGAGAAAATAAATTTTTAATAGGTGAAAAAAAAATTAGAGGAATATGTGATAACCCGAATTTTTATAAGTTATTAAAATAAGAATTTAATAATTAAAATTCTTATTATAATATATATATATATATATATATATATATATATATATATATATATATATATATATATATATATATATATATTGAATAATGTGTTTTGAGTGTGGGTAAGTATATGTATTTGTAATTTATCTTGAAATATATGATTTGGTGTGGAGAGATTAAGTGTGAATATAAAAGAGATGTATATGTTTGGAAAATAAGGTTTAATAGTTAATTTAACTATTAAAGAAATTAAATGAGATTGCTATGGGAAGGTAATTAACTAAATAATATTATTTAATTTAATTAAGTTGAAAACTATATTATGAAATAATATAATTCGATTATTATGCTTTATGGCAATGAAATTGGTATGCATTAAAATTTCATAAATAATTAGAGTAATTCACTTAATTAAAATGATGAATTAAAATAAATATATTTAATGGTAATTATTATGGGATAATTTATGTAAGTGTGATACTATTGATTAAATTAAATAATTTAAAAATTGATGCGTATTTTTTATGCAAGGATATTGATAACATTCTAATTTAATTAAATAAGAAGATTAATGATTTATTAAATAAGATTATAATTGTCTAATTAGAGATTATAATTTTGATTAGTAAGATTTAATTAGATTTATTAATAAAATAAGTTTAATTAAATTTAAGTGTGACATTTAGAGAAAAGAAGATATATCATATAACAAGTAATAAAAATAAGTTAAAAAGGGGCTTTAGAGAACTAGCCAAACATGGCCTAGTGACCATTTGTATTTGTAACTGATGGTATCTGCATAACTGAAGGATAAATAAAAAAAACACGTTATGTGTTTCATCAGTTAGAAAGCTTACGTGAAAATACAGAGTTTAGAGAGAATTTGAGAAGAAGGATGAAGAGTTAAGGAGAAGTAAGGAGGAGATTAAGAAATTGTTCTTCATCACCAAACTAAGATTATGAAAAATCAAGAGGTAAGAATCAATTCCAAACCCTTAAGTTTTATTTTTTGAGTTCTTTATTGATAAATTGGATTTCTAAGGAATTGGTTGTAGATGTTAATGGGTTTGTATAATCCGTTCTATATCATCTAAAAGTGGTTTTAGAGTAATCAAACTCATAAAAACATGTTAAAGATGAATAATATGAGTTTTGTTTAATATATGTATTTTGGGTCTGTTTTGAGACTAAAATTGGTTAGGAGTTTATGTTATAATTGTAAAATTGGTAATGGATTGTGTTAATACAATAAGAAACGAAAACAACGAAGTTTAAATGGATTGAATTGGTTAGGAATCGAATCCGTGGTGAATGAATTCGCTAAATATGTTTAAAACATGAAAATATGGTATGAACACTGAATTGGAACCCTTAAAATGATTTATTAATATGTTTGAAGTGTTATAATTATTCTCTAGATGAGTAGCTAAGAGTTTAACGAGTCCAACGAATCGAAAACCAACTAATTCGAACTTAAAATGAGAAAGTTACGTCAAAAAAACTGTAATTTGTGCGAAGCCTCGCGCGGGCGCGCAGCTGGGAGATGGTGCGGGCGCGCTGGAAGTCGCGCGCGCGCCCAAGGTGTGCTAACTTTGACCTATTTTGGTAAAACGATCATAACTTTTTCATACGAACTCCGATTAAGTTGATTCAAGATGATCCGGAACGAAAACGAATAGGCCTACAACTTTCATTCTTTGAGTTTTTCAATTTGAGGTCCTTAGCAGGGGTCAAAATAGTTATTTTTGGGACTGTTGTGTTTTCAGAGGCAATCGGAGGGCGTCGGGCATGCACGTATGCAAGTGTAGTGCTTCTGACAATAAAAGATATTATTTTAAGTTATAAAACATGAATGCTAGTAAATATAATGATACTCAACATTAACAAATGATGTATTAGATAAGTTGTATAAGCATTGTAAGACCCCAACTTTTATAAATAAAGATGAATTTTCTATAAATATCATTTTTGAATATTATGGAGTTAATTTGATATAATGTTATAGTTGTGAGTAATATTTATAAATTTTGCAAAGTACGCAAGTTGTTATATAATATTCGATTGGTCGGGGAATATTCGTTTTAACAGGGAATATTCGTACAACGGCACAATCATTGGTGAACCCCACAACAGAATTATTGTCGGATTGAGAAAACGACAAAAATATTTTATTAAAAATAACGGCGAAAGTTTTACCATTGTTACTGTTGAACTACTCGGTAGTAAAAGTACAGTAATACGTGTGGTTGCATAGTAGCACACGGTATTGATTATTAATGCTTATGTGAAAAGTCACTCAGAATGATTCAATTATTGTCAGTTAATAATATGAATTATTTAGCGATAATGACGTTTTGTTTTATTCGTATTATTAACGTAATAAAACATAAACATCTTTTTATATAAAACAGAATACTTTATTAAAGTTATTCTATAAATAGAATATATTATATTTTATTTAAAAGATTTTTCTTTAAATATGGACCGTCAGATTAAAGTAATCAATCTGGACCGTTCATGGATTAGTTACTATGCATTCTATTTTTCTATAAATAGCAGCACATTCCTTCATTATTTCTTACGAATTCACTGAACTCTAGAGAGAGAAACTATAGAGAGAAATTATAGAGAGAGAGAGAAGAAGAGTATTCTGCTACTTAACTACTTTCTTATTTCAGCTCTTCTTTAAAACGGTAAGGGGTGTTATTCTTTCTTATTCATGAAGAGAACTGTTGTTATTTCATTTCTTATTATTCTGTTAGAATAACCTGTATACGCGGTCTACCCTATACTTGGTGACATTCTTCTATTATTCTGTTGGAACATCCTGTCTGTGTGTTTTACACCGGACCTGGTTCTGTCTTGTTATTATTCTGTTGGAACATCCTGTCTGTGTGTTTTACACCGGACCTGGTTCCTTTATTTATTATTCTGTCAGAATATCATGTCTGTGCGTTTACGCCGGACCTGGTTCCATTATTTATTATTCTGTTGGAATAACCTGTCTGTGCGGTCTATCGCATGCATGGTGATTTCTTTTGTTATTCCATTCTTTATTATACTCAGTTGGTTAAGTTTTGACTTCTATACTCTATGAAATTTGTGGAATATCCTTGATAATTGCGGTTCATCCAGTATCTTTTCATGAAAATATTCTTCTAAGCATTCTTGAATTTTACTCCACAAAGCAGTATCACGTTGACAACTTGGACGTTGTTAATTCTTGGATAAATTAATTCTTGAACTTGTTTTATTGAATTCTTATATCATTGTCATCATCCTCATATTTATAAAATATTGAAAGTCATCTGTGGCCTGTAGTGCATAGATGGACTTGGTATGATTATGACCAGAGATTATTCGGTATAATCATGACCGTAATGTTACAAATGATGTGGTAAAAGTCCTCATTGGCCCGTAGTGCGTTGATGGACAGTTGTTGGCATGATCATGACCATTAATGAATACACGAATATCCTTGGCCGTAGTGCAGGGGTGATTCGATGATGTGGATTATTTTATTAAGCTAAGTCCCAGCGATCAAAATGTTGAAAAACCTTTTAAATCATAAAAGATAGTAGAGTTTATTTTCTACTTGACTCTTTTAATGGATTGCTTGTTCCGCTGCAGTTAAACTTGATGTCTATTATATTTTATCAGTTTAACATTATTGAAGGCTAATGATAATTTATTCTGCATTATCTTAGTCATAATATTTCTTACTGGGCTAGTTGAGCTCACCCTTTCTTTCACTGTTCTCTTCAGGAAATGAGAACGTAGCTGGGGCAAGTCGGGAAACGGAGTGATGGTTCGAATGATAGTATTAGTTAGTAGTCCTCACTATTCTATGTAATAGTGTGTTAATAAATGTAATGAGGACTCCTTTTGAGTATGAATACTCTCTAGAAGATAATATTTGTATTCAAACTCACAGTTTATGTTTTGTCGTATTGTACACAACAGTTGTATTAGTAAGTTGTATTTGTATTCTGTACTATGTATCTGACGACCCAAGATGGGTGATGTATACCTAATTTTGGGGGCGTCACAAGCATACTAAGCACACGCAAGATAGACAAATTGGGCGTGTGACGAATAAACGTCGAAACACCGTGATAAGTGTTAATGAACGTAAAAAGTGTTGTAAGTCAAATAAAATGAATATTATAAGATATGAAATGGGTTTAACATAAAACCAATAATGATTCCTAGCAATACTTAAACACTTGAATGAACTTCGAGTATGAAATATAGTGAGATATAAGTCGAAAGTTAACATAATCAAATTGAACATTGTGTATTGGTTAATAGGAAGGGTTATGAGAAGTATAGTAAAGTTTACATTATAACTACTATGCCTTGCTTTGTGACTAATAGTTAATGTGAATGATTATATAATTGTGTAGAGCACGTGCAGTGCAGATAGCTGTAAGCTGTTAAACTATTGTTGGTAAACAACGATCAAGACAAGTCTTTCAGTTCCTATTTGCTATGTGAACTTGATGATTAATTGTTTTAAATCTTTATTGCAAAGAGCATGATGTGATATACATATGTTGAAAGTGTGAAATGTCAAAGTCAACTTATGACTACGTTGATTGAGTAATGAATGTTGATTGAGTAAGGAACTCAATCTTTATACTTGTTATATGAACTGTAGCATGTATGTTATGTTAGTCCAACGTTTATGAGATATATGTTGAGCATGTTATTATGTGCTATGTGATGCATGAAAACTGTTAGATTTTGCTGGGCTGTCGAGCTCAACCTTGTAAATAACCATTTTTACAGGTCAAGATGTAAGACCCCGAATTTTATGAAATAAAATTATTTAATTTTTCTATTTAGTAAATGGTTAAATTGATAACAAGTTTAAAGTTATGGGTGAAATATAATTTTTTTTCAAAATAAGCAAGTGGTTATAAAATAATCATTATTGTCGGGGAATATTCGTTTGGTCGTGGAATATTCTTTCTGTCGGAGAATATTCGTACGACGGCGCAGCTATTTGTGGGCCCCATAACGAATAACTGTCGGGTGAAGAAAAATGACAAATTTGAGTTTTTACAAATAACGGCGTAGTTATTACCGTTAACACTGTTGGAATACCCGGTGGTTAAAATACAGTAATACGCGTTATTGCACAGTAGCACACGGTATTGCATAGTATTTTTGAAATTATTAATTCTTACGTAAGAAGGCACTACTCAATAATTGTTACAGTAATTACTGTTCAATATTTTATTTTATTGATTCAATAATTGCTACGTTAAAATTTTATATTATTGTTGTTCAATAATTGTTGCTGCACAGTATTTTCCATTATCAGATCAATAATTCATATTATTTGAATAATATTATTATATAACATTATTGGCAATGTCTATAAAGTTCTGTCTAAGGAGAGGTTTGGTCATCTAATTGCGCGCCAGTAAGGAGAAATCCTTATTGGAAAGCCCCCTCTTTCTTGGGAACGGCCTGATTGTCATAAATGTGATTCTGTAATATTATTTGTGAATAATTAATTATTGATTCATATGATAAGGAAATATTTATTTTATGTGGATATAAATGAGAGATATATTTTTGTGGTTAAAAATGAAGGAATTAATGTTGAGATTTTTATCAGTATTTTTGTCGGAATGGAGGCATTAAAAATCAGGATTTTTGAGATATTTTGCAGTGGTTATAATTTTTAATCCGACCGTTGGATCGTGGTAATATTTGGATATGTTATACATATATAAGTTGAGTATATGTCCACAAATTTTGAACCGTTAAAAATGAACGTATGATTTGTTATGAATTTTAAGAGGTGGCTGATTCGAAAATCAGGTTATAAATCATTTTGGTGGAAAATTCTAGAATTGGTGGGCCCCACTTGTGGTTGGTGAAGAAATGTGCTGAATTATATTTCAAATGTGGTGGGTGGGAATAGTAACAGGTAAAGCCATCAGGTTGCAGGTCAAACCTACTAAAATTTTCCTATAAATAGAGGGCTAAGTTAGAATGGAAAATCACACCAGAAACATAAGCTTTCTCTCTTTCTCTCTCTATATTATGAAGCATATTTTGTGAGTTTTTAGATACTTGGTAAGTTGCTATTCATCAGTGCAAGTTTTCTTCAGCATCATATCCGATATCCAGTCAGAAGTACTGCTCTTTTGAGGTAAGGGATTGTAAGGAATAGTAAGGGATTGTAAGGGATAGTAAGGGATAGTAAGAGATTTTAAGGGTTGTTATGATTTTCAGTTTCGTAATTTTTCTTATCTTCAAAAATTTTGGAAAAATTTGAAATGATATTTTGATGAGTTTTCTTGATTGTATCCAAAAATGGTGATTTTTGGATGTATAGATTGAGAGTTATGAATTTTATGAGAAAAGACTATTTTAAAAGTAACCGCTTATAATTCCTTGTGGTTAACTCTAAAATTGGTGAAATTTTTATTGGGAGTACATGTATATGATAGAAGTATGCTCTATGAATTTCAGAATTTTTAGACAAAAGTACAATTTTTGATAAATGTCTAAATATTTGGCTATTTTGGCCATATGAAAAATAGTAAATGACTTTTAAAAATTCTGAGAAAAATATATGTTCACTATGGGACTATATTATGCTAAATCCCAGAAAAGAAATATTTTTGGAACTGATTTGGTATTTTTCATGAAAATGGTCTAGTTATGAGTAAATGAATTAAATATGTTTTGTGAAGAAAGAAAATTGGAAAATAGGATTTTATGGCTTGAGAATCCTATATGAGGTATATGCAGATTTTTGATGAGGGTTTTTGTTATTGATGATGAAATTGTAAGAGTTGGCATTTTATGATGATTAAATGCATTAATTAGTAAAGTGTAAACAATTAAAATAAATTGTTTATAAATTTAAGTAATGTTATTCTTTCAATATCATTATACCGAAATATTGGTATGAATTTTATTGTAGAATTTCTATCTTTTGTGTCGGGGTTACTATTCATGAGTTACGAATATTACTCTTGAGATTAAAACTATATGTTGATCATATTATTTTTATCATCATATATAACATTTTTATAACCCTGATGTTGAAATTCTCTTTCACTGGAGTGTAAAGATGGGTAGATTATTGGTATGATCATGACTAGGGTTCTCTTTGGCATGTAGTGCAAAGTTGAATTGTGACTGGTATGATCATGACCATTAAATTTATAATTGAATATCTTAAGCTTAAGTGCAAAGGTGAATTGATCAACATGGTTATAATTATTGTTTATATAAATTCTGAAATGATTATATATTTCTTTGAGATATGAATATATTTGGCCTGTAGTGCAAATATGAATTGTTGATGAATATCTTTGGCATGTAGTGCAAAGATGGCCTGTTGATGAATATCTTTGGCCTGTACTGCAAAGATGAACTGTTGTTGAATATCTTTGGCCCGTAGTGCAAAGATGGTTTGTTGATGAATATCTTTGGCCCGTAGTGCAAAGATGAATTTGTTAGTATGATTATAAACAGGAACTGTGATTTGGTATAACCATGATCTTTGATGTTTCAGGTAAAGACAGGTGATGAAAATATTCTTTGTCCTGGGTGCGAAGAAAAATTTATAGTCACAATTATGATTATGAGTTATTCATATGATTGTGGAAAGGAACTCTTGAGTGATGTTACATGGATAAAATATTGTTGGTGGATTTTTAACATGGAGAAGATAATAGACTTTATAGTCTATTTGACTCTTCTAATGGATTGCTCGTTCCGCTGCAACTATGGTTGAAATTTTTATCATTTACCATATGTTCTAAATCTCTGATTTATTGTTGATGAAGGCTATTGATAATTGAATTATCTTTAGTCATGATATTCTTTACTGAGCTAGTTGTGCTCACCCTTTTGCTTCACAATTCCTTTCAGGTAATAAGAGTGTAGCTGGGTCGAGCGAGGGTAACAAGGGAATAGAACGGTGGTCATCATTTAGTAGTTATATTTGGTGAAGAAAATAGGGTGAGGCGAACCCAACGTTGGAAGGGTGTTTTGTCACTATCATACAAGATGTCTAATGACATACAACCTCGTGTCATCATAAGACATGATTGTGCACATCCGCTTGCCGAGTATATCTACAAGCACTATCTATATAATCTTGGTGTTTGTTTGAAGTATAATTCTCAGTTAGATACAGTGGAGATAATGATAAGTCAAGAGAAGACTCACCATTGGGAAGAATATGATAGTAATCTTCTCGTTTTTCTTTGGGGTCTATTGGGTCAACCAAGGATAATTCTGTGGCCATATGATATCTATCATAACCTAGATGCGTGGCCTCCCATGTACGAAAGTTTCCTTGAGCACTTTCCAAATATTCTAATTTCTAAAACAGTTTTTGACTATACCTTTATGTAAGGTGTTATTGTGAGGTGATGTCCACGGTTGGAACATGAGTCACATTTGGTATATATTTGTATCCAAACTCACAGCATATGTGTTGTTGTATTTTGCACGACAATTGTTGTAATAAAGTTGTAGTTGTTTTCTGTACCATGTATTTGACGACTCAGAATGGGTTGGGTGGAATGAACCTATTTTGGGGTTGTCACAGTTGGTATCAGAGCTTAGGGATATGATTTCTGGCGGAGATCGGGGAATACAACTAGGAGGGGAGAGATGAGTAAATCTTTCGCTAGTGTGTCCTACCTAAGCTTATTTGTTGGTCAGTCATAATATCGGGATATTATGTGATATGTTAATTTGTTAAATTAACACTTGTTTTGAAGCTGTATTCTAGAATGTTATTTGAAATACAGGAGATGAGCAATGGAGAAATTATGATGACAGAGAAGATGGAATTTGAAATGAAAGCAAGGTATTATCAACTCTTTGAAATACCAGGTACGTAAATTTCGGGGACGAAATTTCATAAGGAGGGGAGATTGTAAGACCCCGAATTTTATGAAATAAAATTATTTAATTTTTCTATTTAGTAAATGGTTAAATTGATAACAAGTTTAAAGTTATGGGTGAAATATAATTTTTTTTCAAAATAAGCAAGTGGTTATAAAATAATCATTATTGTCGGGGAATATTCGTTTGGTCGTGGAATATTCTTTCTGTCGGAGAATATTCGTACGACGGCGCAGCTATTTGTGGGCCCCATAACGAATAACTGTCGGGTGAAGAAAAATGACAAATTTGAGTTTTTACAAATAACGGCGTAGTTGTTACCGTTAACACTGTTGGAATACCCGGTGGTTAAAATACAGTAATACGCGTTATTGCACAGTAGCACACGGTATTGCATAGTATTTTTGAAATTATTAATTCTTACGTAAGAAGGCACTACTCAATAATTGTTACAGTAATTACTGTTCAATATTTTATTTTATTGATTCAATAATTTCTACGTTAAAATTTTATATTATTGTTGTTCAATAATTGTTGCTGCACAGTATTTTCCATTATCAGATCAATAATTCATATTATTTGAATAATATTATTATATAACATTATTGGCAATGTCTAGAAAGTTCTGTCTAAGGAGAGGTTTGGTCATCTAATTGCGCGCCAGTAAGGAGAAATCCTTATTGGAAAGCCCCCTCTTTCTTGGGAACGGCCTGATTGTCATAAATGTGATTCTGTAATATTATTTGTGAATAATTAATTATTGATTCATATGATAAGGAAATATTTATTTTATGTGGATATAAATGAGAGATATATTTTTGTGGTTAAAAATGAAGGAATTAATGTTGAGATTTTTATCAGTATTTTTGTCGGAATGGAGGTATTAAAAATCAGGATTTTTGAGATATTTTGCAGTGGTTATAATTTTTAATCCGACCGTTGGATCGTGGTAATATTTGGATATGTTATACATATATAAGTTGAGTATATGTCCACAAATTTTGAACCGTTAAAAATGAACGTATGATTTGTTATGAATTTTAAGAGGTGGCTGATTCGAAAATCAGGTTATAAATCATTTTGGTGGAAAATTCTAGAATTGGTGGGCCCCACTTGTGGTTGGTGAAGAAATGTGCTGAATTATATTTCAAATGTGGTGGGTGGGAATAGTAACAGGTAAAGCCATCAGGTTGCAGGTCAAACCTACCAAAATTTTCCTATAAATAGAGGGCTAAGTTAGAATGGAAAATCACACCAGAAACATAAGCTTTCTCTCTTTCTCTCTCTATATTATGAAGCATATTTTGTGAGTTTTTAGATACTTGGTAAGTTGCTATTCATCAGTGCAAGTTTTCTTCAGCATCATATCCGATATCCAGTCAGAAGTACTGCTCTTTTGAGGTAAGGGATTGTAAGGGATAGTAAGGGATTGTAAGGGATAGTAAGTGATAGTAAGGGATAGTAAGAGATTTTAAGGGTTGTTATGATTTTCAGTTTCGTAATTTTTCTTATCTTCAAAAATTTTGGAAAAATTTGAAATGATATTTTGATGAGTTTTCTTGATTGTATCCAAAAATGGTGATTTTTGGATGTATAGATTGAGAGTTATGAATTTTATGAGAAAAGACTATTTTAAAAGTAACCGCTTATAATTCCTTGTGGTTAACTCTAAAATTGATGAAATTTTTATTGGGAGTACATGTATATGATAGAAGTATACTCTATGAATTTCAGAATTTTTAGACAAAAGTACAATTTTTGATAAATGTCTAAATATTCGGCTATTTTGGCCATATGAAAAATCGTAAATGACTTTTAAAAATTCTGAGAAAAATATATGTTCACTATGGGACTATATTATGCTAAATCCCAGAAAAGAAATATTTTTGGAACTGATTTGGTATTTTTCATGAAAATGGTCTAGTTATGAGTAAATGAATTAAATATGTTTTGTGAAGAAAGAAAATTGGAAAATAGGATTTTATGGCTTGAGAATCCTATATGAGGTATATGCAGATTTTTGATGAGGGTTTTTGTTATTGATGATGAAATTATAAGAGTTGGCATTTTATGATGATTAAATGCATTAATTAGTAAAGTGTAAACAATTAAAATAAATTGTTTATAAATTTAAGTAATGTTATTCTTTCAATATCATTATACCGAAATATTGGTATGAATTTTATTGTAGAATTTCTATCTTTTGTGTCGGGGTTACTATTCATGAGTTACGAATATTACTCTTGAGATTAAAACTATATGTTGATCATATTATTTTTATCATCATATATAACATTTTTATAACCCTGATGTTGAAATTCTCTTTCACTGGAGTGTAAAGATGGGTAGATTATTGGTATGATCATGACTAGGGTTCTCTTTGGCCTGTAGTGCAAAGTTGAATTGTGACTGGTATGATCATGACCATTAAATTTATAATTGAATATCTTAAGCTTAAGTGCAAAGGTGAATTGATCAACATGGTTATAATTATTGTTTATATAAATTCTGAAATGATTATATATTTCTTTGAGATATGAATATATTTGGCCTGTAGTGCAAATATGAATTGTTGATGAATATCTTTGGCATGTAGTGCAAAGATGGCCTGTTGATGAATATCTTTGGCCTGTAGTGCAAAGATGAACTGTTGTTGAATATCTTTGGCCCGTAGTGCAAAGATGGTTTGTTAATGAATATCTTTGGCCCGTAGTGCAAAGATGGATTTGTTAGTATGATTATAAACAGGAACTGTGATTTGGTATAACCATGATCTTTGATGTTTCAGGTAAAGACAGGTGATGAAAATATTCTTTGTCCTGGGTGCGAAGAAAAATTTATAGTCACAATTATGATTATGAGTTATTCATATGATTGTGGAAAGGAACTCTTGAGTGATGTTACATGGATAAAATATTGTTGGTGGATTTTTAACATGGAGAAGATAATAGACTTTATAGTCTATTTGACTCTTCTAATGGATTGCTCGTTCCGCTGCAACTATGGTTGAAATTTTTATCATTTACCATATGTTCTAAATCTCTGATTTATTGTTGATGAAGGCTATTGATAATTGAATTATCTTTAGTCATGATATTCTTTACTGAGCTAGTTGTGCTCACCCTTTTGCTTCACAATTCCTTTCAGGTAATAAGAGTGTAGCTGGGTCGAGCGAGGGTAACAAGGGAATAGAACGGTGGTCATCATTTAGTAGTTATATTTGGTGAAGAAAATAGGGTGAGGCGAACCCAACGTTGGAAGGGTGTTTTGTCACTATCATACAAGATGTCTAATGACATACAACCTCGTGTCATCATAAGACATGATTGTGCACATCCGCTTGCCGAGTATATCTACAAGCACTATCTATATAATCTTGGTGTTTGTTTGAAGTATAATTCTCAGTTAGATACAGTGGAGATAATGATAAGTCAAGAGAAGACTCACCATTGGGAAGAATATGATAGTAATCTTCTCGTTTTTCTTTGGGGTCTATTGGGTCAACCAAGGATAATTCTGTGGCCATATGATATCTATCATAACTGTAACGACCCCAAAATAGGTCCATTCCATCCAACCTATTTTGAGTCGCCAAATACATGGTACAGAAAACAACTACAACTTTATTACAACAATTGTCGTGCAAAATACAACAACACATACGCTGTGAGTTTGGATACAAATATATACCAAATGTGACTCATGTTCCAACCGTGGACATCACCTCACAATAACACCTTACATAAAGGTATAGTCAAAAACTATTTTAGAAATTAGAATCTTTGGGAAGTGCTCAAGGAAACCTTCGTACATGGGAGGCCACGCGTCTAGGTTATGATAGATATCATATGGCCACAGAATTATCCTTGGTTGACCCAATAAACCCCAAAGAAAAACGAGAAGATTACTATCATATTCTTCCCAATGGTGAGTCTTCTCTTGACATATCATTATCTCTACTGTCTCTAATTGAGAATTATACTTTAAACAAACACCAAGATTATATAGGTAGTGCTCGTATATATACTCAGCAAGTGGATGAGCACATCCCTGTCTTATGATGACACGAGGTTGTATGTCGTTAGACATCTTGTATGATAGTGGCAAACCACCCTTCCAACGTTGGGTACACCTTACCCTATTGGATTCACCAAATATAACTACTAAATGAACTTTTCTATACTGCTTCGGGAGAACATCCACAGCTAGAGACCACCGTTCTATTTTCCCGTTACCCTCGCTCGACCCAGCTACACTCTTATTACCTGAAAGGAATTGTGAAGCAAAAGGGTGAGCACAACTAGCTCAGTAAAGAATATCATGACTAAAGATAAATAAATTATCAATAGTCTTCATCAATAATAAATCAGAGATTTAGAACATATGGTAGATGATAAAAAATTTTCAACCATAGTTGCAGCGGAACATGCAATCCATTAGAAGAGTCAAATAGACTATAAAGTCTATTATCTTCTCCATGTTAAAAATCCACCAACAATGTTTTATCCCTGTAACATCAATCAATAGTTCCTTTCCACAATCATATGAATAACTCATAATCATAATTGTGATTCTAAATTTTTCTTCGCACCCAGGACGAAGAATATTTTCATCACCTGTCTTTACCTGAAACATCAAAGATCATGGTTATACCAAATCACAGTTCCTGTTTATAATCATACTAACAAATCCATCTTTGCACTACGGGCCAAAGATATTCATCAACAAACCATCTTTGCACTACGGGCCAAAGATATTCATCTACAATTCATCTTTGCACTACAGGCCAAAGATATTCCTCAACAATTCATATTTGCACTACATGCCAAATATATTAATACCTCAAAGAATATATAATCATTTAAGAATTTATATAAACAATAATTATAACCATGTTGATCATTTCACCTTTGCACTTAAGCTAAAGATATTCAATTATAAATTCAATGGTCATGATCATACCAGTCAACAATTCAACTTTGCACTACTGGCCAAAGAGAACCCATAGTCATGATCATACCAATAATTTACCCATCTTTACACTCAAGCGAAAGAGAAATTCAATATCAAGGTTATAAAAATGTTATATATGATAATAAAATCAATATAATCAACATATAGATTTAATCTCAAGAGTAATATTCATAAATCAACTATAATTTGGTTAGTAAAAGAAACCAATTTTGTCGTGAATAGTAACTCGTGAATAGTAACTCATGAATAGTAACTCGTGAATAGTAACTCGTGAATAGTAACACCGACTCAAAAAGGTAGAAATTCCACAATAAAATTCATACCAATACTTCGGTATAATGATATTGAAAGAATAACATTTCTTAAGCTTATAAACAATTTATTTAAATTGTTTACACTTTACTAATTAATGCATTTAATCATCATAAAATATCAACTCTTACAATTTCATCATCAATAACCAAAACCCTCATCAAAAATCTGCATATACCTCATATAGGATTCTCAAGCCATAAAATCCTATTTTTCCAATTTTCTTTCTTCACAAAACATATTTAATTCATTTACTCATAACTAGACTATTTTCATGAAAAATACCAAATCAGTTCCAAAAATATTTCTTTTCTGGGATTTAGCATAATATAGTCCCATAGTGAACATATATTTTTCTCAGAATTTTTAAAAGTCATTTACTATTTTTCATATGGCCAAAATAGTAGAATATTTAGACATTTATCAAAAATTATACTTTTGTCCAAAAATTCTGAAATTAACAGAGTTTACTTCCATCATATACATGTACTCCCAATAAAAATTTCATCAATTTTGGAGTTAACCACAAGAAATTATAAGCAGTTACTTTTAAAATAGTCTTTTCTCATAAAATTCATAACTCTCAATCTATACATCCAAAAATCACCATTTTTGGACACAATCAATAAAACTCGTCAAAATATCATTTCAAATTTTTCCAGAATTTTTGAAGTTCAGAAAAATTACGAAACTGAAAAACATAACAACCCTTAAAATCCCTTACTATCCCTTACTATCCCTTACTATCCCTTACTATCCCTTACCTCAAAAGAGCAGTACTTCTGACTGGAATGCAAAGCCGAAGAAAACTTGCACTGAATAGCAACTCTCAAAGTATCTAAATACTCACAAAATATGCTTCATAATATAGAGAGAGAAAGAGAGAAAGCTTATGTTTTTGGTGTGATTTTCAATTCTAACTTAGCCCTCTATTTATAGGAAAATTTTGGTAGGTTTGACCTGCAACCTGATGGCTTTACCTGCTACTATTCCCACCTACCACATTTGAAATATAATTCAGCACATTTCTTCACCAACCACAAGTGGGGCCCACCAATTCTAGAATTTTCTACCAAAATGATAAACTCCGAAAATTCAACAATTTCTGAATCAGTCATCTTGTAAAATTCGTAATAAATCATACGTTCATTTTTAACGGTTCAAAATTTGTGGACATATACTCAACTTATATATGTATAACATATCCAAAAATTACCACGATCCAACGGTCGGATTAAAAATTATAACCCCCGCAAAATATCTCAAAAACCCTGATTTTTAATACCTCCATTCCGACAAAAATACTGATAAAAACCTCAACATTAACTCCTTCATTTTTAACCACAAAAATATATCCCTCATTTATATCCACATAAAATAAATATTTTCTTATCATATAAATCAATAATTAATTATTCACAAATAATATTACAGAATCACATTTATGACAACCAGGCCGTTCCCAGGAAAGAGGGGGCTTTCCAATAAGGATTTCTCCTTACTAGCGCGCAATTAGATGACCAAACCTCTCCTTAGACAGAACTTTCTAGACATTGCCAATAATGCTATCTAATAATACTATTCAAATAATATGAATTATTGATCTGATAATGGAAAATACTGTGCAGCAACAATTATTGAACAACAATAATATAAAATTTCAACGTAGCAATTATTGAATCAATAAAATAAAATATTGAACAGTAATTACTGTAACAATTATTGAGTAGTGCCTTCTTACGTAAGAATCAATAATTTCAAAAATACTATGCAATACCGTGTGCTACTGTGCAATAACGCGTATTACTGTATTTTAACCACCGGGTATTCCAACAGTGTTAACCGTAACAACTACGCCGTTATTTGTAAAAACTCAAATTTGTCATTTTCTTCACCCGACAGTTATTCGTTATGGGGCCCACAAATAGCTGCGCCGTCGTACGAATATTCTCCGACAGAAAGAATATTCCACGACCAAACGAATATTTCCCGATAACAATGATTATTTTATAACTACATGTGTATTTTGAAATAAAATCATAGATCACCCTTAACTTTAACATTTATCAATTTAACCATTTACTGAATAGTAATTATAAGAAAAATTGAATACTTTTATTTCATAAAATTCGGGGTCTTACAATCTCCCCTCCTTATGAAATTTCGTCCCCGAAATTTACGTACCTGGTATTTCAAAGAGTTGAGAATACCTTCCTTTCATTTCAAATTCCATCTTCTCTGTCATCATAATTTCTCCATTGCTCATCTCCTGTATTTCAAATAACATTCTAGAATACAGCTTCAAAACAAGTGTTAATTTAACAAATTAACATATCACATAATATCCCGATATTATGACTGACCAACAAATAAGCTTAGGTAGGACACACTAGCGAAGGATTTACTCATCTCTCCCCTCCTAGTTGTATTCCCCGATCTCCGCCAGAGATCATATCCCCAAGCTCTGATACCAAATGTAACGACCCCAAAATAGGTCCATTCCATCCAACCTATTTTGAGTCGCCAAATACATGGTACAGAAAACAACTACAACTTTATTACAACAATTGTCGTGCAAAATACAACAACACATACGCTGTGAGTTTGGATACAAATATATACCAAATGTGACTCATGTTCCAACCGTGGACATCACCTCACAATAACACCTTACATAAAGGTATAGTCAAAAACTATTTTAGAAATTAGAATCTTTGGGAAGTGCTCAAGGAAACCTTCGTACATGGGAGGCCACGCGTCTAGGTTATGATAGATATCATATGGCCACAGAATTATCCTTGGTTGACCCAATAAACCCCAAAGAAAAACGAGAAGATTACTATCATATTCTTCCCAATGGTGAGTCTTCTCTTGACATATCATTATCTCTACTGTCTCTAATTGAGAATTATACTTTAAACAAACACCAAGATTATATAGGTAGTGCTCGTATATATACTCAGCAAGTGGATGAGCACATCCCTGTCTTATGATGACACGAGGTTGTATGTCGTTAGACATCTTGTATGATAGTGGCAAACCACCCTTCCAACGTTGGGTACACCTTACCCTATTGGATTCACCAAATATAACTACTAAATGAACTTTTCTATACTGCTTCGGGAGAACATCCACAGCTAGAGACCACCGTTCTATTTTCCCGTTACCCTCGCTCGACCCAGCTACACTCTTATTACCTGAAAGGAATTGTGAAGCAAAAGGGTGAGCACAACTAGCTCAGTAAAGAATATCATGACTAAAGATAAATAAATTATCAATAGTCTTCATCAATAATAAATCAGAGATTTAGAACATATGGTAGATGATAAAAAATTTTCAACCATAGTTGCAGCGGAACATGCAATCCATTAGAAGAGTCAAATAGACTATAAAGTCTATTATCTTCTCCATGTTAAAAATCCACCAACAATGTTTTATCCCTGTAACATCAATCAATAGTTCCTTTCCACAATCATATGAATAACTCATAATCATAATTGTGATTCTAAATTTTTCTTCGCACCCAGGACGAAGAATATTTTCATCACCTGTCTTTACCTGAAACATCAAAGATCATGGTTATACCAAATCACAGTTCCTGTTTATAATCATACTAACAAATCCATCTTTGCACTACGGGCCAAAGATATTCATCAACAAACCATCTTTGCACTACGGGCCAAAGATATTCATCTACAATTCATCTTTGCACTACAGGCCAAAGATATTCCTCAACAATTCATATTTGCACTACATGCCAAATATATTAATACCTCAAAGAATATATAATCATTTAAGAATTTATATAAACAATAATTATAACCATGTTGATCATTTCACCTTTGCACTTAAGCTAAAGATATTCAATTATAAATTCAATGGTCATGATCATACCAGTCAACAATTCAACTTTGCACTACTGGCCAAAGAGAACCCATAGTCATGATCATACCAATAATTTACCCATCTTTACACTCAAGCGAAAGAGAAATTCAATATCAAGGTTATAAAAATGTTATATATGATAATAAAATCAATATAATCAACATATAGATTTAATCTCAAGAGTAATATTCATAAATCAACTATAATTTGGTTAGTAAAAGAAACCAATTTTGTCGTGAATAGTAACTCGTGAATAGTAACTCATGAATAGTAACTCGTGAATAGTAACTCGTGAATAGTAACACCGACTCAAAAAGGTAGAAATTCCACAATAAAATTCATACCAATACTTCGGTATAATGATATTGAAAGAATAACATTTCTTAAGCTTATAAACAATTTATTTAAATTGTTTACACTTTACTAATTAATGCATTTAATCATCATAAAATATCAACTCTTACAATTTCATCATCAATAACCAAAACCCTCATCAAAAATCTGCATATACCTCATATAGGATTCTCAAGCCATAAAATCCTATTTTTCCAATTTTCTTTCTTCACAAAACATATTTAATTCATTTACTCATAACTAGACTATTTTCATGAAAAATACCAAATCAGTTCCAAAAATATTTCTTTTCTGAGATTTAGCATAATATAGTCCCATAGTGAACATATATTTTTCTCAGAATTTTTAAAAGTCATTTACTATTTTTCATATGGCCAAAATAGTAGAATATTTAGACATTTATCAAAAATTATACTTTTGTCCAAAAATTCTGAAATTAACAGAGTTTACTTCCATCATATACATGTACTCCCAATAAAAATTTCATCAATTTTGGAGTTAACCACAAGAAATTATAAGCAGTTACTTTTAAAATAGTCTTTTCTCATAAAATTCATAACTCTCAATCTATACATCCAAAAATCACCATTTTTGGACACAATCAATAAAACTCGTCAAAATATCATTTCAAATTTTTCCAGAATTTTTGAAGTTCAGAAAAATTACGAAACTGAAAAACATAACAACCCTTAAAATCCCTTACTATCCCTTACTATCCCTTACTATCCCTTACCTCAAAAGAGCAGTACTTCTGACTGGAATGCAAAGCCGAAGAAAACTTGCACTGAATAGCAACTCTCAAAGTATCTAAATACTCACAAAATATGCTTCATAATATAGAGAGAGAAAGAGAGAAAGCTTATGTTTTTGGTGTGATTTTCAATTCTAACTTAGCCCTCTATTTATAGGAAAATTTTGGTAGGTTTGACCTGCAACCTGATGGCTTTACCTGCTACTATTCCCACCTACCACATTTGAAATATAATTCAGCACATTTCTTCACCAACCACAAGTGGGGCCCACCAATTCTAGAATTTTCTACCAAAATGATAAACTCCGAAAATTCAACAATTTCTGAATCAGTCATCTTGTAAAATTCGTAATAAATCATACGTTCATTTTTAACGGTTCAAAATTTGTGGACATATACTCAACTTATATATGTATAACATATCCAAAAATTACCACGATCCAACGGTCGGATTAAAAATTATAACCCCCGCAAAATATCTCAAAAACCCTGATTTTTAATACCTCCATTCCGACAAAAATACTGATAAAAACCTCAACATTAACTCCTTCATTTTTAACCACAAAAATATATCCCTCATTTATATCCACATAAAATAAATATTTTCTTATCATATAAATCAATAATTAATTATTCACAAATAATATTACAGAATCACATTTATGACAACCAGGCCGTTCCCAGGAAAGAGGGGGCTTTCCAATAAGGATTTCTCCTTACTAGCGCGCAATTAGATGACCAAACCTCTCCTTAGACAGAACTTTCTAGACATTGCCAATAATGCTATCTAATAATACTATTCAAATAATATGAATTATTGATCTGATAATGGAAAATACTGTGCAGCAACAATTATTGAACAACAATAATATAAAATTTCAACGTAGCAATTATTGAATCAATAAAATAAAATATTGAACAGTAATTACTGTAACAATTATTGAGTAGTGCCTTCTTACGTAAGAATCAATAATTTCAAAAATACTATGCAATACCGTGTGCTACTGTGCAATAACGCGTATTACTGTATTTTAACCACCGGGTATTCCAACAGTGTTAACCGTAACAACTACGCCGTTATTTGTAAAAACTCAAATTTGTCATTTTCTTCACCCGACAGTTATTCATTATGGGGCCCACAAATAGCTGCGCCGTCGTACGAATATTCTCCGACAGAAAGAATATTCCACGACCAAACGAATATTTCCCGATAACAATGATTATTTTATAACTACATGTGTATTTTGAAAAAAAATCATAGATCACCCTTAACTTTAACATTTATCAATTTAACCATTTACTGAATAGTAATTATAAGAAAAATAGAATACTTTTATTTCATAAAATTCGGGGTCTTACAATAACCTAGATGCGTGGCCTCCCATGTACGAAAGTTTCCTTGAGCACTTTCCAAATATTCTAATTTCTAAAACAGTTTTTGACTATACCTTTATGTAAGGTGTTATTGTGAGGTGATGTCCACGGTTGGAACATGAGTCACATTTGGTATATATTTGTATCCAAACTCACAGCATATGTGTTGTTGTATTTTGCACGACAATTGTTGTAATAAAGTTGTAGTTGTTTTCTGTACCATGTATTTGACGACTCAGAATGGGTTGGGTGGAATGAACCTATTTTGGGGTTGTCACAGTTGGTATCAGAGCTTAGGGATATGATTTCTGGCGGAGATCGGGGAATACAACTAGGAGGGGAGAGATGAGTAAATCTTTCGCTAGTGTGTCCTACCTAAGCTTATTTGTTGGTCAGTCATAATATCGGGATATTATGTGATATGTTAATTTGTTAAATTAACACTTGTTTTGAAGCTGTATTCTAGAATGTTATTTGAAATACAGGAGATGAGCAATGGAGAAATTATGATGACAGAGAAGATGGAATTTGAAATGAAAGCAAGGTATTATCAACTCTTTGAAATACCAGGTACGTAAATTTCGGGGACGAAATTTCATAAGGAGGGGAGATTGTAAGACCCCGAATTTTATGAAATAAAATTATTTAATTTTTCTATTTAGTAAATGGTTAAATTGATAACAAGTTTAAAGTTATGGGTGAAATATAATTTTTTTTCAAAATAAGCAAGTGGTTATAAAATAATCATTATTGTCGGGGAATATTCGTTTGGTCGTGGAATATTCTTTCTGTCGGAGAATATTCGTACGACGGCGCAGCTATTTGTGGGCCCCATAACGAATAACTGTCGGGTGAAGAAAAATGACAAATTTGAGTTTTTACAAATAACGGCGTAGTTGTTACCGTTAACACTGTTGGAATACCCGGTGGTTAAAATACAGTAATACGCGTTATTGCACAGTAGCACACGGTATTGCATAGTATTTTTGAAATTATTAATTCTTACGTAAGAAGACACTACTCAATAATTGTTACAGTAATTACTGTTCAATATTTTATTTTATTGATTCAATAATTGCTACGTTAAAATTTTATATTATTGTTGTTCAATAATTGTTGCTGCACAGTATTTTCCATTATCAGATCAATAATTCATATTATTTGAATAATATTATTATATAACATTATTGGCAATGTCTATAAAGTTCTGTCTAAGGAGAGGTTTGGTCATCTAATTGCGCGCCAGTAAGGAGAAATCCTTATTGGAAAGCCCCCTCTTTCTTGGGAACGGCCTGATTGTCATAAATGTGATTCTGTAATATTATTTGTGAATAATTAATTATTGATTCATATGATAAGGAAATATTTATTTTATGTGGATATAAATGAGAGATATATTTTTGTGGTTAAAAATGAAGGAATTAATGTTGAGATTTTTATCAGTATTTTTGTCGGAATGGAGGCATTAAAAATCAGGATTTTTGAGATATTTTGCAGTGGTTATAATTTTTAATCCGACCGTTGGATCGTGGTAATATTTGGATATGTTATACATATATAAGTTGAGTATATGTCCACAAATTTTGAACCGTTAAAAATGAACGTATGATTTGTTATGAATTTTAAGAGGTGGCTGATTCGAAAATCAGGTTATAAATCATTTTGGTGGAAAATTCTAGAATTGGTGGGCCCCACTTGTGGTTGGTGAAGAAATGTGCTGAATTATATTTCAAATGTGGTGGGTGGGAATAGTAACAGGTAAAGCCATCAGGTTGCAGGTCAAACCTACCAAAATTTTCCTATAAATAGAGGGCTAAGTTAGAATGGAAAATCACACCAGAAACATAAGCTTTCTCTCTTTCTCTCTCTATATTATGAAGCATATTTTGTGAGTTTTTAGATACTTGGTAAGTTGCTATTCATCAGTGCAAGTTTTCTTCAGCATCATATCCGATATCCAGTCAGAAGTACTGCTCTTTTGAGGTAAGGGATTGTAAGGGATAGTAAGGGATTGTAAGGGATAGTAAGTGATAGTAAGGGATAGTAAGAGATTTTAAGGGTTGTTATGATTTTCAGTTTCGTAATTTTTCTTATCTTCAAAAATTTTGGAAAAATTTGAAATGATATTTTGATGAGTTTTCTTGATTGTATCCAAAAATGGTGATTTTTGGATGTATAGATTGAGAGTTATGAATTTTATGAGAAAAGACTATTTTAAAAGTAACCGCTTATAATTCCTTGTGGTTAACTCTAAAATTGGTGAAATTTTTATTGGGAGTACATGTATATGATAGAAGTATGCTCTATGAATTTCAGAATTTTTAGACAAAAGTACAATTTTTGATAAATGTCTAAATATTCGGCTATTTTGGCCATATGAAAAATAGTAAATGACTTTTAAAAATTCTGAGAAAAATATATGTTCACTATGGGACTATATTATGCTAAATCCCAGAAAAGAAATATTTTTGGAACTGATTTGGTATTTTTCATGAAAATGGTCTAGTTATGAGTAAATGAATTAAATATGTTTTGTGAAGAAAGAAAATTGGAAAATAGGATTTTATGGCTTGAGAATCCTATATGAGGTATATGCAGATTTTTGATGAGGGTTTTTGTTATTGATGATGAAATTGTAAGAGTTGGCATTTTATGATGATTAAATGCATTAATTAGTAAAGTGTAAACAATTAAAATAAATTGTTTATAAATTTAAGTAATGTTATTCTTTCAATATCATTATACCGAAATATTGGTATGAATTTTATTGTAGAATTTCTATCTTTTGTGTCGGGGTTACTATTCATGAGTTACGAATATTACTCTTGAGATTAAAACTATATGTTGATCATATTATTTTTATCATCATATATAACATTTTTATAACCCTGATGTTGAAATTCTCTTTCACTGGAGTGTAAAGATGGGTAGATTATTGGTATGATCATGACTAGGGTTCTCTTTGGCCTGTAGTGCAAAGTTGAATTGTGACTGGTATGATCATGACCATTAAATTTATAATTGAATATCTTAAGCTTAAGTGCAAAGGTGAATTGATCAACATGGTTATAATTATTGTTTATATAAATTCTGAAATGATTATATATTTCTTTGAGATATAAATATATTTGGCCTGTAGTGCAAATATGAATTGTTGATGAATATCTTTGGCATGTAGTGCAAAGATGGCCTGTTGATGAATATCTTTGGCCTGTAGTGCAAAGATGAACTGTTGTTGAATATCTTTGGCCCGTAGTGCAAAGATGGTTTGTTGATGAATATCTTTGGCCCATAGTGCAAAGATGGATTTGTTAGTATGATTATAAACAGGAACTGTGATTTGGTATAACCATGATCTTTGATGTTTCAGGTAAAGACAGGTGATGAAAATATTCTTTGTCCTGGTGCGAAGAAAAATTTATAGTCACAATTATGATTATGAGTTATTCATATGATTGTGGAAAGGAACTCTTGAGTGATGTTACATGGATAAAATATTGTTGGTGGATTTTTAACATGGAGAAGATAATAGACTTTATAGTCTATTTGACTCTTCTAATGGATTGCTCGTTCCGCTGCAACTATGGTTGAAATTTTTATCATTTACCATATGTTCTAAATCTCTGATTTATTGTTGATGAAGGCTATTGATAATTGAATTATCTTTAGTCATGATATTCTTTACTGAGCTAGTTGTGCTCACCCTTTTGCTTCACAATTCCTTTCAGGTAATAAGAGTGTAGCTGGGTCGAGCGAGGGTAACAAGGGAATAGAACGGTGGTCATCATTTAGTAGTTATATTTGGTGAAGAAAATAGGGTGAGGCGAACCCAACGTTGGAAGGGTGTTTTGTCACTATCATACAAGATGTCTAATGACATACAACCTCGTGTCATCATAAGACATGATTGTGCACATCCGCTTGCCGAGTATATCTACAAGCACTATCTATATAATCTTGGTGTTTGTTTGAAGTATAATTCTCAGTTAGATACAGTGGAGATAATGATAAGTCAAGAGAAGACTCACCATTGGGAAGAATATGATAGTAATCTTCTCGTTTTTCTTTGGGGTCTATTGGGTCAACCAAGGATAATTCTGTGGCCATATGATATCTATCATAACCTAGATGCGTGGCCTCCCATGTACGAAAGTTTCCTTGAGCACTTCCCAAATATTCTAATTTCTAAAACAGTTTTTGACTATACCTTTATGTAAGGTGTTATTGTGAGGTGATGTCCACGGTTGGAACATGAGTCACATTTGGTATATATTTGTATCCAAACTCACAGCATATGTGTTGTTGTATTTTGCACGACAATTGTTGTAATAAAGTTGTAGTTGTTTTCTGTACCATGTATTTGACGACTCAGAATGGGTTGGGTGGAATGAACCTATTTTGGGGTTGTCACACAAGATTTCAAGGTAAGGATCGATATGTGCTAAGTGAATTGTAGATATTCATATTCGCGAAGATTACTCATGTATTATGAGAAATGTATTTAATCTTTTGAGTGTAACATGTTGTTGAATTGGTAGTTGAGCTATCCGGTGTATGTGGATATCTATTTATGATGTAAGACTTTGTATAGTCATTTTGTTGGAACGATTCATGATATAAATTTGAATCGAAGAGATGTAATGTAAAGGTTGCGATTTAGGGCAATACAGAAGGAAATGTATAAAAGTTTTAAATATTCTGCATTTTTAGTGAGCTTAATATCGAATAATGATAGATTAAAGTTGTATTGTTAACGATCGAGAATGAGAATATTATTGTATGAATTTTTGGGTCGTTACAGAACACATTTGCATGACTAACGCATCTATGAGGAATAGTTGTACTAAAAAAAAGTTTAGGAAACATTGGAGGAACACCTTTGCATGACTACCGCATCTATGAGGAACAGTTGTGCTAAAAAAAAATTTAGGGAACAGTTTAGCAAAAACATGACAAATAGGAGGGTTAGGTTTGTAATTTAATCTACTACATTACTTAAAGACTTTTTGCAACTTAAAATAACTTACAAATCAATTATAATGAATCTGAACCGTCTTTGTACTTTTCCGCCCAAATCAATTTGTATGTGAAAACATAACGACCAAAATACCCGAAAAACAGGAAAATGACGTTAATGCTAAAAGGGTGACCCATGTTGCTTATTATTATTATTACTATAACATAACAACCACAATAGCGTCAATGCTAAAAGGGTAAACCATGTTGCTTATTATTATTATTTTTATTATTAGTATTAGCATTAGCATTAGTATTATAATTATTATTATTATTATTATTGTTATTACTATTATTATTTATATAGTGTAGAGTGAATTTAATTTGGACGAAATTTTTTTTATATGAAATGAAATGTGAGTCACTAGATTAAATAGAAAGAATATGAAGTTCTTGTCAAATGAAATTCAAAATAGGTTATTATAGTATGTTTTGAAGGAGCGGGATTTTCGAGTTGACTAACTTGATGTTCAAGGAAACAAATTAACAAACAGCTCGATTAGCCGTAAATTCAAATGTCGACATTCTGTGCACATAATACACATTGTTTTGATTTTCCTCTTTCTTTATTTGTTAATCAAATTTTTTTTTTATTTAAATAGATCATTGACCCTTAATATTAATCTCTTATTCCGATTGCTTGGAGTTTACCAAACTGTAGTATAATGTTATGGTTTAAGTATATGCATAAAATATTTGTAATATGAAACTATTTTTAAAATTAAAATCACTTCATATTTTTTTAAATAATTATTATAACATGGGTAACAAAGTTTGCATTCATAAAAAATTAATTTGTGAGTCAAACGTACTTTATCTGCGTAAAATTAAAAATTTATTAGACTTGTTGGCTTAGGTTAAATATATTAAACGGACACATCATCTAAGCACAATTTGCTTCTTCTTCTTTTCCTTATAAATTCATAATAATAAATTTTAGTTTGAAGTCAATTTAAAATAATAATAATTTTATTATTATTTAAAATAATTATTATAATTTAAAATAATAATAATTTTAGTTTGAAGTTAATATTACTCAATCCTCAACGTGGATCTGTAAAAAATATGATAAATTTTAAGACTAAATTTTAGTTTGAAGTCAATTTAAAATAATTATAGGAGATATTACCCAATCCTCAATGTGAATTTGTAAAAGATATGATAAATTTTATGACTAATTTTTTGTTTGAAGTCAATTTAAAATAATTATAGGATCCTCAATGTGGATCTATAAAAGATATGGTAAATTTTAAGACTAGAATAACAAGATAAACATGTGTAATTTTGTAGGATTTCAGTTCTTGTGGTTTCATTATATTGTTGGGAATTAAGTCAACGCAAATCCCACAATAAAATAAAAAAAGATAAAATAATACTCCTCGAGATTTAATATAGAATAACCCAATAATTCCTCTCTCAAGTCGAATTCTAAAATAATTAATTAGTTGAATTTAGCTAGTTTCTACACAGCCAATTGGTAGTCATAATTAATTAAGATGAGCTCATTATGTTTCACTGCAGTGTTTGTTTAAGATGAGCTCATTATATATATATATATATATATATATATATATATATATATATATATATATATATATATACACACACACAAACACTGACACACACCAAAGTATTAAGTAGTAGCTCTTGAATTCCTCCCAAATTATGTCGAAGGTAATCTTCTTGTCCCTCCTTTTGCTACTAATTCCTACACTAATTGCAGGCGATTGTACGTGCGAATCTGAATCAGAAGAGCGCGATAAGAGCCAAGCACTCAAATATAAAATAGCAGCTATTGCTTCAATTCTGGTAGCAAGTGCAATTGGTGTTTCGCTCCCCATTCTAGGCAAAATAATTCCGGCTTTGCATCCGGATAAGAATTTTTTCTTCCTAATCAAGGCATTCGCGGCGGGTGTAATTCTAGCCACGGGGTTCATACATGTCCTTCCCGATGCGTTTGAGAGCTTGACGTCCCCGTGTCTCAAGGAACATCCATGGGCCGAATTTCCTTTTACGGGATTTGTGGCCATGGTTTCGGCTATTGGGACATTAATGATTGATACTTATGCTAATTCTTATTATTCTCAGAAATCTAAACGTACACTTTTGAATAATAATACTATTATTAGTGTTACCGGTGACGAAGAAAAGAATACTACTGTTGATACTGGTAATCACGTACATGTTCACGCTCACAACCATGGATCTGTTGCTCATAATCACCTACATGTTCACGCTCATAATCATGGACCTGTTGCTCATCATTCGGATGCATCACAGCTTGTTCGTCATCGGGTTATTTCACAAGTATTAATTTATGTCCCTCCTGGCTCCTACGGTCCTACTCTACTTTTTTTTTAATTAGCAAATATATATATATATATATATATATATATATATATATATATATATATATATATATCGATAATATATAGTTTAATTACATTTATTTGTTTTGTTTTAGGTACTGGAATTGGGGATAGTTGTACACTCCGTAATTATTGGAATTTCCTTGGGTGCTTCTGAAAGTCCTAAAACAATAAAACCTCTTGTGGCTGCATTGACCTTCCATCAATTTTTTGAGGGCATGGGCCTCGGAGGATGCATCACTCAGGTTAATTCTTTATTCATACGAATATAAATATCACTCCATACTTGAATATAATCATTTAAATTAATTTCATTATTTCTTGGAATATTTAATTATTAAAAAAAAATTTGATAAAAATTATTATGCTTATATAGAAAAAACAACTACTCTTTCCGGGGAGGGGGAGTATAATGTTTATGAGATTTTCAAACTTGGTACTCGTACGCTTACCAAACAATTGAATTTATGTGGCTTGGCATTTTCATTGAAGGTCAAGAAATATACACAATGCATGGTCAAAGGTTTAAGCTTGAACCTGATCATCTATATATGAAGTCGTACGTCATCCATTAAATAAACATATTTACTCATCAATTTAAATTACATCGTTTTGAAATCCTCCAGATAAGTTATATTATATTGTGGGACACATTATGTGATTTTTTTTTATTTGTAAATATGTGTATTTAATTTAATATTCTATTGAATGACTCTATATTTTACAAATATATCACTGATTAATCTCATTACATCGTTTTGAGTAGTCTTATAAATAAATATTAATATATAATTTGTTTGTTGATATATATTATGTTTTTTATTAATATATATATATATATATATATATATATATAGTTAATTATGTATAAATATATATATAACTTAACATATATAAAAATATAATATAAATATTATTACATTAATATAAATATTTATATATACATTATACTATATAATATGTACTCCGTATATATAAATAATATAATATTATTTTATTAGGAGTTGAGAAGTTGAATCGAGAAACATGTAAATAGGTGATTCTAGCTTCTATTTTTTTGATGCATTAAGATAATTATATTCCGGTTGTAGCTTTTGGATTTAAAAGTTGGAACAAACACCATTTATATAGCTTCTCAGAAGCCAAAAATTAGTTGTTGTAAAGAAAAAGGTGAAACAAACAGAACAGGGCTGTTACGTGAGAGGGAATCAAATGGCTTGATTTTCAAAGTCTCCATCCCCAAAAGTCAAAGTTTGCGACAGGGACGAAGAATCTCTATTATTTTCTTACTAATGACTCTATTATCTTACTATGTTTATAAAATTCCAAGAATATAGGAGTATAATTTTTTACTTTTATCATTTGAGAACGTATTGCATGAAACTATATTTTTCTCCAGAAAATTACAATCTCATATGGAAAGGAAAGGAAAGGAAAGACATTGAGGATGATTAATTATATTATATTATATATATTGTGCAGGCGAAATTCAAGACTCGTGGTGTTATTGTAATGGCATTGTTTTTCTCTCTGACAACGCCGATAGGTATTGGAATTGGATTGGGAATAACAAACGTTTATGACGAGAATAGTACAACTGCTCTGATTGTGGAGGGAATATTCAACGCAGCATCAGCTGGGATATTGATTTATATGGCACTTGTTGATCTTCTTTCGGCTGACTTTATGAGTCCAAAATTGCAAAACAATGGGAGGCTTCAATTAGGAGCTAATGTTTCTCTTCTTTTTGGTGCCGGTTGTATGTCTCTTTTAGCCAAATGGGCTTGATTTATTTATGCAAGTGTCAAATATAATGTTTTACATGACGAGAATAGTACAACTGCTCTGATCAGCCGGGACATTAATTATGATTCAGATGATTTATTATGAATCCAAAATTGCAAAACAATGGGATTGAGAGGATTAGCCAAATGAATGGGCTTGATAAGTTTCATTTATTTTGAAATTGTTTTTATTTATACATGTGTGCATGAACATGTTCTTCTGAAAATGGGCACATCATATCCTTCTAGTTCTAGCCACAAACGAATTGTGAGAATGAACAAGCTCACTACGAACTTGCATGCTATGCTCATGATATATAGCCATAGGATGGACTAAAATGACGTTAAAGTCTGAAAAGAAATAGTTTACCAGATAATTGTCTCAAAATTTACAAAATATTTAATATAGATTTTTTGCATTGATTCTCAAATTGAATACAGGGATCAACATACAAATCAATGACAAACAAGAATAAAATTGTGGAAACCTCCTCTGGTGGGGCTCTTATTTTTACCTTATTCATGATCTAAAACTAGTGACACCACTTTGTTTGAAGACAAAGCTGACTTCAAAAGGTTAATTACTTTGGTCATTGTAAGCTTTATTCTGGACCTTGATTAACCTAGACGGCTAGACCCCTGATCCAGCTAGACGCCGCCTGGTTGCATTTGATACTGACACCTGTCCAAGCTTATCTGTCTCAGTTGATACCATCCGCTCACGCTGTGGCATGTAGGGACGTAACCATACACCAGTGTAAACCTGAACGATTATATATTAAGATGAAGATTCCTAAATAGATACTAAACTGAAGTTCAAAGCATACTTGTAATTAAAGAAAATGCTGGCTCACAGACTTTGGTAGCTAAAATGTGTAGAAAACCAAAAGAAAATAAAACATATTTGATTTTTCAAAACACATAACCATAAAAATATATCAAATTCAGAAAGAAAAAACATACAACAATAAAAATATATCAACTCCAGAAAGAAAAATTAGCCTTCAAAGTATAGAACTAACCTGAGCTGGTCTCATTATCTTCGTATCAGGATCATCCAGGGACTCTCGCCAATGTGATAAGTAGCCAGCCATCCGAGGAATTGCAAATAAAACGGGAAAGAATTCCGTCGGGAAACCCATTGCCCTGAATATAATAATTTTAGCATTTATTTAACAATTCTTGCATCAAGAGAATCAAAATTGATGACATCTTGTGTATACCTGTAAATTAAGCCAGAGTAGAAATCAACATTGGGATACAACTTCCGCTTAACAAAATACTCATCTGATAGTGCAGCTTTTTCCAAAGCAATTGCCACCTGAAAATAGCTCCAGCCCAATCAAGTTACATCTCTCATTGTGTTCTCTTATATTTCAGACTTCATAATCTAACATATAAAGCAACTAACAATAAAAGAACAGAATAAATGCATGTTACAGACATGAAACTAAAATTAAATGCATCATTCAAAATAGTTCATAACAGAAGTTAACAAATTCGCATGCTACTGCATTAATGTGTACTCGTCTACTAAGAACCATGAAACCCAAAAAACTTGGAATTCAAGGAATATAAAAACCACATCAATTATACAGCCCGCTGGGCAGAGAGAAAAAAGAATAGCCAAATGACATCTGCCCACTCAATCTCCAAGGTGGCCGGAAAGACTTGTTTAATTGATTGGGGTTTAGGGGATGCTATAGCCCTTCTGTTGATCAGTGGTTCCACTGTCCTTGACGGGTTTGTATAAATAAATTACTTGACAAAAGTTATAAGGAACAATATTATGTTATGGTATAATATGTATCATTAAACTGTCTCTCCTAAGTTACTTATTCATTTTATGCTTCAATAGGTAAAGCTCATCCTCTACGCCAACATTTGAGAAACAAAGGTTCGAGTTTATACAATGCATGGCCCAGTGGCCCAACATAGAGCGGAATGGCAGAACAGAAATCATTGTAATGCAAACTGATTACTCCAAGAAATAGAGAATCGGCATCCAATCTATGTTTAAAATTTAATGTAGATATAATGCCTTTGTGCAGATAGCTATATTACGTAGCAAAAGCAATTCTCTAGGGGCACCACTATGCTATGAAAGCAAACATACATAAACAAAACAGGAAATACTTACATCATATGCAACTACAAATTTGTGACTAGAAGAGATAAACCCACCTCAATGAGAGGATCCCGTCCAACAATAGAAAATACCTCCTCCGCCAGATTCTTTATGACTTTCGCTCTGGGATCATAGTTTTTGTATACACGGTGGCCAAAACCTGACATTTTTCTCTTCCTGTAGGAAAGGTTATACAAAAAAATAAAAACATGACCAGAAGAAATTACATGTTCTGATTTATGCACAAGAAGATCTCTGGACTGTCAGAATTGAATTAACAGATTTCATGTTTACCTGTTTTTCACACCCTCGATGAACTCAGGAATTTTGTCAATAGTTCCAATTTCATTCAGCATCTTAAGCACAGCCTACATAAGCCAAAATAACAAAAGAGTCTTTACTTTTGTTTCAGTATAAGATTCACGTTGTACCATAAAAGGATATATGAAATGAAAATAGCTTCTCCTTCATCTGAACTAGTAAGTTCTGTTATATTGTTATATGGAATGTAAATAGCTTCACTTTTTCATCTGAACAAGAAAGTTCAGTCACATTGTCAATGATGGAGAATGTTTACATACCTCATTAGCTCCACCATGAAGTGGACCATACAGTGCTCCAACAGCGCCAGCAAGAGCCGTGTATACATCAACACCACTTAAATATCAGAGTTAGATATGTGATGCAAGAATTTAGTACTATTATTTGTTTATATTAGACATTTAAGATGGCTACCTTGATGCAAGATGCCTGGCAGCAGCAGTGGAGCAATTCATCTCATGTTCTGCATGCAATATAAAGAGAATGTCTAATACACGAGCCAGTCGAGGATTGGGCTTATAAGACCTATCACCCCTGCAAGTATGAAAAGTAGAATCACAATTAGATTAGATTAGAGGGTTAGATCCCTAACTAAGGACATGGCTGTGAAGGGACACATTTTTAGTTACTAAAAAGAACAAAGAAGGAACTAATGAACATGTATGCATGCAACCATATTTCCACGCCAAAGTAAATATACTAGTGATTTTTTATTTTATGGTGCAAAAAAATGACAAAAAGGTTGTTAATGAGAAGAATATTATGTCAAGAATTTTACTTAAAAAATTATCCATAAACAGCCCAAATTTAACAGAACATACAATGAATCTAGCATGTATAAGAAGTTCTCTGAATAAGACAGACTACTAGAAGGCAGAACAGGAGGTCTTCCTGCCATCCTCAAATAAGCTGCTGCTGCAATGGTTGGAGCCTGTCAATTAATCAAATTCATGAACTAAGATCAGCTGTATGCGGCTTATATTGTTTCAGCATACAAATGAATAAAAAATACAAAGAATGACAAAGAAGATAACCGTACCTTCCCAAGTATGCGCACTATTTGCTTATCTCTCACTTGTTTAGACTTGTATAAATCCTGGCCCTATGTTATCAGAGAAGATATATTATTATGAGATTCATGTGGAAGTGGCATCAGTATCAAAACATCTATTCAAATTAAAAATCAATATCTTCACATATTACAATTGCACAAATACTGAAATACCCAAATCTCAATAGATTCAATCCTTATTAAAAATTTGGCAAGATGAAAGAGAAGGCCTTTTTCTTGTAGAAATATGGATGCTGGTGAAAAGATTCAAAATCTTGAAGTTCAAAATATATATCATAATACATACGCAGTATTCACTCGCATGTTCTTATTGATAAATTATAACTGTGAAACCAAAATCATATATCACCATATCAATCCATGCTCACTACTAAGATGAAAACAGAAAGCCGGTAAGATTTTAGGATATAAGAATTCTTACTCTAAGAGCAGGATTAGCATCAGGGTGAAAGATTGAAAGAGTACTCATTGCGCTGACAAGAACACCCATTGGATGAGCATCATGTGGCATTGCTTGTATGATATCCTGCAATACCAAGTTCCTTTACTTTCAGAGTTAGAAAAGAGAATCTACTCATCTTCATATCAAAATGAAATTAAGTTGAACCATCAACAACTAAAAAAATAACAATTTTATGTCATAAGCATAATGATCATTTATTATGATCATATGAAAATTCAAAGCTTGAACTTTCCTAAAATCTTGGTTGGTTTGTTTCTTTTTTATCCTTTGACAAAAAGGAATTTCATTTATAGCAGTGTACTTGATTACGGAAAAGGAGAACAAGGATTCCACCAACCATCAATAGAATAAAACAAAAGGAGAGGAAATCAAACAGAAACCAAGTCCTGTTAAAGGTCAGAGATATAAGGCCCTAAAAACCACCCAGAGCAGATGCCCGAATTGAAGCCAAAACCTCCAGTTCCTCTCTCCAGGCTCAAGAGCCTACCAGGAAGAGTTTGATCGAGAAAATTTATGGAAAACCTCCGTCTATATTTGCAAAAGATTGCACAGATTCCATGTATCCAAAGAACCTAATCATCTCTCTTAGAACAGGAACCCAAAAATTATGATAAACCAGAGTCTCAACAGGGGAATTATACGCAAACTTTCCACACATAGGCTCTAGGATAACTCATGTTAAATTGTTTGTCATCATCCAACATATGACAATAAAGATATATTATAAGAAGCTCATTGTGAAGAATCCTGAGAATGATAACACTGGTATGAGACACACCAGGTATACAAAGAATCCATTCATGATTTACCCAGTTGATGCATATTATAATAATATGCATGAATAACTGAAATAAGGGCTTTACATTTCCTGGAAATGAAATTGTCATCTATTGTTATAAGTAATAAACAGGGGAGGTTCATCCACAAGACATTAACAGAAATGTATCTTTGAGCAATTATACGTTTTTCGACATCTAGTATCTTAATCTAAATTAAGGGCATTGCCCAGGTTTCCTTAGATTGCTGCAACATTAGTAGATCTTTCATAAATTTAAGTATGTTGACCATATCTACTAACAAACTAACAATTCTTTCATCATATCAATATTAGTACTTGGCTGTGAAATGGTGATTTTAGCTCCCTGAACTGCTGGGTATCCTTAGAAGCACTATATGCTCATCACTCCCTGTTATGTTATACTAGATATTACAGCTAGGCAGTTCCAAAACCTTAAACACTGAGTTCAACTTTTATGCAGTGAAGGATTCATAATGAGAAATAGTGAAAGAAGCGCACCAAGATTCCTTGTGGAACAGCTGAATGTTGTGAAACAGTAAATTCCCAATCAGCTAACTGACTTCCTAATGGTAAATTCCCATACACTGTAAATTGAGTATAACTATTAGAAGAAGCAGATACGGGAAGAAACAAACTCAAATTGACTCTCCACAAAGTAAAATAGTTGATATAATCACATAGTTATATCTTTTTGTTACCAATAATTTGAGACCATATAAAAATTGACATAATCCACAAATAGTCTGTGGTGTACGAATGCCTTGTAAGGCACTTCACTTTAAGCTTATGTGCCCAAAAATCATTACATCTTGGATAAACGCAAACCAAACACGACCATAAGTTCCTAATATCTAATACTGATAAAATTATATATAAAGTAATCAGCTACTAAAATATAATTACTTCAAAAACTTCATATCGAAAATACTTCCTAAATAAATCCAGTGTCGCCGATGTTTATGAGTTAAAACTAACAAAAGTGGACGTGAACTTGTGCAAGAGAACTCACTTAAAAGATAAGCCACTTCTAAAAAGGAACTACCCTCAGCCAACTCCTCAATTGGGTAACCTCTGTATCTAAGGATCCCCTCATCTCCATCAATGTAGCAAATTGAGGATCGAACAGGAGCTGTATTAAGGTAACCCGGATCATAAAGTTTGAGGCCCTTGTCATTCTTTCCTGTTGTCATCTGTATGAATGCAATTATTAGCAGAATTCAAAAATATCAAATATCAATAAGAAACAGATTCGCTCAAGCTGCACTCTAAAAGAAAATCCAACATAATAACCAGTAAAGACAAAAAAATCCATCATAATTCGAAGGTGAAGATATGACAAATAAAGGTCATATCGACTCTGAGTTGATCATTCCAAGTATTATTATACTTTTTCTTTTTCTGGGTTCTAGTTGTGCAAAACTTGGTAGATGTGACAAGTGTATGTTTTTTTTATGTTAATACTAGGCTTTTAAATGTTCAAACAATATAATAGCCTAATCAATAAATAAAGAAAAAAAATTTGGATACTGAGGAAACTAACAAAATCAAAAGAAAATACAAATAGCATCAAAAGAAAAAAAAGAAGATATCAAGTATTGCAAATCATTTTCTTTTGGTAAAAAAAAATCAGTAACTAACGGAATCATATACAAGCACAGCCTAAAAACCGCAATCAACCACAAAACACAATAAATAAGATCAATTACATTAGCAAAACCGTTGTCGAATCAAAACATGGAAATCACACACAAAAAACGATATTAATAAAAACTGATAAATAAAAAAACTAAATGAATCATACCTTCTTAAAGTCCGTAGCTTTAAGAGTGCCTTCGTTGGAGACCTGAACTTGGTAGTTCTTACCGGTTCTCTCATCGACGATGGTCAAAGATCCCTTTACAATGGGCTGTGGTTGAGCTGCGGAAACGGCGGAAGTTCCGAGAATTGTATCGGACGATTTTTCCGTGGAAGCAAAGAGATGGGCTGAGATCACAGCCAAACGTCCTCTAGCCAGTATTGACGACGACATGTCTGAACTTTCCATTTCCTCTTTCTCTCTTCTTAGTAATAAGAACTGAAAGTCCTAGTTTGTCACAGAATTTGGTGTAGTTAATAAGAGATTAATAAAATGAGAGCTTTATTTCGTTTGGTTTGCTTGCCCCGAAAATACTCTCTCTCTTCCTCGAAGTTGAGAAATGATGTCATTCTATCTATTAATCTATCATCTTTATCCAGTCAAGTTTTCCCAATATATAGCGGATCAGGTCCGGACTCCCAAATAATCAAAAACGGATCCAATTTTTTTTTTTAAATAACTTAAAAAAAAAATTAATATTTTATAGAATTGAAATTTTTCTATAATACAATATTTTTGGAGTGATTTGAATACCTATACCAAAAAATGATGGTACAGTCTGCACATATTGTACATACATGTTTTGTTATACGTACCCAAATCACACCCAAAATATTGTATAATGAAAAAATTTCAATTCCATAAAATATTAAATATTTTTTTTAGTTGTTTTAAAAAAAAGCAAAAAAAAATAAAAAAATCCGGGCGTCCGGACTGGAACCGGACTATATATATATATATATATATATATATATATATATATATATATATATATATATGTGTGTGTGTGTGTGTGTGTGTGTGTGTGTGTGTGTGTGTGGAGAGACTCTAAAGCGAATCTTAAAAGAGCGAATCAAAGACGAACCGTCGTCTTTAGTGTCTATGACGACGGTTCGACCCGTCGCCAAAGACTACATGGCTATGGCGACCGATCGAACCGTCGCCATAGACACCAAAGACGACGGTTCGTCTTTGGTTCGCTCTTTAAGGTTCGCTTTAGAGACGGAGCGTGTATATATATATATATATATATATATATATATATATATATAGATCTGTCCCGTGCCTCAGGCACTACATAGACGATGAGATTTATTCCAAACTTTAGACGACCCATATAATTTATTAGAATGAATGAGAAATTCAAAAACAGTTGTATTTTGTTAGATACTAGATGTGTCCCGTGCCTCCGATACTACATGGACGGTGAAATTTACCTCAAACTTTAGAAGACCTAGATGATTTATTAAGGTGAGCGAAAAATTCAAAATCAATTGTATTTTGATATAAATATGCACACGAAAATGATCAAGATCAAGGGTTTATCCTTGATCTTATATACTTTTGCATATCCTATTTAGCGATTGTCCGGTCCGTCGCTTAACATGTCAGTTGGATTGTTTGTAGTACCAATCTTCAAGACCTTAATGTCACCATCTTCAACAATGTCTCGAACAAAATAATACCTAACATCAATATGCTTCGTCCACTTATAATACATCTGATTTTTAGTCAAGTGTATAACAATCTAACTATCACAATGGATAATAGTAACTTCATGATCCATGCTGATCTCTCCAAACAAGCCTCACAACCAAATAACTTCTTTAACAGCCTCTGTAATAGCCATATATAATGCCTCTATAGTAGAAAGAGCAATCGTATGCTGTAAAGTAGCTCTCTAACTAATTGCACAACCTCCAAGAGTAAATATATAACCAGTCAATGACCTCTTCCTATCAAGATCACCAGCATAGTCTGAATCAACATACCATATAAGGGTATCACCATTCCTTTCGAACTCTAAACCAACATCAGAAGTACCTCACACATATCTTAAAATCCATTTCACAGCTTCCCAATAATTTTTTCCTGGACGTGATAAGCATCTACTTACCACACTAATGGCATGTGAAATATTTGGATGAGTACAAATCATAGTGTACATGAGGCTACCAACTGCACTAGAGTAGGGAACACTTGACATATACCTAACCTCTTCATCTGTCTGAGGAGATAATTCAACTGATAACTTGAAGTGAGCAGCAAGAGGAGTACTTACTGGTTTTGCATCTTTCATATCAAAACAATTTAACACCTTCGCGATGTAGTCTTTATGAGATAAGTACAATTTCTTAATTATGCGATCTCACTGAATCTCCATGCCAAGAATCTTCTTTGTAGCCCCTAAATCTTTCATCTCAAACTAGGTGCTCAACTGTGATTTTAGTTTACTAATCTCTGAACTATCTTTTGCTGCAATCAACATATCATCAACATAAAAGTAACAAATAGATAAATGAGTCATCCTGAAGTTTCCTGAGGTATACACAACTATCATATTGACTCCTGTTATATTCAATACCAACCATAAATGAATGAAATCGTTTATACCACTGTCTGGAAGATTGCTTCAAACCATATAAAGACTTTTTCAACAAGCAAACATGGTCTTCCTTTCCTTGAATCTAAAATTCCTGAGGTTGACACATATAAATTTTTTCATCAAGTTCACCATGCAAGAAAACTGTTTTCACATCGAGTTGTTCCAACCCCAAATCATGCATAACAACCAAACCATATAATACTCGAATAAAGCTATGTTTTACAACTGGTGAAAACATATCATTGAAGTCAATTCCCTCGACTTGACTAAATCCCTTAGTTACTAGTTGAGTCTTGTACCTAGTGTCTTCAACTACTGGGATGCCTTCTTTTTTCTTAAATATCCATTTGTAACCCACAATTTTCTTACCTTTAGGTGGTTTCACAAGCTCCCAAGTCTAATTTTTTTGAAGAGATTTCATCTCCTCATTCATAGCAAACAACCATTTTTCTGAATTATTCGAGGAAACAACATCTTTATAAGTCACAGGGTCACTGAACTCAACTGCCTTAGCAGCTTACAAGGCATAAATAACAAAATCTGAATTCTCATATCTCTGTGGTGGTCGCAATGTCCTCTTTTCCCTGTCTCTAGTGAGACTATATTGATAGTCCACATGTTCCTCCTCTGTAACTATATTCTCATCTACAACAATAATAGTAGGCACATGATCTGAACTATGTTGTAATTTCTGAACCTGAAGAGAAGTTACTTCAAGCTCCACCTTCTGACCAACTGTGACAACCCCAAAATAGGTCAATTCCATCCAACCTATTCTGAGTCGCCAAATACATGATACAGAAAATAACTACAACTTTATTACAACAATTGTCGTGCAAAATACAACAACACATATGCTGTGAGTTTGGATACAAATATATACCAAATGTGACTCATGTCCCAACCGTGGACAACACCTCACAATGACACCTTACATAAAGGTATAGTCAAAAACTGTTTTAGAAATTATAATATTTGGGAAGTGCTCAAGGAAACTTTCGTACATGGGAGGCCATGCTTCCAAGTTATGATAGATATCATATGTCCACAGAATTATCCTTGGTTGACCTAATAGACCCCAAAGAAAAATAAGAAGATTACTATCATATTCTTTCCAATGGTGAGTCTTCTCTTGACATATCATTATCTCCACTGTCTTTAATCGTGAATTATACTTGAAACAAACACCAAGATTATATAGGTAGTGCTCGTAAATATACTCAGCAAGTGGATGTGCACAACTGTGTCTTATGATGACACGAGGTTGTATGTCATTAGACATCTTGTATGATAGTGACAAAACACCCTTCCAACGTTGGGTTCGCCTCACCCTATTTGATTTACCAAATATAACTACTAAATGATGACCACCGTTCTACTCCCCTGTTACCCCCGCTCTGTGACAACCCCAAAATAGGTCCATTCCATCCAACCCATTCTGAGTCGTCAAATACATGGTACAGAAAACAACTACAACTTTATTACAACAATTGTCGTGCAAAATACAACAACACATATGCTGTGAGTTTGGATACAAATATATACCAAATGTGACTCATGTTCCAACCGTGGACATCACCTCACAATAACACCTTACATAAAGGTATAGTCAAAAACTGTTTTAGAAATTAGAATCTTTGGGAAGTGCTCAAGGAAACCTTCGTACATGGGAGGCCACGCGTCTAGGTTATGATAGATATCATATGGCCACAGAATTATCCTTGGTTGACCCAATAGACCCCAAAGAAAAACGAGAAGATTACTATCATATTCTTCCCAATGGTGAGTCTTCTCTTGACTTATCATTATCTCCACTCTATCTAACTGAGAATTATACTTTAAACAAACACCAAGATTATATAGGTAGTGCTCGTATATATACTCAGCAAGTGGATGAGCACATCCCTGTCTTATGATGACACGAGGTTGTATGTCATTAAACATCTTGTATGATAGTGGCAAACCACCCTTCCAACGTTGGGTACACCTTACCCTATTGGATTCACCAAATATAACTACTAAATGAACTTTTCTATACTGCTTCGGGAGAACATCCACAGCTAGAGACCACCGTTCTATTTCCCCTTTACCCTCGCTCGACCCAGCTACACTCTTATTACCTGAAAGGAATTGTGAAGCAAAAGGGTGAGCACAACTAGCTCAGTAAAGAATATCATGACTAAAGATAATTAAATTATCAGTAGCCTTCATCAATAATAAATCAGAGATTTAGAACATATGGTAAATGATAAAAATTTCAACCATAGTTGCAGCGGAACGAGCAATCCATTAGAAGAGTCAAATAGACTATAAAGTCTATTATCTTCTCCATGTTAAAAATCTATCAACAATGTTTTATCCCTGTAACATCAATCAACAGTTCCTTTCCACAATCATATGAATAACTCATAATCATAATTGTGATTCTAAATTTTTCTTCACACCCAGGACGAAGAATATTTTCATCACATGTCTTTACCTGAAACATCAAAGATCATGGTTATACCAAATCACAGTTCCTGTTCATAATCATACTAATAAATCCATCTTTGCACTACGACCAAAGATATTCAACAACAGTTTATCTTTGCACTACGGGCCAAAGATATTCATCAACAGACCATCTTTGCACTACAGGCCAAAGATATTCATCTACAATTCATCTTTGCACTACAGGCCAAAGATATTCCTCTACAATTCATCTTTGCACTACAGGCCAAAGATATTCCTCAACAATTCATATTTGCACTACAGGCCAAATATATTCATATCTCAAAGAAATATATAATCATTTCAGAATTTATATACACCATAATTATAACCATGTTAATCAATTCATCTTTACACTTAAGCTAAAGATATTCAATTGTAAATTCAATGGTCATGATCATACCAGTCACAATTCAACTTTGCACTACAGGCCAAAGAGAACCCTAGTCATGATCATACCAATAATCTACCCATCTTTACACTCCAGTGAAAGAGAAATTCAACGTCAGAGTTATAAAAATGTTATATATGATAATAAAATCAATATAATCAACATATAGATTTAATCTCAAGAGTAATATTCATAAATCAACTATAATTTGGTTAGTAAAAGAAACCAATTTTGTCGTGAATAGTAACTCGTGAATAGTAACTCATGAATAGTAACTCGTGAATAGTAACACCGACTCAAAAAGGTAGAAATTCCACAATAAAATTCATACCAATACTTCGGTATAATGATATTGAAAGAATAACATTTCTTAAGCTTATAAACAATTTATTTAAATTGTTTACACTTTACTAATTAATGCATTTAATCATCATAAAATGCCAACTCTTACAATTTCATCATCAATAACCAAAACCCTCATCAAAAATCTGCATATACCTCATATAGGATTCTCAAGCCATAAAATCCTATTTTCCAATTTTCTTTCTTCACAAAACATATTTAATTCATTTACTCATAACTAGACCATTTTCATGAAAAATACCAAATCAGTTCCAAAAATATTTCTTTTCTGGAATTTAGCATAATATAGTCCCATAGTGAACATATATTTTTCTCAGAATTTTTAAAAGTCATTTACTATTTTTCATATGGCCAAAATTGCCGAATATTTAGACATTTATCAAAAATTATACTTTTGTCTAAAAATTCTGAAATTTACAGAGTATACTTCTATCATATACATGTACTCCCAATAAAAATTTCATCAATTTTGGAGTTAACCACAAGGAATTATAAGCGGTTACTTTTAAAATAGTCTTTTCTCATAAAATTCATAACTCTCAATCTATACATCCAAAAATCACCATTTTTGGACACAATCAACAAAACTCATCAAAATATCATTTCAAATTTTTCCAGAATTTTTGAAGTTCAGAAAAATTACGAAACTGAAAATCATAACAACCCTTAAAATCCCTTACTATCCCTTACTATCCCTTACAATCCCTTACTATCCCTTACCTCAAAAGAGCAGTACTTCTGATCGGTATAAGGCTGAAGGAAACTTGCACTGATGAATAGAAACTCACAGAGTATCTAAATACTCACAAAATATACTCAATAATCTAGAGAGAGAAAGAGAGAAAACTTATGTTTCTGGTGTGATTTTCAATTCTAACTTAGCCCTCTATTTATAGGAAAATTTTGGTAGGTTTGACCTGCAACCTGATGGCTTTACCTGCTACTATTCCCACCCACCACATTTGAAATATAATTCAGCACATTTCTTCACCAACCACAAGTGGGGCCCACCAATTCTAGAATTTTCCATCAAAATGATAAACTCCAAAAATTCAACAATTTCTGAACCAGTCATCTCGTAAAATTCATAACAAATTATACGTTCATTTTTAACGGTTCAAAATTTGTGGACATATACTCAACTTATATATGTATAACATATCCAAATATTACCACGATCCAACGGTCGGATTAAAAATTATAACCCCCGCAAAATATTCAAAAACCCTGATTTTTAATACCTCCATTCCGACAAAAATACGGATAAAAATCTCAACATTAACTCCTTCATTTTTTAACCACAAAAATATATCCCTCATTTATATCCACATAAAATAAATATTTCCTTATCATATGAATCAATAATTAATTATTCACAAATAATATTACAGAATCACATTTATGACAACCAGGCCGTTCCCAGGAAAGAGGGGGCTTTCCAATAAGGATTTCTCCTTACTAGCGCGCAATTAGATGACCAAACCTCTCCTTAGACAGAACTTTCTAGACATTGCCAATAATGCTATCTAATAATACTATTCAAATAATATGAATTATTGATCTGATAATGGAAAATACTGTGCAGCAACAATTATTGAACAACAATAATATAAAATTTCAACGTAGCAATTATTGAATCAATAAAATAAAATATTGAACAGTAATTACTGTAACAATTATTGAGTAGTGCCTTCTTACGTAAGAATCAATAATTTCAAAAATACTGTGCAATACCGTGTGCTACTGTGCAATAACGCGTATTACTGTATTTTAACCACCGGGTATTTTAACAGTATTAACGATAACAACTACGCCGTTATTTGTAAAAACTCAAATTTGTCGTTTTTCTTCACCCGACAGTTATTCGTTATGGGGCCCACAAATAGCTGCGCCGTCGTACGAATATTCTCCGACAGAAAGAATATTCCACGACCAAACGAATATTCTCCGACAACAATGATTATTTTATAACCACTTGCTTATTTTGAAAAAAAATTCATATTTCACCCATAACTTTAAACTTTTATCAATTTAACCATTTACTGAATAGTAATTATAAGAAAAATTGAATACTTTTATTTCATAAAATTCGGGGTCTTACAATCTCCCCTCCTTATGAAATTTCGTCCCCGAAATTTACGTACCTGGTATTTCGAAGAGTTGAGAATACCTTGCTTCCATTTCAGATTCTATCTCTCAGATCATCATGATTTCTCCATTGCTCATCTCCCATGATAACTTCATTTGGGTTCCTCATTTGTTGGGAAGTCATGACAACCGCCATCCCTCGAACTACTCGGCTTTGACTTGTCTGGAGCAGCATTTGGCGTCATCATTACTGTTGGAATATACCTTTCTATAGGACATATTCCTCCCTCAACTGCCTCTTCGTACTCCTCATTCATGATCTGAATCATCAATCTTCGATCCATATCGGATTCAGGTTGACCGCTATGTACAGGGTAATTCAAAACTCGATGTTGGGTTCTCCCAATTGCTTTCCAAAAAGAGAAATTCATATCATCTATTTTAGCCTTCTTAGATCGAACATCTCTTTCCACAATATCCACGTGTCGTGCGGCTTTTGCCCATGCATCACTTATTCTCACTCGTTCAATTTTTTCTTCTTTCAGCTCAGATTCCATTTTTATCATCTTATACTCTGCCAAAGAATGCTTCTGTTCAAGCATCACATATCGGGTAACACAAGCTTGAATTGTTGCATCCTTTTGTTCCACGACCGCCTGTCGTTCTTCTGCCTGCTCTTCTAACTCATGAATACGATTTTGAAATTCTACATTTTGATCATATAATACCTCTAATAAACTCTCCTCTGGTACTTCTTCTTCCTCTTCTTCCTCAGTCTCAGCTGTTACCTCTGCGACTATCTCGGGTGCAACTATCAATTCTTCACTCACCACATAGATATCTCTAATTCCTTCTTCGTCTGACATCACATTATCATGGTTAGTGATTAGAGGTATCCCCACAGTCTCATTCACTCCATTGTTAGCATTCTCAGCTGCCATTCTCAAATACTGCCATAAAATAAGGGTTAATTAAACAAATTAACATATCACATAATATCCCAATATTATGACTAACCAACAAATAAGCTTAGGTAGGACACACTAGCGAAGGATTTACGCATCTCTCCCCTCCTAGTTATATTCCCCGATCTCCACCAGAGATCATATCCCCAAGCTCTGATACCACCTGTGACAACCCCAAAATAGGTCCATTCCATCCAACCCATTCTGAGTCGTCAAATACATGGTACAGAAAACAACTACAACTTTATTACAACAATTGTCGTGCAAAATACAACAACACGTATGCTGTGAGTTTGGATACAAATATATACCAAATGTGACTCATGTTCCAACCGTGGACATCACCTCACAATAACACCTTACATAAAGGTATAGTCAAAAACTGTTTTAGAAATTAGAATCTTTGGGAAGTGCTCAAGGAAACCTTCGTACATGGGAGGCCACGCGTCTAGGTTATGATAGATATCATATGGCCACAGAATTATCCTTGGTTGACCCAATAGACCCCAAAGAAAAACGAGAAGATTACTATCATATTCTTCCCAATGGTGAGTCTTCTCTTGACTTATCATTATCTCCACTCTATCTAACTGAGAATTATACTTTAAACAAACACCAAGATTATATAGGTAGTGCTCGTATATATACTCAGCAAGTGGATGAGCACATCCCTGTCTTATGATGACACGAGGTTGTATGTCATTAAACATCTTGTATGATAGTGGCAAACCACCCTTCCAACGTTGGGTACACCTTACCCTATTGGATTCACCAAATATAACTACTAAATGAACTTTTCTATACTGCTTCGGGAGAACATCCACAGCTAGAGACCACCGTTCTATTTTCCCTTTACCCTCGCTCGACCCAGCTACACTCTTATTACCTGAAAGGAATTGTGAAGCAAAAGAGTGAGCACAACTAGCTCAGTAAAGAATATCATGACTAAAGATAATTAAATTATCAGTAGCCTTCATCAATAATAAATCAGAGATTTAGAACATATGGTAAATGATAAAAATTTCAACCATAGTTGCAGCGGAACGAGCAATCCATTAGAAGAGTCAAATAGACTATAAAGTCTATTATCTTCTCCATGTTAAAAATCTATCAACAATGTTTTATCCCTGTAACATCAATCAACAGTTCCTTTTCACAATCATATGAATAACTCATAATCATAATTGTGATTCTAAATTTTTCTTCACACCCAGGACGAAGAATATTTTCATCACATGTCTTTACCTGAAACATCAAAGATCATGGTTATACCAAATCACAGTTCCTGTTCATAATCATACTAATAAATCCATCTTTGCACTACGACCAAAGATATTCAACAACAGTTTATCTTTGCACTACGGGCCAAAGATATTCATCAACAGACCATCTTTGCACTACAGGCCAAAGATATTCATCTACAATTCATCTTTGCACTACAGGCCAAAGATATTCCTCTACAATTCATCTTTGCACTACAGGCCAAAGATATTTCTCAACAATTCATATTTGCACTACAGGCCAAATATATTCATATCTCAAAGAAATATATAATCATTTCAGAATTTATATACACCATAATTATAACCATGTTAATCAATTCATCTTTACACTTAAGCTAAAGATATTCAATTGTAAATTCAATGGTCATGATCATACCAGTCACAATTCAACTTTGCACTACAGGCCAAAGAGAACCCTAGTCATGATCATACCAATAATCTACCCATCTTTACACTCCAGTGAAAGAGAAATTCAACGTCAGAGTTATAAAAATGTTATATATGATAATAAAATTAATATAATCAACATCTAGATTTAATCTCAAGAGTAATATTCATAAATCAACTATAATTTGGTTAGAAAAAGAAACCAATTTTGTCATGAATAGTAATTCGTGAATAGTAACTCATGAATAGTAACTCGTGAATAGTAACCCTGACATGAAAAAGGTAGAAATTCCACAATAATATACATACCAATATTTCGGTATAATGATATTGAAAGAATAATATTCTTAAGCTTATAAACAATTTATTTAAATTGTTTACACTTTACTAATTAATGCATTTAATCATCATAAAATGCCAACTCTTACAATTTCATCATCAATAACCAAAACCCTCATCAAAAATCTGCATATACCTCATATAGGATTCTCAAGCCATAAAATCCTATTTTCCAATTTTCTTTCTTCACAAAACATATTTAATTCATTTACTCATAACTAGACCATTTTCATGAAAAATACCAAATCAGTTCCAAAAATATTTCTTTTCTGGAATTTAGCATAATATAGTCCCATAGTGAACATATATTTTTCTCAGAATTTTTAAAAGTCATTTACTATTTTTCATATGGCCAAAATAGCCGAATATTTAGACATTTATCAAAAATTATACTTTTGTCTAAAAATTCTGAAATTTACAGAGTATACTTCTATCATATACATGTACTCCCAATAAAAATTTCATCAATTTTGGAGTTAACCACAAGGAATTATAAGCGGTTACTTTTAAAATAGTCTTTTCTCATAAAATTCATAACTCTCAATCTATACATCCAAAAATCACCATTTTTGGACACAATCAACAAAACTCATCAAAATATCATTTCAAATTTTTCCAGAATTTTTGAAGTTCAGAAAAATTACGAAACTGAAAATCATAACAACCCTTAAAATCCCTTACTATCCCTTACTATCCCTTACAATCCCTTACTATCCCTTACCTCAAAAGAGCAGTACTTCTGATCGGTATAAGGCTGAAGGAAACTTGCACTGATGAATAGAAACTCACAGAGTATCTAAATACTCACAAAATATACTCAATAATCTAGAGAGAGAAAGAGAGAAAACTTATGTTTCTGGTGTGATTTTCAATTCTAACTTAGCCCTCTATTTATAGGAAAATTTTGGTAGGTTTGACCTGCAACCTGATGGCTTTACCTGCTACTATTCCCACCCACCACATTTGAAATATAATTCAGCACATTTCTTCACCAACCACAAGTGGGGCCCACCAATTCTAGAATTTTCCATCAAAATGATAAACTCCAAAAATTCAACAATTTCTGAACCAGTCATCTCGTAAAATTCATAACAAATTATACGTTCATTTTTAACGGTTCAAAATTTGTGGACATATACTCAACTTATATATGTATAACATATCCAAATATTACCACGATCCAACGGTCGGATTAAAAATTATAACCCCCGGAAAATATTTAAAAAACCCTGATTTTTAATACCTCTATTCCGACAAAAATACGGATAAAAATCTCAACATTAACTCCTTCATTTTTTAACCACAAAAATATATCCCTCATTTATATCCACATAATATAAATATTTCCTTATCATATGAATCAATAATTAATTATTCACAAATAATATTACAGAATCACATTTATGACAACCAGGCCGTTCCCAGGAAAGAGGGGGCTTTCCAATAAGGATTTCTCCTTACTAGCGCGCAATTAGATGACCAAACCTCTCCTTAGACAGAACTTTCTAGACATTGCCAATAATGCTATCTAATAATACTATTCAAATAATATGAATTATTGATCTGATAATGAAAAATACTGTGCAGCAACAATTATTGAACAACAATAATATAAAATTTCAACGTAGCAATTATTGAATCAATAAAATAAAATATTGAACAGTAATTGCTGTAACAATTATTGAGTAGTGCCTTCTTACGTAAGAATCAATAATTTCAAAAATACTGTGCAATACCGTGTGCTACTGTGCAATAACGCGTATTATTGTATTTTAACCACCGGGTATTTCAACAGTATTAACGATAACAACTACGCCGTTATTTGTAAAAACTCAAATTTGTCGTTTTTCTTCACCCGACAGTTATTCGTTATGGGGCCCACAAATAGCTGCGCCGTCGTACGAATATTATCCGACAGAAAGAATATTCCACGACCAAACGAATATTCTCCGACAACAATGATTATTTTATAACCACTTGCTTATTTTGAAAAAAAATTCATATTTCACCCATAACTTTAAACTTTTATCAATTTAACCATTTACTGAATAGTAATTATAAGAAAAATTGAATACTTTTATTTCATAAAATTCGGGGTCTTACACGCTCGACCCAGCTACACTCTTATTACCTAAAAAGAATTGTGAAACAGAAGGGTGAGCACAACTAGCCCAGTAAAGAATATCATGACTAAAGATAAATAAATTATCAATAGCCTTCTACAGTAATAAATCAGAGATTTAGAACATATGGTAGATGATAAAAAAATTTCAACCATAGTTGCAGCGGAACGTGCAATCCATTAGAAGAGTCAAATAGACCATAAAGTCTATTATCTTCTCTATGTTAAAAATTCACCAAAAATAATTTATCCCTGTAACATCAATCAACAGTTTTGGTCCACAATCATATGAATAACTCATAATCATAATTGTGATTCTAAATTTCTCTTCGCACCCAGGACAAAGATAATTTTTATCACATGTGTTTACCTGAAATGTAAGACCCCGAATTTTATGAAATAAAAGTATTCAATTTTTCTTATAATTACTATTCAGTAAATGGTTAAATTGATAAAAGTTTAAAGTTATGAGTGAAATATGATTTTTTTTTCAAAATAAGCAAGTGGTTATAAAATAATCATTGTTGTCGGGGAATATTCGTTTGGTCGTAGAATATTCTTTCTGTCGGGGAATATTCGTACGACGGCGCAGCCATTTGTGGGCCCCATAACAGAATAATTATCGGGTGAAGAAAACGACAAATTTGAGTTTTTACAAATAACGGCGTAGTTGTTACCGTTAACACTGTTGGAATACCCGGTGGTTAAAATACAGTAATACACGTTATTGCACAGTAGCACACGGTATTGCATAGTATTTTTGAAATTATTGATTCTTACGTAAGAAGGCACTACTCAATAATTGTTACAGTAATTACTGTTCAATATTTTATTTTATTGATTCAATAATTGTTACGTTAAAATTTTATATTATTGTTGTTCAATAATTGTTGCTGCACAGTATTTTCCATTATCAGATCAATAATTCATATTATTTGAATAGTATTATTAGATAGCATTATTGGCAATGTCTAGAAAGTTCTGTTTAAGGAGAGGTTTGGTCATCTAATTGCGCGCTAGTAAGGAGAAATCCTTATTGGAAAGCCCCCTCTTTCCTGGGAACGGCCTGGTTGTCATAAATGTGATTCTGTAATATTATTTGTGAATAATTAATTATTGATTCATATGATAAGAAAATATTTATTTTATGTGGATATAAATGAGGGATATATTTTTGTGGTTAAAAAATGAAGGAGTTAATGTTGAGATTTTTATCCGTATTTTTGTCGGAATGGAGGTATTAAAAATCAGGGTTTTTGAGATATTTTGCGGGGGTTATAATTTTTAATCCAACCGTTGGATCGTGGTAATTTTTAGATATGTTATACATATATAAGTTGAGTATATGTCCACAAATTTTGAACCGTTAAAAATGAACGTATGATTTATTACGAATTTTACAAGATGACTGGTTCAGAAATTGTTGAATTTTCGGAGTTTATCATTTTGATGGAAAATTCTAGAATTGGCGGGCCCCACTTGTGGTTGGTGAAGAAATGTGCTGAATTATATTTCAAATGTGGTGGGTGGGAATAGTAGCAGGTAAAGCCATCAGGTTGCAGGTCAAACCTACCAAAATTTTCCTATAAATAGAGGGCTAAGTTAGAATTGAAAATCACACCAGAAACATAAGCTTTCTCTCTTTCTCTCTCTATATGATGAGGCATATTTTGTGAGTTTTTAGATACTTGGTGAGTTTCTATTCATCAGTGCAAGTTTCCTTCAGCATCATATCCGATATCCAGTCAGAAGTACTGCTCTTTTGAGGTAAGGGATTGTAAGGGATAGTAAGGGATTGTAAGGGATAGTAAGGGATTTTAAGGGTTGTTATGATTTTCAGTTTCGTAATTTTTCTGAACTTCAAAAATTCTGGAAAAATTTGAAATGATATTTTGATGAGTTTTATTGATTGTGTCCAAAAATGGTGATTTTTGGATGTATAGATTGAGAGTTATGAATTTTATGAGAAAAAACTATTTTAAAAGTAACCGCTTATAATTCCTTGTGGTTAACTCCAAAATTGATGAAATTTTTATTGGGAGTACATGTATATGATAGAAGTATACTCTGTAAATTTCAGAATTTTTAGATAAAAGTACAATTTTTGATAAATGTCTAAATATTCGGCTATTTTGGCCATATGAAAAATAGTAAATGACTTTTAAAAATTCTGAGAAAAATATATATTCACTATGGGACTATATTATACTAAATTCCAGAAAAGAAATATTTTTGGAACTGATTTGGTATTTTTTCATGAAAATAGTCTAGTTATGAGAAAATGAATTAAATATGTTATGTGAAGTAAGAAAATTGGAAAATAGGATTTTATGGCTTGAGAATCCTATATATGAGTTATATGCCGATTTTTGATGAGGGTTTTGGTTATTGATGATGAAATCTTAAGAGTTGGCATTTTATGATGATTAAATGCATTAATTAGAAAAGTGTAAACAATTTAAATAAATTGTTTATAAGCTTAAGAATATTATTCTTTCAATATCATTATACCGAAATATTGGTATGTATATTATTGTAGAATTTCTACCTTTTTCATGTCAGGGTTACTATTCACGAGTTACTATTCATGAGTTACTATTCACGAATTACTATTCATGACAAAATTGGTTTCTTTTTCTAACCAAATTATAGTTGATTTATGAATATTACTCTTGAGATTAAATCTAGATGTTTTGATTATATTGATTTTATTATTATATATAACATTTTTATAACCTTGATGTTGAAATTCTCTTTCACTGGAGTGTAAAGATGGGTAGATTATTAGTATGATCATGACTAGGGTTCTCTTTGGCCTGTAGTGCAAAGTTGAATTGTGACTGGTATGATCATGACCATTGAATTTATAAGTGAATATCTTTAGCTTAAGTGCAAATGTGAATTGATCAACACGGTTATAATTATTGTTTATATAAATTCTGAAATGATTATATATTTCTTTGAGATATTAATATCTTTGGCCTGTAGTGCAAAGATGATATGTTGTTGAATATCTTTGGCCTGTAGTGCAAAGATGAACTGTTGTTGAATATCTTTGGCCAGTAGTGCAAAGATAAACTGTTGACGAATATCTTTAGCCCGTAGTACAAAGATGAAATTATTAGTATGATTATGAACAAGAATTGTGAATTGGTATAACCATGATCTTTGATGTTTCAGGTAAAGACAAGTGATGAAAATTATCTTTGTCCTGGATGAGAAGAGGAATTTAGAATCATAATTATGATTATGAGTTATTTATATGATTGTGGACCAGAACTGTTGATTGATGTTACAGGGATAAAACATTGTTGGTGGATTTTTAACATGGAGAAGATAATAGACTTTATAGTCTATTTGACTCTTCTAATAGATTGCTCGTTCCGCTGCAACTATGGTTGAAATTTTTATCATTTACCATATGTTCTAAATCTCTGATTTATTATTGATGAAGGCTATTGATAATTTAATTATCTTTAGTCATGATATTCTTTACTGAGCTAGTTGTGCTCACCCTTTTGCTTCACAATTCCTTTCAGGTAATAAGAGTATAGCTGGGTCGAGCGAGGGTAACGGGGAAATAGAACGGTGGTCTCTAGCTGTGGATGTTCTCCCGAAGCAGTATAGAAAAGTTCATTTAGTAGTTTTATTTGGTGAATCCAATAGGGTAAGGTGTACCCAACGTTGGAAGGGTGGTTTGCCACTATCATACAAGATGTCTAACGACATACAACCTCGTGTCATCATAAGACAGGGATGTGCTCATCCACTTGCTGAGTATATATACGAGCACTACCTATATAATCTTGGTGTTTGTTTGAAGTATAATTCTCAATTAGAGACAGTAGAGATAATGATATGTCAAGAGAAGACTCACCATTAGGAAGAATATGATAGTAATCTTCTCGTTTTTCTTTGGGGTCTATTGGGTCAACCAATGATTATTCTGTGGCCATATGATATCTATCATAACCTAGACGCGTGGCCTCCCATGTACGAAGGTTTCCTTGAGCACTTCCCAAATATTCTAATTTCTAAAACAGTTTTTGAATATACCTTTATGATAGGTGTCATTGTGAGGTGATGTCCACGGTTGGAACATGAGTCACATTTGGTATATATTTGTATCCAAACTCACAGCATATGTGTTGTTGTATTTTGCACGATAATTGTTGTAATAAAGTTGTAGTTATTTTCTGTACCATGTATTTGGCGACTCAGAATAGGTTGGATGGAATGGACCTATTTTAGGGTCGTTACATGAAATATCAAAGATCATGGTTATACCAAATCACAGTTCCTGTTCATAATCATACTAACAATTTCATCTTTGCACTACGGCCAAAGATATTCATCAACAGACCATCTTTGCACTACAGGCCAAAGATATTCAACAACAGTTCATCTTTGCACTACAGGCCAAAGATATTCAACAACATGTCATCTTTACACTACGGGCCAAAGATATTCATCAACAGACCATCTTTGCACTACAGGCTAAAGATATTCAACAACAGGTCATCTTTGCACTACAGGCCAAAGATATTCAACAACAGGTCATCTTTGCACTACGGGCCAAAGATATTCATCAACAGACCATGTTTGCACTACAGGCCAAAGATATTAATATCTCAAAGAAATATATAATCATTTCAGAATTTATATAAACAATAATTATAACCATGTTGATCATTTCACCTTTGCACTTAAGCTAAAGATATTCAATTATAAATTCAATGGTCATGATCATACCGGTTAACAATTCAACTTTGCACTACTGCCCAAAGGGAACCCATAGTCATGATCATACCAAAAATTTACCCATCTTTACACTCAAGTCAAATAGAAATATCATCATTAGAGTTATACAAATGTTATATATAATAGTAAAATTAATATAATCAAAACATCTAAATTTAATCTCATGAGTAATATTCATAAATCAACTATAATTTAGTTAGAAAAAGAAACCAATTTTTTCATGAATAGTAACTCGTGAATAGTAACTTCGTGAATAGTAACTCATAAATAGTAACCCATGAATAGTAACTTCGTGAATAGTAACTCATGAATAGTAACTCGTGAATAGTAACTCATGAATAGTAAACCCGACACAAAAAGGTAGAAATTCAATAATAAAATCTATACCAATATTTCGGTATAATGATATTGAAATAACATTTTTTAAACTTATAAACAATTTATTTTAATTGTTTACACTTTACTAAATAATGCATTTAATCATCCTAAAATTCCAAACTCATAAGATTTCATCACCAATAACCAAAACCCTTATCAAAAATCTGCCTATACATCATATAGGATTCTCAAGCCATAAAATTCTATTTTTCAATTTTCTTACTTCACATAACACATTTAATTCATTTACTCATAACTAGTCTATTTTCATGAAAAATACCAAATTAATACAAATTTTTTTTTATGAGATTTAGTAGAATATAGTCCCATATTAAACATATACTTTTCTCAGAATTTTTAAAAATCATTTACTATTTTTCATATGGCCAAAATAGCCGAATATTTAGATATTTATCAAAAATTATACTTTTATCCAAAAATTTCGAAATTTACAGAGTATACTTCTATCATATACATGTACTCTCAATAAAAATTTCACCAATTTTGGAGTTAACTACAAGGAGTTATAAGCGGTTACTTTTAAAATAGTTTTTTCTCATAAAATTCACAACTCTTAATCTATACATCCAAAAATCGTCATTTTTGGACACAATCTAGAAAACTCATCAAATTATCATTTTAAATTTTTCTAGAATTTTTGAAGGTCAGAAAAATTACAAAACTGAAAAACATAACAACCCTTAAATTCCCTTACTATCCCTTACCTCAAAAGAGCAGTACTTCTGACTGGATATCGGATATGACGCTGAAGGAAACTTGCACTGATGAATAACAACTCACCAAGTATCTAAATACTCACAAAATATACTCGATAGTCTAGATAAAAAAAGAGAGAAAACTTATGAATTCTGGTGTGATTTTCAATTCTAACTTAGCCCTCTATTTATAGGAAAATATTAGCACGCCGAAGCAGACTTGACCTGCTAACTGATGGCTTTACCTGCTACTATTCCACCCACCAAAAATCAGCCATCTTCCCTAACAACCAAAAGTGGGACCCACCAATTTCTAGAATTTTCCACCAAAATTATTTATAAACCTAATTTCCGAATCAGTCACCTCTTTAAAATTTATAACAAATCATTCGTTCATTATTAACGGTTCAAAATTTATGAACATATACTCAACTTATATATGTATAACATATCCAAAAATCACAACGATCTAACGGTCGGATTAAATATTATAACTCACACAATAAAACTGTAAGAATACCGATTTGATCGTTTAATACCTCCAATCCGACAAAATACTAATAAAATACCTCAACATTAAGTCCTTCATTTATAACCACATAAAGAAATTCATCATTTATATTCACATTAAATAAATATTTCTCTTATCATATAAATCAATAATTAATTTTATAAATAATATTACAGAATCACAATAATGACAACCAGACAGTTCCCAGGAAAGAGGGGGCTTTCCAATAAGGATTTTTCCTTACTGGCGCGCAATTAGATGACCAAACCTCTCCTTGACAGAATTTTCTAGACATTGCCAATAATGCTATCTAATAATATTATTCAAATAATATGAATTATTGATCTGATAATGGAGATACTGTTCAGTGACAATTATTGAGACAACAATAATATAAAATATCAACGCAGCAATTATTGATTTAATAAAATAAAATATTGAACAGAAATTACTGTAACAATTATTGAGTAGTGCCTTCTCACGTAAGAATCAATAATTAAAAAAAATACTGTGCAATACCGTGTGCTACTGTGCAACTACGCGTATTACTGTATTTTAACCACCAGGTATTCCAATAGTGTTAACGGTAACAACTACTCCGTTATTTATAAAAACTCAAATTTGTCGTTTTCTTCATCCGACAGTTATTCTGTTATGGGGCCCACAAATGGCTGCGCCGTCGTACGAATATTCTCCGACAAAAAGAATATTCCACGACTAAACGAATATTCCCCGATAACAATGAATATTTTATAACCACTTACGTATTTTGAAAAAAAATTTATATATCACCCTTAACTTTAACTTTTATCAATTTAACCATTTACTGAATAGTAATTATAAGAAAAATTGAATACTTTTATTTCATAAAATTCGGGGTCTTACAATCTCCCCTCCTTATGAAATTTCGTCTCCGAAATTTACGTACCTGATATTTCGAAAAGTTGAGAATATCTTGTTTTCATTCCAGATTTTATCTCCCCGGTCACCATGATTTCTCCATTGCTTATCTCCCGTGATAACTTCATTTGGGTTCCTCACTTGTTGGGAAGTCATGACAACCGCTATCCCTTGAACTACTCGGCTTTGACTTGTCTGGGGCAGCATTTGGTGTCATCACTACCGTTGGAATATACTTTTCTATAGGGCATATTACACCCTCAACTGCTTCGTCATGCTCCTGATTCATGATCTGAATCATCAATCTTCGATCCATATCGAATTCAGGTTGACCGCTCTGTACAGGGTAATTCAAAACTCGATGTTGGGTTCTCCCAATTGTTGCCCAAAAAGAGAAATTCATATCGTCTATTTTAGCCTTCTTAGATCGGATATCTCTTTCCACAATATCAACGCGTCGTGCGGCTTTTACCCATGCATCACTCATTCTCACTCGTTCAGTTTTTTCTTCTTTCAGCTCAGATTCCAGCTTTATCATCTTATACTCTGCCAAAGAATGCTTCTGTTCAAGCATCACATGTCGGGTAACACAAGCTTGAATTGTTGCATCCTTTTGCTCTACGACTGCCTGTCGTTCTTCAGCCTGCTCTTCTAACTATGAATACAATTTTGCAATTCTACATTTTGATCATATAATACCTCTAATAAATTTTCCTCAGGTACCCCTTCTTCCTCTTCTTCCTCACTCTCAGCTGTTACCTCTGCGACTATCTCGGGTGCAACTATCAATTCTTCACTCACCACATGGATATCTTTAATTCCTTCTTCGCCTAACATCACATTATCCTGGTTGGTGATTAGAGGTATCCCCACGGTCTCATTCACTCCATTGTTAACATTCTCAGCAGCCATTCTCAAATACTGCCATAAAACAAATGTTAATTAAATAAATTAACATATCACATAATATCCTGATATTGACCAACAAATAAGCTTAGGTAGGACACACTAGCGAAGGATTTACTCATCTCTCCCCTCCTAGTTATATTCCCCGATCTCCACTAGAGACCATATCCCTAAGCTCTGATACCAACTGTGACAACCCCAAAATAGGTCAATTCCATCCAAACTATTCTGAGTCGCCAAATACATGGTACAGAAAACAACTACAACTTTATTACAATAATTGTCGTGCAAAATACAACAACACATATGTTGTGAGTTTGGATACAAATATATATCAAATGTGACTCATGTCCCAACCGTGGACAGCACCTCACAATGACACCTTACATAAAGGTATAGTCAAAAACTGTTTTAGAAATTAAAATCTTTGGGAAGTGCTCAAGGAAACCTTCGTACATGGGAGGTCATGCTTCCAAGTTATGATAGATATCATATGTCCACAGAATTATCCTTGGTTGACCTAATAGACCCCAAAGAAAAACAAGAAGATTACTATCATATTCTTTTCAATGGTGAGTCTTCTCTTGACGTATCATTATCTCCACTGTCTTTAATCGTGAATTATACTTCAAATAAACACCAAGATTGTGACGCCCCCAAAATAGGTATACAACACCCATTTTGAGTCGCCAAATATATGGTACAAAAAGTAAACTACAACTTTAATAATACAATTGTCGTGAAAAATACGACAACACATACTGTGAGTTTAAATACAAATATTGTCTTATAGACAATATACACACTCAAATAAGTCCTCATTAAAATTATTCAAACATTATTTTATAAAAATAGTGAGGACTGCAAAAACATCTTTCTAGAACCATCACTCCATACCACGACTAGATCCTGCTATATTCTCACCTTCTAAGAAGAAAAATGGAACAAAAAGGAAAAGGGTGAGCTCAACTAGCCCAGTAAAGAATATTATGACTAAGATAATATACAATAAATTATCATTAGTATTCAACAGGGAAAAATTTGATAGAATATAATCGACAATAAGTTTTAGATCAACAACTGCAGCGAAAACAGCAAACCATTAGAAGAGACAAGTAGAAAATGAATTCTACTATCTTCTAAGATTTAAAAGTCCATCACCAATATTTAATCCCTGTAACATCAATTAATAATCATCTTTAACCAAATATTCATCTTTGCACTACAGGCCAAAGATATTCATTTGTATCACCAGTCGGTCATGTTCATCTCAACACCTGTTCATCTTTGCACTACAGGCCAAAGATATTCATCAAGTAATCATACATCTTTGCACTACAGGCCAAAGATATTCAGTAATATCATCATTTAGGACTGAGGATGATGAAAAATATCTTAAAGAAAACGAATCTAGTGAGACAGGAGGACAAATAGTAGGGATTCGTATAACAGTTTATCCAAGATCAATAATACTTCATAATAATTAATTGTGAGGCAGAATTCAAAAATAAAGATCAAAACATGGATACAATCAAAGATAGTAACCATAATAGACATATTGGACAAAAAAGGAAAATTTTATTTTTCGATGAATAGTGCCGTATACGTGAATAGTAACGTATACGTGAATAGTAACCCCGACACAAAAAGTTTCAAATTTGATAAAAAGTTCATATCAATATTTCGGCATAATGATATTGAAGAAAATATCATTTAAGAAGAAGAAAATATCCCTTACCTCAAAATATCAGTACTTCTGGTCGAAATACTGGTATAAGGCTGAAAGAAACTTGCTCTGATGAATAGAAACTCTCAAAGTATCTAAATACTCACAAAATACACTCAATAATCTAGAGAGAGAAAGAGAGAAAACTTGTTTCTGGTGTGATTTTCAATTCTAACTTAGCCATCTATTTATAGGAAAATGTTAGCACGCCGAAGCAGACTTAACCTGCAACTTAATGGCTTTACCTGCTACTATTCTCACCCACCACATTTGAATAAAAATCTCAGCATATTTCTTCACCAACTAAGAGTGGGGCCCACCAATTCTAGAATTTTCTATCAAAATGATTAACTCTGAAAATTCAACAATTTCTGAACCAGTCATCTCGTAAAATTCATAACAAATCATACGTTCATTTTTAACGGTTCAAAATTTGTGGACATATACTCAACTTATATATGTATAACATATCCAAAAATTACCACGATCCAACGGTCGAGTTAAAAATTATAACCCCCGTAAAATATCTCAAAAATCCTGATTTTTAATAACTCCATTCCGACAAAAATACTGATAAAAACCTCAACATTAACTCCTTCATTTTTAACCACAAAAATATATCCCTTATTTATATACACATAAAATAAATATTTCCTTATCATATGAATCAATAATTAATTATTCACAAATAATATTACAGAATCACATTTATGACAACTAGGCCGTTCTCAGGAAAGAGGGGGCTTTCCAATAAGAATTTCTCCTTATTGGCGCGCAATTAGATGACCAAACCTCTCCTTAGACAGAACTTTCTAGACATTGTCAATAATGTTATCTAATAATATTATTCAAATAATATGAATTATTGATCTGATAATGGAAATACTGTGCAGTGACAATTATTGAAACAACAATAATATAAAATATCAATGCAGCAATTATTGAATCAATAAAATAAAATATTGAACAGTAACTATTGAAACAATTATTGAGTAGTGGCTTCCTTCGTAAGAATCAATAATTGGTGCAATACCATGTGCTACTGTATTTTAACCACCAGGTATTCCAACAGTATTAACGGTAATAACTACGCCGTTAATTATAAACAACTTTTACTTGTCGTTTTCTTCATCCAATCGTTTTTCGTTATGGGGCCCACACAAGGCTGCGCCGTCGTGCGAATATTCCCCGACAGTAAGAATATTCAACAACCAAACGAATATTCACCGACCAAAAATGAATATTTTATAACCACTTGCTTATTTGAAATATTTGTGAATTTTACCCATAACTAACCACATTAATCAAATCAACCCTTTCTATTTCAAAATAATAAATAGAGGAAATTTAATTTCATTTATTAATAAGTTGGGGTCTTACAAAGATTATATAGGTAGTGCTCATAAATATACTCAGCAAGTGGATGTGCACAACCGTGTCTTATGATGACACGAGGTTGTATGTCATTAGACATCTTGTATGATAGTGACAAAACACCCTTCCAACGTTGGGTTCGCCTCAACCTATTTGATTTACCAAATACAACTACTAAATGATGACCACCGTTCTATTCCCCTGTTACCCCCGCTCGACCTAGCTACACTCTTATTACCTGAAAGGAATTATGAAACAGAAGGGTGAGTACAACTAGCCAAGTAAAGAATATCATGACTAAAGATAAATAAATTATCAATAGCCTTCTACAGTAATAAATCAGAGATTTAGAACATATGGTATGTAACGACCCCAAAATAGGTCCATTCCATCCAACCCATTCTGAGTCGCCAAATACATGGTACAGAAAATAACTACAACTTTATTACAACAATTGTCATATAAAATATAATAACACATATGCTGTGAGTTTGGATACAAATATATACTAAATGTGACACATGTCCCAACCGTGGACAGCACCTCACAGTGGCACCTTACATAAAGGTATAGTCAAAGACTGTTTTAGAAATTAGAATCTTTGGGAAGTGCTCAAGGATACCTTGGTACATGGGAGGCCATGCTTCTAGGTTGTGATATATATCATATGGCCACAGAATTATCCTTGCTTGACCCAATATACCCCAAAGAAAAACGAGAAGATTACTATCATATTCTTCCCAATGGTGAGTCTTCTCTTGACTTATCATTATCTCCACTGTCTCTAATTGAGAATTATACTTTAAACAACCACCAAGATTATATAGGTAGTGCTCGTAAATATACTCAGCAAGTGGATGAGCACAATCCTGTCTTATGATGACACGAGGTTGTATGTCATTAGACATCTTGTATGATAGTGGCAAAACACCCTTTCAACGTTGGGTTCGCTTCACCCTAGATGATTCACCAAATATAACTACTAAATGATGACCACCATTGTGACAACCCCAAAATAGGTTCATTCCATCCAACCTATTCTGAGTCGCCAAATACATGGTACAGAAAACAACTACAACTTTATTACAACAATTGTCGTGCAAAATACAACAACACATATGCTATGAGTTTGGATACAAATATATACCAAATGTGACTCATGTTCCAACCGTGGACATCACCTCACAATAACACCTTATATAAAGGTATAGTCAAAAACTGTTTTAGAAATTAGAATTTTTGGGAAGTGCTCAAGAAAACCTTCGTACATGGGAGGCCATGCGTCTAGGTTATGATAGATATCATATGGCCACAGAATTATCCTTGGTTGACCCAATAGACCCCAAAGAAAAACGAGAAGATTACTATCATATTCTTCCCAATGGTGAGTCTTCTCTTGACTTATCATTAACTCCACTGTATCTAAATGAGAATTATACTTCAAACAAACACCAAGATTATATAGATAGTGCTTGTAGATATACTCAGCAAGTGGATGAGCACAACCCTGTCCTATAATGACACGAGGTTGTATGTCATTAGACATCTTGTATGATAGTGACAAAACACCATTCCAACGTTGGGTTCGTCTCACCCTATTTTCTTCACCAAATATAACTACTAAATGATGGCCACCGTTCTATTCCTTTGTTACCCCCGCTCGACCCAGCTACACTCTTATTACCTGAAAGGAATTGTGAAGCAAAAGGGTGAGCACAACTAGCTCAGTAAAGAATATCATGACTAAAGATAATTCAATTATCAATAGCCTTCATCAACAATAAATCAGAGATTTAGAACATATGGTAAATGATAAAAATTTCAACCATAGTTGCAGCGGAACGAGCAATTCATTAGAAGAGTCAAATAGACTATAAAGTCTATTATCTTCTCCATGTTAAAAATCTATCAACAATGTTTTATCCCTGTAACATCAATCAACAATTCTGGTCCACAATCATATGAATAACTCATAATCATAATTGTGACTATAAATTTTTCTTCGCACCCAGGACGAAGAATATTTTCATCACCTGGCTTTACCTGAAACATCAAAGATCATGGTTATACCAAATCACAGTTCCTGTTTATAATCATACTAACAAATCCATCTTTGCACTACGGGCCAAAGATATTCATCAACAAACCATCTTTGCACTACGGGCCAAAGATATTTAACAACAGTTCATCTTTGCACTACAGGCCAAAGATATTCAACAACAGTTCATCTTTGCACTACAGGCCAAAGATATTCATCAACAATTCATATTTGCACTGCAGGCCAAATATATTCATATCTCAAAGAAATATATAATCATTTCAGAATTTATATAAACAATAATTATAACCATGTTGATCAATTCACCTTTGCACTTAAGCTTAAGATATTCAATTATAAATTCAATGGTCATGATCATACCAGTCACAATTCAACTTTGCACTACAGGCCAAAGAGAACCCTAGTCATGATCATACCAATAATCTACCCATCTTTACACTCCAGTGAAAGAGAATTTTAACATCAGGGTTATAAAAATATTATATATGATGATAAAAATAATATGATCAACATATAATTTTAATCTCAAGAGTAATATTCGTAACTCATGAATAGTAAATCGTGAATAGTAACTCATGAATAGTAACCCCGACACAAAAGATAAAAATTCCACAATAAAATCCATACCAATATTTCGGTATAATGATATTCAAAGAATAACATTACTTAAATTTATAAACAATTTATTTTAATTGTTTACACTTTACTAATTAATGCATTTAATCATCATAAAATGCCAACTCTTACAATTTCATTATCAATAACCAAAACCCTCATAAAAAATCTGCATATACCTCATATAGGATTCTCAAGCCATAAAATCCTATTTTCCAATTTTCTTTCTTCACAAAACATATTTAATTCATTTACTCATAACTAGACCATTTTTATGAAAAATACCAAATCAGTTCTAAAAATATTTCTTTTCTGGAATTTAACAAAATATAGTCCCATAGTGAACATATATTTTTCTCAGAATTTTTAAAAGTCATTTACTATTTTTCATATGGCCAAAATAGCCGAATATTTAGACATTTATCAAAAATTATACTTTTGTCTAAAAATTCTGAAATTTACAGAGTATACTTCTATCATATACATGTACTCTCAATAAAAATTTCATCAATTTTGGAGTTAACCACAAGGAATTATAAGCTGTTACTTTTAAAATAGTATTTTCTCATAAAATTCATAACTCTCAATCTATACATCCAAAAATCACCATTTTTGGACACAATCAAGAAAACTCATCAAAATATCATTTTAAATTTTTCCAGAATTTTTGAAAATCAGAAAAATTACGAAACTGAAAATCATAACAACCCTTAAAATCCCTTAATATCCCTTACAATCCCTTACAATCCCTTACAATCCCTTACCTCAAAAGAGCAGTACTTCTGACTGGATATCGGATATGATGCTGAAGGAAACTTGCACTGAATAGCAACTCTCAAAGTATCTAAATACTCACAAAATATGCTTCATAATATAGAGAGAGAAAGAGAGAAAACTTATGTTTCTGGTGTGATTTTCAATTCTAACTTAGCCCTCTATTTATAGGAAAATTTTAGTAGGCTTGACCTGCAACCTGATGGCTTTACCTGCTACTATTCTCACCCACCACATTTGAAATATAATTCAGCACATTTCTTCACCAACCACAAGTGGGGCCCACCAATTCTAGAATTTTCCACCAAAATGTTAAACTCCGAAAATTTAATAATTTCTGAACCAGTCATCTCATAAAATTCATAATAAATCATACGTTCATTTTTAACGGTTCAAATTTTGTGGACATATACTCAACTTATATATGTATAACATATCCAAAAATTACCACGATCCAACGGTCGGATTAAAAATTATAACACCCGCAATATTTCTCAAAAAACCCTGATTTTTAATACCTCCATTCCGACAAAAATACGGATAAAATCTCAACATTAACTCCTTCATTTTTTAACCACAAAAATATATCCCTCATTTATATCCACATAAAATAAATATTTTCTTATCATATGAATCAATAATTAATTATTCACAAATAATATTATATAATCACATTTATGACAACCAGGCCGTTCCCAGGAAAGAGGGGGCTTTCCAATAAGGATTTCTCCTTACTAGCGCGCAATTAGATGACCAAACATCTCCTTAGACAGAACTTTCTAGACATTGCCAATAATGTTATCTAATAATATTATTCAAATAATATGAATTATTGATCTGATAATAGAAAATACTGTGCAACAACAATTATTGAAACAACAATAATATAAAATATCAACGCAGCAATTATTGAATCAATAAAATAAAATATTGAACAGTAATTACTGTAACAATTATTGAGTAGTGCCTTCTTACGCAAGAATCAATAATTTCAAAAATACTATGCAATACCGTGTGTTACTGTGCAATAACGCGTATTACTATATTTTAACCACCGGGTATTTCAACAGTGTTAACGGTAACAACTACGCCGTTATTTGTAAAAACTCAAATTTGTCGTTTTCCTTCACCCGACAATTATTCGTTATGGGGCCCACAAATAGCTGCGCCGTCGTACGAATATTCCCCGACAGAAAGAATATTCCACGACCAAACGAATATTCCCCGACAACAATAATTATTTTATAACCACTTGTTTATTTTGAATAATTTTCACATTTCACCCATAACTTTAATTTTTTTTATCAATTTAACCATTTACTAAATTGTAATTATAAGAAAAATTGAATACTTTTATTTCATAAAATTCGGGGTCTTACAATCTCCCCTCCTTATGAAATTTCGTCCTCGAAATTTACGTACCTGGTATTTCAAAGAGTTGAGAATACCTTGCTTTCATTTCAGATTCCATCTTCCCTGTCATCATGATTTCTCCATTGCTCATCTCCTGTATTTCAGATATCATTCTAGAATACAGCTTCAAAACAAGGGTTAATTGAACAAATTAACATATCACATAATATCCCGATATTATGACTGACCAACAAATAAGCTTAGGTAGGACACATTAGCGAAGGATTTACTCATCTCTCCCCTCCTAGTTATATTCCCCGATCTCCGCCAGAGATCATATCCCTAAGCTCTGATACCAACTGTAACGACCCCAAAATAGGTTCATTCCATCCAACCTATTCTGAGTCGCCAAATACATGGTACAGAAAATAACTACAACTTTATTACAACAATTGTCGTGCAAAATACAACAACACATATGCTATGAGTTTGGATACAAATATATACCAAATGTGACTCATGTTCCAACCGTGGACATCACCTCACAATAACACCTTATATAAAGGTATAGTCAAAAACTGTTTTAGAAATTAGAATTTTTGGGAAGTGCTCAAGAAAACCTTCGTACATGGGAGGCCATGCGTCTAGGTTATGATAGATATCATATGGCCACAGAATTATCCTTGGTTGACCCAATAGACCCCAAAGAAAAACGAGAAGATTACTATCATATTCTTCCCAATGGTGAGTCTTCTCTTGACTTATCATTATCTCCACTGTATCTAAATGAGAATTATACTTCAAACAAACACCAAGATTATATAGATAGTGCTTGTAGATATACTCAGCAAGTGGATGAGCACAACCCTGTCCTATAATGACACGAGGTTGTATGTCATTAGACATCTTGTATGATAGTGACAAAACACCATTCCAACGTTGGGTTCGTCTCACCCTATTTTCTTCACCAAATATAACTACTAAATGATGGCCACCGTTCTATTCCTTTGTTACCCCCGCTCGACCCAGCTACACTCTTATTACCTGAAAGGAATTGTGAAGCAAAAGGGTGAGCACAACTAGCTCAGTAAAGAATATCATGACTAAAGATAATTCAATTATCAATAGCCTTCATCAACAATAAATCAGAGATTTAGAACATATGGTAAATGATAAAAATTTCAACCATAGTTGCAGCGGAACGAGCAATTCATTAGAAGAGTCAAATAGACTATAAAGTCTATTATCTTCTCCATGTTAAAAATCTATCAACAATGTTTTATCCCTGTAACATCAATCAACAATTCTGGTCCACAATCATATGAATAACTCATAATCATAATTGTGACTATAAATTTTTCTTCGCACCCAGGACGAAGAATATTTTCATCACCTGTCTTAACCTGAAACATCAAAGATCATGGTTATACCAAATCACAGTTCCTGTTTATAATCATACTAACAAATCCATCTTTGCACTACGGGCCAAAGATATTCATCAACAAACCATCTTTGCACTACGGGCCAAAGATATTTAACAACAGTTCATCTTTGCACTACAGGTCAAAGATATTCAACAACAGTTCATCTTTGCACTACAGGCCAAAGATATTCATCAACAATTCATATTTGCACTGCAGGCCAAATATATTCATATCTCAAAGAAATATATAATCATTTCAGAATTTATATAAACAATAATTATAACCATGTTGATCAATTCACCTTTGCACTTAAGCTTAAGATATTCAATTATAAATTCAATGGTCATGATCATACCAGTCACAATTCAACTTTGCACTACAGGCCAAAGAGAACCCTAGTCATGATCATACCAATAATCTACCCATCTTTACACTCCAGTGAAAGAGAATTTCAACATCAGGGTTATAAAAATGTTATATATGATGATAAAAATAATATGATCAACATATAATTTTAATCTCAAGAGTAATATTCGTAACTCATGAATAGTAAATCGTGAATAGTAACTCATGAATAGTAACCCCGACACAAAAGATAAAAATTCCACAATAAAATCCATACCAATATTTCGGTATAATGATATTCAAAGAATAACATTACTTAAATTTATAAACAATTTATTTTAATTGTTTACACTTTACTAATTAATGCATTTAATCATCATAAAATGCCAACTCTTACAATTTCATCATCAATAACCAAAACCCTCATAAAAAATCTGCATATACCTCATATAGGATTCTCAAGCCATAAAATCCTATTTTCTAATTTTTTTTCTTCACAAAACATATTTAATTCATTTACTCATAACTCGACCATTTTTATGAAAAATACCAAATCAGTTCCAAAAATATTTCTTTTCTGGAATTTAACAAAATATAGTCCCATAGTGAACATATATTTTTCTCAGAATTTTTAAAAGTCATTTACTATTTTTCATATGGCCAAAATAGCCGAATATTTAGACATTTATCAAAAATTGTACTTTTGTCTAAAAATTCTGAAATTTACAGAGTATACTTCTATCATATACATGTACTCTCAATAAAAATTTCATCAATTTTGGAGTTAACCACAAGGAATTATAAGCTGTTACTTTTAAAATAGTCTTTTCTCATAAAATTCATAACTCTCAATCTATACATCCAAAAATCACCATTTTTGGACACAATCAAGAAAACTCATCAAAATATCATTTTAAATTTTTCCAGAATTTTTGAAGATCAGAAAAATTACGAAACTGAAAATCATAACAACCCTTAAAATCCCTTAATATCCCTTACTATCCCTTACAATCCCTTACAATCCCTTACAATCCCTTACCTCAAAAGAGCAGTACTTCTGACTGGATATCGGATATGATGCTGAAGGAAACTTGCACTGAATAGCAACTCTCAAAGTATCTAAATACTCACAAAATATGCTTCATAATATAGAGAGAGAAAGAGAGAAAACTTATGTTTCTGGTGTGATTTTCAATTCTAACTTAGCCCTCTATTTATAGGAAAATTTTAGTAGGCTTGACCTGCAACCTGATGGCTTTACCTGCTACTATTCTCACCCACCACATTTGAAATATAATTCAGCACATTTCTTCACCAACCACAAGTGGGGCCCACCAATTCTAGAATTTTCCACCAAAATGTTAAACTCCGAAAATTTAATAATTTCTGAACCAGTCATCTCATAAAATTCATAATAAATCATACGTTCATTTTTAACGGTTCAAATTTTGTGGACATATACTCAACTTATATATGTATAACATATCCAAAAATTACCACGATCCAACGGTCGGATTAAAAATTATAACACCCGCAATATTTCTCAAAAAACCCTGATTTTTAATACCTCCATTCCGACAAAAATACGGATAAAATCTCAACATTAACTCCTTCATTTTTTAACCACAAAAATATATCCCTCATTTATATCCACATAAAATAAATATTTTCTTATCATATGAATCAATAATTAATTATTCACAAATAATATTATATAATCACATTTATGACAACCAGGCCGTTCCCAGGAAAGAGGGGACTTTCCAATAAGGATTTCTCCTTACTAGCGCGCAATTAGATGACCAAACCTCTCCTTAGACAGAACTTTCTAGACATTGCCAATAATGTTATCTAATAATATTATTCAAATAATATGAATTATTGATCTGATAATAGAAAATACTGTGCAACAACAATTATTGAAACAACAATAATATAAAATATCAACGCAGCAATTATTGAATCAATAAAATAAATATTGAACAGTAATTACTGTAACAATTATTGAGTAGTGCCTTCTTACGCAAGAATCAATAATTTCAAAAATACTATGCAATACCGTGTGCTACTGTGCAATAACGCGTATTACTATATTTTAACCACCGGGTATTTCAACAGTGTTAACGGTAACAACTACGCCGTTATTTGTAAAAACTCAAATTTGTCGTTTTCCTTCACCCGACAATTATTCGTTATGGGGCTCACAAATAGCTGCGCTGTCGTACGAATATTCCCCGACAGAAAGAATATTCCACGACCAAACGAATATTCCCCGACAACAATAATTATTTTATAACCACTTGTTTATTTTGAACAATTTTCACATTTCACCCATAACTTTAATTTTTTTTATCAATTTAACCATTTACTAAATTGTAATTATAAGAAAAATTGAATACTTTTATTTCATAAAATTCGGGGTCTTACAACCATTCTATTCACCTGTTACCACCGCTCGACCTCGCTACACTCTTATTACCTAAAAAGAATTGTGAACAGAAGGGTGAGCACAACTAGCCCAGTAAAGAATATCATGACTAAAGATAAATAAATTATCAATAGTCTTCATCAGTAATAAATCAGAGATTTAGAACATATGGTAGATGATAAAAATTTTTAACCATAGTCACAGCGGAACGTGCAATCCATTAGAAGAGTTAAATAGACCATAAAGTCTATTATCTTCTCCATGTTAAAAATCCACCAACAATGTTTTATCCCTGTAACATCACTCAACAGTTCCTTTCCACAATCATATGAATAACTCATAATCATAATTGTGCTTCTAAATTTTTCTTCGCACCCAGGACGAAGAATATTTTCATCACCTGTCTTTACCTGAAACATCAAAGATCATGGATAAACAAATCATAGTTCCTGTTCATAATCATACTAATAAATCCATCATTGCACTACGGCCAAAGATATTCAACAACAGTTCATCTTTGCACTACAGGCCAAAGATATTCAACAACAGTTCATCTTTGCACTACAGGCCAAAGATATTCATCAATAATTCATCTTTGCACTACGGCCAAAGATATTCATCAACAATTCATCTTTGCACTACAGGCCAAAGATATTCCTCAACAGTTCATATTTGCACTACATGCCAAATATATTCATCAACAGTTCATATTTGCACTACAGGCCAAATATATTAATATCTCAAAGAAATATATAATCATTTCAGAATTTATATAAACAATAATTATAACCATGTTGATCATTTCACCTTTGCACTTAAGCTAAAGATATTCAATTATAAATTCAATGGTCATGATCATACTAGTCAACAATTCAACTTTGCACTACTGGCCAAAGAGAACCCATAGTCATGATCATACAAATAATTTACCCATCTTTACACTCAAGCCAAAGAGAATTTCAACATCAAGGTTATAAAAATGTTATATATGATAATAAAAATAATATGATCAAAACATGGATTTAATTTCAAGAGCAATATTCATAAATCAACTATAATTAAAGAAACCAATTTTGTCGTGAATAGTAACTCGTGAATAGTAACTCATGAATAGTAACCCCGACATGAAAAAGGTAGAAATTCCACAATAAAATCCATACCAATATTTCAGTATAATGATATTGAAAGAATAACATCATTATGAAGAATATAACATTCTTTACTATCCCTTACTATCTCTTACTATCCCTTACCTCAAAAGAGCAGCACTTCTGACTGGATATCGGATATGACGCTGAAGGAAACTTGCACTGATGAATATCAACTCATCAAGTATCTAAATACTCACAAAATACACTCAATAATCTAGAGAGAAAAAGAGAGAAAGCTTATGTTTCTGGTGTGATTTTCAATTCTAACTTAGCCCTCTATTTATAGGAAAATATTAGCACGCCGAAGCAGACTTAACCTGCAACCTGATGGCTTTACCTGCTACTATTCCCATCCACCACATTTGAATAAAAATCTCAATACATTTCTTCACCAACCAAGAGTGGGGCCCACCAATTCTAGAATTTTCCACCAAAATGATAAATTCTGAAATTTAAACAATTTCTGAACCAGTCATCTCGTAAAATTCATAATAAATCATACGTTCATTTTTAACGGTTCAAAATTTGTGGACATATACTCAACTTATATATGTATAACATATCCAAAAATTACCACGATCCAACGGTTGGATAAAAACCCTAATTTTTAATACCTTCATTCAGACAAAAATACTGATAAAAACCTCAACAATAACTCCTTCATTTTTAAGCACAAAAATATATCCCTCATTTATATCCACATAAAATAAATATTTCCTTATCATATGAATCAATAATTAATTATTCACAAATAATATTACAGAATCACATTTATGACAACCAGGCCGTTCCCAGAAAAGATGGGGCTTTCCAATAAGAATTTCTAGACATTGCTAATATTTTTATCTAATAATATTATTCAAATAATATGAACTATTGATCTGATAATGGGAAATACTGTGCAGTGACAATTATTGAACAACAATAATATAAAATTTTAACGTAGCAATTATTGAATCAATAAAATAAAATATTGAACAGTAATTACTGTAACAATTATTGAGTAGTGCCTTTTTACGTAAGAATCAATAATTTCAAAAATACTGTGCAATACCGTGCGCTACTGTGTAATAACGTGTATTACTGTATTTTAACCAACGGGTATTTCAACAGTGTTAATGGTAACAACTACGCCGTTAATTATAAAAACTTAATTTTTGTTGTTATCTTCATCCGACCATTTTTTGTTATGGGGCCCACAAATAGCTGCGCCGTCGTACGAATATTTTTCGACAGAAAGAATATTCCACGACCAACGAATATTCCCCGACAACAATGGTTATTTTATAACCACTTGTTTATTTTGAAAATTTTTCACATTTCACCCATAACTTTAACTTTTTATCAATTTAACCATTTACTGATTTGTAATTATAAGAAAAATTGAATACTTTTATTTCATAAAATTCGGGGTCTTACAATCTCCCCCTCCTTATGAAATTTCGTCCCCGAAATTTTCGTACCTGGTATTTCAAAGAGTTGAGAATAACTTTCTTTCATTTCAGATTCCATCTTCTCTGTCATCATAATTTCTCCATTGCTCATCTCCTGTATTTCAAATATCATTCTAGAATACAGCTTCAAAACAAGGGTTAATTGAACAAATTAACATATCACATAATATCCCGATATTATGACTGACCAACAAATAAGCTTAGGTAGGACACACTAGCGAAGGATTTACTCATCTCTCCCCTCCTAGTTATATTTCTCGATCTCCGCCAGAGACCATATCCCTAAGCTCTGATACCAAAATGTAACATTGGACACCATCATGTGTCAGCACCTCATAAAGGTACCTATCAGCTTGCCACCGTAGAACGGCGTCCCCTACGGAAGAGTCTGGCTTCGGTGCATTCCCCATCAACAGGATGTCACCAGATAGAGGCTCGGGGCTCTTTACTTATGGCTCTGATACCAAAATGTAACGACCCCAAAATAGGTACATTCCATCCAACCCATTCTGATTCGCCAAATACATGGTACAGAAAATAACTACAACTTTATTACAACAATTGTCGTACAAAATACAACAACACATATGCTGTGAGTTTGGATACAAATATATACCAAATGTGACACATGTCCCAACAGTGGACAGCACCTCACAGTGGCACCTTACATAAAGGTATAGTCAAAGACTGTTTTAGAAATTATAATATTTGGGAAGTGCTCAAGGAAACCTTCATACATGGGAGGCCTGCTTCCAAGTTATGATAGGTATCATATGTCCACAGAATTATCCTTGGTTGACCTAATAGACCCCAAAGAAAAACAAGAAGATTACTATCATATTCTTTCCAATGGCGAGTCTTCTCTTGACATATCATTATCTCCACTGTCTTTAATCGTGAATTATAATTCAAACAAACACCAAGATTATATAGGTAGTGCTCGTAAATATACTCAACAAGTGGATGTGCACAACCGTGTCTTATGATGACACGAGGTTGTATGTCATTAGACATCTTGTATGATAGTGACAAAAACCCTTCTAACGTTGGGTTCGCCTCACCCTATTTGATTCACCAAATATAACTACTAAATGATGACCACCGTTCTACTCCCCTGTTACCCCCGCTCGACCCAGCTACATTCTTATTACCTAAAAAGAATTATGAAACAGAAGGGTGAGCACAACTAGCCCAGTAAAGAATATCATGACTAAATCAATCAACAGTTTTGGTCCACAATCATATGAATAACTCATAATCATAATTGTAATTCTAAATTTTTTTTCGCACCCAGAACGAAGAATATTTTCATCACCTGTCTTTACCTGAAACATCAAAGATCATGGTTATACCAAATCACAATTCCTGTTCATAATCATACTAATAAATCCATCTTTGCACTACGGCCAAAGATATTCAACAACAGTTCATCTTTGCACTACAGGCCAAAGATATTCAACAACAGTTCATCTTTGCACTACGACCAAAGATATTCATCAACAATTCATCTTTGCACTACAGGCCAAACATATTCCTCAACAGTTCATATTTGCACTACAGGCCAAATATATTCATCAACAGTTCATATTTGCACTACAGGCCAAATATATTAATATCTCAAAGAAATATATAATCATTTCAGAATTTATATAAACATTAATTATAACCATGTTGATCATTTCACCTTTGCACTTAAGCTAAAGATATTCAATTATAAATTCAATGGTCATGATCATACCAGTCAACAATTCAACTTTGCACTACTGGCCAAAGAGAACCCATAGTCATGATCATACCAATAATTTACCCATCTTTACACTCAAGCCAAAGAGAATTTTAACATCAAGGTTATAAAAATGTTATATATGATAATAAAAACAATATGATCAAAACATGGATTTAATTTCAAGAGCAATATTCATAAATCAACTATAATTTGGTTAGAAAAAGAAACCAATTTTGTTGTGAATAGTAACTCGTGAATAGTAACTCATGAATAGTAACTCGTGAATAGTAACTCATGAATAGTAACCCCGACATGAAAAAGGTAGAAATTCCACAATAAAATCCATACCAATATTTCAGTATAATGATATTGAAAGAATAACATCATTATGAAGAATATAACATTTCTTACTATCCCTTACTTCAAAAGAGCAACACTTCTGACTGGATATCGGATATGACGCTGAAGGAAACTTGCACTGATGAATATCAACTCATCAAGTATCTAAATACTCACAAAATACACTCAATAATTTAGAGAGAAAAAGAGAGAAAGCTTATGTTTCTGGTGTGATTTTCAATTCTAACTTAGCCCTCTATTTATAGAAAAATGTTAGCACGTCGAAGCAGACTTAACCTGTAACCTGATGGCTTTACCTGCTACTATTCCCATCCACCACATTTGAATAAAAATCTCAATACATTTCTTCACCAACCAAGAGTGGGGCCCACCAATTCTAGAATTTTCTACCAAAATGATAAATTCTGAAATTTTAACAATTTCTGAACCAGTCATATCGTAAAATTCATAATAAATCATACGTTCATTTTTAACGGTTCAAAATTTATGGACATATACTCAACTTATATATGTATAACATATCCAAAAATTACCACGATCCAACGGTTGGATTAAAAATTATAACCCCCGCAAAATGTCTCAAAAACCCTAATTTTTAATACCTCCATTCAGACAAAAATACTGATAAAAACCTTAACAATAACTCCTTCATTTTTAACCACAAAAATATATCCCTCATTTATATCCACATAAAATAAATATTTCCTTATCATACGAATCAATAATTAATTATTCACAAATAATATTACAGAATCATATTTAAAACAACCAGGCCGTTCCCAGGAAAGATAGGGCTTTCCAATAAGAATTTCTCCTTACTGGCGCGCAATTAGGTGACCAAACCTCTCCTTAGACAGAACTTTCTAGACATTGCTAATATTTTTATCTAATAATATTATTCAAATAATATGAACTATTGATTTGATAATGGGAAATACTGTGCAGTGACAATTATTGAACAACAATAATATAAAATTTTAACGTAGAAATTATTGAATCAATAAAATAAAATATTGAACAGTAATTACTGTAACAATTATTGAGTAGTGCCTTCTTACGTAAGAATCAATAATTTTAAAAATACTGTGCAATACCGTGTGCTACTGTGCAATAACGTGTATTATTGTATTTTAACCAACGGGTATTCCAACAGTGTTAATGGTAACAACTACACCGTTAATTATAAAAACTTAATTTTTGTTGTTATCTTCATCCGACCATTTTTCGTTTGGGGCCCACAATAGCTGCACCGTCGTACGAATATTTCCCGACAGAAAGAATATTCCACGACCAACGAATATTCCCCGACAACAATAATTATTTTATAACCACTTGTTTATTTTGAAAAATTTTCACATTTCACTCATAACTTTAACTTTTTATCAATTTAACCATTTACTGATTTGTAATTATAAGAAAAATTGAATACTTTTATTTCATAAAATTCGGGGTCTTACAATCTCCCCTCCTTATGAAATTTCGTCCCCGAAATTTTCGTACTTGATATTTCAAAGAGTTGAGAATAACTTTCTTTCATTTCAGATTCCATCTTCTCTGTCATCATAATTTCTCCATTGCTCATCTCCTGTATTTCAAATATCATTCTAGAATACAGCTTCAAAACAAGGGTTAATTGAACAAATTAACATATCACATAATATCCCGATATTATGACTGACCAACAAATAAGCTTAGGTAGGACACACTAGCGAAGAATTTACTCATCTCTCCCCTCCTAGTTATATTTTTCGATCTCCGCCAGAGACCATATCCCTAAGCTCTGATACCAAAATTTAACATTGGACACCATCATGTGTCAGCACCTCACAAAGGTACCTATCAGCTTGCCACCGCAGAACGGCGTCCCCTACGGAAGAGTCTGGCTTCGGTGCATTCCCCATCAACAGGATGTCAGCAGATAGAGGCTCGGGGCTCTTTACTTATGGCTCTGATACCAAAATGTAACGACCCCAAAATAGGTCCATTCCATCCAACCCATTCTGATTCGCCAAATACATGGTACAAAAAATAACTACAACTTTATTACAACAATTGTCGTATAAAATACAACAACACATATGCTGTGATTTTGGATACAAATATATACCAAATGTGACACATGTCCCAACCGTGGACAACACCTCACAGTGGCACCTTACATAAAGGTATAGTCAAAGACTGTTTTAGAAATTATAATATTTGGGAAGTGCTCAAGGAAACCTTCGTACATGGGAGGCCATGCTTCCAAGTTATGATAGATATCATATGTCCACAAAATTATCCTTGGTTGACCTAATAGACCCCAACGAAAAATAAGAAGATTACTATCATATTCTTTCCAATGGCGAGTCTTCTCTTGACATATCATTATCTCCACTGTCTTTAATCGTGAATTATACTTCAAACAAACACCAAGATTATATAGGTAGTGCTCGTAAATATACTCAACAAGTGGATGTGCACAACCGTGTCTTATGATGACACGAGGTTGTATGTCATTAGACATCTTGTATGATAGTGACAAAAACCCTTCCAACGTTGGGTTCGCCTCACCCTATTTGATTTACCAAATATAACTACTAAATGATGACCACCGTTCTACTCCTCTGTTACCCCCGCTCGACCCAGCTACACTCTTATTACCTAAAAAGAATTGTGAAACAGAAGGGTGAGCACAACTAGCCCAATAAAGAATATCATGACTAAATCAATCAACAGTTTTGGTCCACAATCATATGAATAACTCATAATCATAATTGTGATTCTAAATTTTTTTTCGCACCCAGAACGAAGAATATTTTCATCACCTGTCTTTACCTGAAACATCAAAGATCATGGTTATACCAAATCATAATTCCTGTTCATAATCATACTAATAAATCTATCTTTGCACTACGGCCAAAGATATTCAACAACAGTTCATCTTTGCACTACAGGCCAAAGATATTCAACAACAGTTCATCTTTGCACTACAGGCCAAAGATATTCATCAATAATTCATCTTTGCATTACGACCAAAGATATTTATCAACAATTCATCTTTGCACTACAGGCCAAAGATATTCCTCAACAGTTCATATTTGCACAACAGGCCAAATATATTCATCAACAGTTCATATTTGCACTACAGGCCAAATATATTAATATCTCAAAGAAGTATATAATCATTTTAGAATTTATATAAACATTAATTTTAACCATGTTGATCATTTCACCTTTGCACTAAAGCTAAAGATATTCAATTATAAATTCAATGGTCATGATCATACCAGTCAACAATTCAACTTTGCACTACTGGCCAAAGAGAACCCATAGTCATGATCATACCAATAATTTACCCATCTTTACACTCAAGCCAAAGATAATTTCAACATCAAGGTTATAAAAATGTTATATATGATATTAAAAATAATATGATCAAAACATGGATTTAATTTCAAGAGCAATATTTATAAATCAACTATAATTTGGTTAGAAAAAGAAACCAATTTTGTCGTGAATAGTAACTCGTGAATAGTAACTCATGAATAGTAATCCCGACATGAAAAAGGTAGAAATTCCACAATAAAATCCATACCAATATTTCAGTATAATGATATTAAAAGAATAACATCATTATGAAGAATATAACATTCCTTAATATCCCTTGCTATCCCTTACTATCCCTTACCTCAAAAGAGCAGCACTTCTGACTGGATATCGGATATGACGCTGAAAGAAACTTGCACTGATGAATATCAACTCATCAAGTATCTAAATACTCACAAAATACACTCAATAATCTAGAGAGAAAAAGAGAGAAAGCTTATGTTTCTGGTGTGATTTTCAATTCTAACTTAGCCCTCTATTTATAGGAAAATATTAGCACGCCGAAGCAGACTTAACCTGCAACCTGATGGCTTTACCTGCTACTATTCCTACCCACCACATTTGAATAAAAATCTCAGCACATTTCTTCACCAACCAAGAGTGGGGCCCACCAATTCTAAAATTTTCTACCAAAATGATAAATTCCGAAACTTCAACAATTTCTGAATCAGTCATCTCGTAAAATTCATAATAAATCATACGTTCATTTTTAACGGTTCAAAATTTGTGGACATATATTCAACTTATATATGTATAACATATCCAAAAATTACCATGGTCCAACGGTCGGATTAAAAATTATAATCCCCGCAAAATATCTCAAAAACCCTAATTTTTAATACCTCCATTCCGACAAAAATACTGATAAAAACCTCAACATTAACTCCTTCATTTTTAACCACAAAAATATATCCCTCATTTATATCCACATAAAATAAATATTTCCTTATCATATGAATCAATAATTAATTATTCACAAATAATATTATAAAATCACATTTATGACAACCAAGCCGTTCCCAGGAAAGAGGGGCTTTTCAATAAGAATTTTTCCTTACTGGCGCGCAATTAAGTGACCAAACCTCTCCTTAGACAGAATTTTCTAGACATTGCCAATAATATTATCTAATAATATTATTCAAATAATATGAATTATTGATCTGATAATGGAAAATACTGTGCAGTGATAATTATTGAACAACAATAATATAAAATTTTAACGTAGCAATTATTGAATTAATAAAATAAAATATTGAACAGTAATTACTGTAACAATTATTGAGTAGTGCCTTCTTACGTAAGAATCAATAATTTAAAAAATACTGTGCAATACCGTATGCTACTGTGTAATAACGCGTATTACTGTATTTTAACCACCGGGTATTCCAACAGTGTTAACGGTAACAACTACGCCGTTAATTATAAAAACTCAATTTTTGTCGTTATCTACATCCGACCGTTTTTTGTTATGGGGCCCACAAATAGCTGCGCAATCGTATAAATATTTTTCGATAGAAAGAATATTCCACGACCAACGAATATTTCCCGACAACAATGATTATTTTATAACCACTTGTTTATTTTGAAAAATTTTCACATTTCATCCATAACTTTAACTTTTTATCAATTTAACCATTTACTGATTTGTAATTATAAGAAAAACTGAATACTTTTATTTCATAAAATTCGGGGTCTTACATGGTAGATGATAAAAAAATTTCAACCACAGTTGCAGTGGAACGAGCAATCCATTAGAAGAGTCAAATAGACCATAAAGTCTATTATCTTCTCCATGTTAAAAATCCACCAACAATAATTTATCCCTGTAACATCAATCAACAGTTCTGGTCCACAATCATATGAATAACTCATAATCATAATTGTGATTCTAAATTCCTCTTCGCACCTAGGACGAAGATAATTTTCATCACATGTCTTTACCTGAAATATCAAAGATCATGGTTATACCAAATCACAGTTCCTGTTCATAATCATACTAACAATTTCATCTTTGCACTACGGCCAAAGATATTCATCAACAGACCATCTTTGCACTACAGGCCAAAGATATTCAACAACATGTCATCTTTACACTACAGGCCAAAGATATTCAACAACAGGTCATCTTTGAACTACGGGCCAAAGATATTCATCAACAGACCATCTTTGCACTACAGACCAAAGATATTCAACAACAGGTCATCTTTGCACTACAGGCCAAAGATATTCAATAACAGGTCATCTTTGCACTACGGGTCAAAAATATTCATCAACAAACCATCTTTGCACTACAGGCCAAAGATATTAATATCTCAAAGAAATATATAATCATTTCAGAATTTATATAAATAATAATTATAACCATGTTGATCATTTCACCTTTGCACTTAAGCTAAAGATATTCAATTAAAAATTCAATGGTCATGATCATACCAGTCAACAATTCAACTTTGCACTACTGGCCAAAGGGAACCCATAATCATGATCATATTAAAAATCTACCCATCTTTACACTCAAGTCAAATAGAAATATCATCATTAGAGTTATAAAAATGTTATATATAATAGTAAAATCAATATAATCAAAACATCTAAATTTAATCTAATGAGTAATATTCATAAATCAACTATAATTTGGATAGAAAAAGAAACCAATTTTATCATGAATAGTAACTCGTGAATAGTAACCCATGGATAGTAACTTTATGAATAGTAACTCATAAATAGTAACTCGTGAATAGTAACCCATGAATAGTAACTTCGTGAATAGTAACTCGTGAATAGTAACTCGTGAATAGTAACTCATGAATAGTAAACCCGAAATAAAAAGGTAGAAATTTCACAATAAAATCTATACCAATATTTCGGCATAATGATATTGAAATAACATTTCTTAAACTTATAAATAATTTATTTTAATTGTTTACACTTTACTAAATAATACATTTAATCATCCTAAAATTCCAAACTCATAAGATTTCATCACCAATAACCAAAACCCTCATAAAAAATATGCATATACCTCATATAGGATTCTCAAGCCATAAAATCCTATTTTTTAATTTTCTTACATCACATAACACATTTAATTCATTTACTCATAACTAGTCTATTTTCATGAAAAATACTAAATCAGTACAAACAAATTTTTTTTTATGAGATTTAGTAGAATATAGTCCCATATTGAACATATACTTTTTTCAGAATTTTTAAAAATCATTTACTATTTTTCATATGGCCAAAATAGCCGAATATTTAGATATTTATCAAAAATTATACTTTTATCCAAAAATTCTAAAATTTATAGAGTATACTTCTATCATATACATGTACTTTCAATAAAAATTTCACCAACCACAAGGAGTTATAAGCGGTTACTTTTAAAATAGTTTTTTCTCATAAAATTCACAACTCTTAATCTATACATCCAAAAATTACTATTTTTGGACACAATCTAGAAAACTCATCAAATTATCATTTCAAATTTTTTCAGAATTTTTGAAGGTCAGAAAAATTACAAAACTAAAAAACATAACAACCCTTAAATTCCCTTACTATCCCTTACCTCAAAAGAGCAGCACTTCTGATCGGATATCGGATATGACGCTGAAGTAAACTTGCACTGATGAATAACAACTCACCAAGTATCTAAATACTCACAAAATACACTCGATAGTCTAGAGAGAAAAAGATAGAAAACTTATGAATTCTGGTGTAATTTTTAATTTTAACTTAGCCCTCCATTTATAGAAAAATGTTAGCACGCCAAAGCAGACTTGACCTGCTACCTGATGGCTTTACCTGCTACTAGTCGAACCACCAAAAATCAGCCATCTTCCCCAACAACCAAAAGTGGGGCCCACCCATTTCTAGAATTTTCTACCAAAATTATTTATAAACCTAATTTCCGAATCAGTCACCTTTTTAAAATTCATAACAAATCATTCGTTCATTTTTAACGGTTCAAAATTTGTGAACATATACTCAACTTATATATGTATAACATATCCAAAAATCATAACGATCCAACGGTCGTATTAAATATTATAACTCACACAATAAAGCTGTAAGAACACCGATTTGATCGTTTAATACCTCCAATCCGACAAAATACTAATAAAATACCTCAACATTAAGTCCTTCATTTATAACCACATAAAGAAATTCATCATTTATATTCACATTAAATAAATATTTCTCTTATCATATAAATCAATAATTAATTTTATAAATAATATTACAGAATCACAATAATGACAACCAGGCAGTTCCCAGGAAAGAGGGGGCTTTCCAATAAGGATTTTTCCTTACTGGCGCGCAATTAGATGACCAAACCTCTCCTTGACAGAATTTTCTAGACATTGCCAATAATGCTATCTAATAATATTATTCAAATAATATGAATTATTGATCTGATAATGGAGATACTGTTCAGTGACAATTATTGAGACAACAATAATATAAAATATCAACGCAGCAATTATTGATTTAATAAAATAAAATATTGAACAGAAATTACTGTAACAATTATTGAGTAGTGCCTTCTCACGTAAGAATCAATAATTAAAAAAAAATACTGTGCAATACCGTGTGCTACTGTGCAACTACGCGTATTACTGTATTTTAACCACCAGGTATTCTAATAGTGTTAACGGTAACAACTACTCCGTTATTTATAAAAACTCAAATTTGTCGTTTTCTTCATCCGACAGTTATTCTGTTATGGGGCCCACAAATGGCTGCGCCGTCGTACGAATATTCTCCGACAGAAAGAATATTCCACGACTAAACGAATATTCCCCGACAACAATGAATATTTTATAACCACTTACGTATTTTGAAAAAAATTTCATATATCACCCTTAACTTTAACTTTTATCAATTTAACCATTTATTGAATAGTAATTATAAGAAAAATTGAATACTTTTATTTCATAAAATTCGGGGTCTTACACCAACACTATCAAAACTATCAATACAAAGAACATAGGACTCCTTGTTCTAATGAAGCATAGCTGACTCATCAAAAGTAACATCTCTACTAATGATGACCTTTGTTGACTTCTAATCAACACACCAAAGTCTATAACCCTTCACACCAGAACCATAACCAAGAAAGATGTATTTATTGGCTCTAGGTTCGAGTTTTCCCTCATTTACATGTGCATATGCAGGACAACCAAATACCCTAAGAGATGAATAATATGTAGGATTACCTGACTAAACCTCTTCAGGGGTCTTACATTATATAGCTGTGCAAGGAGAACGATTCAACAAGAAAGAAGTTGTGTTCACTGCTTCTGCCCAAAATCCTTGCCTAAACCTGCATTTAACAACATGCACCTGACCTTCTCTATCAAGGTTCTGTTCATCCGTTCTTCAACTCCATTCTGCTGCGGTGTCTTCACTACTGTACGATGCCTAACAATTCCTTCATTATTGCAGAACACATTGAACCCAGTCTGTGACACCCCCAAAATAGATATACATCACCCATTCTGAGTTGCCAAATATATGGTACAGAAACAACTTACAACTTTATTAATATCATTGTCGTGCAAAATACGACAACACACAAACTATGAGTTAAAATATAAATATTGTCTTCTAGACAATATCCACACTCAAATAAGTTCTCATTACAATTAATTATTGATACACTATTTTAAAAAATAGTGAGGACTATTATAACAACTGCCTTGGAATATCACTTCACACCCCGACTACTTCCCTCTATATTCTCGCGTCCTGAGAAGAAAAATAGAATAAAAAGGAAAAAGGGTGAGCTCAACTAGCCAGTAAAGAATATTATGACTAAGATAATATAGAACAAATTATTGTTAGTCTTCAACAGGAAAAAATCTGATAGAATATAATAAACAATAAATTTTAGATCAACAACTGTAGCGAAAACAACAATCCATTAGAAGAGTCAAGTAGAGAATGAATTCCACTATCTTTTAAGATTTAAAAGTCCATCATCAATATTTTATCCATGTAACATCAATCAATATACATCTTGAATCAAATATTCATCTTTGCACTACATGCCAAAGATATTCATTTGTATCACCAGTTGGTCATGTTCATCTAAATACCTGTTCATCTTTGCACTACGGGCCAAAGATATTCAGTAATATCATCATTTAGGACTGATGATGATGAAAAATATTTTAAAGAAAATGAATCCAGTGAGACAAAAGAACAAATATTAGGGATTCGTACTTCGGTTTATCCATGTTCAAAAACACCCCATAATATACCATAGTGGAGTAAAATTCAAGAATAAAGATCAAAATATGGATACAATCAAAGCTAGTAACAAAAATAGACATCTGGGATAAAAAAGAGAAAATTTTGTTTTTCGGTGAATAGTAACGTATTCGTGAATAGTTCCGTATACGTGAATAGTAACCCCGACACAAAAAGACAAAAATTTTACAAGAAAAATTTCACCAATATTCCGGCATAATAATATTGAAAGAACTAATATCATTTATAAAAAAATAGCATCCCTTACCTCAAAAAGACATTACTTCTGACTGGAATACTGGATATAGTGCTGAAGGAACTTGCATCGTATAGCAACACTCAAAGTATTAAAATACTCACAAGAATACGCTCGATAATATAGAGAGAGAAAACTTCAGTTTCTTATGTGATTTTCAATTCTAACCTAAGCACCCTATTTATAGGAAAATACTTAGAACACCTAAGCACAAAATTTAATAAAATATTATTATTATTTTTAAAATTCTTACGCCCACTTTGAAATTATGAATTCAGCATGCTTAACAACAAGTGGGGCCCACCAACCATAACAAAAACATTTTTCATAAAAAAATAATTAAAACTTCAAAAATTAATTATTCTAGAACTTCAATAATTCATAATAAATAGCCATTTTATCAGAAAAATTCAAATCTTATGTCCATTTCATAGAAAATTCAATTCTCTACAACTTTGTAAGTTTAAGTTTTTCCAAATTTTAAACAGAAATTGACCGAAATCCACATACGGACGATTTTACAGACTATAATCAAATTTCAATCAAAAATTGGGCCCATCGATATGTTTAACATGTTTTAATCATTTATTACAATAAAAATACTCTTCCTCCTCATTTATTCATATATCACACATTCATCTTAAAAATATCACAATTATTATATTATTAAAAATATAATAATATAATTAAATGAGTTATTTTATCAGAAAATATAAAATATCAATTTTTCAATAATTGTCACTTTAAAAAATTTTTCCATCTATATCCACATAAAATAAATATTTTTCTTATCATATAAATCAATAATTAATTATTCACAAATAATATTACATAATCACAATATTGACAACAAGGCTTTTCCCAAGAAAGATGAGACTTTCCAATAAGAATTTCTCCTTACTGGCGCAATTAGGTGACCAAACCTCTCCTTAGACAGAACTTTCTAGACATTGCCAATAATGTTATCTAGTAATATTATTAAAATAGTATGAATTATTGATCTGATAATAGAAAATACTGTGTAGTGATAATTATTGAAACAACAATAATATAAAATATCAACGTAGCAATTATTGAATCAATAAAATAAAATATTGAACAGTAATTACTGTAACAATTATTGAGTAGTGCCTTCTTACGTAAGAATCAATAATTGGTGTACTACTGTGTGCTACTGTGCAACACTGCGTATTACTGTGTTTTAACCACCGGGTATTCTAACAGTATTAACGGTAACAACTACGCCGTTATTTATAAAAAAACTCATACTTGTCGTTTTCTTCATCCAATCGCTTTCCGTTATGGGGCCCACAAAAGGCTGCGCCGTCGTACGAATATTCCGTGACAACAAGAATATTCTACGACCAAACGAATATTCCCCGTGAATATTTTATAACCGCTTGTTTATTTAAAATATTTGCACATTTTACCCATAACTTACTACATTAATCAAATCAATCCTTACTATTTCAAAATAATAAATAGAGGAAATTCAATTTCATTTATAAAAAGTTGGGGTCTTACACAGTCTCACAAAACTTAATGCCTTTATCTGTTCTGAACCTCTTAATCTTCTTTCCAGTCTACTTCTCAACCAAAGTCTTTCACTGTTTGAATGTCACAAAAACTTCATTCTTATATTTTAGGAAGTAGACCCAAACCTTCTTGGAATAATCATCAATGAAGGTTAACAGATAATGTGCACCACTACCTTTGAAAAGAACTCGTGAAGGGCCCCAAAGGTTTGAATGAATATAGTCCAAAGTCCCTTTTGTTTTATGAACCGCAGTCTTGAAACTAACTCGTTTCTGCTTCCCCAAGACACAATGTTTACAGAAGTCCAGTTTTTCTATTTTTCTGTCTAGACAAAAGATCTCTTTTACTCAAATCATCCATGTATCTTTCACTCATATGACCTAACCTCATTTGCCACAACCTGGTGGTGTCATCTGCAGTATATGAAGAGCAAATTGCATCTGAATCTGTAGTTGTAGAACCCTCCAACTTATATAAAGTACCGACCTTGATTCCTTTCATCAACACAAGAGAGCCTCTACTAATCTTCATAACTCCACCTTGTGCACTTACACCCGTTTTCATCTAGTGTACCCAAAGATATGAGATTTTTCCTCAAATCTGGAACATGTCTAACATCTGACAATGTCCTGATTATGCCATCATGCATCTTAATTTTAATTGTACCAATGCTAATTGCTTTACATTTAGAATTATTTCCCATCAAAACAATTCCACCATCAAACGGTTCATATATGGAGAACAAATCACGAGTAGGACACATATGATAAGAACACCCAGAATCCAAAATCCAGTCATTGCTAAGTCTTTCTCTGTCATAGGATACTAACAAAAGATCATCACTATCCTCAGCAACACTAGCCTGAGCAGGCTTTCTTGCCCCCTGATTCTGCTGGTTTTGTACACTCTGTCCACTATGAATCTGACCGTGATTTTCTCCCTTTTGTTCCTTATTTTTCAACTTCAGACAATTACTCTTTATATGCTCCTTTGCATGACAGTAGTTACAGCTAAAATCTTATTTCGAGATTTTGATCTGTGTGTATTGCCAATCACTATCCTTTCATCACTTTTCCCAAAAGTCATCTTAGAATCTAGTTTTTGTTTACTCATAAGATTCGTCGTAACATCCTCAATTGAGATAGTGTCTTTACCATAGATTATAATGCCTCTAAAGTGCTTATATGGAGGAGGTAATGAGACTAACAACAATATGACTTGATCTTCATCATCAATCTAAACATCAATATTCTGCAACTTAGTTACAATTGAATTAAACTCAGTGATATGAGATTTGATTTGAGTACCTTTTGACATATGCAAGGTGTAAAGATATTGTTTAAGTCTCAATCTATTGGTGAGAGACTTCGTCAAGTAGATAAACTCTAATTTCTTCCACAAATTAGCAGTTGTAGTTTCCGCTAACACATCCTGCAACACATCATTTGAAAGGCACAACTGAATTTCCGAAAGTGCTTTATCATCCATCATTTCATATTCTAACTTAGACATTTTGCTAGCTTTCTTCGTCTCCCAATCCGTATCAGACATATCTACAAGATTCATTGGCTTCCCTACAATGGCTTTCTTCAAGCCTTGCTGAGTAAGAACAACGTCCTTCATTCGAACATGCCAAAGACGGAAACTAATATTTCCATCGAATTTTTCAATATCAAATTTCGTAGATGAAGTCGAACACAATTCCATAGTATGGATTGATAATAACCAAGCTTTGATATAAGTTTGTTATGACAAACAATGGCAAACACAATAAATTAACGCAGAAAGATAAAGACAATAACACAAGGTTTTACGTAGAACCCAAATCGGGAAAAACCACGGAGAATGTAGAAGAAATCTACTAAATAAATATCTGAATAGTACAAGATAAAGAGCGAGAACTATGAGAATTCTTATAATGTTTCTGAATGTCTCATCTCCAAAATCCTAACACATATATTTATAGGCCATAGGCAAATTCATAACCAAATAGGATTAAAAATACTGAATTGAGTATGGGTAGAAAAGATAATTTTCCTAAACCAAAATGGATTCTAAGTAATAACTAAATCCAAATCCAATAAGGATTCGTGTCATACCCAACAATATTAAATTATACATAAAAATGTTTGTGCAAAGAGGCAGGAGCAACAACAGTTAATGTAATAATTTAGATTTTTTTACTAATAAAATATTAATTTAATTTTTCCTAAAAGTGCAATTAAATTAAAAAGATAAGTTACAATTTTTTTTTCGTTCGAAAAGTTAAATTCTTTCTAGTAGACAATAAATAGTTGCTTTAATTAAAATTAAAGACTCCATTAGGGTTTTGGTAATTTCTATTATTTTCTTATTATATTTAAGGAGTAGAGATGTAACTCTAATCCTATTCTAATTTGGTTAGTTGAATTTTCGAGTAGAATTCTATTGTTTTCTTATTATATTCTCATGTGCACTGCAGTCCATTAGAAAAAGCATAATTAATTCATCTGATGTCGGAATTGAGTGAATCCAAAATTTGTTTCTTTAGTTTTTCGTCCTCTACATTTATAAGGAGGAAGAGATGTTATTTGATGTCATCTTCATGCCTTAAATTTATGAAAATCGCAACTTGTCCTTATGATCAGTCACTATTTTCAACCCCAATTTTGAAAATTCATAACTCAGGGCCTCAGGCATACCAACTTCGAATCGAGTTACTCTCGAGTCTATTTCGTATATCTTTTTCGAGGGCTACGATGTAGACATGAAAAAGATTTTGAAGAATTTAGGAGACCCAAAATTTAGATTCTTTGTTGTTGCGATATTGAATAGAGAAGAATGAAAAAGGTAAATAATATTTGGTAATATACTTTTATATTTTAATAAGTGGATTTTAAATTAGAGATTATTTTTTTTAATCAAAATATAAACATGGAATTAGAAGTCATGCTAGTTGGAAAGAGCCAAAGAGGAGATGAATTAATATAAACAAAAATAATTTGATTGAATCTAAAAGTTAAAATCAGAAAATCTATCAATATTTTTAACATATATTGTGTTGGTTATATTGTAAGACCCCAACTTATTAATGAATAAAATCAAATTTTCTCCAAATATTATTGTAAATAATAAGGGGTTAATTTGATATAATACTTTGGTTATGGGTGAAATGTGCAAATTTTACAAAATAAGCAAAGTGGTTATAAAATATTCATTTTGTCGGGGAATATTCGTTTGGTCGTGAAATATTCTTGCTGTCGGGAAATATTCGTACGACGGCGCATCCTTGTGTGGGCCCCATAACGGAAAGCGATTGGATGAAAAAAATGACAAGTATACGTTATTTATAAATAACGGCGTAGTTGTTACCGTTAATACTGTTGGAATAACCGGTGATTAAAATACAGTAGCACACGGTATTGCACCAATTATTGATTCTTACGTAAGAAGGCACTACTCAATAATTGTTACAGTAGTTATTGTTCAATATTTTATTTTATTGATTCAATAATTGTTGCGTTGATATTTTATATTATTGTTGTTTCAATAATTGTTGCTGCACAGTATTTTCCATTATCAGATCAATAATTCATATTATTTGAATAATATTATTAGATAACATTATTGGCAATGTCTAGAAAGTTCTGTCTAAAGAGAGGTTTGGTCATCTTATTGCGCGCCAGTAAGGAGAAATCCTTATTGGAAAGCCCCCTCTTTCCTGGGAACGGCCTGGTTGTCATAAATGTGATTCTGTAATATTATTTGTGAATAATTAATTATTGATTCATATGATAAGGAAATATTTATTTTATGTGGATATAAATGAGGGATATATTTTTGTGGTTAAAAATGAAGGAGTTAATGTTGAGGTGTTATAATTTTTAATCCGACCGTTGCATCGTGGTAATTTTTGGATATGTTATACATATATAAGTTGAGTATATGTCCACAAATTTTGAACCGTTAAAAATGAACGTATGATTTATTATGAATTTTACGAGATGACTGGTTCAGAAATTATTGAATTTTCGGAGTTTATCATTTTGATGGAAAATTCTAGAATTGGTGGGCTCCACTTGTGGTTGGTGAAGAAATGTGCTGAATTGTATTTCAAATGTGGTGGGTGGGAATAGTAGCAGGTAAAGCCATCAGGTTGCAGGTCAAACCTACTAAAATTTTTCGATAAATAGAGGGCTAAGTTAGAATTGAAAATCACACCAGAAACAATTTTTCTCTCTTTCTCTCTCTAGATTATTGAGTGTATTTTGTGAGTATTTAGATACTTTGAGAGTTTCTATTCATCAGAGCAAGTTTCTTTCAGCTTTCTACCGGTATTCCGACCAGAAGTACTGATATCTTGAGGTAAGGGATATTATTTTCTTCTTAAATGATATTATTTTCTTCAATATCATTATGCTGAAATATTGATATGAGTTTTATCAAATTTGGAACTTTTTATGTCGGGGTTACTATTCACGTATACGTTACTATTCACATATATGGCACTATTCACGAATACGACACTATTCACCGAAAAATAAAATTTTTCCTTTTTGTCCAAGATGTCTATTATGGTTACTATCTTTGATTGTATCCATGTTTTGATCTTTATTTTTGAATTCTGCTTCACAATTGATTATTATGAAGTATTATTAATCTTGGATAAACTGTTATACGAATCCCTACTATTTGTCCTTCTGTCTCACTGTATTCGTTTTCTTTAAGATATTTTTCATCATCCTCAGTCCTAAATGATGATATTAATGAATATCTTTGGCCTGTAGTGCAAAGATGTATGATTACTTGATGAATATCTTTGGCCTGTAGTTCAAAGATGAAGTTATTAGTATGATTATGAACAGGAACTGTGATTTGGTATAACCATGATCTTTGATGTTTCAGGTAATGACAGGTGATGAAAATATTCTTTGTCCTGGGTGCGAAGAAAAATTTAGAGTCACAATTATGATTATGAGTTATTCATATGATTGTGGAAAGGAACTGTTGAGTGATGTTACATGGATAAAACATTATTGGTGAATTTTTAACATGGAGGAGATAATAGACTTTATGGTCTATTTGACTCTTCTAATGGATTGCTCGTTCCGCTGCAACTATGGTTGAAATTTTTATCATTTACCATATGTTCTAAATCTCTGATTTATTGTTGATGAAGGCTATTGATAATTGAATTATCTTTAGTCATGATATTCTTTATTGAGCTAGTTGTGCTCACCCTTTTGCTTCACAATTCCTTTCAGGTAATAAGAGTGTAGCTGGGTCGAGCGAGGGTAACGGGGAAATAGAACGGTGGTCTCTAGCTGTGGATGTTCTCCCGAAGCAGTATAGAAAAGTTCATTTAGTAGTTTTATTTGGTGAATCCAATAGGGTAAGGTGTACCCAACGTTGGAAGGGTGGTTTGCCACTATCATACAAGATGTCTAACGACATACAACCTCGTGTCATCATAAGACAGGGATGTGCTCATCCACTTGCTGAGTATCTTTACGAGCACTACCTATATAATCTTGGTGTTTGTTTGAAGTATAATTCTCAATTAGAGACAGTGGAGATAATGATAAGTCAAGAGAAGACTCACCATTGGGAAGAATATGATAGTAATCTTCTCGTTTTTCTTTGGGGTCTATTGGGTCAACCAAGGATAATTCTGTGGCCATATGATATCTATCATAACCTAGACGCGTGGCCTCCCATGTACGAAGGTTTCCTTGAGCACTTCCCAAAAATTATAGTTTCTAAAACAGTTTTTGACTGTACTTTTATGTAAGGTACCTTTGTGAGGTGTTGATACATGATGGTGTCTAATGTCACAGTTGGTTCATAGCATATGTGTTGTTGTATTTTACACGATAATTGTTGTAATAAAGTTATAGTTGTTTTCTGTACCATGTATTTGATGACTCAGAATGGGTTGGGTGGAATGGACCTATTTTGGGGTTGTCACAGGTGGTATCAGAGCTATAAGTAAAGAGCCCCGAGCTTCTCGCTGGTGACTTCCTGTTGATGGGGGATGCACCGAAGCCAGACTCTCCGTAGGGGACGCCGTTCTGCGGTGGCAAGCTGATAGGTATCAATGTAAGGTGCTGACACAAGTTGGTGTCCAGAGTTACAGTTGGTATCAGAACTTAGGGATATGATCCCTGGCTGAGATGTGAGACAAGAACTAGGAGGGGAGAGACGGGAAATTCCTTCGCTAGTATGACCTGACTAAGTTTATTTGGTGTTTATTTGGTCGGTCAGAGTATAGGGATAATATATGACATGACTATTAACCCTTGTTTTATGGCAGTATTTTAGAATGGCAGCTGAGAACGTTAATAATGGAGTAAATCAGACCGTGGAGACACCTTTGATCACCACCCAGGGGAACGTACAACAGGAAGGCAATATTCCTCCTGTAAATAACGTTACCGAGCAAACGATGAATGATGGAATGTTTAGGAGCTTTTTGCAGTTCATGCAAAATCAGACGAGGGAGACTCGTGTGCAGAATACGGGTGGAAATGATAACGCGCGGTTGTCACAGCTAAGCAGTTCAAAGAATTGGGACCACCAGAATTTAAGGGAAAGCCGGATCCGATCATGGCGGAAACGTGGGTCAAGCAAATTACCAAGATATTCGATGTCTTGGGATGCACAGAGGAACAGAAGGTTTCATTTGCCACCTTTATGTTCCGCGGTGAAGCAGACTACTGGTGGGAGTCTGTGAAGCGTACCTAGCCTGACGCACTCAACATATCCTGGGAAACATTTCAAAAACTGTTCAATGACAAGTACTTTCCTGAAAGTATTCGTCATATGAAGGAGGTAGAGTTTATCAGACTGGAACAAAACAACATGACGGTGTCCCAGTACGAGGCGAAGTTTGCAGAGTTATCCAGGTTTGCACCTCATTTGGTCGAAAATGAGGAACGAATGACAAAGATGTTTCTGAGAGGTCTAAAACCCGAGATTCGACAATATCTTATCTCTCATAAATTTTCTTTATATTCAGATGTTGTAAACAGGGCTCAATTATTAGAGCGAGATAATGAGTATGTGCAACCGAGGGACCACAACCAGGGTCATACCGGTGGCGGCAGTCATCGAAGTAATGAAAACCAGCAGGGAGGAAGACATTCGGACAAAAGCGGTAACCACTCCGGTGGTAATCGTGGTCGTGATAATAGAAGGAGCGAGTCGGGAGAAGATTTCAAGAAGAGAAGGTATAACAATGATAACGTGAAGACGTCAGCACAAACATCAACTGTTTCTAGGGGAGGAGAACGACCACCGGTCGTATGTTACAAATGTGGGAAAGAGGGACATATCAGCCCAAACTGCCCACAACAATCCAAGGTATGTTATAACTGTGGAAAGGAGGGTCATATAGCTCGAGAGTGTTCTGTGGCAAAACCAAGTTCAGCGGGGATGGTGACTCCAAAATTTATCCCAGAAAAGTCAAAGTCAACGGTTCCTGGAAGAGCATTTTTCGTGACTGGTTAGAATGCGAGGAACCCGAACAAAGTTAGCACGGGTTAGTTAATTATAAATTCTTGCGAAGTTTATACCTTATTAGATACCGGTTCTACCCATTCATTTATTTCTCCTGCTTGTGCTCAACGTTTAAACTTGACTCCGGAGAAATTAGACTTTGATTTATCTGTGGAAAATCCGTTAGGAGAAACTTTCGTTACATCCACTGTTTATAAATCTTGTTTGATCTAAGTTGGCACCATCACATTACCTGTTGACCTTATTTCTTTAAAGATACTTGCTTTTGATGTGATTTTAGGAATTGATTGGTTAACCACTCATCATGCCAAAATTGATTATTTTCGTAAGGTTGTTAGTTTTCATATTCGTAACCAACCTGTTATGCGAATTCAAGCAAGCAACCAAACCACTAAAATCAATCGCTGTCATACCAAGCCATAAAGCCATTCGTTTATTGAAAAACGGATGTCAAGCTTTCTTAGCCCATGTCATGGACTTGAACAAAAATACGTCAGATTTGAATGATATTTCTGTTGTTAGTGAATTTCCTGACGTATTCCTGAAGAATTTCCTGGCCTAACCCAGAGCGTGATATTGAATTTTTGTATTGATCTTCAACCCGGTACAAAACCCATTTCTAAAAATCTCATATTGAATGGCTCCTATTGAACTTCAGGAGTTAAAAACCTAACTGTAGAAGTTTGTACCCGAGCCTTTATCTGGTGGCTTCCTTTGTGGAATGCACTGAAGCTAGACTCCATAGGGGACGCCATATTCGTGCGGTAGTAGTAAACTGATAGGTGTCATTGTTGCGTGCTATCCAAGATTGGGATATGAGTCACAGTTGAGAGCAACCTAAGTCAGTAATCAAAATGCGTAGCTTTCTGGTTATTATCGGAGATTCGTAAAAGGATTTTCTCGAATCGCTGCTCCATTAACTCATCTGACTCGGAAAGATACAAAATTCGGTTGGAGTGAGGAATGCGAGAAGAGTTTTCAAGAACTCAAGAGGAGACATTTCGGCACCTGTTCTGACAATACCATCTGGTTCGGATGGATTTGTTATCTACAGCGATGCTTCAGGCAAAGGGTTAGGATGTGTTCTCATGTAACATGAGAAAGTCATAGCCTATGCCTCACGACAACTCAAAGAATATGAGAGGAATTATCCTACTCATGATTTGGAGTTGGCAGCAGTCGTTTTTCGCATTGAAGATTTGGAGACACTACCTGTATGGGGAGAAAGTGGAGATCTATACAGATCATAAAAGCCTCAAATATTTCTTCACCCAAAAGGAACTCAACATGCGGCAGCGACGTTGGCTCGAGCTGATGAAAGATTACGATCAACCATCCAATATCATCCTGGAAAAACAAACGTAGTAGCTGACGCATTGAGTAGAAGATCATATGCTTGTACGAGTGCAGTGTTGTTAAACAAAAGGCCCATTTTGTATGACTTGCAAAGGATGGAGATAGAGATGAAGGCTCCAAGTACCCACATGATGATATCAAATATACGAGTAGAACCGACTTTAATCGATAAAGTTAAAGCTGCTCAAGCTATGGACATGGAGCTGATGCGTATGAAGAAGAAAGTGCAAGAAGGTGCTATTCCAGAAGCAAGAATCGATGAAGAAAGAATACTTACTCGAGTCAACTCCAGACTTTGTGTTCCTAACGATTTTGACTTGAAGCATAGAATAATGATGGAGGCACACAAACACACCGTTTGCAATCCATCCTGGGAGTACCAAAATGTATCACGATCTTCGACATACATTTTGGTGGAGTAATATGAAAAGAGAGATCGCGGAGTTTATCTCGAGATGTTTAACTTGTCAACGTGTAAAGGCGGAGCATCAAGTGCCAAAGGGTCCATTGCAACCACTTGAGATCCCGAAATGGAAGTGGGAACACATTACTATGGATTTTGTTACGGGTCTTCCCAAGGTTTCTCAAGGCATAGATGCGATTTGGGTTATTGTTGATAGATTAACCAAGTCCGCTCATTTCTTGCCGATACGTGAGACTTATTCCCTTGAACGTCTTGCTAGTATGTACGTGAACGAGATTGTGAGATTGCATGGCATGCCAGTATCCATAGTTTCGGATCGTGACCCAAGATTCACTTCACGATTTGGGTTAGCTTGCAGAAAGCTATGGGCACGGATTTACGATTCAGTTCGGCATACCATCCTCAAACGGACGGACAATCAGAGAGGACTATTCAAACTCTTGAAGATCTATTAAGACTTTGTGTCCTAGATCTCAAAGGGAGTTGGGATAAGTACCTACCATTGGTAGAATTGTCCTACAACAACAGTTATCAGGCGAGCATAGGTGTGGCTCCATTCGAGGCGTTGTATGGAAGAAAATGTCGTTCTCTAGTATGCTGGGACGAGGTGGGTGAAGCAACATTGTTGGGACCAGAGTTGGTACGCATTACTACAGAGAAGATCCAACGATTCGACAACGTATACAAACGGCACAGGATCGACAAAAGAGTTATGCGGATCTTCATCGGAAGGGCGTGGAATTTAATATTGGGGATCATGTATTATTACGTGTTGCACCATGGAAGGGAGTTAGTTACAAGATTTGGGAAGAGAAGAAAGCTCATCCAAGATTTGTTGGTCCATTTGAGATTCTTGAGCGAATAGGAAATGTGGCATATAGACTCGCATTACCTCCAAGCATGTCTCGTGTTCATAATGTTTTTCACATATCTATGCTTCGTAAAATGTTAAAGACCCGAACCACATTATTGAGTTAGAAACAGACGAGATAGCTAAAGATTTAACGTACGAAGAGGTACCTGTTAAGATCTTGGATAGGAAAGAGCATGTCCTACGCACGAAGGTTATACCACAAGTTAAGGTTTTGTGGAGAAACCATGCTATTGAAGAAATGACCTGGGAGTTGGAATCAGAAATGAAAGCGAGGTATCCTCACCTTTTTGAAACATCAGGTACGTACGTCAATTTCGAGGACGAAATTTCATAAGGAGGGGAGGTTGTAAGACCCCAACTTATTAATGAATAAAATCAAATTTTCTCTAAATATTATTGTAAATAATAAGGGGTTAATTTGATATAATACTTTGGTTATGGGTGTGAAATGTGCAAATTTTACAAAATAAGCAAGTGGTTATAAAATATTCATTTTGTCGGGGAATATTCGTTTGGTCGTGAAATATTCTTGCTGTCGGGGAATATTCGTACGACGGCGCAGCCTTGTGTGGGCCCCATAACGGAAAGCGATTGGATGAAAAAAATGACAAGTATACGTTATTTATAAATAACGGCGTAGTTGTTACCGTTAATACTATTGGAATAACCGGTGATTAAAATACAGTAGCACACGGTATTGCACCAATTATTGATTCTTACGTAAGAAGACACTACTCAATAATTGTTACAGTAGTTATTGTTCAATATTTTATTTTATTGATTCAATAATTGTTGCGTTGATATTTTATATTATTGTTGTTTCAATAATTGTTGCTGCACAGTATTTTCCATTATTAGATCAATAATTCATATTATTTGAATAATATTATTAGATAACATTATTGGCAATGTCTAGAAAGTTCTGTCTAATGAGAGGTTTGGTCATCTAATTGCGCGCCAGTAAGGAGAAATCCTTATTGGAAAGCCCCCTCTTTCCTGAGAACGGCCTGGTTGTCATAAATGTGATTCTGTAATATTATTTGTGAATAATTAATTATTGATTCATATGATAAGGAAATATTTATTTTATGTGGATATAAATGAGGGATATATTTTTGTGGTTAAAAATGAAGGAGTTAATGTTGAGGTGTTATAATTTTTAATCCGACCGTTGCATCGTGGTAATTTTTGGATATGTTATACATATATAAGTTGAGTATATGTCCACAAATTTTGAACCGTTAAAAATGAACGTATGATTTATTATGAATTTTACGAGATGACTGGTTCAGAAATTATTGAATTTTCGGAGTTTATCATTTTGATGGAAAATTCTAGAATTAGTGGGCTCCACTTGTGGTTGGTGAAGAAATGTGCTGAATTATATTTCAAATGTGGTGGGTGGGAATAGTAGCAGGTAAAGCCATCAGGTTGCAGGTCAAACCTACTAAAATTTTCCGATAAATAGAGGGCTAAGTTAGAATTGAAAATCACACCAGAAACAAGTTTTCTCTCTTTCTCTCTCTAGATTATTGAGTGTATTTTGTGAGTATTTAGATACTTTGAGAGTTTTCTATTCATCAGAGCAAGTTTCTTTCAGCCTTCTACCGGTTATTCCGACCAGAAGTACTGATATCTTGAGGTAAGGGATATTATTTTCTTCTTAAATGATATATTATTTCTTCAATATCATTATGCTGAAATATTGATATGAGTTTTATCAAATTTGGAACTTTTTATGTCGGAGTTACTATTCACGTATACGTTACTATATTCACATATACGGCACTATTCACGAATACGACACTATTCACCGAAAAAATAAAATTTTTCCTTTTTATCCAAGATGTCATTATGGTTACTATCTTTGATTGTATCCATGTTTTGATCTTTATTTTTGAATTCTGCTTCACAATTGATTATTATGAAGTATTATTGATCTTGGATAAACTGTTATACGAATCCCTACTATTTGTCCTTCTGTCTCACTGTATTCGTTTTCTTTAAGATATTTTTCATCATCCTCAGTCCTAAATGATGATATTAATGAATATCTTTGGCCTGTAGTGCAAAGATGTATGATTACTTGATGAATATCTTTGGCCTGTAGTGCAAAGATGAACAGGTATTGAGATGAACATGACTGACAGGTGATACAAATGAATATCTTTGGCCTGTAGTGCAAAGATGAATATTTGGATAAAGATGATTATTAATTGATGTTACAGGGATAAAATATTGATGATGGACTTTTAAATCTTAGAAGATAGTAGAATTCTTTCTCTACTTGACTCTTCTAATGGTTTGCTGTTTCCACTGCAGTTGTTGATCTAAAACTTGTTGTCGATTATATTCTATCAGATTTTTCCCTGTTGAAGACTAACGATAATTTGTTGTATATTATCTTAGTCATAATATTCTTTACTGGGCTAGTTGAGCTCACCCTTTTCCTTTTTGTTCCATTTTTCTTCTCAGGAGGTGAGAACATAGCAGGAACTAGTCGGGGTACGGAGTGATGGTTCTAGAAAGATGTTTTAGCAGTCCTCACTATTTCTGTAAAATAGTGTTTGAATAATTGTAACGAGGACTTATTTGAGTGTGGATATTGTCTAGAAGACAATATTTGTATTTAAACTCACAGTATGTGTTGTCGTATTTTGCACGACAATTGTATTATTGAAGTTGTAGTTTGTTTTCTGTTACCATGTATTTGGCGACTCAGAATGGGTGTTGTATACCTATTTTGGGGGCGTCACATATATCTTTTAAACCGACTGTTGAATTGTTATAATTTTTGGATATGTTATACATATATAATCTGAGAATATATCACCAATTTTGAACCATTATAAATTAACGTATGATTTTAAAAAAAAATAATTAAGAAATGACTTATCTGGAATTTTTGTAGCAGAATTTTTATCAAGTTTTAATATTTAAAAATGAATAATTTAATGATTTTAAATTCGATTTAGGTGATTCTTGATACTAAATTAGAGTATTTGAAGTCTAGTTTCTGTTAAAATTATTTAATTTATAAAATAATTATAAAATCATATTGATATGATCAATACAATGAAATGTGCTCTTAAGAATAATTTGTCATATTAGAGTTTTAAGATTTCTTGATTTTTTTCTATTAATTTTTATAGTTTGGGTATTAATAGTGATCTAAGGTGAATAATTAAAGGTATTGAATATGTTAGAAGTGTTTTAAAATTATTAGTTCGAATTGTATATTTAATTTGGGGTAAATATTTTTAGGAGGTGATTAAGATTTCGTATTTGATATCGTTGGCGTTGGAGGTTAAGATTTATTGGAGTGTGCTATACGTGGATTTGATTATCAAGTACGGATTTGATACTTCATTTCTTGATTGTGGTTTAATTCCATATATCAGTTATGTTATAATTCGTCACTTGAACAAATTGTGTTTTGAGACATTATTCGTTTGAGATCTTATTTATATATTTTTGTTGATATTCGGGAGTTATTTTTTATATTGATATCTTTAGACAATTGAGTATGTTTGTATTTTGAATAATTCGATATCATTTGAAAATAATTATGTAAGTCTTGTAATTTAAACCCTTTCAACTTACATTTGTAATTTGAAACTTAGGGTATACTTGAGTTAACTAGTTGTTGGGGTACCACATATATGTTCTTCTATTGACACGGGACATAGCATTATCCGTGGCGGTGTGATCAGTCCACGACGTATCCTTTTGTATGTTACTCTGGCTGTGAGCTTTGGCCATTTGATATGTTTGTTCAGGATCATATGTACGGGTCGACCCAATATTTGATTTGTTTGGCAGATTAATAACGTTTGTGTCGTGCGTATTATCCGATTTAATTTGCATACATCATGGTATCGATGTATTTTGTTAGGCTTTTGTTATTTATATTTGAGCTCAATATGAAATTATTACCTTATAAAAATTTGATTCAGCCTTGTCTTGTTTTGGATCCTTCTGACTATAGTTGTTCGTTCGACAGTGTTCATCACCTATTTTAGTCTCACTATGTTTGATACGTGTGTAATTTATTTGTAATTCGTATTCGCTCATTCATTCGACTCTTTTGGTTATATTATATATGGTAGTATATTTATGCATCTCTAATTCTCTATAACCATACTAGACAATTAGCTCATGTTGTGTTTTTTTCCCCGACATATTTGCAGGGGTGATTTAGGATTTCGGTGTAAAAAGAAATACCTTTGACCTAATAAATTTATTTGATTTTAGGTTTTGATTAATGTGAATTTTTTTGAAGATTTATATTTAATTCAATATTTATGAAATATCAATTATTAAATATTTTAAAGTTAGTAGTACTTTATTCCTTTATTATTTTTGTAAATTTATACGACCTCCTTTTTCTTTTGGAGAAGAGAGTGTTACAGTTAATCTAAATTTACAAATTCAGTGGAGTTTTAAATTTTGGGTCTCACATAATTAAATCCATTTAAATTTAAAAAAGAAGAAGAAGAAGCAGCAGCGGCGGGAAAGATGACCCTCGTGCATGAGTCAGTAGTGGTTAACTAGTTTATTATGGGTGTCAGTAAGTCTCTTCAAGGTGTTTGAAACAAACAATTGGAAGGAAAGAAGGAAAAACCCATAGGCCATATTAATTACTCCTCCGGTCAGGTCAAGTTTATTTATTTTAGTTTTTTTTTTGGAATGTCTAAATTTATTTGTCTATTTTTTAAAGTTATTATTTATCTTACTTTTCCTATACTACTCTCATATAATTTTTAAAAAAATCACTGAAAACAAAATGACATACATTTAAAAATAATACTATTAATTTTGACATTAGAAGCATAACCATACCATCTTTTTCTATCTCTCATCTCTATTTTATTATTTTAAGAAAGAATTTAGAGATTAAATACGATAAAAAATATGATAATAGAATATTTAAGATAAAATTTTTAAGATGGATAATTTGAAGATAATTTTCTTTAATAGGGGTGTATTTTTAAATTAGGATAAGTAAAATTAGAGAGGGAGGGAGGGAGGGAGGGAGGGAGGGAGTATTTCTCATAAGAAAAGGAAATAAATACTTGCCACGTAAACCACAAATGAAACAAACAAAGTTTTTTCTCTGCTCCATAAAATGTAATTTATTTAAGTTTAGAAACAACCACGTATAGTGTAATTAGTTAATCCTTTAATAGTAATTTTAATTAAATTACAATAATTACAATCGTAAGTATTAATTACGTACTTATATAATACACAAGATTTTAGGTTTTGTCTTCCACTTGGTGGTTCTATCTTCACAAAGAGTGGGTTTTGGTAGTTAGATTGGAGTTTTTACGCGTATATAAAAATTGACGAAAAAATTGGACTCGAGTGTATTTGAATTTTACCTATTTGTATTTCAAAAATTTTATGTGGACAGAAAAATTAAACATGTATGTATTTAAATTTTACTTATTTGTGTTTTGACCCCAATGGGGTAAAAATATAAATTGGTGAAATTCAAATACACTCATGACCAATTTATCTGCCACCTAGAATAGCTTAAAAAAAATACAAATAAATAAAATTCAAATACACTTGATTCAATTTTCATGTTCATATAGAGTTTTTGGATAAAATTTAGGGGAGCCTTACTCAGATAGGCGGATATATGGGAAATATACTCTGATGAACGAAATCGAGAATACATGATGGTGGTGTTGGAGGGGGGCCAAAATTTTGAAATCTAAGAGGACAAGAAATACAACAAAAGTTGAATATTAATAAACTTGAAAGGGACGGTGATAATGTTAAAATTGGATGGGAATGAACGAGGAGCATGCAAATGCAATTATAACTGTCATAGTAAAATTTAAAAAAAAAGGTGATAAAAAAAAGGTGATTGAATGCGAGTGTAAAATGGTGGGTGGGATCCAGATTCCAGTCTCTTCCAAAATTATAAGTGTAGGCTAAGGCTAGTAGTGTCCTTGTGGTCGGTCAGTAGAGAGAGCCGGAGGAGGAGGGTGTTGTTTCTTCACGAGGAGCACCACTTGTCCTATCCAATTCCAACCCCACTTCTTTTCTTTCCATTTCAGTAAATTCTAAATAACAAACAGTCCAGAGGGATTGTCAATAATGACTTCTTATTATTTATTTAACTCCATAATGAGGTTGGTGTTTTGGAAATAAGGATTCCTTATTCCTCACAAGAAATGAAATGAACAGGTAGATATATATTCGATTATTATTAAGTTAATTTTATGATAAATTAAGTTGGTTAATTGATAAATACACGTAGAGAGATTACTTTCCAACCTGTTTGTTAATATTATATTAATCAATTAATCAAAGTTACTTGATTCCGACATGTATGTATGTTTTGGGTTGGTAGTACGGATGTTACATACCATAAGTGTCGGAGACAACACCTGGGTCCTCCCACAAAACAGAAAAGAATCGTATCAAATCAAAGCTCAAAGGTAACAGTGACCTCAACTTATCTACACACATTTCTTTCTCTTTTATCAATTATCTGTAACTATCAATCAAACGTAGCATTAATCAGTACTTTATCTACTATAATTTCAAAGCCTAATGCAGTTATCAGTATTTTCAATTGTTAATACTAATTACTATGCAATTATTAGTATTTTAGTTTACTTCATTTTCTTAATTTGAATTGTGGAGGAGATTTCCAAAAGCAGGTCCGTGCCTGGCCTCCTCTCCATCTCTACAACGGATCCAATCCAGACTCCGTCAAGTTTGAAGACTTGATCAATGTTCAAGGTCATATACAAAAAAGTTGTGCTTATACAAAGTTATTTTATTTTTTTTTATACTGAACTTGACCAATTTCATTGGGTGACAAGAACCCAGAATAGCTCTTTTTGATACCTATATCAAACTGAGAGTAGAAATGAATATGCCGGAGTACAAGATTAGAATTAGCAACAAAGTACATTATTAAGAGGACCAATCCCAAATCCATGCTGAGAAAAATAGTATCTAATGCAAACCCCAAAAACAGATGGCATTAACAAGAAAGAATAATTTGGTGAACCCAAGTGAGGGAGCTTCAGATCTCTTCAATGGCTTGATCAAAGAACTAGTTTTGTTGCTTCCACAAATATTAATACCAATCTTCTTGACACCATACGCTTCAGATGGACTCAAACACAGCCCTGGATTCCCACTAAGATCCAAGTTCTTACCCAACCTTTGGAGAAAACTTGATGTAAAAGGAACCATACCACCTAACAAGTTTCTGCTTAAATTCAAGTGATACATATAAGATAGATTGCCAAAACCAACCGGGATTTCGCCGGTTAGCCGGTTGTTTTGCAATGACAGAGTGCTTAATTCTGGAGCTGTGAAAAGGTTGGTGGAATTGTGCCTGAATACCCAGAATTGGCAAGCCTAAGCTCTTGTAGTTTCTGTAAATGACCAAATTCTTCCGGCAGTAATATAAACATTGGATTATCATCCATAATAAAGTATTGCAAGCTCTGTAACTTTGCTAAGCCTTTTGGGATTTTCCCTTTAAATCTGTTGTTACTCAAAGCCATGAAAACCAATGAATTGAGCTTTTCAATGCTGTTGGGTAGGCTTCGGTGAGAAAGTTTGAGCTCAAGTCTAGCTTTTGAAGCATACCCATTTGGCCAATTGTGTCTGGGATTGAGGTAGTTAGTGAATTATAGCTCAAATCAAGGACCACAAGGTTTTTGAGACTACCCAACTGGTTAGGTACAGTCCCAGAGAGAAAATTATAGCTCAAATCAAGGTGTTGAAGAGAGGTCAAGCGGCAAATTTCTTTGGGAATTTTCCCGGTAAGTCGATTTTGGGACAATGTAAGAATTTGGAGAGACTTTAAGGAAGAGATTTGAGGTGGGATAGAGCCGATTATGGCCGGATTTGAGCGCAGGCTGAGCTGTTGCAGCTTAGAGTTGAAGAATCTGTTTTGTGAAATAGTGAGAGTGGTTTTTGTACGAGTGAGCATTGGGGAGAAGAAAGCAGATTGAAGGTAGGGAAGATCAAAGATTTGTGAAGGGAATATGGATTTGATTTTGCATGTTGGGTTTGGTGGTGTCCCAAAATCAAGTCTAGTGACATGAAGATGATTGCCAATTCCTGGCTTGCATTCTATTCCAATCCAGGATGAGCCAGGCTTACAAGGGTTTGGATGTGAGATTCTCCGGTTTGATCAGAGGACATGGTATCCATGATCTTGAACAGAGTTTCTAGTTCAGATGGTTCCATGTTGTTGGTTGCAGGTTCTTCTTTGCATGTTGTTGATTGGTGGTGGAAGAGACACAAGGGATGGAAGAAATGGAATGAGGAGCATAAGAAGTGGAAGAGAGAGTGAGAACGAACAGTGCATTGTTTGAGTAGGATTCTGAAGTCTGATAACTAGCAATAGCAGCTGGGGGTGGTGGTTTCAGAAATGGCTTTTTTGTTGGGATTTAAGTGATATTGACATTGCGGGTAAGAAGAAATAGCATTTTCAGTGCAATGAATAAGGTTGGATAAATATGCACGACTGTGTGTTGCACGCATTATGCTGGACATATGATTTCTCTTCTTCATTTGTTTCTGTGAGGGTGAGTTATGGAAGTGTTAACTGATTTGATGGGTGGGGCCATGACATTGAGTGACAATTTGAAGCCAAAGGTAGGGTGGTCATATAATTCATAAACATTTTTAAAACTTTATCTCTGAAACAGAGGAAAGAGGAAGTGGTTGGAAAGAACAAAGCATGTTTTACTTTACTTTGACAGAATTAAAATGGCAAACATGCATGTAAATACATGTAAGGAGAGGAAAAGAAGCCCCTGTTGAAATTTACAACTTAATTTTCATTCCACATTTGATTAAAAATGTTTATATGGGTGTTCATATAGTTTATTAATTATATTTAATTTACAAACAGAAATCAAATTGATATTTTATGGGCAAGAAAAAACTTTGCATGCTTAAGTTAATAACATTCTGCCATTACTTCCTTTTATATGAGATGAGGTTTGTTTTTATTTATATATGAGAGTGATTGATCATTACATTTATAGTGTAAGAGTGATTTAGATCTCATATTCTCAGCTCTTTCTCTCCTCCTCCTTTTCGATCTCGTCTTTATCTTCTTTAGGGACACAAAAACTGAAAAAAGCCATATCTCCATAGCCCATTTGTTGAGAAAAACTCGTTCAGAGAGTCATGGGAATGGCTAAAAGGATGATAAAAGGATTTCAAGGAAAGTGGTAGAGTATATAAATTGATTATTGTTATTATTTATATCAATTATTTTAGCAACATGTCACAAGTCACGAGTTTCAGTTAGCAATATATATGTCATTATCATTATCTTTATTATATAAAGACAGAAATCTGAAATTCTCACACTAGGAATCAAAAGTATTTGCATAAAAGCAATGAGCAATTAAACAAACAAGATCACATTGGACAGCCTAATATTTAGACTGAGATCATATCTACACGTGGACAATTAAAAAAACATGCTAGTGTTTTGAAGGTTTTACGTGATGAAATATATTGAAGGCCTATATAGAAATAAGGAAAACCGAAGAAGGCATTTACTGAGAGAAAATTCTCACCTGCAAAACACTTTCAACTAGAGAAACCATATATTTCAATATGTAAAATAAGTAATTTAAGATATCCCTAATTATATATATATATATATATATATATATATATAAATATATATATATATATATATATATGAGGTATGATCCATAGCATAATTTGCTATGGATCCACCGTTAAAAACAAGAATGAATTGTCAGGATTAAAATGATTGAAAATTGACACATAGTAGCATATGCTAGCTAGAAAAAGCATTTAGCATCTCCTAGGCTAAATCTTGATTAATAAACCATAAACCCTATTTATATTGGTCATGCTAAAGCATTATTCTAATTAGGGTCGTTTTTGAGTTTTTAATTTTGACCATTCCTTCTTGTTTTCAATGATATAGATGGTGTATGCCCTATAAAGATCCATAACAAATACATGCTACGATTATTCCTCTCTCTCTATATAAATATTTGAATACCACCAGTCTCATTGGTAACGGAAACATTAGTACTCTAAAATTTGAAAATATGTTGAATGCATAAGGATACCTTTTTACAGTCTACATAAAGGAGCTAACAGTATGCATCAAATAAGTTAAAAGTACAAATACAACCACTAGAGAGGCTGAGAATAGCATAAACTAAATGTAAAACTTGAAAATAGATGATAAGCTCTATGCCAAGGAACATTAGATGGTTGTGAAGCATTATCCCCAGTCGCATGAGAAAGTTGATTCTCATCAACCGCTTCAGCTGCAGGAGGGAACTGTGAATCATCAACCTGGTTGGCAGCATGGCAAACCTGTGTTTCAACAACCTTGTCGGGTACATAATACAGTTGTGCATCATCAGCCTCGCTAGCTGGAAGGCATGGCTGTGAATTATCCACCTCATTATTAACGCGATATAATAGTTAGTGATAGGACAGCACTGTATCATCTTTCCGCTTTCGTTTCCCTACACCCTTCCTTCTTACCGTCTCCTTCCCTCTTGCCCTTTTTCCAACTTCATTCTGTGGGTTGGCTACCTCCATTATCGTACTTCCAACCTGGTCCCTCAAGCTTTCATGAGCAAGATACCTTATTCTTGTCACAGCATGTAGTTGTTGATCATCCATCCCTTGTGTTGGAAGCATATCTGCTACATGCGCAATGTCCCTCAATGCCACATTCTTTAATAGAAGTTATCATAAATGACAATTAGAAAGTGAATAAACTAAAAACGTGAGCCCGTACGGAATATGTGCGTGCGCATATATATATATATTATATAATATATTATATATATATATATATATATATAATGATAGAATATACGTACTGTTAAGAGGAGAGGGTATACCAGTCTTTGAAATTAGGATGATATAGGTACAGGCCTTCCTACTAATCTACGTGTGATGTTCAAGTACCAAGGAATGTAGTCATTTTCGTCTACATCTTCATTGATGTCCACAACTCCAAGATGACGATCTATCCATTCTGTTAGCTCCGACTCCATTTTTACTAAACAAGTCCACACCTCCATCCACTCCACGGCTCTTCCTCTCCCACCTATACACATCTTGTGGTATTAGTTGTTGAATGCTGAATTGCCTTAAGCAGCGATCAGGGAGGTGTCTTTCTGCCTTGTCAAAATATATCAACATTGTATTTGATCTCCCAAGAATCAAATTGTTTCTAATATCTTCCGGTAAAGCCACAGGATTTATATTTGAGTAATTAAGGACACCACTCGACCTGTATATTATAACGAAATATTATCCCATTATTTGTGTTCAAAAAGGAAGTTTGGGCATGATTAAACTTCATATAACGCAACTTACATCAGATGGCTTTAGGGAGTCTAATGATTTACGATACAATGCTACATCACGGTTGGTTGTCGGACCACTTTGTTTCTTTTCACCTAAGTACAAATGGAAAACAATCATGGATTGGATCTCGGTTAAGCTTTGGGCAGCCAACATTCAGGCGATAGTAACTCCAGCACTACAAGATAAAAATAACAAATAATGTGTAGCATTTAACTTAATAGTATCTCTTACATGTAATATATCAATTGAACAGTCTGCCTACAATCTCTCTGTCTTAAAGGGCATTTGTCCAGGCAAGTAAAGGGGAAGAATAAAGGGAAAGCGGGAAGAATGAAAAAAGGGAAATAGAAGCAAGAATGACCTGTAACTTGTTAAACAGCGCTAATGGTTGTCTGAGACTTGAGGGATGCATTACCAAGCGCTCTATACAAGAATGACAACGCTGCTTCACCCCACGCATACTTCCCAGCTTGCTCAAATTTTCAAAACAGCGGAAGGTACATAACAGGGACTTTATTACCAGTCGTCGTGGAAAAGATAGTACTGCTAATAAGGTAAAGAAGGTAAGCACGCGTGTGGTACTCAATATCTTCAATCGGTGCATCCTCAGGACACCGGAAGAAGGACTTTTAACCAACGGAATAGAATATAGAGAGAAAAAACTAATCTGTATTATGTTTTCTTATCTATATTTACAACAGAGATGTCCTCTTTATATATACATATATGATAACAACTAAAGCTAAAATCAAGGAGGCAGCTATTCTAAGTTGACATGAATCAAGGAGCACCTAGATACCTTGTTTGGAAATAATGTGACGAAGAACACGTTCATGAGGATGACCTAGACGTTGATGC